>OY015311.1:120066170-121266170 GCA_955612985.1 Cheilosia scutellata | reverse complement strand
TCGGTAATTATTGGAAGAAGAAGATTCGCCTTTTTTAGGGACGAGCTGTTTTCCACCCACTCGGAAAGAGTCCAGAGGAATAGGGCAGATGAAAAAGATTACGCAGTGGTTTTGTCAGCGTGGAAAGTCTGGACCAGCGGATTTATTTATATTGAGATCCTAAAATACTCTTGCGACTACGGGTGCGAAAATGGATTGACAGCTGGAGTGTCATTGTAAATGAGGATTGGGATCGCTGATGAGGTCGAATTCTTTATATTTTTTACAAATGACCAAACGTTTTTACTACCCTTGGGACATTGTAGTATTTTTTGACTCAAGGTGGCGATCAAAGGTGATATAGAGGGATCAGGTCGCGTGGGTTGGATAATTCTTTAGAGTTTAGACCATCGTTTAATAAAGCCGAGTGATGAGTTGGCCTTACAAATTATTTCGTCAACATGCGAACGAAAATGTAGCTCCCTATCGTGCTCCAAGGTCACGAAGAGATTGAACAAGAAAGATTGGTTGACCGTGGAGAGGGTAAACTCGGAGAAGAGACTTGTTGCGCTTGCGTGATAGGTTAATGGATTGCCATTTGGTGATGTTGAGTTCTAATCGATTTTTGAGGCACCAGGTCGAAAAACTATCAAGGTCTTTTTGAAGGAGACAGGAGGTGAAGTGATGATTTTGAAGAATTTAGATCGTCCGCGTATAGAGTGGGAGAGGATGAGTGTTTAATGCCCTTCTCAAGTTCATTTATAATTGTGATTAAGAGGAGGGGACCTAAATGGCTACCTTTAGGGACACCAGATATCCATTTTATCAATACGGGTTCAAAGCCAAGGTAGAAGTAGTTGTTCTACCTTTTAGAAAGCCGTGTTAATTAAGGGAATTAAGAGAAACCTTAAGGCTTCGTATAAAATACTTTCAAAAGTGTCGGTATATGTGACAGTTTAGTAATTGGGTGGTAATCGTTTTTTGTGTATTCGGGTCTTCTAAATCTGGGGAAATTCTCCTTTTTTCTCCTTTTGATAGTTGTTTTTGTTTTTCTGTCCGGACAAGACCCGAAAATAGTTCATGCCCGAATCAAGTCAAAAAATATTTTATATCCTGTTCAAATTGGAATGTCCGCTACAAATCAAAAAATATTTTATGACAGGAACAAATTTTCGCGTCATCCCAAAGTGAGAGAACATACGGTAGAAAATTGGCACTATACTTTTGAAAGCACATTTTTTTAATGTCGCCATTTTGAATTATATTTATGTATACAACTTCTATTCAAAATGCAATAATTTCAATTGAAGAAATTACATATTGGGCTGAAGTAGACAAAATTACATTTTAGGTTTCCAGCTTAAGCCAATGGGTTTTGCATTGGAAGTATAGTTATAGTGGACATACTGAGATTAGTGTCGCATTTCTAGATTAAGCTCACTTAATTCCAGACCTCAAGACTTCTGCAATATATTAGCTATTTATATGTTTTGTTTCAAACACAAAATGATCACTCTTAATATATGTATATACATTTTTTTTTTTCAAAATATAGGAACCTCTTCAAATGGCGATCAAAACTCGAACTCCGATGACATTGAGTCTACGCCTCAGCACAGTAATGAGGGCTCAGAGTTCATTAACATGAAAACCTTGAAGCCGAAAACAGATGTTGCCAACAATTCCTGCGCCCTGAAGAGGTAAGCTAGGTGTTTGGAAAAGATTCGACAAGAAATACCTACATACTTTGCAATTGTTTCTTAGTTGCGATAGTGATGATCATCATTCTGATGACCATAATCACTGTAACGGCACTAAAAAGAGCAAAAAGCAGAGACAAAAGGAGAAATTCATAAAAAAGATCTTCCTATTGGTATTCTGGGTCCTGTCTACGCTGGTTCTAGTCTCTACACACGAAAAACATTTGATTAAGAAACAACTTGTTGTACCTGAATATGAGGACAAACGTAAGTTGGAAAGGGATCTTTTATTTTCCTGGACATAAGTGTCTCCTTTTGCAGTGTATTTCCTTCCAAAGAATCCAGAGGGTAATTTCAAGATTACTCTCCTGGGTGCATTCACAGAAATGAGCAATTTCACAACGGACTTCCTGACTTTTTTTTTTTTTTTTTTTTTTTTTATAATTAACTGGTGCTCAAGGGGTTTTTGTTCCCTTATAATGCTAATGCACAGCACGAGTGGAAGGGTTAATAGGGAGGATAGAGAAAAGGTACTGGTGCACATTGGTTTTAAACAATTGTGGGTTGTAATGAGAGGGGAAAACCGTGTGAGGCAATGCATTCCACATGCGTGTTGTTCGACTCACAAAAGAATCTCTATATTTAACAGTACGTCCGAAGGTAGGCTTAAGGGTGAACTGATGTGCATTCGATGTGTGACGGGTGTTGCGAGAAAATTGTTGAAGGGGCGGAATGCAGTTAGCTATTTCATCAGAGCATTGGTGGTGAAAATAACGATAAAATAAGGAAAGGCAAGAAACATTTCTGCGATGTTCGAGCGGGTCAATAGACGCCGCTATATTTCTATCACCTATAAGTTTTATCGCACGCTTCTGAATTCTATCTAGTAGGTGCAATGAAGTTTTAGGTGCACCTGACCAGATATGAGCGTTGTACTCAAGCTTAGGCCGAATAAAGGCCTTGTATATTGAAGCTAAGTCGGAGGGTGTAAAGTACTTCTTACATCGATTGAGGAAACCTAGACATTTCGCAGCGTTTTTGGCGACTTCATATATGTGGTCATTCCAACGGAGTTTGTCGTTGACACACATACCGAGTATGGAGAGTCGTTCGGTTTCGTCGATGCAAGTCCCATTCATGGATAATGGGTGAGGGTTCAGGTTTCGCTTTAATGATAGAAGGCAGCATTGTGTTTTGGAAGCATTAAATTCCACTCTATTGGTTGTACCCCATTTTATAATGCTGTCAAGATCGGAATTTAATGTGTTTAGCATACGTTGCCGTTCCAATTCCACGGCCGAAGAGCAGGGACGTGAGTCAAGGAACGAATATGAAAAACTGAGGGTGCTATCATCTGCGAAAGAGTGTATTGGATTAGAAGTAACAGACAAGAGATCGTTGATGAATATCAGGAAGAGTGTCGGAGACAAAACAGAGCCTTGGGGAACACCAGCATTTATATGGTGAATTGCAGACTTGAAACCGTCCAACACAACTTGAATTGAACGGCCAGAAAGGTAGTTTCTAATCCATTGAAGAAGAGACGCGTCGATCCCATAGGCACGCATTTTCGACAAAAGAGCTTGGTGCCAAACTCTGTCAAATGCTTTCGAAATATCAAGCGCAACAATCTTCGTTTCACCAGAGTGGTGGAGAGATTGGTTCCACTTTTCGGTGAGATAAGTCATCAAATCACCAGTGGACCTGCTGCCACGAAAACCGTATTGTCGGTCATTGAGAAGTTTTCGTGATTCAAGATATTTCATAAGCTGACGATTTATCAGCGTTTCCATGACCTTGGAAAGAATGGACGTAAGTGCAATGGGTCGGTAGTTGGTGGGTGAAGAAGAATCGCCTTTTTTAGGAACGGGCTGGACAAATGCAATTTTCCATCTACTCGGAAAGAGTCCAGAAGAGTAGGACAAGTGGAAAAGCTTACGCAGTGGTTTTGCCAGCGTTGAAGAACACCTCTTCAGAATTATGGGGGATATACCCTCTGGACCAGCGGATTTGTGAATGTTAAGATCTTTTAATACTCTTGCTACTGTGCGAGTGCGAAAATGTATTTGTCCCATGAAGTATTCGACGCTCTCAAGCACAGGTGGAGACATGATGCAATCTGGGATGTTGGAGCTTGCGGCGAATTGCGCCGCCAGCAGATTTGCCTTGTCCAAAGAGCTGACAGCTGGAGTGTCATTGTAAACGAGTGTAGGAATTGACGACGTGGTGGAGTTCTTAATATTTTTCACGAATGACCAAAACTGTTTACTACCACTGGGACAATGAAGTATTTTTTGGCGTAGCTTTTGGTCATGTGAAAATTTTGCGCGTCGTATCACGGAGTTGCAGTCATTTCGGACTCGTCGAAACTTTTTTCGGTTTTCCTCGGTTGGGTTTGCTTTATAAGCCCGAAAACTCAACTCTCTCAACCTGATAGCCTCTTTGCAGCTCGAGTCACACCAAGCATTCTCCTTAGGTATAATACTCTTTCTTCTGTTAGGAATAAAGGATCTCATACCCAGGAGAATGGTGTTTGTTATCATTTCAGCGGCGGCATCTACGTCACTATCGAGGAAGCATAGTGACCAGTTAAAGCTCCTAAAAAAGAAGTTAAGGCCGTCCCAATTGGCTTTCTCATAATGCCATACTGTTTTTTTGGGAGCTTGTTCTTTAACTGTGTGGTTAGTGTATGAAAATTTAGCTGAAATGACACAATGGTCCGACGAACCTAGAGGCGACGTTACGTCAATAGAGTATTTATCTGGATGAGAGGTGAGGAACAAGTCCAATGTGTTAGCGGCATGATCTGCAGCATCCGGAATCCGTGTAGGCTCGTTTACAAGCTGAGTTAAGCTGTTAATCTCAGCGAAAATCCTAACATACCTTCCTTCGGGTGTTGTCTGTCTAGAATGGCGAAGCCAATCGGAATTGTGTATATTGAAATCGCCCGCAATGACAATTTCAGTATGAGGATACTGGGAAACAATTCCTAAGATGGAGTTAGACAGCTCATCAAACTCGTTAAAAGTAGATGAACAGTCAATGCTTGGACTTCTATAAATAAAACAAGAGTGTATTATTTGCTTACGGACATTGAATTTTAACCAAACGTAATTGAATTCCGCATTGGAGCAATGGTTATATTGTGGTGGAAATTCGTAAGCAATATCATCACGGACGTAAATGGCGAGCCCGCGATGTTTAAAGAATAATGGCACTAAGCGATATCCCGGTAGATCAAAATTCGAGGGAATCGAATCCTGATCCACCTGTGTCTCGCTAAGTGCCAAAACAGCTGGTTTGAATTGAAAGACATGGACATATGCAGCAAAGAGATTCCTTCTTAAGCCTCGAATGTTGCAAAAATCAACGCGGAACTCACCTCTCATAACAACACACAAAAATTAAAAACACAACTCCAACGCAACTAAGCAGAGTTGCAACGTGTATATCCGACACCAAACTTCCAAAACACTCCGTCACAGGTGTTATGCCCATGCAACAGAGCGAGTCAGTTATCCGGCAAGATATACACTTACAACCCGCTATTCATTAGATGTTGGTTTGTGACCACTGCTTAGCCAAATTGATAACACCAACTCAGCACAGCAGCGATCAAAGAAGCGCAACAGGCGAAAGGAGAAACAAAGGAGAAAGAAAAACTGAAAACGGGAAGTACAAAGGTCACTCGCGTGTGCGATTTTTTTTTTTGTCTATTGGCACTGCACTGGACACTATTTCTTTGATTGTAATTTAATGCTATTTATTTTTTTGTTTTGTTTTTAATTAATTTATTATTATTATTAGGTGTTGTGTTGAAAGTGTATTGGGAGTTGTTTTTGATTTTGTGTTTTATGGGTTTTATTCTTTATTTTTGTGTTATATGTAATATGTATGCACTTTTGTGGCGACGGTGTTGCAGTTTCGCGTGCGCGCGCGTTGGGAGGCTACACAGCTTTTTTGACTGTACAGCTGCAAATGGTACGAAATCTGAATGCCAATGAGAGTGAAGTTGTTGAGGTGAGCTTGCCCAATTTATCTCTGAGTGAACACTTAATAATCCTTCTCTCTTCTATAGGATATCCTTCATCCATGGATAGTGCCAACTGTCAGGGAAGATCAGTATGACAATGCAACGATCCAGTCCAAGAATAGAACTTTCTTCCTAAACCCTGATATAATTTACGAGTTGGAGCATGGAAACGACACTCGAATGAGATTGAAAATGTTCACGAATGAGTCGTTATCTGGGTTTCCTATAAAAATTGTCTATGATCCTTTGGTGATCAACGCTCAGCAGGGTATTGCGTTTGCTGCAGTAATAATATCGGCCTTCTATGGGCTGCTAGTGTGGGAGGTAAGATCGTTTGCGACGTCATGGTAATCGCCTATTTCGTAATAATTTTTATTTTAGGTGTTCCACAGGACATTTGTAGCGATGGTATGCTCAACAGCATCTATAGCAATTCTTGCTGTTCTAGGTGATCGTCCGACTATGGAGGAAATCGTCGTTTGGATGGACATGGAGATGCTAACGTTGCTCTTTTCGATGATGCTACTTGTAGCCATTCTTACTGAGACTGGGGTTTTCGATTACCTAGCTGTCTTGACATTTGAGGTAGTTATGATATTCTAGTGGCTAAAATATTTGTAAACCATTATTTGGAAGATGTCTTTCTATATTCTGAGAACCGACAGGAAAGACATTCCTTTGTTTAAACTCTGGTAACGCTTTCGACTCTTAGTATTGCTGTTGCACTTCAAACTACATGTCGTTGCTTTAGCCACTAAATTAAGCCAGGGCTCTTATCACAACTCCTAGACAAATTAGACACTTGTAAGACTTGTAGTTTCTTATAAGTCCATTGAGGTTTTTGGACTCGATTTTCGCCATCTAGGGCGTCGGTCTTGAACTTAAAAAAAAGTGCTATTATCTCTCTCTTTTTGTCCCTTTCAGATCTCTGGTGGGAAAATCTGGCCACTTATATACAGTCTCTGCATAATAACGTGCTGCGTATCATCTGTCCTCGACAATATGACCACTGTCTTGCTAATGACTCCAGTGGCTATAAGGCAAGTTTTCTAGTTTTCTTAGTATACTCTCCTAAAGCTTACATTTATTCCAGGCTCTGCGAAGTAATGGAAATAGATCCCGTTCCAGTGGTAATGGGCATCATTGTTCACGCAAACATTGGTGGCGCCATCACCCCAATCGGCGATCCAATCAGCATCATAATTTCCTCAAACCACTCCGTGTCTCGCAGTGGAGTTACATTTTTGAAATTTGTCGCCCACACCTTGCCGGGTGTAATTTTTACCGTCATCCAAAGCTGTCTGTATATGAGGCTAACCTTTTGGGACATCAAAACCCTCCGACTCAATGAGTCAAAGGCTCTAAAGGACCTACGTCGTGAAATAAAAGTATGGCAGAGGGCCGCCTACTCGTTGTCATCATATTCAAAAGACGTCGACTTAGTACGTGAGACTCTGCTAAAAAAGGTGAAGGTACTAAAGCACAAATTGAAGAAGAAGCAGGCCGGTGTTGGATCTACCGACGCTTACAAACACACTCTGGAAGAACTTAAGGCGGCCGTAAGCAGAGAGTAAACTAATTCCATTACATAAATTAAAAAATAATATATTTCCAGTACCCAATTAAACACAAGTTGCTGCTTATTCAATCGGTCTTCACGCTGGCTTTCGTGATTGTCATGTTCTTTGTGCAGTCGGTGCCAACCCTACAAACTCTACCCCTCGGCTGGGTGGCATTGCTGGGCGTAATCCTGTTGATGATTGTTTCAAATCGCAATGACATGGATGCGATGGTGACCAGAATCGAATGGACCACATTGCTGTTCTTCGCCTCGATGTTTGTGATTATGGAATGCGTGGAGAGACTGGGACTCTTCACCTGGATCGGAGCCCAAACAGAGAACATCATTCTCATCGTTAGTAGGGAAAATCGTTTGGCGGTGGCCATTTTTATAATTCTATGGATATCTGCAATGGCGTCTGCAATTCTCGACAGTATTCCCGTGACAGCAATGATGGTGAAGGTGGTCGTTTCGTTGGTGGCTAAAGACACTTTGGCTCTTCCGCTTCAGCCGCTGGTATGGGCTTTGCTGTTCGGTTCGTGTCTAGGGGGTACGTTGATGCAATGTATGTTCTGTTCTCGGTACTAATATACTTTGTATTTCAGGTAATGGAACACTCTATGGAGCGTCTGCGAATGTTTTGTCAGCGGGAATCGCTGAACAGCATGGATATAAGATATCCTTCACCAGATACCTGAGGTTAGATGCAATTTTTGTTGGTTTTGAGTGTGAAATTCTATTCTTTTGTCTACTACAGATTTGCGTTCCCTATGATGGTTGGACAGATTACAATAATCACGGCGTATTTGATGGTGGCACACATTTTATATGAATGGCATTAGGATTTCTTAGTTCAATCAACACACACAATTTACTTAACAATCAAAAAATTACATATCATAATACATATACATATTTGCAAAGTTACTTAAAATATCTATTAAAATGTTAGCATGCAAAAATCAAAATAATTCTATTTTAAAAACTGTAACTATAAAAGTCCTGAAATACTATTGGAATTGCTTATTAATAACCATATTTAACTTCGACTTAAATTTAAGGAGCTTACAATAGTTATATTTTCCATACAACTATCGCAGTTTCTGAGAGTTTCAAGTGGAGACTAGAATATTTTTTTTTAGTACTAGTACCAATAATCATTTTTAACCTTCAACTTAATTATTTTGACGGTCACAATAGATAATTTTGTTCGCAATTGTAACTTCATAAAAGTTAGCCTGGACACCAAAAATGTTTATTATTACCGCGCTATAACCATGATTTACATAAACTTTGTCACATAAAAATAAAATTTATTGGTAAAGATTTATAACTTAAAAATGTTCTTAAATTATGTATTTATTATGAACTTAAGGTTTTTATAATCAAATCAATGCCGCTATTTTTAAACCGCCACCGACCGGTACGAAAATATTATTCCATCCCTCAATTAACTGTCAACAATTTTGTAACTTAGTATTTGAATAAGTATTTTAAAGTATCTACCTACATATAAGACAATAAAATTAAGATTTAGTATTTACAATGACAAATCAACGTTTTTGACTTTTCACAATCTTATCTGGGTATCCGTTGTGATTGCAATACATTCAGTGTTGCCTACATCTACAAAAACGATAGAATATTTACAAGTCTCTAAAAAGTGTACCATGCTTTCCCTCTCTTCTTCAAAGACGGGTGGAGCTTCTGTCAACATTGACATTGCAATGACAATCATCGTATCCTTGACTACAATTCCATTAGTTTAGAGGCTGTTAAATGTCGCTTAAATCTTGCGGATGGTTGGAAACATTTCATGTCAGGAATAGCACCTTTAAAATCTGCGGGAGTGTGGACTTTTAGAAATATCAAGTTGGTAGGCAAGATATTGAAGTGAATTGAATATCATGAGGAGGGAGTATCGAGCGGTGGCCATGGTGTAGTGGTTAGAGTCATTGCTTGTGACCCGAGCGGCGCGGCGTTGGTTCGAGCTCCGACGGGGGACAGCAATACTCTGCCACCGACCATAAAGAGAAACGAATAATATCAGAGTTTCTCCACCACTATACACCAAAAAAAGGGGGTTTCTGCTTGGTAGTACAATGGACCGAGATTCGTCTGAGTGCTCCAGGATTTGGAATCCCTTAAAAAAATAAATAAATAAAAATAATAAAATAAATATAACGATTTTAAAGCTTGTGATCAGGTGTATGGCCCGAATGTGCAGTTGGAGTATGCTGCTTTATTATAGACGCAATTGATGCAGCCCTTGAAAAGGCTGCAGATAAAGATCCTGATGGGTGACATCAGAACTCATGTATGAGTGTGGATGTAATGAAATGTGGACACCAGGAAAGCGAACTGTGATGGACTTTGCTTGCGCTGCAAATGGCATGAGTGTGACAGCTGGTTTAAAACCGACTAGAGTTAAGGAATTCATCAGAGAGAAGACAAAGTCCTTTAAGGTGTGGATTCACTTGGGGGACTTGGCTTCTCAAAACCGGTAGGTACACGAAGTCATGACAAACTTACAATAAGGACATGACAAAAAACAAACTTGAGAAATTGGGAGAAAAGTTAGATCGTGATCACAGATCTGCAAACAAGGTATTCAGGCAGACCATTTGTTGTTCAAATCCAAAGATGGTGCAATTTTTGCAATGCGCCGGTTATGGTATACAGATACAGATGAAGCAAGCACTTCTCTAAGGTGCGCTATCCAGTACATCAGGATGGTAGATCCTTCGATTTGATCAGGGCTGAATATAGTCCCAAGGTAGATAAAGTCACTTTTGCGATCAAATCTCTAAAAGTCCCCAGAAAAGTCTTTGGCGAGGTGTTGAAAACGCGTTGGAGAGCTGTGGACGAGTCGTGGTTAGGGATTGAGCAGTGCGATTTTCGTCCGGACAACCCCAGAAGGCTTGGGAGTATGTTGTAGGTATCTGCCTACTCACATTTTGTAGACTTGGTATAAAGTTGACGGTTCTCTCATGATTGTCAGGGGTGAGTTTTCATTATACTGACTGGATGATTATGATACAGCACGGCCTTTGCAAAAAATGTTTCAAATTGGCAGACCTAAGTATTATTAATTTTGTCTTCGTTGGTGACTTGGTTAGGTATACCTCTGGGTCTTTCCATACTGATCTTTAGCACACATTCGATAACAGGTTTGTAGTCTGTGTTGACCTTGGGTTGAATGAACACGATATTGGAATTGATAATCTTCTCGAAAATGTCTGTTCAATGCAATATTCGTGTTAATGGATTCCCGCAATGAAGCAGGCATAAAAGTTTAAGTATCTCGGGGTCTTATTCACAAGCTAAGTCAGTTTGTTATCAGGAGCACCAAACTTTGTGTCAAAGCTAAGGCATTGATCTTTAATTCGGTAGTGTATTAGATATATATTCCATGTCTCAAGTGGCAGCATTGATTACCTTGCATTTTTTTGGTCACAAACATGATTGCAGACTGGGCCAACAAATGCAAACACATTTCAGTTGAAAGAGAAATGCAAGTAAAGTTTCCTATATTGCAATAATTTCTCCTTTAACAATATTTCTATTACCTACCTTATTAGCTACAGAAAAATCTATAAAAATTTTGTCTGACGATACAAATTGTGTAAGTAAGTATACAAAAATATAAGCACAATATTCCGGCAATAGTCTCATTGGCTTTCCAAAAAGTCGAGGAAATCTAATTTTATATTTTGTGCTTTTCCATAGACGTGGGGTTTGTGTTTGGCTTCTGATTATTATAGAATATTAATGTTTGTTTTCTTCAGCTAATAGTCATCATTATCGTCTCGATCTTTAAATGCTAGACTACTTTCTAGTCCTCGTCCTGTCTAGTGGAAAGACCTTGGACTTTGGTTTTAATATTGGACACCATTTAAATGTCGTTTTCTATCGTCAAAGAATAGTATTTGTGAGATTCTGAACCAGAAATAGAAAAGTCAAAAGTGATTAAAAGTGTCAAAATCTATTTTGGTCCAAAATATGAATAAAGCTCCAAAATATAATTCTATTGATCAATCTTTTGTTTGAGGTGTTTATATTTGTGAATTTGTTGGTTTTGTTTTGTTGTGAAAATTGTCAGTGAATAGTTGATAAATATGAATGAAAATGACACACATAAGTTGCAGGATATATTGCATTGGCTACATCATGCTAACAATTCCGTGGACTATGGGAAAAGTCCGTAAGTAACATATTTTTATTTAATTTGTTTTTTTTTTTATGATAAATATTCGACATCACTTTTATAATCATTGTGACGTAGTCAGTATTCAATATTTGCTAAGATGCAATAAACATCGAATCATAATGTTTGCATTGCAGTCGAATTTTGTAAAAAGACTCGAAATAAAGGTAGTCAATGGTAGGGCTGGGAGATAATATTTGGTAGAAAAAAATGTCCACATTAATGGATATGAATACATTCCTTATAAATTGCAGGCCATGGGCCCTACGAATTATATATCTTTTTAAAATAGCGAGATTACGAATTATCTATTGAGGGTTTGAAATATAAAAATTTGATTTAACGGGACTATAAGTTTTCAAGTAATATTCAAATAGTCAATACATATGTGAATGGATGTGAGAAAGGGCAGCCATTTTTAGTGGTGGGTGGCCTCATTCAACACATTTGCTCAAGTGTAAGAGAATCCCCTCTCTCTTTTCGCTTATTATTCCAAGTTCTTGTTCTATGTCTACCTTTGTGATTAAACATAGCAAACGTTATTCAGAGAATTTAAGAGAGGGAAGGAGAAGGTTTTTTTCTAATAAACGCGGTTGTCAACAGAGGGTTACGCATTATAAGACGTTTATTGACTTTTGATGTTTCTCGATCACAATGGGCTCACTAAGGTGCATAGTGTCTTGTGACGGCTCTAACCTAACCTAACCTAGCCTACACCTTCTCCCTTTTATTTGCTTGTCATACATTTATATTGGAATTATTATCGCACTTATTTTTCAATTTTTTTTTCGTTTCTATTCACTTCTCCTGTTGAATTTCCAGTTTCCAAATTTGTATAGAGTGGGCCAAATACAAGTTCCTTTTTAAAAATGCGATCAAATGAACGAAATTAATTTTTTTCCATGTATGGCTTTATTAGTAAGGGCAAAGATTCCCATTAATTATGGAATACAACGTCGTTAAAATGGCAACCTCGGCTGGCTTTGCAGTAGCGCATTCTGTCACTCCAATTTTCCAAGACCTTGTTGATGGTTTCAGGCTGTAGCTCACGGATTGCTTGGATGATATTGGCCTTAAGTGATTGAATCGTTTCCGGATTATCGGCATAACATTAGTCCTTCACGGTTCCCCACAAAAAAAAAGTCCAAAGGGGTCAAATCGCAGCTCCGAGGCGGCCAATTGACATCGCCAAGACGGCTGATAACACGATTTGGGAATTTGGTGCGCAAAAGATCGATTGTGGCATAGGCTGTGTGGCATGGGGTCGACGCATCTCTATTTTAATCGGGCTAGAAGGGAGTCGGACAGAATCCCGAAAAACGTAATCCCGAAAGCCCAAAATCCCGAAAATCCAAAATCTCGAAAGCCCAAAATCCCGAAAATTCAAAATCCCGAAAACCCAAAATCCCGAAAAACCAAAATCCCGAAAAGCCACAATCCCGAAAATCCACAATCCGGAAAATCCAAAATTCCGAAAGGCCAAAATCCCGAAAGTGAAACTAAAAATTTTATTGTAGCAACAAAAATATAAGCCAAATTTATTTAACAAAATAAACAAAATAACAAACTTCAAATAAATAAAACATAACAAAAACCGTTTAAGTCTTATTAACAAAAACATATAAAAAACGATCCATGACAAAACAATATCTAATACAAGTTCATATTGTACGCAATTCCTGTTAGAAAACTTATTTCAGAACGCTCGTTACGTTCCGCGTAAATTTTTTTAATTTTTTTTCCTTTGTCACATAACGTTTTCTTAGTTGCTGCTTCTCACAGGCAATTATTTTAGCCAAACATGTTTTCACACCGATTTGCTCTTCACATAAAAGAGCCATCAGTGAATATACACCAATGTGTGAATGCCCTGCGAGAACTTTCAGCCGGCGGCGGCGAACAACGCCTCTACGTTGTTCTGTGTCCGCGACAGATTTTGTTTCAAAAGGTTACAAACCGACCAAAAATTAGGGGAGTATGCAGGACTACCTGCAAGTCCGTAACGTTTTCTTTTTCTACTCACTTTGTATTACGATGTTCACTGGCTAAAATCTAGTCGGTCAGCTATCACACTATATGAGATCAGCACACCTGAATGCACATTGCGAATTGCAGCGCAACATTATAAAACATTATTACGGTAAATGGAATGGACAAACACTTGTCTATTTTACATTCAAAACAAAATAAAGAATCTCGAAAACGAAATCCCGACAAATTATATAAAATGAAAAATTTGCGCAAATTTTTCATTTTATATAATTTTTCGGGATCTCGTTTTCGGGATTCTTTTTTCAGGATTTTGGCTTTTCGGGATTGTGGGTTTTCGGGATTTTGGTTTTTCGGGATTTTGGATTTTCGGGATTTTGGTTTTCGGGATCGTGTCCCCAATCCGGGCTAGAAACTACATTTCTTGCGGTTCAATTGCAGTTGTATTGGACGGTTACTAGTCTGCAAATTACCATATAAACGCTGGTGTTCCCCCAACGTTCTATTTGGTCTCATATTCATTAATGATCTTTTGCCTGTCACTTCTAATCTAATACACTTTCCACTGATGATAACACATTCTTACTTTTTTATTTTGTGGGCACTTACAGTACGGGCGGATAACAGTCTCAACCAACACGCCCCTCCATCCAGCTCGGTCCCTAGCTAGCGGCCTCCAGTTACGCAGACCAAGTTGGTTGAGGTCGTCGTCGAATTGTGCACGCCACCTAAGGTTAGGTCTTCCTCTGCTAAGTTGTCCCTCAGGGGTGGATTAAAAAACTCGTCGGGCTGGTGAGTTGCTGTCCATACCCTTCACGTTTTTGACCAGGTTAACATCGCTGTATAGCCCATTAAGCTCCATAGGGTCTTATATAATATCTCCTTCTTAGCCCGAAGAAACAGCGATTGGCAAGAGTGATTCTTGGTTTGATCTCTGCGCTGATGCCATTTTGCGAGGTGATAGTGGAGCGCATCAGGTAGAAAAAATCTTTGACTACTTCGAAGTTATATCTGTTCATCGTGACGTTTTGTCCGAATCGCCGATGCTTGTTAACAACATATACTTCGTTTTGTCCTCATTTACAGCCAGACTCATTTCGCCATTTCCGTTTCAATACTTGCAAATGCGCCACTCATAGCTCGCTGCGATTTTCAGCATATGCAAGCAGTTGAACAGACTTCTGAAAATGTTACCTCTGATGTTGGCTTGTGCGTTTCGTACAATTGCTTCAAGGATGATGTTAAAAAAGTTGCAAAATAACGCATATCGCCTGTCTCAAACCTTTTTCGACATCAAAGAGCTTTTTTTCGACATTCAAATTTACTCATGCACGCCTCTGTTCTTCGGCCGTGACTGGAACGCTACCTTATGTTACACACACCGAACTATGATATTGAAAGCATTCTAAATAAGCCAATCAAGTTGTATTTAAGGCTTCCAAAATACATAATGCTGCCTTCTATCATTAAAGTGAAACCCGAGCCCTCAGCCATTATCCATTATCGTGTACTATGTTAGCAATAAACTCCGTTGGAACTGCCCACATACCTACATGAAGTCGCCAATAACACAGCGAAATGTCTAGGTTTCTTAATTCAATTAATAAGGACTATATTCGGCATAAGCTTGAGTACAACGGTCATATCTACATTACACCTAGGATACAATCCAAAAGCACATGATACAAATTATACGTGAATATCAAAGTCAGTTGCAATTTCATTACTTTAAAACTGTTTTCACCAAATGCTCTGATGAATTAGCTAACTGCATTTCTTTCCTTCGTCACTCATCGATTACTTATTAGTTCAGGTTCAGGCCTTCGAACGTTGACCCTATTTTCGGTTAATTAGTTAAATGCGAGAAAGCGTGGCAGACGTCCACCCAGTAAATTGCAAAGTTCCACTGATGCCAGTCCTACACTTGTGAGATCCAGTAAGGGATGTGTACAATTTTCGGTAAATACAAAAAAATCCCCACTGAGTAGGTTCACTTACGCGACACTTTACTTTACAATTATTATTTAGCTGGTTAGTTAATTATACATCTTTCCGCTTAAGTGATTTTTATCAATGACTGACGACTCCCATTAAGAGGGTTTTGCATTAACTATGTGTGATAATAGCTTAGACGGGGTAATTTGTTTTTTTTATGGTCAATGATCTTATCTGATGACAACGTTATTATACCGCCAATGCGAAGGGACACATTTTTTTATATTTACAAGTGCGTGCTACCATGTTTACTGGTGCTTTGCGTACAATCCCTGATAAAGTCGTTAATGAGAATTATTACTTTCCTTTATTTTAAAAGATATCCTCAGGTGAAAGATGGACGAATTTAGATTAAGAAAATCTAGTACTACTATATAAAATGCAACATCTGTTGTCCAGCTAGTTTGTTTTTTTTTTTTTTTTAAATTACGAATAGTTCGTGGGTTTATGAGTTTTTTTTTCAATTGGAATGGATTTTTACCATAGATCCTTAGTTAATTCCTTCGGCTATAACATAGATACCTAGGATAGGTGTGTTCTTAATAAAACTAGTTCAGCAATACACTTTTTGCAGTAAAATATCGAGGTAGTCCAAGTCAATACAATTTAAAATAATTTCCGACACTCGGGCGTATACGTAATAAAAATAACATAAGTAAAATAACTTACATACTTCGGCAGGCCCAGTAGCGCAGTGGTTAGTGTGCAGGACTCCTGTGCGAGGGATCCCAGGTTCGATTCCCGGAAAAACACAAATTACATCTTTCTACTGCGCCACCTCTCGCGAACGTCTGACAAACATCCGAGAGTATGACTGCCCTGAAAAAGCTTCTCAACTCAGCCGTTCGGACTCAGCATAAAATTGTAGGTCCCTTCCATTCGTCCCAAAAATAAAAACTCACACAAACGATGGTTGCGAGAAGCTAGGCCAAGGGTGTCTTGTCTACCTGCCTGTTGTGCCACCTCGGGCAACTCGGGCTGGAGACCAATTACGGACTCAGCGGTGACTTGTCTCCACACACGAGGAAACAGGAAACTCATCACCAATCAAAATCTCTAGTTCGTTCAGTGTCGTCATGGATATCGGGCGTCAAATGTCTTCGGAATTTGTTATTATTGTTCACGCCAACAATTTGTTAACAATTTATTATTTAAACCAACAAGAACGTAGGGGTGAATGTTTAAGTAAAAAAAAATACATTTCTATACTGACAGAAAAAAAGGTGTATCGGAAATTGGCACCGGTGCCAATTTGCATTATTACTTATCACATTGGCACCGGGTGCCAATTTCCGATTTTCCACTAGGATTTCGGAAATTGGCACCTAAAAAAATTTTCTGAACTTTTTTCAACAAATATCAAAAAAATTGTTCAAGTTACCACAAATACAGATACCTAGTCTTAGGTATTGGCCGTAGAGTGCTCCTGTGAAGATTGGTCAAAGGGGCGTGGCACCTCCCTTACAAAAAAAACATTCCAAATCTTATATCTCGAAAACCACCAAATCGATTGAACTCAAACTTACAGATAATCTTACGTATTGTTCCTAGAGTGCTCCTGTGAAGATGGGTCAAAGTTGGACAAAGGAGCGTGGCACCTCCTTTACAAAAAGAAAACATTCAAAATCTTAATCTCGAAAACCACCGAATCGATTGAGCTCAAACTTACAGATAATCTTAGGTATTGACCGTAGAGTGGTCCTGTGAAGATTGGTCAAAATTGGACAAAGGGGCGTGACACCTCCCTTACAAAAATAAACATTCAAAATCGTATACCTCCTATACAAAAAAACTCGATGATGTTATATCTCGATAACCGCTGGTCCGATTTTCATAAGTCTTTTTTTGTTTTGTTCGTATGTAAAGATACCGATACTGGACTGGTGGCGGATCCAATAGTGAATAAAAAATATTATTTCAACAGGGATGGTTTTTAAGCACATCAAAATTAATTTGCGCGCGCAAATTAATTTTGATGTGCTTAAAAATTGGGGGTGCCAATTTCCGATTTCCAGTGAGGATTCCGGAAATTGTCACCGGTGCCAATTTGCTATGTTAAGTAGGACATTGGCAGCTGGTGCCAATTTCCGAAATTCACACTGGGAATCGGAAATTGGCACCCCAGGTCAGAGTATATCCATTAATGAGTAGGGACACTCTCTCTACATATGCATTTCCTACTACCACAAAGCAAAATGCAGAAAAAATCGTACAATAAGTGGAAGCAGGTCGAAAGAATACTTTTTACCTGCATACAACGACTGCTTGAGAAAAAAAGGGTACACAACACATTTTGCCTGTACCACTACATGTTGCTTGCTGCGTACGACAAACGATTGTGGGTTTTTTCATAAAGCATTTTTAAAGGCGACCTGTAGTGATGTCAGTATATTAGTATTTTCTCTCATAACCATGCAGGTTGATCAGGTAACCAGCTTTGCTTTCGTAGAATTGGTAATAAAAAAACAAATTTTGTAGTTTTTGCCATTGGTTATTGATTAAATGGTCTTTGTTATGGACATGAAAAAGAAATGTTTCATTCTCTATCACGAAATTCAACCCTTTTGCCTAGCTACGACTTCGCTAATTACCATATTTACGATTTTAAGTTTTACTGCCAGCACTTTTTAGGTAATATAATTCACAGCAGATGGTCATACTAATTACTTAGGTTGGTTGTAGAGGGGATTGTTTACATTTTTTTCCCACGTATTTTTAAAGGCGATCTGGAGTTGGATTGTTATCAGTCGTTCATTACCATCAATTGACGAAGTAAAGGGTGTTTAGTGTCAGTGCGTGTGGCAAAAAATTAAAAATAGTGAAAATTAAAAGTTGAAGTGCAAGTTTGCATAGTTTAAGAACTCTAAATAAAATAATGGGAAAACATTATGTTAAATGTTTGGCGTGTGGGCGAGAGCAGAAAGAAAATTTTGGACTTAAATATTTCAAAATACCGGATAATAGTGAGAGGTAAGCAATATAAGTTATAGATCGGGCAAGAATGAATATAAATCTGTGTTGTATTTCTTAATTTTTTTTTCTTGGACGTTTTTTAATTCATTGACATCGTAGCCATCCTTTGATGGAATTTGTTACTTTATGGCTTTATAGAAAGAAGACGAACCATATTTTGGAATATACATATACTATACCCTAAAATATTAGAAATGTTAGTGATTTTTTTTTCGCTTGGAAAAATTAAGATTTTAGGGGTTTCGAAATAAATATAGTATATATCCCAAAATATGGTTCGTCTTCTTTCTATCAAGCCATAAAGTAACAAATTCCATCAAAGGATGGCTACGATGTCAATAGATTAAAAAACGTCAAAAAATCTCCAATTCGAACGATTTTTTTTTATTCTCCGAATTTTACATGCCATTCTGAGTCGGACGTATGGTGTACTCGTAGCTTTCTTTACTCAATTTCAATTCATTTGTTTATTTAAAATATATTTTTCGGCAAAGTATATGAGGCGTATTTTCTTGGGTAGTGACTAGTGAGTATAACAAAACCAAAAGTTAGTATAACAGTTTTGCATGTAAAACCAAAAGTGAGTACACCAGTTTTGCATGTAAAAGTAAAAGTGAGCTAGCTATAGATTCCCAAAAAAATTCGCCTATGGAAGATAATACCCGTGGAAACTTTGACCCAACTGCTAACATGGAACTTCCACTGTGGACTTTGGTACTGATAATGCGTTCTATTATTTCGCAGGCTATATTTTTAAAAAGTAAAAGTTAAACCAGAAGTGTGAGTTAAAATTGAGTCCACAACTTAACGTTTCCTCACTTTTCACAGATTTCAAAGAATATGAAGATGCAAAATTGACACAACCTTATCAAAATTTTTTAGACTCGTTAGAGAATCTGGAACAAAAATTTATTTCTTGTTTTCCAAATATGTATTACCTAAATAATTTTGAGGCGAATATTTTTACCTTTTTGAAAAATGAATTTCATTAAAAATTAAAATAAGGAATTTCTTATAAAATTTTACGTCCGAGTACGGGTTTACCATATTCTAAAATAGTTCAATAAAATTAACAAAAAAAAGTACCAACAATCAAAAATATTTAAGCTTAGCACACATGTGAATATTTATCATTACATAGATATAAAATGTTCAATAAAAAATAATACAAATTGATTTTTGCTTTTTTTTTTACGTCACACCCTGTGCCACATTTCGAAATAGTTCGACTACTCTTCCATCCCTCTTTTACTAGAGCACTTTTATTGCCGTCTATTTCTCGTGTATGTGTACTGCAAATTGTAAACTGATAAGAAACACGTGGAGAGTGTCCCTACTCATTAATGGATATACTCTGCCCCAGGTGCCAATGTCCAGTAAATCGAAAAAAATTGTAATAGTATTTACAATTTTCTGTGTAAAATTTACAAATTTTAATTGTAGCTATAGTCATTATAATTTAATAATAAATTTCGCCTATTTTTTTACTATTTTCAATTGTAAAATTTAAAAAAAAAAATTTAAATTTAAAAATTTTTTTGTGCGAGGCCACATTTCCTGAAGTTTTATGACTCGGTGGTAAATCTGTTTGTATCGCCTGGCCGATGGACAGGTCCCTTAACGCCAACTTGGTTGTATTCATTTTGTGACGAATTTCGCGGTTCGCCAGCACGATTGAAAAACATAAAAACACAAACTAAACACACACTAAAAATTGCAATTAAAATAGTAAATTAACCAAATTTGCTATTTAAATATATAGTAAAGCCTTTAAAATTTTTTTCTGTGTGTGTACCTGCCAATTTTGGGAGGCCTTCTCTGTTTCATGTGATAATTTACAAAATAGGATGTTTTTCAACCTCCCTCACCAGTAACAGGTTGGTCTGTTGTTCACTCATCTTTGACAAACTATAAACTGAAATCAATAGGCAAGCCGACATGCAAATCAACTGAGACGACTGGTTACAAACTGGTTTTTGTGAATCGCAAACGAGTTTTCAAATACATTGATTTTAAAAGAGGCAGTCATAATATGCATTCATTCATTCATTCATTTTCTATGGCCATTAAGTAAAAGTATGAAAGTGAAGTATGAAAGCAATCCGTCTGTGCACCAGTCGACAAAAAGTGGTCACTCGTCTATTCTAGATAAAATAGGATGCATCCCGAAAGATACGGATTACACCCTCCCCCAGTTTCATTTCAGTAAGAATTTTGAAACCTGCATACCCTACAAAACCATACAAAAGGCAATAAGCGCCACTAATCGAAGATCGGTCAAACTGCACCACGTGCTCCATCACGAAACAGATCTGGCTCATGCTGGATATCAAGCGCTCAAATAATCTTGTATCACTAAAAAGATCGAATATAAGCGCACTAGTAGGTGTCATCACGGAACTCTGCATTATTGGGAGACATGCCATTAGGCTGGGGCCTCCCTTCCAATGATTTCTGTAGAAGCTGGATGGATAAGAAGGAGGAAGAGACAATTCTTCACCTCCTATGCACGTGCCCAGCCCTCTCAGCTCGTAGAAAACTATATCTCTATAGGAGAATACTACTTCGATAATCTCGGCGAACTCGCTAATGAAAGCATAAGTTGCCTCCAACGCTTCATTCTCAGCTCCTGCTGGTAGTACTCCAACCGGTAGTTGTGAGATCATTAGATCCTGTAATATCCCAATGGACCACCTCTGGCCTAAGTGAGGCTGCACTTTTGCACTGCGGCCTGCCACCCAATCCTAACCTATCCATTAAGTGTGTCGCGGGAGCAGTCTATAAATATCTTAAACTGGCTGAGTGGTTAGGTAAGATTTACGACTAGGTAGGTAAAAGGCTCTTTGTGGACCCATTGTGATGCCCTTTTATGGGGATTAGCAGTTGGTGTAGCATTAATTTGTCTTTATGTTCCTCCTTCTTGTGGATACCCGATGCTTTTCAGCCATCTCCAAGCCAATTGAACCAAAAAATAAAACTTGCACCCATGAATATGAAAAGCTAGGCGGTTGCTTCTTATGAAAATATTCCGCTCAATATTTATTATTTTTGAGCATCAACAACAATACCTACTGACCTACTGTGTCTGTGTTATCACTCAGAAACCTCAATTTGAAAATGCTGTCATAATAATTTTTGTTTCAAATCTTATATAAAGGAAACTATTCTCAGTAATTTAAAATTTTACTAAAATGTTACTAATTTTTTACTACTTATTAATGGCAACATTTGTACCCATTTCTATGTGAAAAATATTTGGTGAGCACTAGACAGTAATTAACTCAATTATTTTGTGCCAATCGTCATTCAAATAATCAAAAAGATGACGCTGTATCGGAATGCTCACAGCCATGTTGGAATTATACTTGCACTAAGAAAAGAAAGCTGATTAAAGTCTTACATTGAACAACGAAAATTGGAAGATCATTTTGTAAATCTCACGACATTTTGAAAATCATGAAAATTCAATAAAGATCTGCATAGAAAGGAAAACTAATTTAAAGGTATGTACGTGAAATTATTGGTGCTTATATTATGTAGTTAATATTTGGATACAAATTGGTAACTGACATTCACCATCGAATCAACTCATATAAAAACCACTGCCTCAGTCCAAAAAATAAGTTCACCAACATTTTCTAGCAGTGCGATTATGGCCAAATATGCATTCTCATAAAAATGGTATCTACATTTTTTTATGAAAATTTAGGGGATGAAGAATAGAAAATTTATCATCATGAGGACTTTTACCCAACGAAATTAAATTTAATACAAAGATTTTGACAATCGTATCATAAATATAAGTGAAACTATAGCCATACAAAAAACTGTTCCTAAAAAAATTACAAAAAAAAGTGGGTTATAGTTTAAAAATTAAAAAAAAAATCATCCATGAGCCTATAACAATATAACTTTCTTTCACTCCCGGTCCTACCTTCCCACTTTAAATATTCACTTTTCTCCAGGTCACCTTGGAAATATACGAGCTTCTCCAGGTATACACTGCTTCCTTAATATACCTACCGAAACGCGTGCAATTTCAAAGAGAACTTTTTATTTCTGGGTCAGAAACACTGGAACAAAATGTCAATAACCCCGTTCCACCAATGTAGCATGCTATCCATTGCATGCTATAAGTGCGAATGTCAACGAAACCATTTTGAAATGAAGGTCATCTCAGGAGGTTGGACATGTGATACCATATAATATGTATTGCATGCAAAATGTTATAAATGAATCTACCTATATTCATGTAGAATATACCCTCTGCCTTTGATGTCCTTAACTGAAGTGAACGTTATCCTTTTGCTGATTTTTTTTTCTATCTCGCTATTTATTTCGTTTGGTGTATACTGGCTGCGGCAAGCTTTAGAAAATGATTGGAATGGAATATGAAAACAGCGGATGGAGGAGGCGGACAAAGACGCGCACACGGATATAGGTATTATTTTTGCCGTTTATGCAGGGAGGATAATAATATTGTCCGCATGTCTGATGTAATTTGAATGCAGTTAATAACTGTCATTGTGGCGACCCTGTCACTTGGTTGGAAATTATTCTCAGGGGTTGAGTGTAAATATATAACGGTGTCTGGCAAAAACATTCGCATGATCTTAACCATGAAAATGAAAAGGCGGTAGTAATGAGCTTGTCTGTTGTGAAGTAGGTATGTAGATATGTATAGCTAAAGAAAATAAAATCGTTCGTCAAATTTTCCATTTAAATCGGAAAAACCTGCATCAATATCCAGGGATGTCTATAATATATAATAGTTAGTGGGAGATTCTCTTTCATTGCGTGAAAAATCCTTGAGTGCTTCTGTCATCGCATCCAATGACAAAAATGTCCTTACAATAGTGATTCTTTATGAAACTGTAATTTAATGTAATCAATTTCAGAAGAAGCACTCAGTCATTTTTCATGCAATGAAAGACAATCTATTTCATATTATTGGCTTCCCTCGAGATTAAACTATTACTTGACATGACCGAGAATACGTATATACAGCAATGACTTCTTAAAGTGAACCGGCCGGCCTGCGGTTGGAGCGAACGTGAAATGAAATATCTAGAAGGTCACCGATTAATAAGCGACAGGCAATACGGATTTCGGAGCGGTCGTTCCACTGGAGACCTGTTAAGCTACGTAACGCACTTATGGATGCAAGCAATTGAACAACACGACGAATCCAGAGCCGTAGCCTTGAACATTTCAAAGGCATTTAACCGAGTCTGGGGATGGAGTCAAAATGTTCTTCTGAGAAGATCGATCCAAGTTGTTGTAGATGGTGGGCCTGTGAATGCGGCTACATCACACAGTCAGAGATGTGAAGAAATTAGTTCTCTAAATGATGATCTGGACAAAATCTTGAAGTGTTCCCCACAACTTGGTTGTACTTAATGCTTTAGCCCCAAGCAACTTCTCCTTCTCTACAAAGCACAGGTTAGACCAGGCCTAGAATATTATTCCCATATATGAAGCTCGGCCCCAAAACATTCACTTAACCAACTTGACAGCATACAGAGACGAGCAGTTCGACTTATTGGAGACCCTACACTCACATCGAATCTTCAACCGTTGGTACACAGAAGACAAGTCGCTGACCTATGCTTGTTCTATAGGTACTTCCGAGGAACTCAAAGACATTATTCCTCGAAATGCAATTTTTGGGCGCCCCACAAAACAGGCTGCTAATGCTCATGACCATACAGTATACACTTGACAACCGCGAGGACATCAACTTTCCAAAACTCCTTCTGTTACAGGACAAGCAAACTTTGGAACTCGCTTCCTGGAGATAAATTTCCAGAAGACTACAATTTGCATCAAGTTAAGGGCAGAACTAACATACATCTGCAAGCATCTCGGGGCGCTGTTGAAGCGTTATAGGTTCGCCTTTCCCGGGAGATGTATTTACAAAAAAAAAGAGGAATATGTTGAATTGACACTGCCACAAAACTTCAGTGCGCGCCTTGCTTTAGAATTCAACTGATGGCCAAATAAACACTTAAAGCAATCTGATGTGATGATGAATTTGTTGTGTAATTTTAAATAACAAAAATTCAAGCTGAAGTGTTTCTAAGTAATTTGCATTTCTCTAAAAACAACACTCTCGCTCAATTTATGATTTTCAGCTTCGCACGTATATTAGGCACACTTACTAAACGTGTTCACTAATATCCGGGGGGCGGACAATACAAAAAAAGCCTCACTCAAATTTGTACACTGAAATATTTAGTTTTAGAAATATGGGTACCATACCCAAAAATTTGGTTCTCTATGATAGAGCATAGAAATTAAAAAAGCCACCAGAGAATGTTGTTACTGAGATAAAATTAGAGTCGGTTTACGGACTAAAAACTATACAAGGAATTAAAAAATGCTATAAGAAAAACCTTCGGTTTGGGTAGAACGCTTCAACAATCCGATACTAAACTACAACTGTTTTTCTATCCCACTTCCGGAAATAACCCTGAAAAACTAAACCCATAAATATTTCTCTAATTGCATTTTTCCCCACGATAACACACCTTGCAACACCCCTGCAGTCGATAGCGCTCCCAAATGGAGAATACCAATCAACAAGTGTTTCACGTGACATTGCAAATGACCACACCAGCTGTTAGATACTATACCAAACTACGGCAGTAAAATTTCCTTGCAAATTCCGGGAAAAATATCTACCAGATATAGACAATCTTTATGCATAAATCGATGGGGCATCGATTGAGAATATTGCTTTCTCGTGTCCCACTAACATAGTCACCCGCCGCCGGGCCGGCAAATCCAAAAACAGTCAAAGCAACAACCAGCATCTACGTCCACTCTAGTCAGAGGCCAAGCACAGTATCTATGGTCAAAACCAATGGCTGTGTGCCATAATTTCTCTTACCATACGAATGGATCCCCCACAAAGGTGCATTATTTCGTGTTATAGATACTGATACACTCCAAAACACTTGTATCGTCGTCATATCGTAACTGCGAATAGAATTGACTGGTGGGCCAACAGCTCAACAGCCCAACAACCCAACACACAGCACAGCACACACAAGTTTGAAAAGATATATTTCTGTTCCATTATTTAGTCTCCAGCCTTCGATGCAAACGGTCGTCGTATCGTGGCTGCTTAGAGATACATTACTTCTCTGCTCGTGGACGTGAATACAAGACGTCTTTTTGAGGAGCTGCTGCTGTGTGTATCGTGTATTTTCCAGCTCGTACTTCGATATACATTTCTGTTCCCTTCCTCTGTGAACTACTATCAGTTGTTTGTGTTTGATGAGATACAATTGAAAAAATTGTTTGAAATTTTCTCACAACAGGAAATTGATTCGATTTAGTTTCAAAAGCGTATCCATCTGTGTGAAGTGTTTAAGGAGATCCCTTGAATGGGATCGAGTTATCCGAGTGTGATTTCCATGGACGGCAGTAACAAAGTGCCTTTGAAATAGGACCTTAACCCACAAGGAAAAAGGGGAAAAAATATGCAAAAGTCAATCAAGTATCTAAGAACCGTAGTTAGGAAGTATCAACAATATTGCCATCATCAGCAGAGGGTCTCAAGAATGCTAACCGAATCATTGTGATAGATTTATAAAAAATTGTGCGCGTGTCCTTGACTCTGACTTCGATTTTTTTCATTTACTTGCCCGACCGCGATATTTTCCGGTTATAACCGAAACCGATGTTAAATAATTAAAAAGATTCCAAGAATCGATCGTATTGATTCGGCGGCGTGTGTTCCGTGTCTTCTTTCATTTCTCTACCTTTTGTATGAATGAAATGTGCATAGTGCGTCAAAAGTAACAAAAAGCTACCCTCAGCCCAGTAGGGTTCATATAATATCGAAACGAAAACAAATACACGTAACCGATTGCAACTATTCGACCGTCCAATCCAGCCGACAATGTGTGCTTACCTTGGATTCGGTTACGTCTAATAGTGTAGAGTGTTTTGCACTTTCGGTCCTATCCGCATTTGGGACATAGTGTTACATAGCAGAGCGTCATCAGGATAACGTAACCGTCTTGAAGAAGGACAACAAAAACCAATAGTTGCAAAAGGCTGATACTTCAAGTATCGGACAGGCGGTTTTCACGTGGGCCCGGTTGTTTGTCGGCAACAAAACGAATAACACAAGTAATAGCATCAACAACGGCCACACCAATACAATGCGTGTGAAGGTCAGCAAACGGTTTCTCTTGCGAAGGAAGAGATCGAAACAAAAGGATATTTTCATACAGCCACAGTAAGTCTTATATCAGTTTACATAAGATACCGCGGGGGATGAATTTGACTGTGAAATTTTAGGGCATCTCCCTTAAAAAAGAAAATTAATTTTTTTTGTGTCTTGCTTATGTCTTCATCGGATGTTTTAATTGAAATTTATTGCCGCTTTAGGGGCGTCTGGTTGTTTTCTTGTGAGTGGTTCTTAGACTTAAGTAGGTGCAATAGTTTTTGAGCAAGGGATTTGTTTGTGCTCCGGCTGTTTTCAACAACATGTCTTATTAGGAATTGAGTGATTATACAGTGTGCATTAAATGACCCCAATTGGGTATAGAATTCGCAAACAAAGCCCTCGCGCTGACCTAAATTAATTCTTAAAGCTAAATTAGGTGAACTGTGGACACTGCGTCCTCTGTGATTAGTTGGTTGGACAACAGAGCGAGGGAACCTACGTTGAAACCTCCGGGCCCCGGCAAACATAATTTACACAAAATGTCTGACGAACATCCAACAATACAGCTGAATTTAGGGCGAGGGGTAACAACATTTTTCCCTTAAATTGGAGAGCAGCCCCTGGCAATTTTCGTTGGGAAGTTTAAGACGAATTTTCATTTGATATATTATTTTGATAAAACAAACAACTTATTATAACACTAGGTGTTGAAGCAACACCAGTCAAAAAATCTGTCAGTACAAAATCTGTCAAAATGAACGGGCGAATAGTCCGAATATTCATTATCAGACTCCTTTAATTTATTGCTTGGATCCGTTGAATTTCGACAGACAAATCTTCGTATACCTACTCCTCTTGGTATTTTGCGATTCAATTCCGTTCGAAACAAACGTTCCAATTGGATAAATCGCTATCAAAAGGAAGTGTTGGTCAGGATAATGGAGAAAAATTCTGAAATTTGGCTCAAACACGATTTGTTAATTTGTTGCGCAAAAGATCGATTGTGGCATGGGCTGTGTGGCATGACGCGCCATCCTGCATGAACCAGAGGTCATTCAAAACCATGTCTTCAGTTTGAGTAAAAAAAAAATGTAATGCCCACCGTTGACCGAAACGTTGTTCCCAACCTCATTTTCGAAGAAAAATGGTCCAATGATGCCAGCACTACACAATGCTACAACACCCACTATGTCTATGCGCACCATACGACGACGGGGACCATGATGAGTTGTCCACTAGCATACCAGTGTCACTTTTTGCACAAACTTGCGTACTAGGTGCTTCATTTCGGCCAAAATTTCTTTTCAAAAAACGCACAGTTTGGGCTACCAGCACTCACTTTGGATATAAGTTTTCAATATTCCCCAACGTTGTTCAAGCGTAAAGCGACTTATTTCGTTCCGCGGAGGTATGATACTGACTTTCTGTCAGGATTTCGAGCAGGAAACGGCTGTCAGTACCAATATAACCTAAAAAAAAAGAAACCACTAGATGGCCCACCCTGTATAACAGAAATGTGAAACAGCTGATTTCGAAAGTTGAACTCATTTTATTAAATTGATGTCAACATTATTCGTTTGACTGTCAAAATTCACAAAGTTCATTTGAACGAATAGTTAAAAAAAGGTAATGAGACGAGAAAATCATTCAATGCTCTAGTGGTTATGGTTAGCAACGGCGAAATAACAATCAACCTCCAAAATCGTATCGTTTGATTTTAAGTGCTTTAAATCGAATTGTGTGAGATATACAGCTCTTCTTTACTAACTAAATTTATTTTCAATTTCAAAAACTAGCTCATTTTTCGGCCTTTCAGATTTATCTAAATTACAATGGAATGGCGGGACTTTTTATCTTTTCGGTTGAACGGTTCTTTCGCCGCTTTTTCAAACACTCATTCTTTCTGCGGCTATTGAATGTCGATGAAACGTCCATCGTCTCTCAATAATACGGTCTTTAATTTTAATATAAGGCATGTTTTTTTGAAACCTCGCCCGTCAAAAATTATGGATTTGGTAGAAATATTTGCTATATTCTGACATTTTTCTCTGGAATGTTGTGTGCATGAGATAAGAACGCCATTATGATTTCCGCAAATTGTATGGAAATTCTAAGCCACTTGTTGCTTTCAGCACCACCTGTTTGTTCATTGTGTATTGAATTTAGCCAGCAGCTCACCAACTAGGGAGAAAATCAAGAGTTGTTGCCAGCAGTTGTCAGCAGGTTGTTATTTTAATTAGCATGTGAAATGTGCCTCAACTGGCAACTACTGCCAACCACTGGCTGGCGAGGTTTCATAAAAACGCACCTAATGAAGCAATTTTGAGGAGTAGGTAGGTACATACCTACCAACTCATGTTTTGGAAATTTGCTATTTTTTAAAAGCAACCAAATGGAAAATACGAGTTAGGAGTCCTGTCATGCGACGTGGGTACCTATATCTTTGTCTGTCCATCGTGCTTATGAATATTTTTTAAGTTATCTATTTTAATATTTCTCTCGAAATCAAATTTTCATATAGCTTTACGAGATTATCTCTTAAGACTTGAAATTCCGCCTACTTTCAATTTTAGAAAAGTGGCATAGAAGTGTTTTGGAAAATATTGGGAAATAATTTGAAAAATTAAATTAAATTTTTATTAGGGTCGATAAATTAATTCTTGCCATTTACTTTTTGAATATTATTTGTTGTAAATATTAACCGCGACTACGCTTCAAGTGGTCCATCCGGAATGTTCATTTTTGACATACTTTTTCCAACATATCGACTGGAATCTCACCAATAACACGGGTTATGTTGTCTTCCAAGACGGCAATAGTTGCTGGCTTATCCGTATAGACGAGAGACATCACATATCCCCACAAAAAATAGTCCAGAGGCGTCAAATCGCACGATCTAGGCTGCCAATTCACAGGTCCAAAACGTGAGATGAATTGCTCACCAAATTCGCCCCGCAATATGTCCATGGACTCGCGACACATTGACTGAGCACTATTTTTGGTAATAAAATTCAATAATTTTTCATTGATTTCATAACAACCAAGTTGTTTGTTTTTATGGAATTTTCATCATCTAACTCGTAATTTTAAGTTAATAATTTATGATACTCATCCTTTGTGCGAAGCCTTCACACATTAGAAGTCAATCTAAATTAGAAAACTTACCGCTGGCAATACACCCTCACAGCCAGCCGAACCTTGGTCCTTGAGGTAATATCAAGTGTTTCTGTTTCTGTTTATTTTTATAAAAATTTGAGTTAGACTTTTGAGTGAGTTCAAAAGGGCAAACATTCATTGAAAGACGAAATCTTTAATTATTAATGAAATTAATGCGTAGGGTAAGTCAATATGACCATCATAGTATAAAATTCACAAGAGTGAGAAAGTAAACGAAATACGTTTCGGGCTATAATCAACTCTCTATACACTATATACCAGATATATAAGATTGATATTATATATAGTAAACCGATATAAATATATTTTCAGTTCCTTCAGCCAAGTAGATCCTTTTTGTGTCTGTATAATAATAGGTACAAAACCGTATAATATGAAAGGAATACAACTGATGATAGGACAAATGTGACTATACAAATATAAGTTATGTGTGAATGTCAGCGCGTGTGAGATTCTTTTCCAAAGACCCTTTAATGACCTTCAACAAATGTCGAAAGTGTCTGATTGAATTGTTACCTATGTAAATGGATACCCCTATAATAATTACAAGTTATGTCATTTTAATGCAATCTTCTGTCAGATAAAAATAACTCGGAGCCTATTAAGTTTAGGAAGATGAAATTTGAAACAAAGGTAAATCTTATATAGAAAATATGCTAACAAGCCTTTCGAGTTAGCCCGGCCCTCAGCTAACCAAAGGCGAAGTCTTCCTCTACTGTGTTGTCCCTCTGGGTTTGATTAAAACACTCAACGAGTCCGAGCGTTTGTGTGCATTCTCTCAGCCACCCTAGACGACTGATGCGCATTTTTTTTTTTTGAATAGGTCAATGTCGCTTGACTTTACATCTCATATAGTTCGTTGTTGAATCTCCTCTTTTGAAAAATGTTGGCCAGGGGCGTAGCGAGGGTTCGAGCCATGGGGGCCGGCGGGACTTTCATTAAAATGCCGACTTATTGTAGTAACTTGTCGACTGTTTGACAATGAAACTTTGACAATCCGCGCCAAAAATTTTGAAATTAGAAATTTCATTAGGTATTTAAACTGTTTAAGTTTATTCGCAATCCACATCATTAAGCCGCGTTCCACAAACTAGAGAATAAAACATTCGTTCAAATTAAAAATGCCGCCCGTCATTTTTAAAATCGAAACTCGTAGAAGGTACATAAAAATAATCAAATATAAATTGTCATTTCCGAAATGTGGAACTTTTGAAAATGCCGACTTGTATACAAGTTTGAAAACCTATACCAAATGCAAATCCAAACTCACTTCTTATTTTGTAATATTTTGTTCCGAGCTAATTTTTGAAAATTACTCGTTTTTGGCGATTTTTTTTTAAGTTGCTCAACTTAATAAATGTAGCTTGCTTGATTTGCCGACTCTTGAATAGCATGAAGGGTTGTCGCACCCCCCCACACCCCCTCAATACGCCCCTGATTATTCTTCGTTTGAGAAACAAACAGAAACCTGCAGTTGGACATACAATTTGAGCCTGCAAATAATCTTAAATAATTTTAAAATGTATGATCATTCACTAATTTAAATGGAAAAAAAAGTTGAAAAAGGCTGTCCCTGAATAAAGCGTCATCTAGATAAAAAATAATGAGTATCTTCGTCGGCGGCCAAACCGCGATTAAGGCTCTCGATTTGGCCACGAAGTCTATCCATTAGGACATATGAAGGGAGAAATCTTCCTGCGCTTTACTTCAAAAGCAAAAACTAGTTGGATAAATATGACGGGTTACGTAATTGCAGGGAGGATATGGGTAACTTAATATAGAGTTAGAACAAAGAACCTCTTATCCAAAACACATGCCGACGTGGCTACACTAGCGGCAATTTCTGACTGGCGTTAGGCAATAACGCCCAAGGAAATAGTGCCCAAATCGATTTGGAAATAACGCCCTGCTTGGATTTTCTGCTGGATTTGGAGTAGGTGGGAGTTCGTACTGTAAAACAACCTTCAATGTATCCAATTTTGCACATACTCCAAATCTGACAGTAACCCCAAGCAGGGTGGTTGCAGGGGGGTAGCATGCCCCCCATACGTATTAAACTGCAAATTATTTTTGGGCTTTATTTCCATATCTTGTAGTTTATTTTTGGTCGCTATGCATTTTTTTGGGCGTTATTTCCAAATCGATTTGGGCGCTATTTACTTGGGCGTTAATCAGTGATGGGTAATTGAAATTTCAATTAAATTACAATTATTTGCAGAAGTAATTGCCATGTAATTTAATTACTTCGCAATTACTCAGTAATTGTAATGGGAATTTCAATTACTTGAATTTCAATTACTTGTAATTGTAATTAGTAATTGAATTACAAACTTTCAATAAGTAATTGCAATTACACGAATGTAATTAGGGATGTAATTAGAATGAAGTAATTAATCACGTAATTAAGCTATTCTTTGTCCAATTACTTCCATTACTAATTACAATTACTGATTGCGAAGTAATTAAATTACATGCCAATTACTCGTCGAAGTAATTAATTAACTATTTAATTACAAAATTAATCATTACAACCCATCACTTTTTAATCTACAGGCTTCGTGAGTTGTGGTCTCAAAAGTGTGCTTAGCCGCCAATTTTATTTCTCCTGGCTGCCGGAAACTAAACATAAAAAAACAACAACCAGGAACATAGATTGCTTTCATAAAACTACTTGCATTATGTTATTTTGAGAGTTACTGGATAAAGGACTATTCACATGAGAGCGACCCACTACCTACGAACGAATGAATATTCGCAAGTTTTGACAGTCCGTTTACATGAACACTTATCTCGATCGCCGCAGCTCGAGAATTTCAGTCGTCAGTTTCTACCAGGAATTTCACATTTGAGGTTAAGTCCGAACGAATTTGTTATTCGCTCGTTTGTAAAACTTTGACAATTCGCGCCAAGGGTGTTTTCCTTCGCGGCAAAAAGTTTGGAGTTCGAAATTTCGTTATTTGAACTGTTTATAAACTTGTTTTCTTAATACATTTTGGAATAATAAAATGTGCAATTTTATTTCTATAAATGCTTAGAAAGTTGTATTTCATCAATTCGTTCGTTCGCTCTCATGTGAATCGTCCTTAAGTTTTCGTCTTTGGTTAACTGGCTCCAGGTGCGAAATCCATGTTGACTCTCTACGTTTCTATCCGATCGTCGATGTCGTGTGTCTTTGTCCTTTGTTTCGAAAGGGTTTTCTTTCTTTTTTAGAATTTTGTTCCAATATTTTTTAACAAGCCAGTGATAGCTCGCTGAAATCTCCCAATGATATGATTGACATTGTTGCCAGCACTGAAAAAAAAAAATGTTTTTACACAATATTTTCAATTAAGACTACACAAACTGTCCTTACACAAGACATAACTCTTCCGGATCAAAAATGCATTAAGATTTAAACTTCCACTTCATAGTGACATAGAAGCCATCGTGCAACTATAGTGCGTCTAGATCGTAAGCTTGCCATCACCACATGAGGGCAAAACAACATTTTCGAATTTAGGCCGTTTAAATGTACCTAGGAATCTTATCAATCAATAAGATTATTTGCTGATTTATTGTTGGCTGACACATTGTAATATGCACAAGAAGTTTAAAACTCGATAAGTTGTGACAGAACCACAAAATGGCGAACAGAATTTGAGCTGTATGATATGAAATGACGTATCTATAGATTTAGAAGCAATTTTAATAAGGACTTTTTAACACGTGCGAACGTTGCCATAAAGCACCTTACACTTTCGATTTTAAAGACAAGTCGGCAATCGTGTAAAGACTATAGTTACTTCTCATTGTTGATTCTGTATACGTTACGTGTCAGTTCCACGTGGCTATGCATAAGTAAGCTATTACATGTCGACCTTGAGGTAATAACAGCTTAATTAGAAAAGAGAATATCCACTAGCTAAATAATTACTGCTGTGGCTATAAATTTCCAACAGACACCCCCAGAAATTGACGCGGCGACCGACAGACAGAGAACTCTATCGATTCCGTTCGATCTAACATTTAACAAATGTGCGGATGTACCCGATCCAATTGGCCAATTCACCTGAAATCGTATTCAATTAATCGATATCAATGCCGGCCAATTTGCATATCGTTCCATGTTTTGCATTCCCGCCAACTACTCTTCCCGAACAATAAAAGGAAATCGAGTATTATGTTAACAGAACTGGAAAAGTACTTCCGTTTCGTGTTTTCTTTTCCAGAATTATGCTTGACTTACACGCAACAATGGGGTATAGTTGAAAAATAATAATGAAAACTTCGCACGCCTTTCAAACGATTTTTAATAACTCATTAACGGAATGGAATGAAACGTCAAATATCTTCGGACAGAAACAATTATTCGAAAACTATCCGTTTACTATATTTTAATAGACGAGTAGGACTCATAGGAGGTCTTAATTCAATTAGAAATTCAGTGCGACGTTGGTGTTGTTGGTGTTATGCCTATTTAGCGTGGAGTGTGATGTTTTTATGGGCGCCATTAAATTTGCACATGTCACAGCATATCGATAATAATAATTCTTAATTAGAAGTGCAAATTGGCATTAACATTCGCACTCGGTTGCAGAGTTTTACGATTTAGGTAATGTGCTGATAGTAATCGTTCAAAATGATGCGGAAAATGGATGCCTGATTGGATTACCCGACTGTCAGTTAGTCGATATAGGAAGCTACTAATCTGCAGACATGTTCTGTTGGTCATTTTAAACGTGTCTAGAATCTTTATCCAATCTGATGTCCATTGACCATCGATCATTTGTACGTCTTCTGAGAGTGTTCCCAGTGTTATATGAAGGGCTTAGGCTTGAGACTCTCACACAAAAATCGCAATTAAGACGATTATATTAGTAAGGATATGTTTTGGCACCTGTTGCAGCCATAGTTGCAGGATTTGGTACAAAAGTTGTAGCCCGATGTTCTTTGGCTGTAATTTCAAGAGTCTGAGACTTGTTGACATAGACAAAAAAAACCCACAAAAAGAAGTCTGGGACGGTTAAATTAGGTGATATCCCCGGCCAGTGCAAATCGCCAAAACGAGAAATAAGGCGACTTAGAAATGTAGAATTCGTTTGTGGATCGTGCAGTATGTGCCGTTGCTCTATGCTGTTGGAACTGGAACCCAATTCATCCAATTAAGGAAGGAGAACGTCGTTGCGGGTGGCTTTATTGTAACGCTCGCCGTCCACAGAAAAAAGTGGCTCTTCGTAGCTTTTAAAAATATCCACAAAGATGGAAAAGGGCATCGTCCACAAACAACATAGATAGACCGCCAGCTGCAAGATTTTGAAAACAAGATTTTAAAATGCGGTCAATCGTGCCCAACCTGTGAAAGTGACATAAGGCCAACATTTGTCATTATGATCTGATAAAGTAACATTAGGCTAATTTGGCTTTATATTACTTTCCTTTTTATCTTTTTTTGAATAAGATAAAGAAACAGTGGGAAATTTCGCATTATGTAAAAGATATTTATTTTGACATTTCTGATTACGGTGATACTGTTTTACTCTCTCGCTTTTTTTACTTATTTCACGTTGCAGTTATTGGTTACTAAATGTCATCTTATAATAGTGTTTTTATTTATGTAAAGAAAACTTAAAGTTCGACAAGCATATATGGGAATATACATAAGTGAGCGTCAAAAATGGGTAAACACCGATTTTGACAGTTCTAAAATATTTTTAATTTGAAGAGTGATTGTTACAACTTTCAAACAAACTATTTAAACAATATACAAATAATTACCAGTGTTACAAATCTGCGATTGTGCAATTTATTGAAAAACATGTCATCTGTGGAATTACTTTTTGATAACGATGAAGGCGAGACAAATTACGCGGAATTGGCTTCTATACAGAGGAGTTTGCGAGATGCATCTAATCTTTTGGAACTGGAAAACCGAAGGTAGGAATGAAATTTCCAAGGAATAAAATTTGGCTTATTCTGTCATGTTGTCATAACAGTGTTTTTGAATAGAAGTCTGATCTTCTAAGAGTGTCATGCGATTATATTCCAATGCTTCGAGGTGTTGAGGTGTTGTTTGTTCTGCTCTTTGGATGACATAATTTGGGGATCTTCGCTGACTGGAGCTTGGTATTAGCGCTGCATCTGGCTCGTTCAAACCGAATTCATTACGCAAGTATTCAATTCAGATACGAATCACAGCCTCTTCTATATCATTAATATGGTGACATTGGTTTGGGCCACCACCAGTCGCAGATATTTCGACTTTATTTTCAACCTTTTTCTTTTTTGTTTTGCATTTCAGGTCGATCTCTATACCTAAACAAATGTAGAAATTTAAATTGATCATAAAGTTATTGGAAATGTTGTAGAAGGTACCCTTTGCCATTTCTGCCAATCTCGCAAATTCTTCCCGCTTCGCCTGCGCACCAGTTTTGGAAAGAAACCCTTTCGCGGTATCAAGATTCTGCTCCATCAAATCAACCAATCTATTAAGTTGCCTTTTATCACTAACTATTTTAGCTCTTAAAAAATAACAATTAAAAACGTTGATCTTCAACAATTTTAAAAATACTACATTTCTCGTCGTCTTTATCAACACCGAAATTCCGATTGATTGAAAAATTGACAGCTACCAATAAAATTGTTCACGATTGACAATCACAATACCGTTTTGTCAACCGACTATCGCTAATTGATGCACGTTCACAATCGATCAACACTTCATTGACAATTGATCGGCGCAATACCATTTCAAAAAATTGGTTGATAAGTATCAACTATCAATTGATAGTTGATCTTCGCAAAATAATTGTTTCGGCTAGATTTTACTTTACTGCCCATTCGAAAAAAAAAATACTTTTTTTTTGTTTATTCCGATTGACTTTAATGCGCTGAGCTCAAATATACAAAAAAAAGTTGGCGGTCTCTTACCTTTTGTGCGTGGCATTTTATTTTTAATTTAATTTTTTTATATTCCCTAAATTTGCCAACTTTTTTTTCAGATTTGTGTTTAGGGCACTGAAATCAATCGGACTGTGCAAAAAAGTTATCTTGCCATTGCTTCTTAATGTTCTATTTGACAAATCTCATGATTCATGCGAAGATTTAATCAAATCTTGTACTTTATGCTAAAGCTCGTGGCAAAATAATAAGCGGCATGCAGCCGATTTTATTTGGTTATCTATAATAGATTTTCTAAGAATCCTTACCTTCATATGCGCTTGTACCGGATACACATACCTACGGGCATGTATGTACATATGTATGTACTTACAAGCTTGGATTCAGTCATGCATTTTTTCCAATTTCGAAAATCTATTTTGGAAAGATTGTTTTTGTATATATACCTATATTGCTAAACAATAAAATGAAACCAGTGGCACAACGCACGAGGTTGCAAAGCAATAGGGGCGAAAGAATGAGCTATTCCCTTTAGATGAAACGTGGGCTATTTGCATGAAATAATATTTTTCACGAAGGGTGAATCTGACATACATACTTACATAATACCTCAACAATTTTCTGCAAACAGGGATATTCGAGTGTCAACGTTAAATACTCTCGTGTTGCTTCTTTGCAATATTTTTTTTAGGTCAAGAGGTAGAAGAGGCAATAGCACAGTGAGGGCGTCTGTTGGGGCAGACCTCATTGCTCCCGGCTTTGCAGTCTTTTCAGTTTCGTGAGGTTGTTTACTCAACGCAGGCCACCATACTAGTGATGCAAACGTGAGAATTGGACGCACTACGGCTGTGTACATCCACAAGCTCATCTTTGGTTGAAGTCCACACTTCTTTCTAAAGGTTTTGCTACAGGCATAGAAAGCGACTAACGACGCCTTCCTTACTCTGTTTTCGATCGAGCATGATACCTAGATACTTAACGCTGGACGACAGTGTGAGTGGTTGACCATTTAGACGGGGTAGGGTAAAATCGGGTATTTTGGTTTTGGTGGTGAACAGCATCAGTTCAATTTTGCTCTGGTTGACACCGAGATAGCAACTTGCAGCCTATAGGTGCTTACCTTGTCTAGAGCGGCCCCCGTAATTTCACTAAGCACGGAGGGAAACTTCCCTGACACTAGTATCACCACGTGCGTCGTCCGGGTACGCGACAACTTTGAACCGTTCCATGTCTAATTTCACCAGAATTTTATTTATATAGCCATTAGCCATAGTAGAGGTGAGATGACGCCACCTTGTGGCGTTCCTCTATGGGAAAATTTGGCTATGTGGCTGCTGCCTAGTGTTGCCGGAACAGTGCTTGTCCTGAGCATAGAGACTATCCATTGTCTAATAAATTCATCTATGCACAGCTCAATCAGAGATTCAAGAATAGCTTCAGTGTGTACGTTATTGAAAGCTCCCTCTATATCTAAGAAGGAGGTTAGTGTCCTAGAAATGCTTCTGAATACAGCCGTTCGGACTCGACATAAAATATTGTAGGTCTCTTCCATTCATCCCAAAAATAAATACAAAACACACACAAATGGTTGTGAGAAGCTAGGCTTTTAAGGACTTGTTGCGCCAAATATTTATTTATTTATTGTATGGTTTGGTTCAAAGGCATTACTATTTCCGATCGCTAGGCATTTGCATAATTTAGGTACATAGAAAATAAAAGCGTCGATATTACAAAGCTCCAAGTAGGAACTGAAACTGAGTCGATTATTTTCGTGTCTATCTAAATTGCTGTAGTAATGACAATATATTCCTGTGTGCCTCTAATTGGACAAAACTTATTTTTTCCTGAGTAGCCTATCATTAGCCATGAAAGCGTACGCCTTCGACGTCAGATGTTGCATTTCGATGGCTTAAGTGTTTGAATTGTATTGACTGTGGGTAGCTATACATATATCCGACTAATCCATTAATCATGATTAGACGAACTTGTGTAAAGTTCAAATCCATTATACCCTCTTGTATGTCGTTACACCCGCGTTGGCATACTGCCCGTTCCAATGCGCAGATATAATACGTTCAACCCCTCAGAGCTTCTTCTTTGTCCAGTCTTTCTTTTGTTTATTTTCTTAAATAAAAGTTTGGCGCATTTCACCATTTAATTTGATAATCTCTGGCTAAAAATAAAAATAGTATGCACTCGCAAGTAGTGCTGCGAGTACACGCGGCGAATTATTCAATTAAATCATAAAAAATTTAGTTCGTCAAGAGTGTGCGGCCGAGTATATGACAGATGTCACATGTCACTGTTTAACTTCAGCTGCTATTCCCTTTCTCTCTGTCTCCTTATCCTGACCTGACATTCAATCAATCGCATTTGTAGTTGAGTTAAGGAGGTACTTTTAAATACGAGGCGGAAAATGGGGGGGAAATGAAAAAGGGACACAACAACACTACTGCCAATTCAATTATTCTCGAGTGTCACACTATGCAAAATGTAAGCGTGTGTTTACAAAACAATCGACAAGGGAGTTGTAGAATCCGTTTTTTTTTTACATCCATTTTGCATTATAAGCGCAATAGATTTAGATGGACATTTAAGGGTCAGTGACAAAATCAACCGCGTTCTGGTCGTTGCAAAAGCAAACAGCAACAAAGCAAACAAAGCTATGATGTCAGCCCAGCATGGCAGAACCCAGCGAGCTGTCACTGGTGCATTTGCAAATATGTTTTAGCACAGAAGCGCCAAAAATGGGTTTAGTGGTGAATGCGGGCAAAACAAAATACAACAAGAAGGGACACATAACATCGACGAATCGGACAAAATGTCACGATATACAGCTGTAACTTTGAGGTGGTTAGGGACTTTTTCTACCACGGCTCCGCTAAAAACTCTGATAATGATACCACAGCAAAAATCAAACGAAGAGTTACATTTGCCAACAGCTGTTTCTTTGGCCTAAGAAGGCAACTGACTAGTAAGGCCTTGTTAATAAACACTAAAGAGACTCTATATAGGACCCTCATCATTCCAGTCCTGCTCTATGGCACAGAAACATGGACACAAACCACATAGAACTAGAGCGCCAACTTCCGTGCACCTACCCGATTCTCCCCGGAATTAATTCCCCTTGTCCAAAGCATACAAATTCAGAAGTTAAAAGGCAGAATAACAAGCAATCAGCTCCTTTCAGGGATATCTTACAGAGACCACTTACAGAGACCTTGGTCCCTACCTTATCCTTTATATTCAAAGAAACTAAATTAGGTAGTTAGTGGGCAACTTGGACAATCGAATAAGGTTGACTAGTACATCTAGATTTAAGGGCCAACAAAGTAATTGAAAATCTGACCTTAGGCGGCATGTGCCAGAAGAAGGGTACCTAAATAATTAACTTGGACTGCTCAACTGGAGGCTAGACCGTAGTAGATGGATGAGCGCCAGGTTCTCCCCGGACTCTAGTAAGTAAATATCTAAAATCAGGCTACTAAAAAATTGCTTTTATAAATTAGTTAATCCCATGTTGATATACCTACTATTGTGACAGTCCTCATATCCTGTCTTAAGCTACTCGGCAACAACGTACCTACCTACAACGTATTTCCAAAACGAACTCTCAAAGCAATTATGGTCATCAAGTTAAATATTCGCAGTATCAAGTTGATGGGGCCTCCTCAAATTATGTCTTCTTATAATCAGGGGCTTGAATTCAAGTGCGAAGTATCATCTTCAGAAGTATACTCGCGTACGTCAATTTGTGTCAGCAGACGGGAGTGAAAATAAATTTTCGTTTTATTTTTTGTTATAAAATTTCATCATCCAACGTACGTGAGGATATTTTTAGATTTATTATCTGATCAGTGGATCTTTTGTCTTTATGCGGTTATTATTTTATTTTGGGGCTAATCTTGCAGAAAGAGCTTAAGGGAATTGAGTTTTGTTTTTAGGGGATGGCATGAGCACAGATTACCTTAGTTATGAGTCTTAATTGAATAACTAGCTTGCGAGATAAGATTTGTTTTTAGGGGACGCACGAGTTTTTTTTATTCCGCGCAAATTAGTTTTGCGTTTTATTTTAAGGGGAAATTGGTATTAAGGCAATTTTATTAAAATATTAGGAATGTTGTTCATACTGAAAATTATAGTTCAAAATGTATTTAGGTGCCACGTGCCTTAGAGAGAAATTCTATAGTTCATCTTAACAGTTTGCAGTATTGCACATGTAAAACATCGTGCCAATTCAATATGACTTCAAATTTTGTCTACCCACAACTTTAGGACGGAGCCTGACATCATATTGACGACAGCATGTCAAAAAGTGACACGATTTTTGACATGTGTAGGTAATAGTAGCTTAAGGAGTTTCTCTCGCTATTATTAGGGTTGTTTCTCCTTTGTAATACATTTTGGCTTTGTCTATATGCCCATTCAGCTATTGTGCGTGTTTATTTGCGAAATTAATTAGATCTCCTTACCCCAGTCCCATTTGGTTGGCATGTAGACACACCGTTACGACTACCCTCCATGTCACGTTTCCAATACTAATCTCTTATCAAATGTCTTGTATGTGGTTTGTCTTTGGTATACTAATTATCAGACAATAACTCAACCCGCTCATGACTGTCTGACAGGGTTGTGTATTGATTTATTAACGTATGAATAGACTCGAAAGCCTTGTATCATAAAAGCCTATATTTCTGAAGTGCACGACACTGATTTGTAAGGATGTATTTGTTTTCATATTCTATAAAGAATTTATGAAAAAAGGAGAGATATCCTTTCAAACATTCATATTGGCTGTTGTTATAGGCCTAATTAAATGTTGTTTCCACGAAACGGTTTGTTGTACGTGGATATGTCCTTGTACAAAAAGAAAAAGTTTTCCTGAAAGAAACACGAGAGTAATTTATGTCGAAAAGTGTTTTGTGTGTCTTTTGCCATTTATAAGAGATACTCGTACCTTGTGAAGTTTGTCTGTTGACTACTGTATAGAGGGGGACTGTTTTTCCTTAAAAAAATGGGAAATTTAAGTCTTTAAATATTATTCAAGCAGGAAGGATTTTTATTGGATGGTGTTATTGTCACGTTGTGTATAAAGAGCGTATGTACCTAACCATATCACGTTTGAAGTGACTTGACATGACTTCAATTGTTTGTTTTATTTATATCTGTTGCGTAATCGCAGAATTTACCATTAAAGATATGATACATTTGTATCTTGCCACTGACAATGATAAAGAGTGTTTTCTTTGGCATTAATTAAAATAAAAAAAATTAAAAAAGATAGTGAGAAAGCTATAAAAAAACCCGAATATAAAGTTGACTTTGTTGTAGGTAACTAATGACTTTATTAGCAACGAAATAGAAAGGTGGGTAAATGACTTTGTTTGTAAAAAAAAAAAAAAAAATAGGTGGCACAACAGGCAGGTAGACACCCAAGGCCTAGCTTCTCGCAACCATTCGTTTTGTGTGAGTTTCTATTTTTGGAACGAATGGAAGGGACCTACAATTTTATGCCGAGTCCGAACGGCTGAATTGAGAAGCATTTTCAGGACAGTCATACTCTCGGATGTTTGTCAGACGTTCGGGAGAGGTGGCGCAGTAGAAAAAACTTTAAGATGTAATTTGTGTTTTTCCGAGGATCGAAGCTGGGATCCCTCGCACAGTACTCCAGCACACTAACCACTGCGCTACTGCGCCCACTTTGACTTTGTTTGTAAGTACAATATAAAATATTCAAGGTTACGTGGTTGATCAACCTCCAATATGGAGGGCCCTTTGCTGAACCAATTGAACGAAAGCCTCAATTTTTCAGTACCCAACACTGTCCTTAGCTCCAAATATGTCTGAGCAGCTCACGTAATTTATCTGTCATCTTGACAACACATTTGATTCAATCCAGCGACTTAATCCGCCGTATGTCCTCCTTCTAAGGATATCGTATCTTTCATGAATCATGATAGACTTCTGAGACTCATTCAGTCAGTCCCTAAGAGCATCGTAGTGTTGTTATTTTATTCGTGTTCATTGTCATATTTTGACAAATTTGTCGTGGATCTTATCATCAAGAGAGTAATTGGTTTTTGCAGGATGCTTTAGATTTCCACCAATTTTTTTTAACAAAATATACTTTGGTGCTGTTTTGCGGACATGACATTGTTTCTTAAATTTGAAATACTTTAATTATTATTTATTCTTTCTTTAAAGTGTCAAGTGCATACTACACGGAATTCGGTTTGAAATTCTGCATTACTTCCGCTTGAAGAAATAATCAAAGCCAAGTTTTCTAGTAAAGGCGCTTACCCTTGTTACAGAAACAAACTTAGACTGCTTTCGACCCCCCCTCTAACTTCGGAACCATTTTAGCCAGAAACTTCAAACTTGAAACATTTCCCAAGCATCGCAAATCGCAAAAACCGTAACTGACTCACTCACTCACTCACTCACTTAGATGATGATCATCAAAATTATGAAGCACTTCCTGCCATCGTGAAATTTGGCTGAATGCTAGATCCTGTGGTGCATACACTGGGAAAAGTCCAAAACTTGAGATTTCCATTCAGGGGGCGTGGTATACGCCCACTTTTGAAAATTGGTTATCATTTATTTGGCCCACTTTCGATTGCCGTAGAATGTTGAAAAATTTGGTAGAGCGGCAGTACGTGCAGTGTACAGAAAGAAAAAAATAGAAAATTTTAAATTCTCCTTCAGGAGGCGTGGTATCCGCCCACTTTTAAAAATCAGTTAATTATTTATTTGGGGCACTTTCGATGGCCGTAGATGAATGAAATTTTAAATTTTAAAGTGACGGTAGTCAGTGTCTATTGACATATTAAAAATCGATGACGTTTCAACGTTGTTTGTGAAATCTAATAGAAAAGAAGCTTCGCAAAAAGTAGTGAAATCACACCAAAAACATAAATTTAAAAAAAGATCGCAGTTCTCTTATATAGTACAACAAAAATTAGGTGCGTAACTAGTCAGCCACGAAAAGTAATGAGATATAAATGTACGCCAAGTTCTTAGTTTAAGAAGGTTAAATGTTTAATAAAATTCGTAGGTTTACTTGGAAACTTTTAGTTGCTTTTTTGATTGTTGCTTCAATGTGAGAGACGCGCCTTAGACGGGGAGAGTACGATAACTTAGGCGCCAAAAATTGATAACGGTTTTTTGTAGTGGGGTTAAATATAAGCATTTGTTACTATGGGAGGGGGGTCTATCTCGCTCCGTTTAGGAGGGAGGGGTAATTTAAAAAAAAAAATTAAACATAAAATGAAAATAAAATAAAAAAAACAATGGCAACACTAACAACAGAGTACTTCCCGCCTTAACGAAGCCAGATAGACCCTTCCCCCTCCCATAGCAAAAAAAAACGCTTATGTATATTTAACTCCTCTAGAAAAAACCGTTATCAATTTTTGGCGCCTAAGTTATCGTACTCGTGCAAAGCAGCAACATTCTCGGTTCAACATGCACAAGGCTTAACCTACGTTCAATACTTGCAGTGTCTACAAATTTATCCTTTACGCTGGGAATTGTTTTGTTAGTAATACATTAATAGTAAATTGTTCATAACTTTGCCGTAAATTTCGAAACACACAATTTGTACGGAATCATTATTGACATTTAAAAACACATGCCATTATTAACAGATAATTTACAGTGCTGCCTTTATAGAAAGTTCAAATTGGATCACTCATTAAGAGTCAGCTGTCACAAAGTACCGTATGAAATCCCAGACAATTTCTTACCGCACAAGCATAATATTATGTATTAAATAATCATTAATAAAAAAATATGTCCCTGCATAACAGAAACACTTTATTATATTAGATAAGGTAAATTCCAGTTGCCTGCTAGCTGGGTAATTGTAATTCCTTTCGCGTAGGCAATTCATTGGTCCGTCTATTATGTCCAATAAAAAAAAGAACAGCATTTGTGATAATTGAATTTGAAATGAAAATCTATTTTCCAATGCAATTTGATCACTATAGCTACTATTGTAGCGGTTAAGTGAAAACATATTGCAATGAAGTCATAAAGGAAACAATGACACATTGCTTCCGTCAATATGGTGTAATGTTTCAATTGAAAGTAATCAGTTAGATGCAATATTACGCTCACTGGCCATATGCACATTAAGTTAATTGAAAACTTAGCGAATAAAACGATTGTGTATTGCAATTACAAATTGTGCGCGAAAAATCACAAACTCTGGGTAACTATGATTGTTTGAGGAACGTGATATCTTGATTAATATAATATCATACGAGTATTATTGTGAGGGTGCATTTTTTTGGGAAGTCGAATAAATCGCTCTAAATGGGTTCAAATAAGTCATACATGGATATTTGCAGTCGAGAGTCTTACATCTTACAATAATTTAAGTACACGACTAACACCTATTTGCAAGCATCTCGGGGCATTGTTGAAGCTGTATAGGTTCGACGTTCCCGACATAAGCATTTAAAAATAAAAAAAAAATTGGTTTATCATTATTATAAACTACAAATTGGATTCGTGCCGAAATGATCCTCCTCGACTCAAGATATTAAAATATGTTACAGATTCCTCCAATTAGACCAATAGTAGGTATCTATTTTAAATATAAAAAAAAAAAATTAAATTTCCATTTCCATTGTATACACCATATGTACCTTACCTACCAAAATTTTTTTTTAGAAACTAAGGGCCAGTTTCAAGACTAGCTGATAATGTCTCGGATAGACTATCCGGAACTTATCTCGCAGCTAAACTTCAACTTTTGGTTTCAAAGGTTTCGGATAGTGATATCTGACAGATATAGTCTCGGATAGAGTATCAGTCGGTTCATGTGGCTGTTAAATCCTATATCCGGAAGATAAACAAAATATTTATTTGAAGTGGCTTGAAAAAATATAGTTTCAGAGCATTTTTTCGTTGACGAGCGTAGGAACAGACTATTTCACCCAAGGCCCAAAGCGAATTTAAAAGGAAAATTGTATTCACTTTTCTCCTAAACCTTCCTAGCACGAAGGGACGATCATTTTGCAGTTGCGTCCTTTTCTGGACGTTGGTGGTAAGGAGGTGGTTATCGGCGCTAGTATGGGGTCACCCATGACAGACAGGCTGTTTTGATGAACAACGAACTAAGAACTACCCAAAAACTCTTAGTTAGAGTGCTCGATAAGACTGGAGAGCTTATCTACTTCCCCCCTCTTCTCGTACTTCTATCCACAAATCATCATTCTCCCTATTTCTTATCCTAATCTATACTACCCCTTTTCCCTGGTCTGGACGAAGGTGTCATACGACCCGTGCTGATAATCAGCCTGGTTGGGGGCCCAGTTTAATGAATAGCTCAGCTACAAACGGAGTATCCGGATACCTGCTCCAGCTCCTCTGTTAGATTTTTTTTTTTTGCATTTTTGGTGCTTCAATTTTTTCTTCGGTTCATTTTTCAAAGGTATTTTTTCTTTTGAATTACCTAAAACAACAAAAAATATTAGAAAACACGAAAAAAAAAAAAAAAAAATACAAAACAAATGACATGTGTATCGAAACAAGCTAGCTGATAAATTTTTCCGCAAGTTAGTTTATCAGAGACTTTGACGATGAAACAGAAAAAAATATCAGCAGCTTTTATCTGGTGGAAAGCGATATGTGTCGGCTAACTATCCGAAACTTTATCCGGAACCTTTGAAACTGGCCCTAATTATTTCAAATTCGTCGACGTTAGTAGCTCAGTCACTATTTTTTTTAAATAGTTTCCTGCCCATTTGGCTGACACTGCGACCTAAAAATATCTATTATATCGACGAGGGATATGGTTATTCTAAGAGACAGGTGACCTCCCTAACGAAGGCCAATATATCATTAGTAGCGGAGTTCCTAAGCTCTGCTGGTGTACCTACGTGTCTCCCTGTTAAAGACACATTTTCTTAACCAATGAAGTGACGGGCACTCACAGTGAGTGTGCTCGGAGGATTCTTCATCCTCAAGGCAGAACCTGCATTCTGTCTCTGGCACAGATTCATTTTGTTAATATGATATCTCAGGCCACAATGACCTGTGAAAGCTGGTGGGCTTAGCTTTCTGATACTTTCCTTATTTAGGTTGAGGATTTCCTTGTAGGAATGAGTTTTATAATTGGTCTTTTGAAATGTCTTAAACCCGGAACATTTTCCCAGTGGTTTAGACGAAGTTGCTGTTCCCAATCGTTAATTACACCTAAAGCAGTAGCCCATAATTGACCCTGCAATAAGGTTCTGATCCATAGGACGCGGATTCGGATCCAGCCCTAGCTATAGATTCGATGCCCGCAATACCTTGATGGCCAGGTACCCATCCAACCTTGTTGTGTTTGGATAAGGAGCTCAGGCTGAACTACTGTTCAAGGGGTCTCCGGTTCGATCCCTGGAAAAACACAAATCACATCTTAAGGTTTTTTCCACTGCGCCACCTCTGGCGAACGTCTCACTAATATCCAAAAGTATAACTGTCCTGCAAATCTTCTAAATTCAGCATAAAATTGTAGGTCCCTTCCATTCGTCAAACAAAAAACAAAAAAAATGTAATAAATAAAAGCACACAGAATGGTTGTGAAAGACTGGGTCTAGGGTGTCTAAAGTCTATGCGATGCCTACATGGACCTATTGCGAAAACTATTTATTCTTTTAAATTTGAATTTGTGGGTAGGTTCTGGCCGTACTGAAAGCTCAAAGGGGAACTACTTGAGGTGGAAATATGTATCAGCAATAGCCATCTACGTTGATAGTCAGGCTGCACTAAAGGCGCTAGAGTTTTACATACGTGCGGTCCTACGGAAAAAATTTAGGGCATAAAACCACCACTAACTGTCGTGGCTAAAAGAACTCTTCTCGATAAAATCATCAATACGGCAGATATAAGATGGCAATACAGGGTACAGGGACTCAAATGCTGTGATCTGAGTTTGATTGGAGAAAAATATGAAGAATGTATAAAATTCAGCATAGGTAAATTCAGAATAGCGATAAGGATGGTTAGGTTAGGTTAGTGAGTTGGCAAAACAGGAGAAACCTGTACGTGCCACACTTAGATCAATGTAGATCCATTGTGATGTCCTAGGGGTTTGTGACTCTACGGATACCTATAAAAAGCCTACGGGCAACGGGTTATTAAACCATCCAGTGTTTACAAATTTAAATATGCCATTTTTTTAACTGGCGGAAAGTTCTTGTAAGTCCCCGAAAAAGTAATTACCAAGGAGTCTATTGCTTATGTGGCGGAGCGCATGTAATAGGGATATTCTCTGGGTTTAGCCTTCTGAGGAAGCATTACTTGTGTAAAATGACCATACAATTTTTAGTTTTTCTGCATATATCTAAATACGTATGTACTTTTATTCTCCGAATTTATTTCCAGATACAAATCATTTTTTTTAAACCAGCATAATGCGCATTTAATCATTTACGATGAATATTTTTTTCTGCTTAACAACTAAAGTAGTCACTTTACCTTTCGCCATTATTATGATATGTTTGAATTGAGACGTGATTGATGAGTGTCGCCAAAGTGTCTTATTCTAAAAACATTAATAATTCTATAGAAGTAAATTATTAGGTAATTGATCCGTATCCCCCCAGGAGGGAATGTAAACAAAACCAAGCCCACAGCCATTGACAAGAATACATTTATACACAGTCCATTATACGAAACAGTCGGCCACTGACGATGTTATAGCAAATTGAAATACAATTAGACAGACCCACACTAAACTGCCGGTGAAGCTTATCAACATGATGACGATGATGATATAATGACAATAATAAATTGATGCACTGAGCACAGTCCTCAATTAAATTCGAGGAAAACTCAGTATAAGATTAATTAATACAGGAGCATCACGGCCAAGCTCTATTATTCTCCGAATGGATTCTAAAGTAATCGGATAATTTTTAACGGTGTACATTAAGTTGGACATCTCTATATAGAAATACCCATACTCATGGCAATTTATTTGCTTTTGCCTCTCATTCATCACTAAAGTGGTTGATTATTATTATTATTTACCCAGCAGCTGTTTGATGTAGCATTATTTATATTGTTATCATAAAGTTGTTTCTAAAAATAAAGAGCTGATTCTAAGTTAAGGTCGGTGTAGGTATTTGTTTGAGAACAATGCAAAGTCTACTCGTACGATTAGTAGTTTCAAGGACCGCATTTTTATTGGGAATATTTAGAGTTAGGAGGTGACCAGGAACATTAAAATCAAACCAACTGTTATTAATTATACCTATAATTAATTAAATTTCTGTGATTGAGATACTGGTTAAAATCCATCGGTCTAAAATCAAGATGAAGGCCTAAATGTCAAGTCGACCTTTACATTGTTAAAATTGTCGTAGCCAAGTGCTTGCGTTCGGAGTCTGTTATTATATTACCCCCAATTGCAGTCACCAACAACTAACTATCCAGCAAATGAAAAGCTTACCTAATAACTATACCGGAGCTTGCCTTGACACTGACATAAGCCGGCACTTTCATTTAATTTTCATATCCACGACATCATATGTGCGTATATCCGCTCGTCAAGCCTATGGAACACACGCAATTCACGCGTTCACGCTTCTAATTTTAGCACTTGCAAATATTGCGGGGGTTTAATTGACTAACTCGGTAAGAGCTGCATGCTTCTTTTTTTTTTTTTTATTAAAGCTTCCTTAATTTTTCCCATGAAAATATAAAAACGTGCCAATTTATTTACTTCCTTTAGAATTCCCATCACAATCTTTTCCTCCAAGCATATGTGCCAATTTTAAGTGGACATAAAAAAAAAACATTCCTAGTCACACCCCCTAAAGATACCAGACCACATACCTTCGATATCAATCAGCAATTCTATTCATATGTGCAAATTAAATAAGAACGAAAAAGTACAGAAGAATTTGGGCTTGTGTTGAACAAATCGTGTAATACCCTATTTTGATCGGAATGTTGGCAGCAGTTGTGTCATAATCATAACCTATACTAAAAGGATGCAGGGAAGTATGAAGAACCAAGAAAAGTTTGGTATTCAGCGTAACTTCTATGAGAGTAGGTATTGACAAAAAGTCTCAAAGTGAAGGCTGAAGTCAAGTACTCCTAAAATACTTTAAATGCAGAGTCCTAATAAAAATTGGCGGAAGGCGAGAGTGAAGCTCAAGTTTACGCGTTTATAAGTCTGTTACAGCTACAAATGGTCCACAGCATTGACTGAACGACTATAGATCACTCCCGGCCTTATAGCATCGATGGGAAAATTTAAGCGATTGGATAGCTTCGATTGCCGGTACCATGGGATAAAGCTCGGCACTTGGTCGGAGGTGAAGGTAGTCTATCCAGAAAGATTACATATCAATGAGTCTGACACATTCTATTATTTTTCATTAAAAACTCGAAATCTTGGTTTCCAAATCCGACACGCTTACAAAAATCGCAAATCAATTAAAATATCATGCAGATCCAAAACTCGGTTTTCGCAATAAGGTTCAAAATTGCATGGAAGGGACCTAGAATTTTATACCAAGTCTGATTGGCTAAATTGTTAAAGTTTCTCAATACAGTAATACTCTCGGATGTACTAACGAGGGGCGCCGCAGTGGAGAAAATGTAAGTTGTGATTTTCTGGGGATCGACCTCGCTCCGTAGTCCAACACACTAACCACTAAGCTACTGTGTTTGCCTGTACCCATACGTAAAGGGCGGCAAGCTTCACACTTTGGTAGAAAGGCTACGCACAATACTGTCAATATTCACAGATGGGTCTAACCCAAATCGGAGTGCCGGAATGCCGGTATCTTTCGCACGTCTTCCTTGACCTCTCGTATTATTGCAGGCATTTTTGAGACAGAAGTCTCCGCTTTCGACAAACCTCTATCTATTGACAAAATAAATGCTCTAATTCAATAGTTTATTCTGTCCCCTAGTGACTCACCAAGAATAGGCTATTTAACAGAGGATGACAGACATATTTTTTCTGTTGATACAGATTGAACACCAAGGACCGCTACAATAAGAGCTGGTTACCTATTGTAGTAATCTATATGAACTTGCCTTATCTCTGCATGCATTTTTGAACCCATCGCAACGCAATATATATTTTAATTTCAGAACGAAATGTGGAAGAAACGATGAACAAAAATTACAAAAAAAAAAGAAACAGCAAATTTCAGTTTAATCTGGTCTTCAAATGTATATAAGAGATTAATCTTTGTTTAGTCGGAAATTGGTATTTGAATTGCGTAGCCGAAGACACACTCGCGTATTCATTTACTTTTTTCTGACTGATAGTAATCATCGAGCCAGTTCTCGATATTCGGTACGCCAAATTAGGCGTAAAGTAGTGCTCTCTACGGAATGAAGTTTTTCAAGAATTTTAATAAAGATCTTGATGATAGCATAGTATATCCTCCTGTTAAGTAGGTATCCTCACTCAGTGTCAATATTATGAAAACCAAACAAAAGGTTTCCAAAGTGTAAAACTTGATTGGATAAAGTTTTGTTAATATTTACTAAGAAATTCTAAAGCTATTAATTAAAAGTGTAAATGTGCAAATATCTTAAGTTAAATAAGATTAAGTTCATGAATGTGATAGCTCTCTCACAAATCGGTTATCGACTGAAAAGTATTGTGTATACAAAATTGAAACAATACAAAAAGTGCAAATGCGAGTAGACCAAGTACGATTACAAGATAGTCTCTTCTATAGTCAGTCGGTTAGACCCGAGTGTTTCCATGCGTTCAGTTGTGTTTCTTATCATACGTAAATGAAAATATTGGCCACTTTTTTTTTTGCTTGAGTGATTATAGCCACGGTCGTCAAATGAACTATCCAGGGGTCATCATGTATGTCGGTAATCGCCAGAACCCTTTCGTCAGTGAAACAATTTTAGCGATCGTAATTTATTATCCCACACTGGATGCTCTTTTAAGACCCCGTACGCATTGGCATCAGTGTGTTGCATTGTTGTGAAATATTTGTGTCTTTGCTAATGTTGACACGAAAGTCCCCTTTCTCTCTATAAGATGGCTTAATTTCAGCTGAATGTGTATTTTATGTATTTGTGTATCCTTTCAAATTCTAACTCATCTAATTCAGTGAGCCTGAGCGCAGTGGCTCAGTGTGTGCTGAACTACTGTGTGAGTTGTCCCAGCTTCCGAGTGTATAACTGTCCTGAAGAAGCTTCTCAATACAAGCGTTCGGACGCGGCACACAATTGTAGGTCTCTTCCATTCATCAAAAAAAATCCCCTAAACGAACGGTTGTGAGAAGCTAGGATGCCTAAAGGTTCTGTTGCGTCAACTATTTATTTTATAACCTTAATTCAGTAAAAGCAATAAATCACGGCAGCCGATTCTAACGATTCTAGTTTCAGGATACAGTGCCGTACCGTGCTTGCTATTGACCGCTTGATGACACGTTAATCCCCTCAAACTAAAATTGATTTGATTAGGATGTTCAATATTTATATGATCCCAAGACTGTTCTGTGCCATTCTGCGTATATTTTTATCAACAAAAATGGTTACTGTATGGAAACTAAACGTACCTCTAAGAGGCTTTTCTACAAACCCATTTTAAACATTTAAAAAAAAATAAAAACGGTACCTACAATTTCTAAGTTATAACTATGAACTGAAAAATTGTAGCAAAACTTGTGCACCATTTGAAAGCTATTTTATTTCAAACCTAGATCGGAAACTGTTGTAATCCTGAAATTTGATAAGTCAATGTTTGCGTTAATCGCAATAGATTTGACTTTAGTGTTGTTTTGAACTATGATTTATTAGTTTTCGACAAATTTGGTTGTAAATTTATGTTCTTTCTTCGGCCAAAATCAGCAAAACTGTGCACCATCTCTAATTCATAGTAGGAATTAGTTGTTTGTTTTTGAAATCAAATCCTTTCAAAAACTGTCTGAAAAGGGTTTCCCATTGCGTTTCCTATTTTTTAATTCGAATAAAACAAAGTTTGAGTGAGATATCATTGAAATTTTATATTTATTTAAAAGGCCCGTGTATGCCATTGTATAAAATATAACATCATTCAAATGTCCGCCGCCGCACAGTGTGCGATTTTGCATATTTAGCGAGACAAAATTATTTGTATAAAAAAAAAAATACATTCGTATCTGTAATATTCAAAGCTGTTAAATAAATATAAAAACATGAAAACATGAAAAACATATTTTTATTCAGCCAATCATTATGTTTTCTCAAAAACGAGTTCTTATTGCGGTGACATGTTTTCCATCTGTGATTAAATGCTGTTAAAAATAAATGAATAACCCTCTTAAGTTCATTTGACATTATCTCAGATGCGTTTTGAAGTTTGCATTTGACTGAAAGGTGGTCGAGAAGCACAGACTCAGACTTAAATGATGACATTCCTGAGTTATCTTCATTACTTCTTAACACCACGTAAAGAACGTGAGTATTTTTCAGAAACGCAGTTTATTGCACCTATAATTTTGATTATTCAAATGTGCAGGACCCATAGATTACAAAATATATAAAATCACGACATACAGTCGTATACAAAACTTTCTGCGGTCCAATAAACCCTAAACTTTTAATTGATTTTCAGCTATGTGACCAATGCATTTTGGTGCAGTTTAGTATGCTAAACGTTGTTTTAGAATCGGTTTTTTTAGTAATAAATTAAATAAATACCTTGATTATGGAAATCATTCATTTTTAAGTCTTTTACAAATAAACACTTGTAGAAACAGAACGCACAACGTAACACGGACGAAAACTACTACTTACGATATTAAGATTAGTGAATAGACAGTTGCTTTTGTCAGCTGATTATCAACACAAGCAATCTTTTAACCGTTATCATTTTTTGCATAGCCCTTATTCACCGTATTAACTCATCAAAAATCATCTTAATATTGAACGCTAATGCGTTGTTGTTTTTTTTTTCCTTTTGACTAGCTAGTTTTGGTAAATCGCACATTGTGCGCCGCTTCACTGGGTGGCGCGCATCCGAAACGTCAAATTTTCGATAACTCTGGGGCATAAATCAGGCTGAATTTGACCAATAGCATCGACCTGCGACTTAAGAAAACCGCACCACACGAACTCCTCCCACATAACGGACTTTGCATACAAGCTGCCTGCTGCCCAGTAATTTCCAAGTATTGGCGCTGTACTAAATCAAAGGAGCGCCATAGGGTAGTTCGCGACAACGTCAGTGTCAAATGAGAAAAAAAAACAAAGTGACAGCTAAAAAAACTTGTAGGAAAACAAACGAAATTTTATATGGCGGGACAATCTCTACAAATTTATTTATTGAACTTTTGTAAACACTTTTAGAAACTCTAAATTTCAAGACTGCAATGTTTTCGATTTGTATTTGGCACTTTAATATAAACTTTTCACAAATAAAATGGGAAAAACCTATCTCCCGCCATGTAAAATTTCGTTTGCTTTCCTTTTTTTGACATTTGACATTTCAGTGAAAGAGAAAGCACACTTCTGAAAGGGATAGCTTCGCGAAATACCCTATTGCAGCCATTGATTTTGACATTTCACACGTATTCACAGCAGGGGAATTAATTCCGGGGAGAATCGGGTAGGTGCACGGAAGTTGGCGGTGGCCAATTCGCAATTCACATCGCTACCCAGTGAGATAACCATGTTCGGAAATCACTCGTGCAAAATTTCGATGTCCAAAATGACATGGGCTGTGTGACACGTAGCGCAGTCTTGTTGAAACCAAATATCGTTGGTGACCATATCATCCAATTGGAGCCAAAGAGAATTGGTTATCATCGACTGATAGCGCTCGCCGTTGACGGTGGTGGTCTTGTCAGCTTCGCGAACAGTGGCGATATTTTCGGCAGATCCTGCGTTTCGTTGACGTATAGTTGTGTTGACAAATTGTTCACTGAACAGGTCGACTCGAATTTATGCACCACGTTGCGAATAGTCCTCTCGGAAGGTCGATTATTGCTACCATAAAATCGGCGAATCTCCCGAAATCTTTCTCGAACAGAAGACCCAATTTCATAAAACAATTTAATAATTTGCACATGTTTTTGAACGATATAACTCTCGATGTTGATTTGGCAAGGCAGACTAATGTCGATTTCGATTGGTAATCCAGAAGCGTCCGGAAGAACTCTCCGCGATTCTGAATTCAAATCCAGAAGCAAATTTCTCTTCTTTTCAGTAAAAGAACTGTCAGTTGAGTGCCAATCGAACGCTTTCAGAAGCGTTCGGATTGCTTCCGGACGATTCTGGATTACCAATCGAAAACGACATAAATAAATGATAGCCAATTTGACAGATATGGCTTCACCAATATGGCCGCAATCAACTGTCAAAGTTCAGAAATCCCTATTGGAAAACCCTTTAGTACATAATATCTATAATCAACAATACTCGCGCCCCATTTTGACTAGCGGCATATCAAAATCCACACAGAAAGCATGACATATTTACATCTAGCGTAAATTGTAAAATGTCAATTAGGGTTTTTAATGTGGCATTAGTTTAGGACTATTCAAATGACAGCGACCAACTATCTAGGAACGAATGAATACGTATTCGAGAGTTTTGACAGTCCGATCACATGAACATTTTTCTTAGTGAAATTTACGCATCAGTTTCCAGACCAGCAATTTCTAATTTGAGGTTAAGTTCAATCGATTGTTTTATTCGCTAGTTTGTGGAACGCGTTTTAATTTTAATTTTAGTCATCTAGCGATCAATGGAACAACAAACGACTGCAAATTTAATTAAAATATATTTTTGTTTATAAATATTTTACCTGCAATAGATTTTAAGGATATGACTGTAACAGTCTTTGGTGAATACAATTTTAGGGGAAAGTACGATAACTTAGGCGCCAAAAATTAATAATGGTTTTTTTTATAGAAGGGTTAAGCATTTTTAACTATGGGAGGGGGGGCCATCTTGCCTAAGTTATCGTCCTCGTGCCCAATTTTACCTCAGTATCCCACGACTACTTCTCAAAGGAGTTGCCAGCAACGGTATTTTTTGCTCAGTGTTTCCAAATACACAATCACAATGAGTCTACCCTATATATGACACAGAACACACAAACGTGTGACCGAGAAATTATGATCATCATCATAATCGTAGCCATGCCAAAGTTGAATCAAAGCTGAATGCACTAAACGCACTCGTATTACTGTAATCGGAGCGCGGCGAAACTACAATACGAATACATCGCTGCGGTCGAGCTGGACAATGGAGGCAACCAAATATTATATAGATACATATATTTTTAATCCCCTGTTGTACATTATTTACATTCAAATTCGCTCTGCGGTCATCACGCGCGCTACTGTTACTGTCCCCAGCGCACTTTTGAATAGTTAAAAAAAAAAAAAACAAATTCTCGAGACCCCCGCTGATGCACGATCAAGAGAATCTGGATAATTCAGTTCGCCCCGAATAAAGCTCTGCTTCTCTGCTCTAACAGTGACAGTGTAGAGACAGTCTTTAATTTGAATCTCTCCGTCCGTCCGGAGTTCGTCTTCGTAGTCGTCGTGTTCTCAGTTCTACACTCTCCAGCGATTTACAGTGTTGTTCTCTGGGTTGTTTATCGAGGATATTCGCTGGAAATTCGGACAAAAACAGGACATGTCCGGGGAAATGTCAAACGAATCTTAAAACGAAAAAAATAGACGTTCTTTCATCGAAGATGATTATCGGGTATTTGTGAGAAACCTGCCGAATTTAATTTTTTTTTATTCTGAATTTTAAACGTGTCGTTGTCGCATCGTCGACAAGTGTATCGTCATCGTAAATTGTCGCCGTCAAGTGCACGCGTTTTGTTTTTTGTCCCCTAATTCTGGGCCAAGTCCATTGGCGTCATCATCATCATGAGCATGGCTGATAAAAACGACTCCAGCCCGGAGACGTGGAAATTTAGTGAAAAGTAAATAATTTCAATGCTATAATGTTTAGAGTGTTCTTATTGTTTGTTAAGTAATCTGAACTGTTAAGAAAGGCAAATGTTTGCCAAAGAATGGAAAAATTTCCAGTTAGAACAGGATTAAGTGGATTTCACATCCACATCGAGATAACTCTAACAAATAATGCTAAGCCTGCTCAATTGTAAATTCATTCAAAGAAAAGAAAGGTGCAAATAGTCCAATTAACTATGAGATACGAGTACTCGTATCGTACATTCGCTAAGTAGGTCTAATATATCACTCGAGCTGAAAATAGAATTTCTATTGAGGGATGGAAGAATTTCATTGCTAATGGACTAGCAAATATTTCTACACAAAGGATGTGCAAATTGTGTTTTTGAGAGTGTGTTGTAAAAAATACCTCACGATCATATTGTGGCAAGAAAATTACCGACTAAGGTGTAATTAAGGAAATGACATTCTCGCATTCACAGTGTAACGCGTTATGTCACATTTTGTAGATATTTGGTTTCGGGTTCAGATTGACGTGAGTTTCTATACCTACGTGCTCTGGGCTAGGGGTTTTGCGAGGAGCTACATAGAGCTACAGCTATAGTGTGACTAAATCATTAATTCCAACGCGTGTGAGGTTACTTAAAAATTGATTGATTGCTATGGGATTGTTTTGGAACTCTCTGGCTTGTGTACGAAGTACGAGTGAATAATTGACGTTACAGTTAGTCTGATAATTAGATTTTGACTAAAGTGGGTAGGACTTTGCGAATACTTACAGGATTTACATGCAAAACAGCAAAAGTATAACCATGTGAGGTGGGGCACATTTATGGCCTTTTAGAAATCCCTATCACTCTGAGAAGAAAGGAGCGACATCGGATACAGAGCTTCATGATCCTTAAGACGGCATCTACACAGTGGATTTATGCCCTCTATCAATCCACCCATCCACCCATTTATCCATTAAGTGGGTCGTAGGTGTAGGTTGCTCAAGTGGACCATCCATAACTCTCGATTCTCCGCCATCGACTCTAAAGGTCTGCTCAAACCAACGACAAACACGAAAGCGAGAGCGGCAATTGCAAATGCATGGCGATGGCGGTATATTCCACCGTTTCCCGCGCGAAATTCGCCCCCGCTTTCCCATTTTCACATTGGTTTGAGCGGACCTTAAATCAGCTGGAGCAATCCTGATACGGATAGGGAAGAGATTATGGACTTGAGCTAACCATCTCCTACTGGGGACATGTGTTCAACATGACCAAACCACCGAATCATGGACCGCTCTGTCCGGAAAAGTAGCTGCTCGACAATTGAGTTCCTCACGTATTCTGGTGTTCCTAATACTAGGTATCTTTATACGGGTCACACCCGCAATACATCGGAGGAATCTCATTTCGGCAGCCGGTATCCCCGATCTTTTTCTTTCGGTCATTACCCCATGACCATAGGTAGGATTTGCAACAAACAAAGAACTTACGTTTTACGTGGGCGCAATGGCTCAGTGTGGTTAGTGTGCTGGACTACTGTGCAGGAAGTCCCAGGGTCGATCCACGGAAAAACACAAATTACATCTTAAGGTTTTCTCCATTGTGCCACTTCTCGGAAACGTCTGACAAACATTCAGCCGTTCGGACTCGGCATAAAATTATAGTTCCCTTCCCTTCGTTCCAAAAATAAATACTCACACAAAACGAATGGTTATATGGGAAGCTAGGCCTAGGATGCTTATACGGATCTGTTGCGCCTATTTCTGTTTTTTGTTTACTTAAATTTTACACCAAGTATAGTCCTCCTAATAAGAGAATGACCAAGCTGTCTCAAAATTGACATCACTCAGGAGTACCCCGAGATAGTTAAGCTTCTTCACCTGTTTTAATGGGACTCCACTAACATGCAGAGTCTATTTTACAGGCGTTCTGGAGACGACCAGAACTTCAGATTTGTTTACGTTTACTTTCATTTGGCGTTGAAGTTTTAGTCTGCGTTTTAGTCTGAAGTTTTAGACTGCGCTGTAACATCTAGTCCATATAAATAATGAAAAGGAGATATTAGACAAAACGCACCCAGGGCGAAGTTCAACACCAATTTTGAAAGGTATTGCCGTTTCTCCTTGTATTTACTCGAAACTATCCATACCTTTAAAAATTAGATAGACAGTATGATTTTTAACCTGTTGGAAGTAGTAGCTTTCAATTGTTGTCCTCGGCAATTGACAAAGACTCTGGTGGTGACAGAGAAAGCGAGCTGTGTCCTCGAAAATCTCTTCATTACCGTCGTCATAGGTTAGGTTAGGTTTAGGTTATGATAAAAAAAGGGTATCAGAGAGAGGTCCTATATGACACTAGGCACTGCAGTAAACTATAATGAACAACACCTAAACATGCCTAAACACTTGCCTTACCTCCATCATCCTTGAAATTTAATTCCATTGGCAACTTTCTTCCAAACCGTATAACTGTTTGCTGGTTCGGATTCTGGCGTCTGTAATATTTCGGAGGTTATTAATAATGTCATTCATTCCTCCCAAAAACAAAACAACTCAAACAAAAGAATTGATGTGAGGAGCTAGGTCTAGAGATCTACATGTACTGGACCTGTGCGTCAACTGCTTATTTTCTAAGATTAGACAATTGTGTTTGGATCATCCCAAGTGTCATGACCATGATATATTCAGAACCCTTTCTTGTCAGTTCTTTAGTCTTCTCATTGCCGACATCGAGTCTGTGTCTAGAAACCCACCCAGTGGGATCAATGTATGTTCTTCTGATCTTAGATGGCGCTACAGTCCGGGGTGGACCTGGGCCTCAACCAACATGCCTCTCCAGTTAGCCCGATCTTTGGCTAACCGCCTCCAGTTGCGCACTCCAAGTTGGTTGATCAATGTATGTACAATTTATAAATATTACCCAAACTAATTTCATTTTTCTTTTCTGTATTTCCAAACAAGTGAGGAAATGACGCTGAAATTAGTTTACCGGGTTCCAATTAACCCATCAAAAGTCAAATCACACCATCAACTTCTCCACAAGGGAAATATATTTATCCCTATGTCAAATCATCATTTATGACACGTGTCGTAAGACATTACAATGTTACACAAACCAATTTCGAATTTATTAACCTCTGACAGTTTATTTGACTCTGCATCTCCGCATATCGCATAAATCGCACTCGCGCTAATTTGTCAAAGTGTTTTATGGGGACAATACATCATTTACAAATCAGTCGTCAGTATAGACAGTCTAATTTTGTAAAATTTAACCCCAAATTGGATAGTCTTCGTTCCACATTCTCAATTGTCAGCTATTTATAGTCATACATAAACCACAAACGACAGACAAATGTGCCATGTAATTGGTTCTCATTTTCCATTCTCCTATATTCTGACAGTTAGTACTGTTACTGCTGTTAGTTTGCTTTGTGTATACCTTTCCGTCATCTCACGCAATTATAAACCAAAAGTGATCGCTTCCTTTCCACATGGAAAAAATAAAAAAAATTCAAAATTTTATTAGATCATTGGGTTGGTTGACAGTATGCAGACACTCTTGTCAAAGAGCATGTCACAGCGATGGTCACACTAGTAGCCACATTACCCCTCTCTATGTCAATTGAATAAGTGACCGAGACCCCATAAATTTATTTGAATATGCGGCAGTTGACTGTGCACTGAGGCTGCGAAAAGCACTGCAGCATAAACGAATTCTAACATCATCGTAAGCGTAAGGTCGTCGCGAGAGATCTGATGGATAAGTTCGACTTAATTACCTCATCGAATGAAGGACTACCGTGTATACATGCGGATAGCAGTGAGATGCTGTCTAGTAGAATAATTTGCCTTAAATAATGTTCCCAACTGTCATCTAAAGTATCTTAAACTATCATTTGCTTCAATGTACTCAAAATGCAAATGCAATTGATATGTAGGTGCAAGTGAATGCGACAACAGAATGCATCGTGAAATCAAAACGTGACTTCCGTTTCGCGTGGCAATGATTTTCATTTGTGAATATGTTCTACACACGAAAAAAAAATGCGGGACAGTTTTTCGCACAGAAACAAAGCTTGCGAGATGGGACGGTGACTTTAGACGATTTTTGACAGCTTTTTACTTGGGTTTCAATGCTTTATTAAAATTCAGGGGCAAATCACGTATTAAGAATCGTCGTCTGGACGATATCGTTTTCGAAATTCTAACAACCATAACAAGTTTTTTAATTAATAAACTCTTTTCGATTATCACCAGGTGTCATTGGTGCGCCATCTGTTGAGGGTTTTTTTTTGAAGAGGTTGTTGCTTTATTGAAAAGATTAGTTATGGAATATTTTTTCAATCAAATGACTTTCCAATATAATTTTTCGATACATTTTCGACGGTTTCGGGCCCTATTTCACGAATAGCTTAGCCGATTTTGTTCTTGGAACTCTCTGGATTGTTCCTATAGCATTTATTTTTAATGGCACCCCACAAAACCACCCCTGCAATTGGTGCATTATTTCGACCGAAATTTCGTTTCAAAATTCGTTGGTCAGTACCTACAGTACCTTCGGCAACACAGCATCCATACTTTGGAACGTAAGTTTGCAACATTTCCCAAAGTTGTTCAAGCGTAAGTCGATCCATTTCATACCGCGAAAAACGTACAGTGAGCGTCAAAAGTGAGTGAACACTAAAGATTTCTTCGTTTGTCTTTGAAGTTTGGAAACAATTTTTTTAAACCCTATATAAAGTATTCTATCCTGTCAAAATGAAATACGTTTTGTTATTGTAATTTCGTTATCAAACTTTTTAAAGATTGTTGGTTTTTAAGAACTTTTTTAAGGCCCTAAAGAAAATGTAAAAGAGCATTGGTGTTTACTCACTGTATATGAACTGTGAGTGTCAATATAACATTTGATTCAATAAGAATCCAACAGAGACTCCGCCTTATATTTGTGGAAGCCTTAACACTGGGCAATTGTCAAAAAGTTACGTAATATGTACTTAGCGCTCATGCTATCAAATAGGTACCTATATGTCACATAAACATATTAATTGCAAAAATAATGCGCCACAATCTTTCGAAAATAGTAGGGGAATGGCAAATACAATTGACTGCATTATGCGGATATTTGAAAGTCTCCAACTCAATAATTCGAATATTTCATGCCTACCACTACTATTTATTGAAATGATAGATAGTATGACAACCCTACTAGTGATGTCCTCTTCTTTGAGGTGTCAAACTGATCGGATTTTTTAAATGCGGCGTACGTGTCAAAATGTTTCTGACCGATGTTGTTTTGTTGTCATTTTGGTTTGACTGCTATTTATGTCAGATCTGATTATATCTCTATGACAGTTGTCTAACGCCTCAGTATTTTATTAAACAATACTTCAAATGGAGATTCCATGGAAATAATCCATTTTTTATCTGATATTCCAATACTTTGACCGTAAGTTAATTTTTTTTCCATTTCTGACACAAGCTTAAGCCCACATAATCTAATTATGGCTGACACTTTAATTTTAAACGATTGGTATAGGTACTGTCGCGTCGGTTCCGGTGATATTTTACAAATAAGGTCTATTACAAATGAAATCTTTATTTGATATTTGATAATGCAGATACTGCAGATCGCAACAAAACCAAATTACGTGTTAATTTGAAAATGCAATCATCATCTGTAACACGTCAGTAATTGATACGTAATTCGGTGCTGTGATATGCTGTAGCACTTAATTTACTTAAATGTTCACTAACGCCCTGTCTGAGTCTTATTACATTTGTGGTTAGAACGCAATTGAGATGAGTATTAATTGTAGGCAGAAATGTGACTTTAAAAGAAAAATCACAATCGATAGGCTCGGAAGGGATATCGGGTATGTACAAATAAAGGGCACGACTGGATCGCACGAAACTTTCTCCTTCATTGCAAGTTTTTTCAGAAAACGTAAAGGTCTACAGATTTGTCTAGGTTATCTGCATATCACACTACGGCAGGTGCTGGAGAAAACCAAGAATATGACAGTATTTATGGATACGAGCTTTACAAAGTCATGTTTAGTTGTGGCATGCACGTCAAGCTCGTAAGGCTTCTTCCTAGGTCCTTATTTTTTCGAAAACGCTGCGGGCCAAACGACTACTCTGGACGGCGATTGCTACAGAGCCATGCTCAACGACTTTCTCCTTCCTATATTGAATGAATTGGGTCTGGAGTACTTGTGGTTTAACCGTTCCAGTCTTATTTTTGTGGGGTGTGTCTATGTCAACATGCCTCAAACACAATATCCGACAAGAATGAGAGCACCTAACGCCGGAGGTTCTGTATTCTGCAAAATGCCATAAATCGGTCCTCAATAGTCATTAATTGTGGCCGGCGGCCTCTTAGTCGATAGCTTTTCCTCGACTTAATGGAAAAAAATTTAAGACAAAATTCACAGACAACGAATATTAGATGACAACTTTTGCACCACCTTGTATATGATGGCAACAAGAAGACAGCTCCAGGCACAGCTTTGAGGTAGTTAGAAACCTTATCACCCTCGGTTCCGCTATAAAATCGGAGAATGACATCACACTAGAAATCAAGTGAAGAATGACGCCTGTCAATCGTTGCTCTAAAAAAGCAATTGAGTATAGCAAAGCCTTGTCAGAAACACTAAGAAGACTCATAAGATCCTCGTCATTCAAGTCCTGCTATAAGGCGCAGAAGCATTGGTATTAACGGAGGCGGATGAATAAATCCTTGAAAATTTTGAACGCAAAATTCTTTGATTGATTTTCGGTCTTGTTTGCGTTGATGGGTTTTGGCGAACTCTACGAGCTGTGCAGCCACGACGACTTGGTCAGAAAAATTGAGGTCTAAATTGGTTAGAATACGTAGAGCGAATTTACACTAGCGCTTCGGCCGGAAGAGTTTTTGATTACAACTCTAAGATACAACGCAGTAGAGGAAGACCTCTTCTTAGGTGGCGCGGATAAATGGAATGGGACATATCGTCGTCGTTCGATGAAAACTCCCTAAGTCCATTTTATTGGTTTTGAGATATTTGCATTTAAAATTGGTAATGAATATTAAAAATCCAAAAATGCACATAAGTGTTGATAAGAACTATCTATAATCGAAATTCTGTTTATTATTACGTTTCACAATCGATTAGATAGCCTACTCTGAATTTCAATAAACAGAAAACTGCAAAACGTTTGCCAGTCAGAACCCCCTAAGTCCATTTAGGGAGTTTTCACTGACAAGAAATTCAAATTGTTTTGTTTTAGTGAGTTTTCATTTTATATAATTTGGAAATAGAGAAACTAAGGACTTAGGGAGTTTTCACAGAACATAGAGTTTGCTATTTGATTATACATGGTGTATGTATTTATCTCAGTTTTGAGAAAAATGGACTTAGGAAGTTTTCATTGAACGACGACGATATATTCTATAGCAACTTGGAGTACGCAATAGGAGGTAGTGAAACTAACACCACACTAGCTGTAAAGGCATCGAGCTCCATTCTGAACTCTGGCGCCACCTAGGTTAGGTTGTGTTAGGTTAAAGATGGGTATGAGAGAGTAAGATCTCAAACGGCACTAGGCACTGCGGATGGCTTGTTGTGTGCTTTAAATATTTTACATTACATTTAATTTTATTCAAACAAATTCAACAATATTGTTAGATTTACCCTCCCCTCAGAATAAAAAGAAACTCATCAAAGATACAACTAATATTCAGCAATGCATACAAAATTAACTTTTTTTTGGGTACGTTTTTTACCCCCCACTAGAGACGTAATGAATCCGAGTTCATTGTCAAGCCAAGATTAACCTGAACCCTATGCCTTTGCACTATGGGAAAACAAATAACTATTTGTTTTTCAATTATGTACTTCTATTATTAGCACAAGTAATTGTTATTAATTGTTTTTATTTTTGCTTACAGTGAAGTGACCGAAGGTGCTCTACAGATATGGCGAACCCTACCAGAAAAGATCCGTCATGACCCCAGTCTTGCGTCGTTTCGTCAGGAACACGAACGTCTTCATGGTGAGTTGAACTAATTGACAAATTAAATAAAAAGTTGACTTAATTTAACTACTACAAATAATTGAAATTATTACACGCCTAATGAGAATTTAATGTGACAATTGGATCTGTGTTTTGTTGGAATAATGAATTAATTCGAATTAATTTGTATGCTTGTAATTTGCTTAATTTATTTGCAATTGATATTGTCTAGCAGTAAAATATGGTTTATCTTAAATTTTGTCCATTGATCAACCATTAATATAATGGAGCCATTTTTCTTTTATAATTGATTACAGAGCTTCGCACGCTATTGGAAATTCATTAAACAAAAATAAATAGTATTGTAAACATTCTCGAGTATGTAAGATGATTAACACATATATACATATATTTGTTAATGTGTTAAATGTAAACCCATTTTGTATAAAATTAATGTTGTTTCCCCGACCTGCCCTTACCAGTAGGCGTGTTGGGATTTCGAGAGATTTCCTGCTTTGATGTTGGGGCGAATATGCAGATCTATCAGTCTCTCTAGTGTTTTCAATAGAAAAGATGACAGATTAATAGGCCTGAAATCCTTTGGAGTGGTGTGAGAGGCTTTTCCCGTCTTGGGTATAAAAATCGCACTTTCACATCTCTCTATAATTTTGGTATGTAACCATGGTCTTGGGCACTTCCTGGGAAGTGGGTGTCTAGAAGCAACTGAAGTGATTCTTGACTAGACTGCGTTTCCGTTCCATCAGATTTCTTTATATAGCTAGGTATAGAGGGAGACCTTGACAGGATCTTCGTAACTCTACTTGCCTCATTGTTTTCTTCAATTCTGGAACAAATTCTTTGCGGGATGTAAACTTAGTTAAGATTTAAGAAGATTAGAATTAATGGATTTGGATGCCTGGGATATATGTAGCACATAGACTTTAATTCAACTCCACTCCCCACTACGAATGAGCCCTTGACAACTTTTATAATTACTTGAATTGAGACATAATGTCATATTTGTTTACAACCATGTTCTCTATTTGACGTTGTGAATGGGAGACACTTCATTCATATTTTAGCTGTATTTATCAAGCGGTTTTTCTCATACTGAATGGGAAGTTGAGCGAATAATTGCATCCTATTGTTCTCCATGTATGTTTCGTTGTATTTTTTTTTATTTCTTATAAAAAATAACAAACTCCAGCTGACTGACTTCAAATTTCAAAGGTCTAATGAAACGACACATACGATTTTTACAGTATTTGAATCACATTTATACTGAAATTCTGTCCACTGACGTCTTTATCGTCAGTGATTTTCCCAAATTTGTTTGTAATTTAGATGAGGCGCGGACAAACTTTTTATTTCTAATTTAAAATTCAAGGACAGTTTCAAAAGTTCCGGATAAAGTTTCGGATAATTAGCTGACACAAACGCTATCCAACAGATAAAGTTTGCTGATATTTTTTTGTCTGCTTCATTGTCAACGTCTCTGACGTCCACTGACTGGTGGAGAAATTTATCAGTCACTCATTTTTTGACCGATTGGCAATGCTGTTCATTACCTTTTTGATACACATGTCATTTGTTGTCGTTTATTTTGTGTTTATAAGAAGCTTAGCCAGCAGCTTGTTAGTAATTTAACATGGATAAAGTTAAACAAAAGTAGTAAAAATTGAGAAAAATCTAACTCTAAAATCTTCATCGTCAGGTGGTTCAAAATAATTTCGTCTTGTACAAAATACACTGTATTTTAACAGCCACTCGAACCGACTGAAAGGCTATCAGAGGTTTTAACCGATAGATATCGCTATCCAAGACCATTGACACCAAAATTTGAAGTTTATCTGGCAGACAAGTTCTTGATAGGCTATCAGAGACTTTTTCAGGTAGTCTTTAAACTGGCCCTAGTCTTTAAAATGGGCTTGCAATCAACGAACAAATTATCAGAAACTATAATTTTTCTAAACACCTTTAATATTTGCTTTGCTTATCTTCCAGATGAAGTCTTTCACAGTCACTGGAACCAGTTAATAAGCTTTCAGAGACAGGTGGATTTCTGCGGAATATACGTGAATTTTATTCAGATACAGCTTTTAAATTCCACCCTTGTTCAAATCGCCTATACCATTATCAACCAGCCCCTAATTTTCGTCTGGCTTTCGAGTGTCCCAATGACATTCTCAAGTTCATGCTGTAATTTCAAGTTCATGATATACGCTGTCCCCTTTTTTTTGAATTAGACTTGCGTGTGATACGATTTTTCATTCATTTTTATTATACATATCCCAAGTGGATGTCACAACATCGCCCGCACATAAACTATTTCATTTAAATTCACCCTGCAAATAGAAAAATGTTTTCTCTCCGTACTTGTATCTGATTACAGCATCAGACATAGGCACCGTCCGGTCTATGTACACATCGTAATAGTCCATAAATTAGATTCAACTTCACATTCGTTCACTAGAAGATATTCTAATGAGTCTCGTGGCACTTAATGCGAATAAAATTTATAACCGCGTATATATAGGCAGATCAATTAAAAATCATTCTAATGGTGTATACAGTGCAATAAGTGCAAACTAGTCAGTAAACCTTACCTTACCTTGCCTCGTTTGACACATTATTGTATAGACAATGACAGCTTTATGGGTAAGGTTGGTAATGAGAGAATTTCCAATAATGGATTTCTTAAAGGTGACACAATTATATGTTACAAGTAATTTTAATGAAGGCAATCATTTCCTTGACGAATTACCACCCCCACAGGGTATTCGAATAAATTACCAAAATCAACAACCCCATTTCAATGCCTAAGGTTGAACCTTTGAAATATGAATAGGATAGCATGCTCAATTACAATACTGAGTATTTTAGGAAACTTTATTTGCATAGAAATCCATTCATTCTCGTCACTTAAGCATAGACAAAGAACAGTGGGTGTGTCAATTTGGACTACAATAATTGACCAAACGGAAAAGTAGGCCTTAGGATAATAGTTAGTATTTTTATTGTCTTAGTTCTGCCTACTTCATTAGAAACTTTCTTAAAGCCGATCAGAAAATCAGTGCAGTGGTTTTCTACAGCCTTGACAGACAGAGTAGACCCCTTATATACTATTGTGGTATCACAATAGACAGGCGAACAGTGCTATCTAAGGGAGTCTTTAGTTTGTCATTTTCATAACCCCAGAATAAATTGCATAATTTGGCATGTTCCATGGAAGGTGAAATGTTTTTTTTCTGACAATGTGACTGTAAGTTTTTTACTTTGATTTGCCAAAGCTGGCTGAGTAGACGGTGAATGGAGGAGGAGATCCAACAACGAACTGTACAGCGACTTCGACCTAGCCAGAACCCAGAAGAGTGGAGGTCCATCGACTAAGGTGGCTGAGGTGGACGGCGCAGTAGAGAAAGACCGCGTCCAGGTGGCACACGCAAGTGGAAAGGAACCTTAACCAACTTAGGGAGCAAAAGTGGAGACAGCTGGCCAAAGATCGTTCTGGCTGGAGACGCTTATCGGTTGAGGCCCAAGTCCACCCCGGACTGTAGCACCACCTTAAATAAGTAAGTAATATTTTCAAGATGTTTTGTCTTTCGGTTACGTCAATGCAAGTGTCATTCATGGATATTGGGTGAGGGTTCCATTCTGTTGGAATGTGCACATCAGCACATATAAAAAGTCGCAAAAAACGTTGCCAAATATCTAGGTTTGCTTGAATCCACTGATTGAGCCTCAATTTACAAGACCTTAATCCGACCCATGCTTGAGTACGATGTAAATATCTGGTCAGGTGCATTAAAAACTACATCACCTACTGTATAGAATTCACAAGCGCGTGATAAAAAGGCGACACCAATTTATGACCCACCTGAACACTGCAGAAATGTTTCTTGCGTTTTCTTGTTTGTTACCTCAAAGCGCGAAAGCTACTGGACAGATTTCAGTGAAACTTTTTTTTAAATGGTTCCTAAGACTGCAAGATGGTTTTAGGCTATTTAGGTTATTGCCATGTCCTTTGGAATCGTTTTTTGACCAAAATCCATTTTGACTAAGCAACCATCTTCCTTCAACAATTCTCTATAGCAAACCTCGTCACTAGGAATATTTTATCAGTAGAACAAAATGCATTGCCTCACACAGTTCTTGCCTGCACCAGTACTTCTTCTGTATCCTTCCAATTAACCTTCCCACTCATGCTGTGCATTAGCATTTTAAAAGGGACCAAAAATCCCCTTGAGCACTAGTGAATTATAATACAAAAGACGACCGCTCTAGTGTGCCAAGCATCATCACCGGTCATTAAAGGGTTTCAAACAAAAGGGAAAAGGAAATTCTGCTCAACTTTCCTTACACGTGCACCACCCTTCTTCGACCCCAACTTCACATCTGTATAAGCAAACGGAATACATAGTAAATTTCTGTATCACGATGCTTATAAAACAGCCGCACATGTCTATTAGCCGGCACGTCATCTTCAATGACCTAGATATAATCAAATGTATATGCTCTGCAACACCTTGTTGGCTTCCTCGTTCAATGCCGATAAAAATATCCATTCCTGCAAAATGTACCCCTAAATAGTCTGTAATTCTCTTCCCGCCGAAACCTGTAGATAGACTATAGGCACCAAGCATCAGTGTGCCTGTATTCAACAGGCGCAAGCGCCAAATTGAGCCCGTATTCATTGAGTTTCTCGCCCTCTTCATCGGATTCCATGGATGACTGGGAGCGGTGAGACTGTGTCACGTATAAATGTTCAATGTCCATAGCCTGTTTCCTGCGGCGAGGCAAAAATAAAAATGTCGGTGTGATTAGTTATTTGTTTCTATTTCGTTCCTGCTTTTGCTCCCCTATTAGGAATTCTCTGAGTCGTTGCTTTGAATCTGCATTAGACAAACAAATATCCAAGGTGACTAGGAGTCAGTATTCCATTTGACTCTCTGTGAGTAGTATACTGGACTGCGTGTTTTGTGTATAAATAGCGAACGAACGCTATCCGCCCGAGGGTCATTAACAGCACCATCCGCAAAAGTTTATTTCAATAGATGTCAGTTATTTAGAGTGCTCGCAAATTAATAGGACCCCACATAGGCCTAAAAACGAATAACATCCCATTTACAAATTAAAGGACGAATCAACTGAATCGATATGCTCCTAATGGAAATTAAAGACAATAGTAAAATAGTTGTCGTGCATTCCTGTCGTGGAAGGCTGCTTGTTTGAGTGGCAATGATGAGGATATTCTATAAATGTTGGCGAAGATGTTAAGTCGAAACAGTGAATATCTATTGCGAGGATAAATTTATAATTATTTTCTTTTTTTTGTCTACTTACAGCGGGAGAACCCATCCCAGATGAAGATCCTCTGCCAACAGAAGATTTAACCGAACTGGAAGAGGCTGCGATGCATAATAATAACTCAACAAATCCGACCGCACCGATTGCGATCAACATAACAAATGAATTGGGTCAGATGCATAGAATGGAGGGCAGGTAATAAAATTCAGACAAAGTCAAGTAAATTAGTGTATAATTTGGAATATGTTGATTTTTTTTCTAAAGGGAACCCGATACCAACAACGAACATCATGCCGACGATATAGACGCTTGCCACGACCATAAGGTGAGGATTCATGTTTATAAATGAATGAATGAATCTTTTATAAATTGTCCATATTTTTTATTTAGAAGAGCAAATGGCCAAAGTGGATAAAAATATCAATTTTGCTGGTGGTTTGGGGGCTGTTCACTGGCTTCCTTATGACTACAAATGAAAAAGTCGTCGACAAAAGATTATTATCCATTCCACCTGCACAAATACCCAAAGGTGAGTTCGGTAGCTACCTATATGATTATTTTATTACAATTGGTGGGTGAAACGGGCGCATTTAGGTGGGATAGTGAAATTAAAAACGAAAAGTCAGAGTCAGGGACAATTCGGACTTCATAAAAAAGGCGCGTATATCAACAAGCAAGGCTATCGCTAAATCGCATCCCTATTTATAGTTGCAAATAAATGGGCACTTTATTAGATACAAAGTCAAAATACTTCTTTGGTGAAATTTGTTTTAGAGTCTAAGGAATTATGTGCATTTAAGATACTAGTGTCAAAACGGACGAAAGTTCAGAGCGTGCCTCACCATGGTTGGGAACCATTGTAGTGAGTGGGTCACCCGGTCAGTGCTGTATTGCATGCGCTTCTATTACACATCGAGTTCCGATCTGCATCCCGCCGCGCACTCACGCAAATTCAACAATACCGGCCGCTCTTAATAATCTCGCATACTTAGTATTAATATTAATAAAACACCCCACCCCACAAAACAATAGTCCAATTAAATTAACCATCAAAAAAAAAAAAAAAACAAAAAGAAATATATTCTCAGTGCAGTGTCAAGTGCAACAAAAATCAAAAAAAAAAAATAAAAATCAATTACAACAACAATAAACAAAAATCGGTTGTGCTTGTGTTTAGCGTTGGTCAGTCCCTCTTGTCCCACTCCAATTCGTTTGCTGTTGACCTTTCTCAGTCATTGCAAGCGCCCTATGATATTTTTTATCATTTGAGCGTTTGCAATGACTGAGTGAGTGACTATCTGGCGGATAGCGGGTTGTGTGTGAAGATTTTGTTGGTGGACCAAAACTGATTATCGTATGGGCATAACATCTACGGTAATCTGATTTGGAAAATTTAACTTTGGATCTTCACTTCACAACTGTGCTTAGTAGTAGCGTCGGAGTTGTGTTTTTTGTGTCTGTTTTTTGTCCTGATGAGGAATTTTAGGGTTGACATGTGCATGTGTTGACCCAGTGCCAAACACAAACCAGCTGTTTTGGCACTGGGTGAGACCCAGGTGGGTGGAAAATCTGATTCATCAGAATTTGATCTACCTGGATATCGCTTAGTGCCATTATTCTTCTTACATCGCGGTCTCGCCATTTATGTGCGTAATGATGTAGCCTACCAAGTTCCTCAAGATTATGGCCAGTGTTCCAACCTGGAATTTAATTTCAAATGGCTCAAATTCCATGTCCGTAGGCAAGTAATTCATTACTGTTTTCTTTATAGAAGCCCTAATTTTGACAGCAACTCGACTTGTAACGAGTTCGATGTGTTGTCTGATTCCATAACTAGAATTGTTTCCTTGTACCCTCATACTGAAATCGTCATTGCGGGCGATTTCAATATTCACAATTCTGACTGGCTTCGACATTCTGGACAGACAACACCCGAAGGAATTTATGTTCAGATCTTTGCTGAGGTAAACCAATTAACCCAGCTTGTAAATGCGCCAACACGTGTACCAGACATTGACGGTCAAAATGCCAACACACTGACACTGGACTTGTTTCTCACCTCCCACCCTAATAAATACTCCATTGAAGTATTATCGCCTCTAGGCTCGTCAGACCACTGTACCATATCAGCTAATTTCTCGTACTCCGACCACAAAGTTAAAGAAAAAACTCCGAAAAGAACCGTATGGCAATACGAGAAAGCCAACTGGAGCGGACTTAACAGCTTCTTTAGGAGTTTTAACTGGTCGTTATGCTTCCTCGATAACGACGTGGATGCCGCCGCTGATATGGTAACAAATATAATCACCTTAGGTATGAAATCCTTTATCCCTCACAGGATAAAGGGTATCAAACCAAAAGAAAACGCGTGGTACGACTCGAGCTGTAAAGAGGCTATTAGACTAAGGGAGTTGAGTTTTCGGTCTTACAAGGCCAACCTATCTGAGGAAAACCGAAATAAATTTAAACGAGCCAGAAATGACTGAAATGCCCTCATAAAGCGTGTCAAATTCTCATATGACCAAAAGTTGAGGCAAAAAATACTACAATGTCCCAAGGGTAGTAAAAACTTTTGGTCATTTGTAAAAAATGTTAAGAATTCGGCCTCACCATCGATCCCCACTCTCATTTACAATGACACTCCAGCTGTCAGCTCTTTAGACAAAGCTAATCTGTTTGCTGCACATTTTGCAGCCAGCTCGATGCTCCCAGATTGCGCTTTGCCTCCACCTGTGCTCGAGAGCGTCGAATTTACCATGGGACAAATCCATTTTCGCACTCGCACAGTTGCAAAAGTACTTAATGATCTCAACATAAATAAATCCGCTGGTCCAGACTGTATCTCCCCCATCGTTCTGAAGAGGTGTTCTTCCACGCTGGCAAAACCACTGCGTAAGCTTTTTCATCTCTCCTATTCTTCTGGACTCTTCCCGAGAAGTTGGAAAACAGCATTTGTCCAGCCCGTCCCTAAAAAAGGCGAATCTTCTTCTCCCACCAATTACCGACCCATAGCACTTACGTCCATTCTTTCTAAGGTCATGGAAACGCTGATAAATCGTCAGCTTATGAAATATCTTGAATCTCGGAAACTCCTCAATGACCGGCAGTACGGTTTTCGTGGCAACAGGTCCACTGGTGATTTGATGACTTATTTCACCGAGAAGTGGAACCAATCTCTCCATCACTTCGGTGAATCGAAGATTGTTGCGCTTGATATTTCAAAAGCATTTGACAGAGTTTGGCACCAAGCTCTTTTGTCGAAAATGCGTGCTTATGGGATCGATGCGTCTCTTATTCAATGGATTAGAAACTACCTTTCTGGCCGTTCAATTCAAGTTGTTTTGGATGGTTTTAAGTCTGAAACTCACCATATAAATGCTGGTGTCCCCCAAGGCTCCGTTTTGTCTCCGACTCTCTTTCTCATTTTTATAAATGATCTCTTGTCTGCAACATCTAATCCAATCCATTCCTTCGCTGATGACAGCACTCTTAGCTTCTCATATTCAACGTATGTTAAGCTCATTAAATTCCGACCTTGACAGCATTTTAAAATGGGGTTCAGCCAATAGAGTGGAATTTAATGCTTCGAAAACACAATGCTGTCTGCTGTCTCTAAAGCGAAACCCGAACCTACAGCCATTATCCATGAATGGCACTTGCATCACCGAAACCGAAAGACTCTCCATTCTCGGTATGTGCGTGCATGACAACCTTCGTTGGAATGACCACATACACGAAGTCGCCAAGAATGCTGCGAAATGTCTAGGTTTTCTCAAACGTTGCAAGAAATATTTTACCCCTTCTGATCTGGCAGCCAGATTCTGGCTACAATATTTAAAGCGTTCATTCGCCCCAAACTAGAGTACAATTCCCATATCTGGTCTGGTGCGCCGAAAACCATATTGCACTTACTGGATAGGATCCAAAATCGTGCGTTGAAACTAATCGGAGATACAAATATCGCGAATTCCATTCATTCGCTTGAACATCGAAGAAACGTTACGTGTCTCACACTGTTTTATCGCTTTTTTACACACAGTGCTCAAATGAAATTGCCAGCTGCATTCCGCCCCTTCAGCAATTCAACCGCAATACTCGCCTTGCTAGGAATGCCCATCAGTTTACCATTCAGCCTATCTTCGGGCGTACTATGAAATATAGAGATTCTTTCATAAGCCGCACAACACGAATGTGGAATGCCTTGCCCGGCTCTGTCTTTCCTCCTCAATACAATTTACAGACATTTAAAACCAATGTGCATCGGAATCTCCTGTCTTCTCTATCCCAATTTCCTTAATGCCCGCGCTGTGTAAATCACATTGCACTATAAGAGTAATCATATCCTCTTTAGCGCGTGTTAATTATAAAAAAAAACAAATATATTAGGCGTTTTTCTTTTTTAGTTCAGAGCTAAGCTCTGAATAGAGCTCGAGCATTTTTAACATGCTCTGAACCGAGCGTACTCAGATCGTTCTGATTTGTTTATGAAACACACTTGAGCACATAGCTGTCATATGGTTATTTATTAATTGGGCTTACGTTATGTGCCAGAACAACAAGGCTCATCTGCCATTTCAACTATTTTTCTTATCCTGTTTATTTTTCTGCCAAATGTGACTGTAAGTGCGTAATCAGCCTTTTACTCAATTACAATTACAATTACAATTAAAATAAAAAAAAACAGAATTGTTGACTAACCTATCATATATCTACACAATTACCCCTATCGTGGAATCCGCCGGGGGGAATTATTCACGGAAAAAAACATTTTGGTATCGTCGAATCCGCAAAGTGAACAGTTCCCCGTGTGGGTAATGTGAATGAGTTTCACTGTATCGTTGAAAACGTTCAAATCGAATTTTTCCCGAACAAAATGACATTTCTTACCCGCAACAAAATCATTGCGGATTTCATAGGTTTTCTTACTTGCTGCAGATCGTGAGGATTTTTTTAAGAAAATGTACATGTAAAAAAGCTGCGTTATTAAGCCGAACATTTGTAATAAATCTGTGCAATATTGAACTTTATTAAAACAAAAAAAAAAAAACATTCTAAAAACACATTTCATCCTGTAGCTCCATGAAATCATTCACTGCTCCTCTTAACCTGTCTCGTACTCTTCTCTGAGAACACCGCTCATTTCGTTCTTCCTCTTATGCTTCCAAAAATGGAGCTATCGTATCAATTATTATATCAAACACTTTATTTTTTATTGAAAACACTTTTAAACACACACTTTTTATATGCCTCCGGTGAATACAGCTACACAGATTTGTGTTAACAAATGAAAGACAGCCGTTTGACAGTGAAACTACCTTTCCCAAAAACGTGTCGATAAGGAAACGTTTCCGGCGGATTCCACGATAGCAGTAGAAAGTGAAAGGGAATCGAATAGGTGAAGTGAAACTCAATTCCGACGGATTCCACGATAGGGGTGAATATCATAAAATAAAAATAAAAAAACATTGCATATTAATAGGCTACATGTACCTACCTATACGTGCCTACAGTAATAGGCGTATAGTAATTTATATATTAAATGCCGACGCTATGTTTGTGGTACATATTTACCCTACTTAATGTTAACCAATTCGATTTATTTTTTTACCAAATTAAAGCTTATTGTTCACAGATGTGTCGAAAAGAATAATAATTTAAAAAAAAACTCTTTGCAAAATATTTAAGATAATACATATTTTTAAATTAACTTACAACAACAGTGTGCGCATACAAAGAATATTTCGGCTTCGTTTAGTCAAACTCTGTGTGAAGCAGAAATGAAAAAAAAAAAAAACAGAATCATATAGGTATAGAGAAAACGTTGTATTACTTATCTCTCTCTCATAATGTTGCCTTAATATTGATCACGTATATAATGCCTACTCCTTCAATTTTGGCCACTCGGTTTTCATCGTACCTATATATTAAAGGTCGCAATCCATAACACTCTTCCTTGACGTTTTCAACTTTCAGATATTGCACTATGCTTATGAAAAGTGATCCATATGCAACGCTTATTCTGCATTCCGACAAACCAAGGACGAATTATTTAGCCTTAGTACTTTAAACAAAGTGGCCACTGGTACAGACGTATTTTTATTTTTTGTCATGACCTTAAACTTGCATAATCTTAAAAAGGTTTTCAAGAAATTGGTATCACGAAATTCCACGATAGTAGCCTTAATAATCAAATTATTTCAATGTCTCTACTTTCAGAAAGTACAAGTTTTCTAAATTGAAAACCGAGTTTTCCATTTTTAATTATATATATGCCTGAATAATGTAGTATATCAAATTTCCTAAAAGTGTTGCCAGAATTATTTATGTTAAACTATAAAAAATTAGATTCCCAGATTCTAATATAGTACGTGCCATCAATAAATGTGCGTGTAGAGATTTTATTTGAATGGCTTATTGGGAAATAATTTATAACAGCAAGGGCCATACTGTTTGACTACCATAACAGTTCTGCTAATTAATTTGGGAATACATTGCGATGAAATGTCTAAAAATGATGACGGAAACGAATTAACTCATGTGGTTTTATTATTCCCAAAATAACACCACACAGTAGGGAATCAAATTGACTGTGCCAATGTGAAGGGAGGTGGTAAAAGATTTAACTAGGTCACGATTTATGCATAAAAGGATCTAACTTTAGAGAATAATTAACTTTCCGGCATTTTACTATCAATTCACTATATCTACTAAACGTATCTGAAAGTATGATATGAGATAAAAAGAAAAACATTATAATCCTTTTCAGACTTCATTATTAGCAATATACCGAAGAGTTTACGCCTAGGAGTAACGCTGGAAGGTGCCTTCGCTCAAGAGCATACCGCCAACAATCTAACTAGTTACCTGTACGTGTACGTGCAACTGTTGTACCTGGGCAAGGAAGAAATGAATGCCAGCAATGAGAGCAGCTCGTTTCAACACGAAGAGCTGCAGATAACGCATACACAGAATCTGACAGAAATCTGGCAGATACCTCTGGTGGACGACGAAATGCTGGACCTTGTGTCGGAAGTGAAAAGGACAAACGTTTTCATGTTCGAAGATATGGGTTCGTCAAAAATTCAAAGTGAAGGCGCTGCCCTTCGTCTGCGCATAAAGACAGACTCGGATCGAAGCATTCCACTTCAGTTTAGCTATGATGAGACGCCAATCGACAAGGAGATGGGCGTCATCTATGCTGCGGTAGTGCTCTGCGGTTTGTATATAATGATCATTTGGGAGGTTGTCAATCGGACATTTGCCGCAATTATTGCCTCCACAATGGCGATTGGCATTTTGGCAGCATTGGATGAGCGTCCGCCCATGGCTGAGATTATGGGCTGGATTGACGTGGAAACCCTGCTGTTGCTCTTCGGAATGATGATATTGGTTGCAATATTATCCGAGACGGGAATTTTCGACTATTTAGCAGTATTTGCATATAAGGTAGAGTACTGCTCTTGACTGGTTGATCTTTCTTTTTTTTTAATATGTTCACTTTTACAGATCACCAATGGAAGAGTATGGCCATTGATTAACTGTCTGTGCCTGTTTACGGCACTTGTATCATCATTCCTCGATAATGTGACAACAGTCCTTCTAATGACGCCGGTTACGATACGTCTTTGCGAAGTGATGGGCTTGAACCCAGTGCCGATCCTTATGTGTATGATCATCTACTCGAATATTGGTGGAGCTCTGACACCTGTTGGAGATCCGCCTAATGTGATTATAGCTTCGAATAGTTTCATTTCGAAAAATGTAAGTTCATCACTTTAGCTATAGCGGTATTGTAAATTATAATTTGATCCTTGCACAGGGTGTCAACTTCACGGTCTTCACGGTACATATGTTCCTTGGAGTAGCAATGGTGATGGTTCAAACGTATATCCAATTGCGATTCAAGTTCCGAAATATCAACGATCTTCGCTTTAGCGAGGCTCCAGACGTTCAGGAATTGCGTCATGAGATCGCTGTTTGGCAACGGGCTGCTGCTTCGCTGTCATCGTATTCCAAGGACGAAGATCTCGTTCGAGAGACTCTGACAAAGAAGGTGAACAGGTTGAAGCGGACGCTTAAGAAGAAAGTGACTTCAGGCTCAGCGCCAGCTGAGAATTACGAACAGACTCTGGGACAACTGCAGGCCAAAGTGAGTTGGATTTTACTTTCATTAATTTTATGCATTCGTTCATTAATTTTGTTAATTTCATTCATGTACCCAATAGTTTCGTACATTTATTCATTGATTTCATTCATTTGATCGATGGCTGCATTTGTTCATCATTTTCATTCATTCGTTCATTTCTTGAACACTTGTCTAATACTTTTGTTCATCTTTTCAGTATCCAATTCGAAGCAAATCACTTCTGTACAAATCAGGGGTAGCACTACTCTTTGTCATCAGCTTGTTCTTCTTGCATTCGGTGCCAGAACTACAAAGGCTTTCATTGGGATGGACAGCACTATTGGGCGCTTTCCTTCTACTGATCTTAGCCGATCGTGAAGATATGGAATCGGTGTTGGCTCGTGTCGAATGGTCAACTCTGCTCTTCTTCGCCGCTCTGTTCATTCTGATGGAATCGCTTTCGGAACTAGGATTGATCGACTGGATTGGTAAAATGACAGTGAATGTCATTTTATCAGTCGGAGAGGAATCACGACTAGGTGTAGCTGTCCTTCTAATTTTATGGGTAAAATATATATTACAAAAATTATTACACTCCATACTGATGATTTTAATTCTTTTAAAGGTATCTGCGATAGCATCGGCTTTTGTTGATAATATCCCACTGACGACAATGATGATCAAAATTGCCATATCATTAGCACAAAATAAGGAATTGGGCTTACCACTGCAGCCGCTAGTGTGGGCTTTGGCATTCGGAGCCTGCCTAGGAGGTTGATCATTTTATTTAAGTTTTGTGAAAAAATATCAACGCTCTTTTTTTTTTGCAGGAAATGGAACACTGATCGGTGCTTCTGCGAATGTTGTGTGTGCCGGTGTTGCCGAACAGCATGGATATCGATTCACATTTTTAGAATATTTCAAGTAAGATGAAAAAAAAATTACTAATTGAATTACTTTTCAGGTTTTAAAGCAAGTGTGCCAATTTTTCTGTAAACATTTAGTTGATCATTGATAAGTTCATGAGAAATATTTCCATACTGCCTCAGCTCTTCTCTTCTTCTTCTCTAACCTAACCTACCACTATTCTTACGCCATATTTTAAAGGAACTAGCTTGATACTAAATTTGCAAAAATATTTAGTTTAGAGTTGCTTGTTTTACTTTGGTTTCCATATATAATTTTATCCTTAGTTATAATATAGCTTTTATTTATAACAAATAATACTATTTTTCTTTACAGAGTTGGCTTCCCAGTTATGATAGGCAGCATAATAGTAGCAACGGTTTATCTGATGCTAGCGCATGTCGTGTTCCAATGGCATTAGAACGAAAATAAAATAAAAATAATAACAAATGCATGTGATCAAGTACTAAAATATCATCAATCATGGACACATCATCACTTTAAATATAATAAACATGCGTATCCTATTTATAAATAATATTCACCTTATCCCCTTTATCAGGATAAGTATACGTAGTATTAAAAAAAATAAAACAAAGTGAAAATTAAGTCATCATAATTGGTCCTAGAAATAAAACAATGAGTAACTTCTACTAAAGCTACCTTTGAATAATGATATTTAATTAAATAAAAAAATAAACAAAATTTATTGTATAAATTTAATATGTAAAACAAAAAAAAAAAATATATTTTTCAAATAGATGAACATTTATTTTTACACCAAATGTTTATTATACAATGAGAGATATGATGAACTTGTTATGCGATAAAATTCATATAATGCATCTATAAATAATTTACTTTTTAATAAAAACAAATAATATATTATTTAGTTTAGTTAAATACATACATTAAATAAATATATATTTAAAATATTTCTATAATTGTGAGTTTGTTTGAATAATTCGTGTTGTTTGCAATTTATTATGTTTTTGTTAAATACGTTATACAACACTTTATACAGTGTATATTTTGTTTTAATTTGTTTTTTTTTTTAGTCGTAGAAATATTTGTTTGTTTATTATTTTAGGAATGAAAACAAATTACCTACATAAAAGAGAAATCGCTATATTTACTGTTTATCTAGTTTTAGTTGACTTTTAATTTATATATTGTGTAGTAGCAAATGAATAAATAAAGGAATAACATTTAAAACGAAAACTAGGAATTTATATATTTTATTTTCAGGTGAGTACTCCCATATACTCGGTTTGAAAGAGCCTTAATAACATTGCAGTTGTGGCCTTTGTATATATATATATATATATATTTTTATTTTTTTTTTTTGTATTAGTCTTTCGATTGTAGTATTTCAACTTTTCATTGGACAATATACCTACCTACTTTCAGTGTAACCACAATTTAATTTTGATAAATGCATCATTCACCCCTATTCTTATTGGCGTTTACCAATAACGCCGTTTATCTTAAAAAGTCACTAACACCGACTTAAAAATTAAATTAAATGTAATTATTGGTAAATATAACAACTTTCAACTTTGAACCAATGTTCATCTGGTTTACTAAAATATGCTCGCTTGACAACGCAGATGTTTTGGTAGTTGGGCAAATTGTATAATTGGGTCATTAACGTATGGTCATTTATATGCATAATTAGTAAGCAAACCAATATTATCTTTAGTCAAGAAATTCGGTAGAGGAATGTATGTTACCTTAGGATATTACCTACACCGAGCCGATTAGGTTAGGTTTTCGCGAAAACACTCGAAAACTGTATCCAAAACAGAATTTGCTTGAAGTCGTTTGCCATGAAAACTCCACGAAAACGACTTTCAATCGTTGTGTTGTTGAAACAGGCACACCTTTTGCAACATTCAGCGAGTTCAACAAAATCGCTTTCAATACAACCATTAATTACCTACTGAGTTTAATTTAGAGTTTACTATCCATTTCCTTACTAAAATAAAAGTCTACTCGACACAAATATTTCATAGCTAATTTCACAGCTAATTCAAACATCAAACAAAAACTAGTTGGTTTTTGGTGTGAATGCATCCACGAGTCTGCGTAAACTTTTTGTCGAAAACTCAGTTTTCTTTTCAGTTATCTAGGTTAACAATAACTGGAGATGGCGCTATATTCCATCGAAAAAAAGAGTTGGTAGCACTATTAAGCTGGTGTAGTAAATAATCTACCTAATGTCATTTCACACTGTGTGCATATTCAGCCACTTCGCACACACTTGCGCAATATTGAATACATAGGGTGTCTCATCATTCACGCAAAGTTTTAATTTTGCGCCATTTAATAGTATAGTGATACCAATCCAAAAAAATAGCAATGCGACAGTTGACAGTTCGGGGTTAGAATGGAGCGCTATATGGAAGAAAAACGCATTTTCATTGTTCAGCAATATTTTAAAAATAACGAAGATTTGTCACAGTCAGCAATTTTAGTACAAAATATGGCCAATGGCCCTCATAATGATTTAAAACCATTAACTGTGAAGAGAATAATTGAAAAATTCGAGGAGAAGGTATGAATTAGTGATCTTTAGAAGTAAAACTAAGGTATAAAATGGAATAGAATAAATTGTACCTAATTGTTGTATTTGTATGGCGTGGCGTGGTCGGTTTTGATCATTTGATGTCTGTACTTCAGTTTCATTTCAGTTTAAGTCGACAAACAGGAGCGGCCATGATTTTAAATATCACGAAGGAAACCTTCCTATGAAAGTACCTGAGAAGCAGTTAGTAGATCAGTTATCTAAAAATACGTATTTCCTAAAAATGGTTTAAATTTTCTGACAAAATTTCATTCTATTATATTCTATGTAGGTATACCTACCTACCGCTTTATTTTCGATAAATAAAAATAATTTGTTCAAATTAATAAAGCAAACGAGTTTTTTTTTTAATTTTTGACGTTAGGCGTATGTAGGTATCTACTTACCTACCTACCTACAACTTTTTGTACGAAAACCGGCCAGGTATCTACTTCTTTGGAAATTGAGAGATTTCTATCTCGCATTTTGAGATTTTACATTTTTTTCATTTTTCTATGCACGAACAAACCTATAGGTAGTCTCGATTGTAATAATGAATTAGTTCCACAGAGAATTTTGTCCTTGGTGAGGCAGGTAAGAAATGTAGCAGGAGATTCTGGAGAAACCAGTTATCTATGTATGTACAATACACTGTATGTATATACTCAGGTCAGGTACGCCGACTGACTATGAGAACAATACCATAAACAAATGTTATCCCGCATTAATCCTAATAAACTTGTTCATATTTAAGAGCGTGAAAACATGATTATTGTTATAAATGAAAGGCATGTCGCATGTCCAGCGAACCACCTTATTTTGTAGAAAAACAAAGGTGAGAGCACAAGGCGAATGCTTAGACGCTTAAACTGTTTTGACACTGCAAAAGTGCAAATCGAGTAAGTACCTAGTAGAGTTCTATCCTTCCTTCTCTAAGTGCACATCTGTCTTATGTTAGCCATCGAAACAGCTGAATTGCAGACTAGTCTGACAATTTTTCGTCTTTCCTTATGGAACAATAGTACCTACCTATTGAAGGTGCACAATACCCTGTTCACGACAGTGAGAAAGAAAGTTAATTTTCCGAAGTCGAACAAAAAAACGAAAATAAAAAGGAAACGAATGAATGGTACGAAGATTATTGAGAAGACAATTATTGGTTTATTAAAAATTACAGCAATGCCATCACCAAATTTCAATAAGCTGCATAATGGTCATTAAAGAATGGCAAAATGAGCACGGCCATGTGTGACCATTAGAGCGCTAAAGGTATGTTTAGTTTAGTACATACACTGAATGTCCTTAATTGTGAAAACGATTATACTTGTGTTGTGTTCCAGTATTTCATGAGTAATTCGGTTTCCACTATTTGCTGCTAGAAGCATTCGGTATCGGTATTTGCCGTTTGCCCTATCTGGTAATCATATTCTTTTCCTTACCTGCCTTATCAAGGACTTTCTGTCAGCGGAACATTAATCACAATCCATCTCACTATAGTAGGTTACCATAACCTACATCAAAAAATTAAAAAAAAAACTCGGTTGCTTTATTAATTTTGAACAAATTATTTTTATTTAATACACATAGATACACATAATATACGTTAGTACATAGAATATAATGAAATTTTGTCAGATAGTAGCAAGGCAGCGAAGAAAGTTATGTTCCCATAAAAAGCACTGATTTTAGGGATTTTTGTTCATCTGGAAGAACCTTTCTATGACTTGTAGTAGCCAACTCTGCTTCTCGTTGGGTGATTGACAAACAAATATAGATGTACTTTAGCAATTCCCTTATTATTCCGTATCGTTCTCAATCTTCCCGCAACTTGGCGACCTGTGAAGAGAAGCAAATATTTTAGTCAATTTGTAGTTACTGAAGAAAAATCAGAAAAAGTGATAGGTAATTTATTGTCTTCTTTTGCAAATAAACCGATTTAAAAAATGTTTTATGTTAAATTGCAAATAAAGTAAATATGTAGGTACCTAATGTGAATTAATTTTTATGATTTAGGTATTAACTAAAATGAAAAATTAATATAAATCATAAACAACCAATAGTTTGAATAATGCATGTCAATATATAAAGGTAAATACATAATATCTTTCCATATGCATAATGCAATTACATAGAATCACCCTGTGGCCTGTTATAGATTTCGTTCAAATTTTAGCTCTCGGCCTCGCGTTTGCGTATGTAATTGTAAATGTATGGAAAATGGAACTGTAAATCGATGGTCGCTTTAAGCAGACGACTTTAATTGCAAATTGACCACATTATACAACAAAAATTCCGAAACGCACATTAGGAAAACGGATTTACCACAATCACAATGATATATAAATTTAAATGAGAAAAAAAAAGAACGGTTGTCCAAATAGTTGTACATACTTAGTACCTACTTAATGTAGATAGATATTTATAACATTATGTATATATTTTGATTTTCTTTACTTACCTTGTCCTTACTGCATATTTCGCGAATCAGAAGAAATTGTTTTTTATACCGTACCTTTATTAAAAATGACTTAAAACTAATATACGCTTATATTGTACTTCGACTTAAATATTACGGAGTCCAGTTATAAGCGATCGAATCCCAATTTTAAATTGTAAATTTAAAATAAGGCACCTTCGCTCGCTCTTTTATTTTGTCACCCGCCAATTTTCTTATCCAATCGCTTATAAACATGGCTCTTTTCTGTTTGCCGACTTAAAATGAAATGAAACTGAAGTACAGAAATCAAAACCAGGCACGCCACGCCATTTCCATTCCCTTTTATTATGTCTACTTCTATATTCTACATTGGACAAGTGTGTGCGAAGTGGCTGAATATGCATATTGTGTCTGTGTGAAATAACAATAGGTAATTATTTACTACTCCATTTATATCACATCAGCTTAATAATGCTACCAACTCTTTTTTGAGAATCTTTCAATGTTATACAATATACTTAACTTATTTATTTATTTACTGATTAATATAAAATACTCAAAAATATAGGGCAAAGGAAGGAGTATTTTATAGTAATTTAGATCTTTGATGTTACTTTAACAGATGAATTTAGTAAATTAGGTAGTTAAATTAATTTATCCCAAATTAAATAGGACGCCATTTAGTGAACATAGTGGGTGCCTAAATAATCAGCCAATTATTTAAAGAAAATTAGGTAGGTAATCTTGTTCTTCAAATCTTAGACAAAAACTTTTAATCGGTGAATACATGCATGAATGAAGGAATACCTACATATAAGTTTATGACATTTCGTTTACATTTCTAATGTACATTTTCTCACGTCTTTGAATATACGAATCAATCGATATGTCCTCGAAAGAGGACATGACTTTGCATTGTGTTCACGATTCCAACACTTTGCACTTTTTCTTAATTTTCGCTGATAAAGTGATAAAGGCTTCGTCAAACAGAGCGCGTGTTATCGCCGCGTTGTAATATACTGCAATACTGTCACACAGGGCACGTTTTCAACGCCGCGTTGAACTCTCCGCGCCGTTCAAACGCTCTTGTAAAAAATTACAGATTATTTCTCTGACGCGGAGCGGTGAGAGTCATTTTTTTATATTTTATTCTAATTTTATTTATAATTTTTTTTTAATTACCCCTCCCGCCTAACCGGAGCGAGAACCCCCCCTTCCATAGTAAAAAATGCTTGTATTTAACTCCTCTACATAAATCCGTCATTAGTTTTCATCGCCAAAATTATTTTACTCACCCCAATTTTTGTCCTTAAATTTCGAGTTTGAAATTGTTTTTTTCTAAAACTATTTAAAGGAATAACTTGATTTCAAAATAATATGAAAGAATAGATCCCGGGCTTTCTAAAATGAGTCTTTTATTATAAGTGTTGCCACTGTTTTTTAATGTATTTTTGTTCTATTTAAAGTATCATTTTCTTTAAATTACCCCTCCCGCCTAAACGGAGTAAGATAGACCCCAACCTCCCATAGTAAAAAGTGCTTGTATTTAACCCCTCTACAAAATACCGTTATCATTTTTTGGCGCCGTAGTTATCGTAGGTACTCTCCCCAGAGAGTATACTCGATATTGCACTGACTGATTTCGTTTTATTCCTTTTAAATTTCTTCACGGTTGCTGCAGCTGCCAAAATGACAATCGATGAACTTTGGTTTTGCGGACGGAAATGTAAATTTCAAGGAAGGTAGCCATATACTTTTGCTTAATTTTGCACAATATAATTTTGCATCTGCATTTTGTGTATCACCCTGTTGGTTGATATCATCAATTCAGCGAGTTCGGGTTCGTGTAATATAAAGATTGAAGATATACATGGAGATAATATGTTAGAAATACATACATGGCATGCATACATGGTATGGTAGCATGATACAACAAGACAAGATAGCGCATTGAAGTTTTTATTTTTGATTTGTTCTGCGCATGTACGTCATAGTTGCGGAATGAGCATTTTGACATTTGATATTTGCATGTGTTTTATATGGAACGATTTGTGTTGTTCATATAAATGTTTAAATAAAATGGTGAATATAGAAGGTGTAGTTTCGGAATTCTATGAATGTGTTTGGAAAAACATTTATCGTCCGTATATGTGTCTTTTTTTTAGTTGTTCCTTTGAATTAAGTCGCAGAATTACTTATTTTGTGCTCTGCTCGACGCGTCGTATGGAAAAAATTTATGAAAAAACTTGTGTTTTGAATCGAATGTGAATAAAATGTTTAAAAAACCAGTAGTTTAGTTAATTATTTATTATATTTTCGTATTCTTGTGTTTTTTTCGTCAACTATTTGGCGATTAAGGTAGCGAATGCAAAAGTGCAATCGCGAGCGGAAGAGGAGTGTTTTTGATACGGATATTGCAGTTAAATCAATTAAGTGGTTCATATATTTGCGTTAACTGGTATCATCACAGCTCCAGATGGCTTTGGGAGACCACCCATAAGCTGCAGACTCGAAATCCTATCAAACAAAGTGCATTACTAAGCATAAATGCAACTCCATTAAAATGCCAGTTTACCTACCCATTTCATATCAAATAATATTTATGAAGTCATCTTTCACAAAATGCAGCCTATAAAGTCTTTATTTTTTAATTAATTGGGTCTAATCGTTTAAAGATAAAGATTCTTTGCCCTGAAACATTTTTTTTCATAGGAAAGTTATGGAGCTGTTTCTAATGTTTCTTTTTGTTTTTATTTAATTATATTTGCACTCAAATACAGAGCAAATATCCCTTTTACAAATGTACTATTATTTGTTTAATTAATAACAATAATAATTTAACAAAATCGCAAATTTGTACTTTCGCGCCAATAGTACTTCCATATCTTCGCAACTACTACGTCATAATTTGTTGACAGATGAATTCCGATGAACAGCAAGAATGAACGACATGCGCAATGCCATATCTTGTCTTGTTGTATCATGGTACCTATGGTAGTTGGATTTGTAGCGTAGTGCGTAGGTATGCGCTGGTGTAGAGATAGAGAATTAATAAAGTACCTACGATGAAAAAGAGAAACGAAAACATAACGAATTTTTAAGCGTATGCTGCATTGATACTTGGTATTGGTAGTGATGGAGACAGAATAAAGTTATACAATTATAGCAAGATATCCACAAACCAGAGAGAAGACATCGAGATGAGTAGTATTTTCAAATCACAAATTTCCAGTAGATACCTTTAACCAATACTTTAACTAAAAATAAAACCAAAAAAAAAAAAAAAACGTATTTTGTTTTTATTAATACTTTTTCCTACAAATATGTATTAAGTGCTAGGTTAATGAAAAGATTTATGTATACACAAAATTTATAGAACAAAAAAAAAAAAAAATAAACAATGAATCGTCTCATGTGTGAACGCCGAACGGACTTTTGGGGAGAGTACCATAACTAAGGCGCCAAAAATTGATAACGGTATTTTGTAGAGGGGTTAAATAAATATCTGGCTTCGATAGACCCCCCCTACCATAGTAAAAAGTGCTTGTATTTAACGCCTCTACAAAATACCGTTATCAATTTTTGGCGCCGTAGTTATCGTACTCGTGCCGGACATTTTATTTCTGTTTTGTATGTCTCGTCCACAAATGCCGCTATTCGATCGAAACAATTTTTAATTTTATTATTCAAGTTTTCGAGTTTCGAGAAAATGACATCGCACACAGAACAATAACACACAATCCGCGGTATTAGTGCATTTTTGTGTCCAGCCTAACTTTTACGAAGTCGCTATGGCATACATACAAATGGATACAAATTTATCCACTGTGACCGCCAAATTATTTAAGTTGAAGATAAAAAATCATTATTGGTAAGGCCCAATGTATAGGTATTAGTCTGATTATTATTTTGCGCAGATAGTCGTTTCAAGTGATTTCGTGGTCTCAATTCTAATTCTAAATCCATATACCTAGGTATTTCGAAAGTCTTTTAGCTTTTCCAGAAAGTAGCAATGGAGAAAAGAAAATCAAGAGCACCAATTTTAGGAAACTGTGAATAACTATCAGCGGTACGGGTACCTACTTATTATGATTTTTATGTCCGTTAAAATTTACAATCTCACAATGGAGACATTTTTAACATAAAATTGTCTATTGTGACCATAAAAATGTTTAAGTTGAAGGTTAAAAATTATTATTAGTGAGGGCCATTGTATGGTACTAATAATCGTTTCTATAGTGTTCAGGTTGGATTTAACTCACAATTATTGCGAACATTTTCACAGTACCTAACATACATATTTATTGTGATATTCAAAATATTTAAAAATTGATATAACCGGAGCTCCGTGAACGTAAAAATGACAACTGTTAATAAAAAATATTCTTTCTCAATTTCGTTTTAGTTGATCTCTAGTGATAGAGATTGGTGATTACACTTGCGAATATAATTATCCCTTAACTTAATTCATCTTCCCATAACATTTTCAACTGTTAAGAAAATCTAACATTACTGTTAACATTTTTCTTAATTTTTCGGTATTTCGTTAAATAGAAAATCAAGAAACATTGTTTGAAGACATGACGCTGTATTATAAAAATAATCACTTCTCAAAATTAAATATAACCTAGGTCACAATAGTTAATTTATTATGAAAATCAAATCAAATGGCGGAATGCTCCACAATTTTCTATTGTGACCCAGGGTAGATTTAAAGTAAACGTTTTTTCAATGGATGTAACTACTTTGTATTCAACTGTGCCTGTGTACACAAAAGTTTTAAATATTTTTGGAATAATAAGGTTCCATTTATAGCAATACGTAAACTACTTACAACCGAAGAAAAATTGTTATGCAATTTGGTCTCTAAATTTTCTAGAAAACGAATTTATCAATTTTTCCATAGGTGTAAAACTTTTTCTGTTCAACTTCTACGACCGTGTTATTCAATCGGTTTAAATACGAGGTCAAAATGGTATGGGACAAATTTATTAAAAATTTAAAATGCCAGAATCAGAAATGTAATGCCATAAATTAAGCGCCCATATTGTCAACCGCTCTTGCTCTTTTCATGGCCAAATATATTTTGGAACATTTTTTCTGAATTTCAAGGACATTTTGGTAAAAATGAAATTTCCACGACGTCTGTGTAAAAGAAATTTTTTTTTTGATATTTTACAAAGATACCCTTAAGGATTTCGAGGACCTTTGTCAGAAAACACATCCAAATACCTAAATTAAATGAAATAAATCACACCACTTTAATGAACCGCATTCGAAAGTGTATTTGCAAATTGAATGAATATTATAGAAAGTGATTTAAACCTTGTAAAAATCTACTTAAACCGGTCGTCGGGGTCGGAGTGCGGTTTAAAATGAAAATGGTTTATCTGGTAAAAGGTTTAACTCGAGTGAATAATACGGAATTACAAAATTGTTATGGTTTAATCATTTTTAAACCACGGTCTAAATTAAACCACTTTTTAAACCGAGTTAATAATACGATCGGTGTTCACGAACAAACGCAAAGTCTACTCTTGCGAAATCGGGCCCTAATGGCATATAGGTACCGTCTAAACGAGTATTTTTTTTTCATTCGATATAAACTCATGGTGATTATTGTCCTAATGCACGTTGGTGTAGCGTCGATTATATATTGTATTTCAACGTTTATTCATAATAATCGCTTCCATGGCCGAACGAATAGTAAATACGGCTGCTTTTAGACAGTATTGGCATCTTCCGATGTTTGCAATATTACATCTACAAGTTCTGTGTTGAATGTTGACCTACTTTTGTGCAGGATTGCAAAAAAACAATAATGGCACCATTCATAAACTCCTTCTAACTGCTTAACTTCCTGTTTGTAAACATTATTAAAACCGACTACATAACATTGCATTATAATTGCTCTCCCTACACATGATACCATTTCCATGATCTATATGGACCACACAAAAAAATAAATCTATCTAGAGCTAAATTTAATCAGGTAACAAACAACCGTCTCATTGCTTCATTGATCAGCAATAATTACAAAGTGCATTTGATGTTGACACCGAACCAGTGTTGCATTACACACAGACACAGCATACCTACTTGCATACAGCATGAGCCAGACAGCACCAAGAAATCGAACAAGTATTATATATCTACATTGGGCTAAAGTGAGGTCTTAGACCTTTTGGTCAATGGGGCACAACGTTGGGTGATTGTCATGTAATGTATGTGATAATGGGGCTGTATTCATGGTACACAAGTTGGCAAAATGAATAGTGTTTTGAAACTCGATCTCTTGGAAACAATGCACGGTACACAGGCCACGAAAGTCAATAGCTACAGTCCATTGATATGAAAGTTGTTTCTTAATTGGTAACTTATATAACAACTAGTACTGGATATCGGTACCACAGACACCGACAAGAGACCCGAGGTGGTAAAAATAATTGCAGACTGTAAATCGTTCTAACTACAATAAGGAATGTTTTTCGAAGCATATTACAAGTTTTATCATTTTTCTAAGAATGACTTTAGCTTTACCTAAATAAGAAATTAAGATCTAGTTACCTACATATTTACTTACTTAGGTAGGGCTACACTCCAGTGTAGACATGGGTAGCTACAATTTAGCACCGCAGCGTTTGACAGAATGGTGACCAACGGCGATCAATGAGTCCCAACATTTCCTAACCAAACTTAAGTTGTTACTAACAACTTGTTAGTAATTTGTGTTTTTCTTGGGTCTGAACCCGTAATGACTTGGAGGCCTATGCGCCCACCAGGACTGTAAGAAATATAAATAAAGCAATCGTTTTTTTTTTACAATCCGTTCCATATCTCATAATATTTGGAAACACAGTTTTCTCATCAACTCTTTTGTTTTTAGGAAATTCAGATAGGGAATCCTGAAGACAGCTATAGCCTTAGACCGAGTTGGCTCTAGAGGCTTGATAGTTGAGTTCGTGGTCCACTCCGGACTGTGAGCGCCATCCATATCCATCCATACTAATTATAAAATGCAACGTCCCTCTGTTCGTCCCTCCATAACGTCCAATTTTCATGATTTTTTTCTGATTTATAGATGTGTGGCCAAATTAGGCCGTAGGGAGGGTGAGAATTGCTCAGGAGTAAAGGGCTTGCGGAGAGTAAAGGGGGTCCCAAGAACCGTTAGCCGTATGAACTTGAAAGTTTGTATGTTGATAGATAAGTCAAAACTATTACATGCCTCATTCATCGTTTTGCAAAATTCGTACTATAGGGATTGAAAAAAGGGCCTGCAAACGTTTCTATTTCGATCTTACTACGCTTAACTTGCCATTATACTCATAAATCTTTGTATGTCAATTCAAGATATGCTTTTAATTGTTAGCCAATACTTTACCGAGTATTTTGAGCTAAAATTAATCTTTCTGGTCCATCCAGAGGGTGAGATAAAATAAATTAATTAATTAATTAGATCATATTTGGCCAAGTGCGAAAAATTTGCTTAATCGATTGCAGTTGTGCTGAGGCGAGGGGTAGTTTTATATTGCTATATTGCTATATATTGTTTTATAGGGGCTATCTTTGGAACAACTCCTCCATTGCCGGAGTTGACTTCCGACAGCCATGTTTTTGACATGGACAGCTAAATGTTGCATATTCGCGTGTGAGCTGCAGTGGTAATTTGTTTATACAAAAAACACTAAAAAAATAACGTGTATAGTTTACAAAAAGGCATTACGTTAAAATATTTTGTAAGCTTTAAAAAGAGGAAAAAATATAAACACACGTACCTACAATGATAACTAAAATAAATGTTTGTTTTATTTAAAAGAAAAGAAACCGGCGGGCGGAGCAGCGGGCATTGCTAGTTTAAAATAAAGTAAGCTGGAGAATTCGATTAGCCTGAAAAGGCAGAGAACTTTGTGAGGTGGCGCGGCGGTTGTTTCTACCTTATGGTATAGGTTACCTAGAATCTGTGTTTCAGAACTAAGAAATCTCGGATTTCGGCGAACAAACGATGTGTGATTGGACTGAGTCCAACACTTTTTCTATGAACCTGTCTGGTCGCAATCTACCTTACGATTGGTGCCCCAGAATATTTGTCTGTCATCACTTTTCTATATTTTTAAAAAAATATCGTCTACCTTCATCATCAAAAGTGCTGTAATTGCCACTTAAAATGAGTCTGAGCTTAAAACAATTTAGGTCTTCGGATAAATGTAGCTCTAAAATGAAATCTGCTGATACTTCGCCCACAAGTCCGATCTCTATTCACATCGAAATGTGCACAAGGTGCAACGTGCAACACAAATATTTGGCTATTTCAGTTGTTTTGTTGGTTAGTAAGACTCGCATCTCAGAGCCTCGTCGACCTCCCCCCATATTCCACCCATTAGCGTGAGCAAACTTAAAAAAGAGAGAGTGACCGAACCTTACCTACCACCGCATACGAAACAACAACAAAAACGACCATCACCAACTGAAAAAGTAAAGCTTTGCTTCTGCATGTTGCGTGGTGGTGGCAGCCATAACACCACTGTCCGACATCGTAACGTCAGTTGGCCAAAACACTTCTCGCTCGTCTGTTTGTCGTGACGCTTGACGCTGCGTCTATCAATGAAATAATCGCGCAGTACACGCATTCGATTGTAGACCCCGGGCTCCCCAAAACAAATTTTTAATTTTTTGTCTGCTCGATTTCGCTTTCATTTATAACTTTCCGCGCGCAGAATATATCGATACAAATTACAAGCCCAATAAAGGTGGCCTAAAGTGATTACACGTCGTTTAAGAAAAAGTGCAGCTCAATAAATTCTACCAAATTTGAATAAAATGAGTTTCGTGAACGACTAATCCGTCAGTCCATTTTACTATTGAATGAAAATTCCAAAGTGTGTGCCGAAGTAATGTACAAGGTTAGACAGCAACAGCAGATAGACGACCATCAGCAGCACCTGACGCCACCTCCGCCGCCACAACCGCCTTTGGTCGAAAAGTGAGAGTGATTTTCTGTGAACAAAATAAACGTACTTACACCACACTCTTCGCGTGGTTGTTAAAATTTTTTTTTTGAAAAACGGTCAAAAAAACAAGCATAAAGTATCCATCAGATACTTTGTATGCTAATTGATTGAACGAATATAAGATTTGTCGGATTTTCTTCGTCTCAATATTCATTATCATTCCAAACTCATCGTGCGATAGGGCGATATTGGATTACAAATTTTAGACCTCACGGATTAAAAGATATACGAAAAGCAGTTCAAAGCAAACATGTTTCGCTGCAGCGGTCTTGTTGCGCTTTTCTTGATGACCTTGAGTTGTAGTAAGTATCTCGAACCATTAGTTCAAGAAATTAGATCGAATTTTATATGGTACATGAAAAGTGAATAGGTAGATACATAAAATGCGAAAATACTTATACATAGAAATGAGTGCAAAGTTGACATGCCGGTTTCGTATGGAAGGTGGGTGAGGCCAAATATGTTTGGGTCAAGGCTGCGACTATTATCAATAGATACCCTTCAGTTATGTGAGATTTTTGAATTATGCATAAGTGAATCTGTAATTTATTAGTAACCTTGCTCCGTTGGACTTCCTCGGTTGAAAAATTGTTTATAATCAACTTTTTGGTGTGCGAGCGGTCCAGAGCTAATTGAAGATTAATCTGACGGAATGGGGAAGATGATCATTTCCTGGTGTTATGTAGCATAATGTACTCGTCGCTCTACCTACCCACTTACATACGTTATGAAACCGATAAATGGTGCGGACATGTGAAATTATTCATATTTGTTGCGGCTGCTAAATTTGGCTTAATCTATTGGGCAACATTTGTACTACAGTTGATGCATATTAATTGTATACGCTGTTCGTACTTTTTAAAAGCAAGGAAAAGGTTATCTACATTGCAGTAGTGTTGCATTGCGATCGATTTTTTTTTAAATTATTTTGTTGTCACTCGATAAGCCTCTTAAGTTCGCTCTGAATCGAAAGTTTAAAAGCCATTAGGTATAGGTACATATACATACATATTTGGTATTTTGGGCGATACTATAAATCATGCTTAGTGCCCACGATATGTAAGTACAGTGAGCGTCAAAAGTGATTGTACCCTAATGCGGTTTTCATTTGTCTTTGCAGTTTGTGTACATTTTTTTTTAAATATTTCTAAAGTATTTTTTGCTGTCGACCTAATTTTGAAATAGGTTTAATTATTATTGTTATTTCGTTATAAAAATTTCTACAGATATTTGGTTTTTTAGACCTGTTTCCAGACCCTAAAGAAAACTCAAAGAAGCATCGGTGTTTACTCACTGTTGACGCTCACTGTATCTATGAATCTGATACGATACTGAAAACATGGGATCCGCAACGCAAATTCAATTTGACAATTCTGTTCCGCTATGGTTGAATCAGTTGTGCGCATTTCAGTAGAGCTCAAGAAGTTAGGCAATAGGATGCGTGCGGACATTTACAAAGTCACGGAGTAGCAGATCCGCGTAGTTGATAAGCCGGGTAATTTTGGAAATTTCCTACAGTTTGATATTTAATCAAATATGTAGTGTAGAGTATCCGTAGCAGTAGCTTCGTGGAATAATTGATCATAGGTTATTCAGGGGTTCCCAATCTTTTCTGACTCCCTATACAGGTTATACCTAATATTTTTGCGGCGCCCCTCATAAAAGTACACAACGGAACAAAGCACAGATATGTGAATAGAAGCGGAGCTTACTGAAGATTCAGTAAAGGGGTTTTCAATAAGGATGGGTCGACTTTGCAATGGAATAAAACAAGCTTTGTGCGAGGTATTAACAAAATCCTTTTTTTTTTGCCATCCTTTTTAATACCATGTGCAAATGCCCGCCGCAGCTTCTCATGGTGGCACGAATCCGAGTGGTCTGCCGCATAGATTCCGCTGAATTTGAGCGATGGCATTGGTTTTGTTGGGTTTAAGGCCATCGGTTGATTGCGGTTTTTTCGCATAGAGCTGCGATTTCAGGCAACCACACAAGAAATGGTCTAGCGGGGTTAAACATCACGATCAAGGAGATAACCATATACCCTCAAATCGTTCATGCAGAATGTCCACCCTGGCGTCTGCTGTATGACACGTAGCGACGATTTGCTGGAACCACATGTCGTCTACCTCTACCTCTATACAGCTTTTATCCAAACTGAGGCGAAGTTCGAAGATGAGCAAGATCGGATGAAAACTACTACAAACTACCTTCCATACAAAAATATCGGATTTATATAGCTTTTTGATGTTAAAAATTAAATTTAAATGTCTGCAAAAAGCCGACTTCTTGTATATGGCAAGGAATTGACTGCCCCGGGTTCTCCTGTACACTTTCACGGACTGCGGCAATTTTCTTGGCGTACGGGTTGATTGCTTACCGAACCAGTTGTCTCGAATTTGGTCACCAAACGCTGGAGAGGGCGCAACTCGCGCAACTTTTGCACTGACCAACACTCATTTTAAATCGTGTAACTTGCCAGTGGGTTGGCATCAGTGACAGAACAGTAAGCCCACAGATTAAACAGACGCCACCAAAACACAATGGCCGCCACAATCTGCCAACATCAACCCGACCCGACATTTTTTTCAAATCGTGCTCAAAGCTGATGGAATGTCGTGTGCGTACCGTCTTCCGATACCCCTAAGATAGCCCCATGATGCCCCAGGGCGTCGCGACGCACAGTTAGGGAATCCCTGTAATATCACTGCAGTTATGTGAAATGTGTATTTCATGCGTTGAAGATGTTTTTAAAGCCGGAAACGAAACCAGAATTTTAGTTTGTAAAGAAAAAGCATATGCAATAGCTTCCGATTTTAGCTCATTTTGTGACCTGATAGAATTGGATGTTCCGACACAAGAATTCGGCTGGGTTCCAAAACGTCAACAAAAAAGTTGAAATGCGGTAACAATAGGTACACTTGTCATTCGCATCGGCGATGCAGCGATTATGTTTTGTCTACTTTAACTTTGCATAATTTTGACATTTCGGAAAACGCAATTTATACATTGCATGACAAAGATGGATAGATGTCGTTTCAATGACAGGAAATGCAAACAGTTTAAACGACGTATTATATATTTCATTTTACGAGGTCAAAATAAAAATGGAAAACGTTGTATTCAAGCAAATTTTAAGTGAATGGTTAGATGTCATTTATGCTCAATATTCCATCTTTTCTCACTGAAAAATAAAAATAAAAAAACCATTAAATATTTTGTTTACTTCTCTCGAGACGCCATAATTTTATATTCACAGCAAATGACAAAATTCAAATGAATGCATTTAATAAATTATCGTTGCGTGGTTTGCTCAGTTAATACGCAGCGATGACTTTTTGGTCAACATTTTTGGGTTAAAATTTCGTAACTGATTACTTTGCAGTTAAACCGAATCTGATGAATTTTGGAAATCAGCCTTCAGGTTGGCCGAAACCCACCCAAACCCATCGCAAATAAATACCAATCCGGTGTTTCGTTTTCTGGTATTTTTTTTCGGCTTTTTCAAAATAGGCGTTTTCAACCATCGTTTTAAATAGACCAAACTAGGTATGAAAGCTATTTTAACCAAATGAATTATACCCAACAGAATCATTCATTCACAACTATCATATCTTAACCAAGACTGTAGGCAGAGGTACTCGTATACACGGCAGTTTATGTTGTTATGTCACTAACCCTGGCTTGTGGTCATTGACAACATTTTATTCGAGTTCGATAGAATTATGGAAACGAGGTATAGTCGCGTATTCGGCCATATTATTTATTCTAGTATCACTGATATTCCGTTTACCGATAGGCTAAATTATAGAAAGGACCTTGATCAATATAAGGGCTAAGGACCACAGGGTGTGGCTGTGGCTCAATAACCAAAGGCTTTTTCTATCAGGAACAGGAGTCATCATCATCATAGACCCGGAGCATAGCTTGTAGCTTACCTACAAACTTTAAACTGGTAGAACAGTGAAAGGAAGCGACTAGTTAAAAATTTGTCTCATCGGAGGCTAAAAGCTAATACGCTAGTAAGTAGCGGACCGACGCCCTATACGGAGGCTGTATTCTCACCAATAGGACTAGTGACAAGTAAAATGTGTCATCACTTCCTCTCAGAGGTGAATTGAGGTTGAACACCCTATACACGACTGCCTGAATACACTGCATCGTTAGCTGCGTACTATACTGTGAATACACGTATACAAAGTTGGTTAAAGCAAACCCTATAATTATTATATATGCAGTTGCGATTCGTGTACGTTTATGCAGCCACTGATATTATATTCGGGCAGTGGCTGTGCTATATCGAGGATAACATTGCCTCCTATATATAACAGAATCATGACACACCACACACAACATATTTAGCAAAACCCGTTAAAAGACTGTAGGTAGGACAGCTTTCACTCTACTTACGCTTTCAAGCCAAATTTACTTGTTGGCCTCGTTTATATTTTTATATCCCAAAAGTTCAATAGCTTTAGTAATAAGTCCGTACCATTCACTTCCTTTTAAGTGCCAATTCCATCCATTCTCATCAGGTGTATTGAAAGCGGTCTGAGAGTATTCGTCACTCTTTTGATTGGCCTATATTGATCACTTAATAAGTTCTCCAGTTGACGTTTATTGAGGTCTGGTAGACAGCTGTCATACGTGATACGTCTGAGTTTTTATTAGCATAGATTGATAACGTTTTTCGGCAGACATGGAGACAAATCCAGTCAAGAATTTGTCAAATGAGTACTGAGTTGACATATCGACGTGTTCGGATAAAAGTGACGTTAACAACAAATCTAGTTTATGCGTTCGGGGGAAACCTGACTGTACTCAGTTGACATTTCGATGTTTTAAATTTTTGCAGCAATTTGAAATGTTTTATGGAAACGATTTTTTTTATCGAAAAAAGGAAAAAAATAATTCTGACAGCTAATTATAATTTGTTTCATTTTTGAAGTGAAACTTCTTATGGCTCCGATCGATTCAAAGTCGTCCATTCGACCAAGTTAAAGGGTCTGCTAACCCGGCGAGTGCATAATGCACTCGTGGGATAAAAACTCTTGAGTATATAAATATACATAGCTTCATATGAGCTTAAATTGTTAGCTTAGAATATTTAAACTCAAAACAACATTAGGCGTATTTTTTTGGGAAGTGAGTATAACAAAACCTAAAGTGAGTATAACAGTTTAGCATGTAAAACCAAAAGTGAGTATACCAGTTTTGCATGCAAAAGTAAAAGTGGGCTAGCTATAGATTCCCAAAAAAATACGCCTATTTTAAATGTCAAAAATTATAAAAAAAATGTAAAGGTTGATAGAAATATTGCGCAATATGGTTATTTGCTCGTAGGCTTGTTGGACCGACTATTTGCGTGCCTAACCCTCAGGCACCCTAAACATCAGCTTTGCTGTTATTTTTATAATCCGATAGTATGTTAGATAAACCATAACTCAATAGGGATATGTGCCGGCATAACTACCCAAAAGCTTTTAAAACGCAACTGTTGACTTATAGTGTCAGTGAAGTGAAGATGAATAGTTTTGTTTTACTTGAGGCGCAATGGACTGAGTAAATAACATTAGGCAGACGCGAAGACCCTCGATCTCGACTCGGCGAAGCATCAATAGAAATATAGGTGTTGATGGTTATCTACAACTATTCAAGTTTAGGTTGTCATTCGTCTTTGGAACAAATAAATACAAAAATTGACTTAAATGGCTGTAACTACTCTGAAACGGTATCCACACTTAACTCCCAGACATGTTAATGCCCTCGCCTCAGAAATAGAAAGCAAACCGAACACATTTATGCAAAATATTTTTGCGTTGTCGTCGCTTAGATAACTAAATTACACCGAGATGACCACGCAGCGCAGCACGCACATAGCTTACGACCACTATATGAGTGCTAAATGGCAAACGAGGCGCAGAGCAAACGCTTTAAGTGAGCGATGTGTGAAATGTATCTTTGGACAAACCATCAAACGCCAGCCCAACCCTTGAATTTCTGTACCATTCACGGTTTCACTCTCTGATGGGCTTATAAAAACAAACAAAACAAAATTATCACACACGATAGCGGATCAGTTGCAGCAACCGACAGCAACAGCAACGTGCTATTTGGAATATCTATACCTGTTTTCAGTTTTACTATAAAATCAGGTTTGGGGTCTTGGATCTTGGATGCGTGAGCGTGAGCGATATAAGCCTAGAGCTTTAAAATTTTCATTTAATGGTTGCATTAATTCATCGCGGCATGTGCGTTACATAAGACTTCTCTGCTAAGCTTGCGATGGGAATTTTTCGCCAATTTTTGAGTCAGCTTTGGGTATTACGAAAGACCTTCGGAAATGAAGAGGATTTTTGAGTGAGTCAGTGCGTCATAAACGCCGCGCCGCCGCCGCCGCGCCGAATACGAGAAGAAGTGAGTAGTGGAATGTTTATGTGTTGTTTTTTTTTTTTAGATATACCGATTTAGGTCAACGGATTAGCGCCGTTGGCTGTATGAGGTATGACAGGCGATCAGTGAATCATTTTGTCAGAAAATTTGTATAGATAAGTACCTACTCGTTTGTATAAGAGTATTGAAAATATGTAGATCGTTTGCGGATTTAATTATTTGTAATTGCTGTAATTAGCTCATTATACAAGGGCGAAGATTTGTTCTTTTCTTTTTTTTAATGGTCTTTCTGGTACTCAAAAGTTCATAACCTCTTGGACAACAAGAAAAATATATATTCGCCTAATAGTTTACGACATAACTACACACGTGTTATAGTACGTGTACTTTGAGACGCAGATCATAAGATGGTAGCATCTAATCAGGGTACGAAGTTCCAAAATCATGTACCTGCCTTACACTGTCAAAGTGTTGATTTTTTAATATAACAATAAAGATCAAAGAACTTTTGGAGGCTGACGCATATATTTAGTAAGCACCCTAACCACCCTACTGGGCGCAGTAGCGCAGTGGTTAGTGTGCTGGACTGCTGTGCGAGGGATCCCAGGTTCGATCCCCGGAAAAACACAAATTACATCTTAGTGTTTTTTCTACTGCGCCACCTCTCGCGAACGTCTGACAAACATCCGAGAGTATAACTGTCATGAAAAAGCTTCTCAATTCAGCCGTTCGGAATCGGCATAAAATTGTAGGTCCCTTCCATTCGTCCCAAAAATAGAAACTCACACAAGCGAATGGTTGCGAGAAGCTAGGCCTAGGGTGTCTACCGCCTGTTGCGCCACCTATTTATTTTTTTTACCCTAACCACAAACAAAAACGTTTTCACTTGGCCGTTTGGTCCTTTACGGAGATGTATTGGTTTTGTGAAAATTTCCGAAATCGAGATGAAGTATGTACACTGCTAGTCAAAAAAATAGGTGTGAGAACAAATCTCTATATATATAAATCAAAGTGGCAAAACTATGTTTCCCTCTGCCGCCGGTAATTTTCAACCAATTCAGTTGATTTTTTTGTAAGATGTCGGTAATTACAGTGGTTGGGCAATAGGCCTAACAAATTAAAAATCGGACAAAGGGGCGTGGCATCTCCCATACAAAAAAAACATTCAAAATCGTATATCTCGAAAACCACCGTATCGGTTGAGCTCAAACTTACAGATAATCTTAGGAATTGGTTCTAGAGTGCTTCCGTGAAGATTGGTCAAAGTGGGACAAAGGGGCGTGGCACATCCTATACCAAAAAAACATTCAAAATCGTATATCTCGAAAACCACCGAATCGATTGAGCTCAAACTTACAGATAATCTTTGGTATTGGCCGCAGAGTGCTCCTGTGAAGATTGGTCAAAATTGGACAAAGGGGCGTCGCACCTCCCATACAAAAGAAAACATTAAAAATCGTAGACCTCCTAAACAAAAAAAATCTTCTATGGGGTAAAACTCGATGTCGTTATATCTCTATAACCGACGGAGGGTGGAGTGCTGTTGTAGAGACTAGTAGGCTTTGCAAAATAAATTAGTTTATTTTCAAAAACAAAAAAAAATAAGAAAAAAATTAAACAAAAAGAAAATCATCAAAACAAATCAATTTAATAAATACTAAATAGTTAATATTTGCCAACCCCTTTAGTATACTGAAGATAGTCACAAAATTGGACGAATTAGAGAAGAGACAAGTTGGCAGAACAGTGTAAAGTTCGAACTGTTGGTGAACGATCAAGATGTAACCATTGTAAATTACAGATTCAAGAAGAGTGCATTTTTATCAAATATCTGTACGAAGCTACTGAAAAGGTAATTTAGTTAGACATGTTTATTTTAACTTTAGATACTTAACCGAAAATGTGTAACATCGTCACATCGGTTCGCGAACGCATCGGCTTCAAGAGTATTTCGCCAACACAATGGGAATCAGATCCACGACAATTGGGTTACACCTGGGTGCCACCAGGTATAATAACATCGTCAAAGGTCCAGCGTTATTTATTTATTCCAGGTCGAATAAAAAGTACCCATACCTCCCATACAAATATATAATTTTTTAATACTAAAATATTTTTTTTATTTTACAATAATATAGTACCGGGTATTTGAGCTTCGGCATAGTCGAAGATAATTGTCTTACTGGTTGTTTTGTTCGTATTGCTGTATTTCAGGTTTAGGCAGAAAGAAAGTTCCAGTTTATTCTCATTTCACGCATTTTACGAAAGAACATCAGTGCACGGATTGATGCAATTGATAGGCCAAACAAATTAAAAAGTAAAAATTGTATAAAGCAATAAAAGGCCTGGCGAAGCCGGCGGGGGTTCAGCTAGTTTTTAATAAAACTCAAATTTTTCATATTTTTTAAATTTATTTTTTGTTTTTACAATTATATTAATAAAATTTACATTATTTAAGTACTATGGAAAATAGTTATCTGTTAATTTTTCGGCATTTGAATCCTTGTGGCCATTTTATATCTGCCTATATCATAGAACTTAGGACAGTCAGTAAAAGTCTATCAACGTAGATGGCTATTGCTGATATTTTCACCTCAAGTAGCTCCGCTTTGAGTACGGCCAGAACATTCCCAAACATTTTTTTTAAATACTTCTCGAGGGAAAGGCGAACCTATAACGCTTGAACAGCGCCCCGTGATGCTTGCAGATGTATGTTAGTTCTGCCCTTAAATTGCTGCAAATTGTAGTCTTCTGAAAATATATCCCCAGAAAGCGAGTTGCAAAGTTTGCTTGTCCTGTAACAGAAGGAGTTTTGGAAAGCCGATGTCCTCGCGGTTGTTAAGTGTACTGTATGGTCATGATCATGAGCATTAGCAGCTTGTCTTGTGGGGCGCCCAAAAGTTGCATTTGGAGGGATAATGTTTTTGAGTTCCTCGGAACATCTACCATGGAAGTACCTATAGAACAAGCATAGGTCAGCGACTTGTCTTCTGTCTGCCGACGGTTGTAGATTCCATGTGAGTGTAGGGTCTCCAATAAGTCGAACTGCTTGTCTCTGTGTGCTGTCAAGTAGGTTAAGTGAATGTTTTGCGGCCGAGCTCCATATATGGGAACAATATTACAGGCCTGGTCTAACCTGAGCTTTGTAGAGAAAGAGAATTTGCTTGGGGCTAAAGTACCTCTTTGCTCTTAATAGGTAGCTCAACTTAGCGGACACCGATCCGCAGAGTTGTTGTGGTAATCTATAAGTCAAAGTCAAATGCCTTTTATATGTCCAAGGCTACGGCTCTAGATTCGCCGAGTTGTTCAATTGCTTGCGTCCATAAGTGCGTTACGTAGCTTAACAGGTCTCCAGTGGAACGACGGCTCCGAAGTCCGTATTGCCTGTCGCTTATTAATCGATGGCCTTCTAGATATTTGATTATTTCGACATTTATTGCCTTTTCCATTACTTTAGAGAGCATTGAAAGTAACGCTATTAGGCGATAGTTTTGTGGCAGTAATTTCCTCCCTTTCTTTGGAATAGGTTGAATGTGAGCGGTCTTCCAGCAAGAAGGAAACGTCTTTTAGGAGTACGACATGCTAAACAGCTTACATAGTGATAGTACCTATAGGTGCCAGTTCTGGTGCACAGCTCTTCAGTACTATAGCCGGGATTCCGTCGGGTCGGGTCTAGTTCAGAATTCTCTGAAAACATGAGAGCGAAAATATCAGCCTTTTCTTTAGGTGTTGTTGCTAACGTGCCGTCTTCTTTTACTAGAGGTGGAAAAGAAGAGCAACTAAAGTTATTACTGATTGCCTTTGCCATGGACCAGAATGCGCGTGAGCCGCTAGGACATCCAATCACTTTGTTAGTGACTCTTTCGCTGTAAGTTGTATTCGCCGATTCAATAATTAGGTTGCATCTATTTCGAAGAATTATAAATTTTGATCTTTTTTGCTCCGAAGGGTTTGACCGCCATTCACGAAAAGCTTTTTTTTTTGCTGCGGTAACTCGCTTGCATTCTTTGTTAAGCCAGGGTTTATTTGAAGCTAATTTTTTGATGCAATGTGGAATATAAAGTTCCATACCGAGTAAAATTATTTCTGTTACGGCTTCTGAGCACATATTGACATCGGTATCTCTAAAGCACATATCAGCCCATGACAACGAAGCGAAGAAATTACGCAGCTCGTCCCAGTTATCAAACAGGGGTGGCCGTAAGTAGTGGTAATTAATAGTATGCTAGACTACTAAGCGAGTATGGCTGCTTGACATTTGAGGCAATTCATTTTCCTAGTGTTCCCTATTATAATTTTTTATTTCCTAAAATAGCTAAAAAGAGGGGTGAACAAAACTAACAGTGGAGTTGAGTTGAGTTGTTCGCAAAAGTTAACCAACGTTTAAGTTTTGACGCAAGTTGTGTGTAGGATTTAACTTTGACAGCGCGACCTGACACAGCGAAAATAACTCCATTCTACATTGCTCTTAATCCCACTTAAGTCAATGCGATTGTATTGGCTTGTATAAATGTATAATGATGAACATACATAATAGGATTATTGGATCATTTTAAGTGTTTGAAATAACTTAAGTGGATTTTTATCCATATTTGTCTCTGGTTTCAGACTACACATATAATTTCATTAATACTTATTGTATAAGTATACAAGCTCAAACTTATAAATCCACATATTATTTAAGCACAGTATGTGTAGCTATAGCATTACTTGAATATGAAGATTAAGTATAGCCAGCCGGGGGCATAAGCGTACACTTTGGCTTGACTTATATGCCTAGCTATAATAATTGTAACCACAAAACTATTAAACTCATTGACCTTGTGGTTGAAATTGTACACACAACACACATAAGTTGTATACATCATACGTGAGGTTTACTGTAATTGACACCAATGTTATTGGTTGCAATTAGGTCGGTGCTATGCCATTTTGTGGTTAGGAATCATTTAATAATTCTGTTGGTACCTAGACAAAATTCATTATAATGAAATTAACCAGATCTTTAAAATAATTAAGAACAAAACAATTAAAGTTAATGATGCCTACACGAATCATTAACTTTTAGGAGAACGGATTGCAGTTTTCAAGTTAGTGCGGAATAGCTACCGATTGATAGGAACAAATTTCGTTTTGGCCAAATATTTCAATTGATTTCAAAGTGTATTGAAAGGACTAGATTGTCTGTTATCCAAACAATTTTTTATTTAGGCAGAGACACAGCCTTTGACAAAATATAACGTATACCACTTTATTCATCTTATAATTCAAACTTTTTAAAAAATTTTTTTTTTCAGTAACTCAAGCGTTGATCGTCCCCCAAGAGCTGCCATCGATACTCTCGCTAGTCTACTCAAACATCCCTCCAATAAGGAAAGGTAAGTTCTATCAGCTAAACAAAGAAGTCCATAAGTTAATTTATTTTTTCGAATTTGCAGGCACGGATTCTCGACTTGGATTTGGCTTCCGTTTAGGAGAACATGCCGACTTTCAAGTTGTTGTCGAATTGGGTCCCCAAAAAGAGACCCGTCCCATTGGTATGGATGATGGTTCTAGCAGCAAACGACAAGTCAATCAAAAAGATTTTTATAAAACGCGAAAAGCATCAGAAGAATCCACAACAGCTGCAAGTTGGTTACAGAATTGGTCCAACGATATGCATGCCAAGAAAAGAAAACCAACTAAAAACCGTCAGAAACAACAAAATCCAGAAAATGAGACCACAAAGAATGGTTACATGAAAACAAGTCCAATGATTCCGGAGTCCTCCTTGAAGCAACTACAACAGCTGTACAGAATGGCTGCAACAGATAGTAGGCCAATTGTGGTGGAGGACATTACCGTCGCGCCATCTACCAAGCCGATAAATATGATGAGCATAATAAGCCCTCGGCAACGCCAAGCTCCTCCAATTCGAAAAACAAAGGGAGAGATTACCGAGGAGTTGATGGACGTAAATATGGAGTGAAGAAAAATGTAACTAGGTGACATTGAGATGGTTGTAAATATTCCTGGCCATTGTTTTGGTGGGTCTGCTTTGTAAACTGTGGTAAATTAGGTAGAATAATCTTGACTTTCCTAAAAAATATGAAACAAATCTTAAAGTTAGATGTGTACTATTTAACGGTTATTTATGTGCGAAAATTATTTATATGTAAGATATTGTAAATAAATAATGGTGTTCTAAGAAGAGATCTGAATGTTTTCTTAAAAAACATTTGCTGAAAAATCGCATTGTAAAAAAAAGCTTTAAAAATATTGTTGCAATAGGTGTCAAAAAAGCATCAACAAATGGTGTGACAAAAACCGTCTACAAAAATATGCAAACAAACCTTACGCGTCATGTGATAATATTTATGATCGGAATGTCTATTCGGTCGTTGATTTTGTACTGACTGACTGACGACTACGTAATCAACGTAACGTAATCATATGTATTTTCATTAAAAACTGTTAATAAAGATAAAAGTTGGGTCCTAAACGTACGAAAATGGTTATACTGGAGTTTTAAGTTTTTGTCGCGAGCAAAGCGAGCCAGATACCACAACTTGACGCAATACAAACTTTAACATTTCATTACGTAGTCGTGTCCCGAAAAACGCCAACGGCCTAATAGCAACACCCATTCATGATATGTCGGTAAAAATTACGTTAGAAATCACGTTCAATGTCACGCTAGCACGCGCGTGAAAAAATAAGTTTTGCCAAGAAAAACAAAGCTTAAAATTGCTTCTTAATATATGCAAAACAAGTGCCAAGAAATGCGTCATATCAGGCACACGAAATTGCTTGAAAAAATCGCATATTAGCGTAATATTGCACTTAAAAGAGACGTTATTAAAAACGGTATCAACAAATTAGTAAGTACTATTCCAAAAAAATCATCTAAAAGCAGCCTGAAAAATTATGTCACCAAATCAACATAAGAGATGGGGGGTTGACTCAGGTCCTTGTGAACGCATTGTGATGCACGATGAAGGTTTACTCCCACTTCCTACACTGTTTTTTTTTCTATTCACTTTCTTACTGCTCCTTTAGGGTCTGCGACTACAGCGATGGAGGCATAGTGAGAAATCAGGGCTGCAAAACAAAACAACAAGAGTTTTGTTAACAATATCTATACAGGGTTGATAGTTGTGACAGTTTAAACAGGGGAAATATAACTAAAATAAGTCTGTTCCTTTACTTTTAAATCTTACGAATTTTTATACATTTTGACTCAATGTCGTTCCTTAACTTGAAAAATTCTTAAAAGAGAGCGGCTTCGAGAGAGCAAGATATTACCCCTCCGGGCCCTCCACTGAGATTCTTACTAGTTTTTACTCAACAAATTTCATTGAGTAAGAATTGAAACAACTGTCAGTCACTTCACTGTCAATCGCCTGGAAATTGACAGATGACTTGAAATTTAATTTGAAGCACGGGTAACGACTATTTGCATTCGTCTTTTGATTTTCTGTGATATCAGAAACAAATTGGTATGAAAATGACATCAGAAGGCGGGGAAATAATGTAGCTTTTTTTTCTCTTCTCGAAAGCATGTAGTTCAGTCAGTAAAAACTCTTCCACATAGGTACCTACTTGGATTCATACTCACATGGAATTTATAGTAAAACAAAATGCATCTGCAATTTTTCATAGGTAGTTACTACAAAATCGTTCCTTAACGTTTAGTAAGTTTTTTTCTTTGAGAGAGACTTCATCCATACCAACTGCCATTTTGACAGTCTTTTACATTTTTACTACAAAAGTAAAGGAACAGTTGAACAGACCTAATAACAACTATACAGCAAGGATTTGTCTCTGACAGAAGGTTTGAATGGCGTTTACAGCAGCTGTCACAGTTCAAATAGGGGAAATCTAACGAAAAGAGCAACAGACAAAGTGTCGTTGGTTTCACTGTCAACGGCTGGCAATATCTATAAAATAAAATAAAGTCGGTACCAAGTTCGATTTTAGAGCAACACATAAAATATTCAAAATATTTTATTTAAGGTAGGTAAGCTTTAGTATTTCATAACTATATATTTATTACGATTAGTCTGATTCCTAATTTGTTGATTTAATCTAGGACGAACCTATTTTAAGAAATATGTAATCAATTTTTTTTGTACTTTTAGACCGTGCGTCAATTGCGCTAAATAATTATCTTTGTAATTTTCTGACAGTATCATAATGGTAAAACAGTTTTCAGCTGTCAAAAAATTATCCTGCTCCGGGAGCCAGCTAATAAATTATTCTAGAGTTTAATTATTTTACGTTTCTTTTAAGTACTATGTTGTTGAATTGGACACTGAAATTAGATTGAATAAAAGCTTGAAAGACGAATCCCCCTTTTTAATTATTATTTATCAGAAAATTAGTCGAGGATAATAATTATTTAACCCAATTTACACTAAACCGGAAACTGACCCTAAGATTAAGTTGGTCGAAAAGATTTAAAATTAATCTCGAGATGTTTTAACTAAACAAATTTTTACGTTTCACCACCTGTTGTGGCTTTAAAATTGAGCCACGGAAAAGTTTGACAAATGATAAAAAAGTAACCAATTAATTCTTTCGAAATAAATAGTAAAAAACAAAATGTAGGTGACGGTATTTTAAAAATAATATTATTAGCTCCATTTTATTCTCCAAACTAAACTTTTTCGATGGTTTTGACAGCTCAAGGTGTGGAGTGTGTTCGATTAATTTGTAATCGCGTATTTATGAGATTCATTTTTTTATCGTCAACTAACATAGCATTGGCTAGTTTTCAACATTGAGTTTGAATTTCGCAGCTTTGCTTATAAATATCTACATCTACAATGTGCAACTTTTAGTTTATGGGGACTATCATTCTGTGCTATTAAAGCTTGGTTTTACTAAACCAGGGTAATTCCTATTGGATTTATATAGGAAATAACATTGACCACATTACGAAAATGTAGGTACATACCATTAATATAGACTTTGAAGTATGTACCTACCTATCTATTTTGAATTGTGTTTTTTTCGGACATAGGTACTTCACGTTCTCGGTAGCGTCAGTGCGATGGAAACAAATTAAAATGTAACTTATTTGAATCTGAGCTAAAATTGCTTTTTTTAATTTTCATTATACATAGCAAAAACAGTAAACGATAAATTGTTGCAACTTGTTTTCCTTGAAATGAAAATCGTTTTATTTCAATGAGTTGTGACTGTCAACTTCATCAGCCTTTTGCCATCCCTGCAGTTATTTTCTGTTTATTTCTTACTTTCATATCATCCAATAGATGTCACTATTCTCCTTTTATCCAATACAACACCCAAATTGTATTCATTTATCCAACAACGAACAAACTGAGCAAACTCAACGAACGTCAAGCAATTGCAGCCAACCATGCCCACTGAAAAATCCCATTCGCATTTGTTTATTGGATTTTCTCCCTTCTTTTCAACTGTCGTGTTGTGTCTGTGTGTAGCGGCGACCAGCTTGCTACCAAGAAAACCCCAAACGATTTGGCAGCAAGTCGATTTTGTGATGTGGATCGAAGCAAGTGTTCAACGGTCGCGCGGTTTATTAAATAAATTTTTCGCATTTCTCCCTCTCTCTCTCTCAAACTTTGTGCGTGCCTTCTGTCTGTCTTGTAAACTGTAAATTTGTTTGCTACAGTGGAAAAATCCTTAATAGAAAATTCCAAAAGAATAAATAAAACCTCTGCCAGAACAAAGGTAAATCGAATTTCCAAAGAATCCCCTATCAATTTACCTTTACACACCGTCGTGTGTCAGTCGTGCAAGTGTAGAAAAAAGTGTCCAAAAAGTGGAAAAGTGTAAAAAAAGGTTTTTTTCTTTCATCACTAAACCACCTCGTCTCGTCTATGTAAAGTTTTTTCGTTTTGTCTCACTCGCAACCACTTGCTATATTTGCTGCTCCCCATGCCGCCGTGTGTGTTTTTCATCGCTCCTAGCGTATAAAGAATATTTGCGCGAAAATTAAAAAAAAATATTGTGCTAAACAAATGGCTAGATAAAGTGAAAGAGAAAATTGCAAATAAAATGAAGGTGATGTGTGTTTTTTATCAGCGATAAGATAGCAAAGTGGGAAAAAAGAAAAACAAGGTAGTCGTCTACAACCACTACCGTCACCATTTTTCAAATTTTCATAAACTGGAGCAAAAGGTCCAAAAAGTCATAGATCGTCATAGCTGTCCGTTTTGTATCTTTTGACAGAGATTTGTTTGCTTGGAAGACGCAGGAACAAACAGGCAAAACAAACATCCCAACAAGAATTCCATAACAGAACTACAGTCTCCTCGTACTCGTACTCGTACTACGTCTACGTTCTACTTGTTCCTCATCGTAGTCATCAACGTAATCGTTGGTTGGTGGTGTGTTATTACCAACTCTCCATGGACAGCTTAAGCGTTTACAAGAAGGTAAGTGAAGAAACCAAAATAAATACAAGACACCAAAGAACACGTAAACAGAAACGAAGCAGTCACCGCATCCACATGGACGAAATGATAATTACACAAGCGTTATGTAGTTTTGATTCTCACGAATTCTCGATCTCGAGTGTTGTTTGGTTGGGTCTTTCCACAGTGTTGTAAAGAAGATTCGAAGAAAGAGGACCTGATGATAAATAAAAATAATGCACGCAGTGACAGGTGAATTGTAGAATACATAATTCTACTTCTCAGTTCGGACTTCTTTTTGGTGTGTGACGACGATGATGATGGTCAAAGCATAATCAATTTGATAAGATTGTTAATGAGCAGATCGGTCCTCCTTAGGGTTGCCTGTTGAAATCGAGACTTGTGTGAATTCATTAGGTAGCAAGGGCATTAGGAGGATCTTCTTACTTAAGGGGCTCTACAGTTGGTTGTGAGTTTAGATTCAGCTACATGCTTACCATCACACTGACCCGATTGATGTCGATTCTTTGGAACCAAGGGACACATGAATCCTGTTCAAATAAATATCTAGGTAGGTAGATACAATAAGTACCTACTGTGGTCTAAACGAAAACGCTTTCCTATTTACATCCCCATTCGCTCCTCGTTAAGGTATTTAAACGATAAACGATAGTCGATGTGATAGCCTGATCATCCTCAGATAGTAAGAAGACTGATCCAACAACGCCTTTGAGTTACCGGTTGAAGGTGGACTTGAAGGCAATCTTGAAAATAAAATAATAAAATAAAATCTGATGATAGCACTAGTCTACAATTTACGTACAACGTGTTGTAGGCTATCTTCAGTCCAAACGGTACTGTATGGATGGCTAAAACCAATTTTCAGTGCGATTTTGGGCTTGGTAAGTCCACAACCGATATCACACTACGACCCATTTTTGGGAAATCCCTAGAAGTCCATATCAATACACATCAGCTATTTATCCATTTTAAGGCTGAATACAACAGGTACAGAGCCATATACCTTGTTCTGGTATCCCTGCCAAACTTGTCAGGTTGTATATAAAAGGAAAGAAGAACAAACTCTCGATGCTGCATTAGGGTCTGAAACAATTTCTTCGAGACATTACATGTCAAAAAAGGATAATGCGCTGTCTTGTGACTTCTTGAAAATCACACTATAGAAGATTGTGCTAAATTTACAATCAAAGACCGAGGGCACAATTTTTCACAAGACTGTACAATTGCTTTCATAAGTCCGAGGTTTGGGTCTATGTAAGATTTATTTTTTCGTCAAAGCAAGTTAGATGAACTAACTCCCACTTCTCTCAAATTGGGACTTAATTCATGGGACTTAATGAACTACGAACTATCTCCCAAACATATGAACTAAATCCCATTGAATATTTGGCTAGTGGGAGTTAGTTCCAATTGGGACTTAGTTCGTAGGGCCCCTCGAAACAACCGCACAAACAACAACGTGTCAACGTGTCGTGTGCTGCCACTCATGCGACGTTTTCTATCTGTGACATCATCGTCTTAAAAAGAGAAAATGGTTCAAGAAATGGTTCGTGGGTGGGTGGTTGTTCTACTGATGAACCCACCCACCACATCGGGGTGAAATGCATTTGGAGCACAGGTCACTTAAATGTTTAAGAATAATTAAGTAAATAAGTCCGTCATAGGCTAAGTCGACAACATACTTAACTGCAGGTTCCCCAACTCAGCTATCGGGGCTAGTTATGTAAGGAAAATGACAACAATGTAGAATCCTCTCCCCATTGCTTCTAAGAATCTTAACAGAGAAGAAAATCAAAATAGTTGTTTTTGCAGACGACTTAGTAATATTGACTCCCCAAAATTTAGTAAACTAATGCAAGAGGCCCCAGAAAACTGAGCTTGTTTTGTTCACAAACAGGAGAAAAATGGGTAGGGTAGGTTTTCCTGCAATCTAAAAAACCGTTTCCAAAAGCCGGTATTACAAAAGCCCGTATTTCAAAAGCCCGTAAAAAAGGCTCGTAAAACAAAAAGGCTTTTTGGGAATGTTCATTTACTGCTTCTGTATTAGTCTTTTATTTTACGGTCAACTTGAAAATGCTGTGTTTGCATTTACGGCCTTCTGTGAATATGGGCTAAAGTTTTACGGTCAAACGTATCGTTCCGGAAAAAAAAAATACAGAATTTCGCACTATCATTGCTAGATGGCACCACAATAGTTGAGTTGTCTCTTGTTGTATTTTAAAATTCAGTATTGTCATAGACAACCTTGATAAATAAGTTTTCTGTCAAAACAACAAGGATGGCGGTGGTTGTTTATGAGTTGTGGTGCCATAAAATAAAGTGTTATGCAAAAAGGTTCAAAACGTAATTTTGGACTTTATTGGATGGTCAAAAGTGAAATAAAGTCCAAAACGCGTTTGGGTCACTTTAGGATTTGGAGTGGGTTCGAGGTTTTTTGTAAGTTGTTCGGAATGTTTTTTGTAAGTTGTTCGGAATGTTCGGAACTGCACTCTTTCAGCCGTATTTATAAACGTGTCGTAGAGGTTGCTTAACTTTACGCACCCTCTAAAATGCTCTTACGCATGAAAACCTTATTTATAAACAATTTTCGTGTTTAAGCAACGTTGTTTTGAGCTCGCGTAACTTAAACACAAAAATTTGCGTTTAGAGGCTGCGTAGAGCTTGCGTAAATTTGTTTTTCTTTGCAAATGTCATTTTCGGGGTGGAATCGTAAATAGTGATTACAAAAATTTGCAAATAACCGCATTATGTTCATTTTATTTCGAGTATTATTTTAAATCGGCCTGTCTTTACTGCTTTCAATAGCTTTTCGGGTTGTAGTCTAAAAAGTTATTGCGGAAAGTTCCATTCGTGGTGATGTTATTCTGTTTGTTTTGATACGCATATCCTTTAGAAATTTTTCATTTCAGATCTAATTTATTGGTGTTCCTTGTGCGTGATTCAAAATTGGATGAAATAATCTGGTTTTATGGGTGTCATGATAAAATTGTGCACAAAAAATGAAATAAATGGTCATCCGGTATAATGATACCTATTTGTTTTGTTTCTTCTTTTTCTATCTCCATGACGCCAGGATCCGCAACATAGAGCTCAGTAACATTCAGGCACGGATTTTTTTAAAGGGTGTTTCCATTAAGTAGATGCCTACATACAACATATTTGATTTCTTCATCTAATATATTTTTTTTTCCACAAAAAGGCGGTCAGAAAACAGCTGATATCGGTTTCGGTAGAAGAAAGTACTAGTTTTCTGTATTTTTTTGTAATAGTTTCTCGTATATTTCTCCTTATCTGGACACCAACACTGTTTAGTAAATCAACAGTGGAAAAATGTTTATAAATAACAATTTCAGCAAAGTAGCGTAGAGGTTGCGTAAATCCTTACGCGATGTTTAACTAAACAAGCTCTCAGAGGCATTTTAAGGAAATCTAATAAATACGGCTGTTTCTCTTTAATGCTCCCCATATATATGTTATTTGGATTTTATTTCCACTTCGATTTGGACTTTATTGCTATAGTGACCATAATTTTTTGAAGACAATGCGGGACACAACTCAGATTTTGGATCTTAAAAAAATTTTTGTATATGGATTTAAACGGCTCAAATAATTTCAACAGACGTTCGATGGCGGGCAGTAGAGCTATGTAATCTTGGCAAGCCTGAGCAATCTATTATATTTGAGCTGCGTATAGCAGCAAAATTCTTTCAATTTTTCCTCTCTAACAGTGTATTTAGAGTATATGAAAATGAGAGTATATTTTCACAATAATGTTTTCTATGTCAACCGGAAGCAAATTACTCTCCGTGCCACTTGATTACGAACAGGATTAATTTTGTTTTAATTTTACGATATTTTTCAAATCCTTCGCTAATCCGGGAAAAACCGAATGCACAAGGAATGAAGCATATATTATGTTTATATTGTAGAAAAAAATATGGGATTAAGTTGATAAATGTAACTTTTATGACGCTTTTCCCCAAAAGGTCATAAAATGTACCTGTTATTTTTGTTTCACTTAAGATTACGAACAGTGGCTTAATCTACCTGTTAGAAGCTTAAAAGGTAAAAAAAATAAAAAATTGCTTGTATAATTAAATAATTTTTTTATTCAAAGAGTAGCAATAGTTTTTAGTAATAGGTAGATACTACCTCCTGATCGCTAAATCACTTCAAGTAGCCTGCTGTGTAGAGATTCATAGAGTGCTGTCAAATAATCTAGCGAAACTACGGACCAGGCTCGTTTTATGACTCCATAATTTTTTCCGTTTCATGATATTGCTTTCCTCCTTCGTAGACTTTTCTTTAAAGCCAACTCCACACGTTTTCCACGATATGCTCAGGTCAGGTGAATATGGGGGCCATGCAAGTAGGTTTACATATTGGTTCTGAATCCAGGCTTTTGTTGTCCGTGCGGTATTTATAGGTGCATTGTCTTGTTGGAAAGTCTATCGCTGACCACCAAATATCTCCGAAAACTGCGGAAAAGCTCTTCCCAGTATCGATTTGTAAGTGATTGCCATCATTTTGGAGCTTTGGAAATCCATCTCCACAATTCTGTAATGGCTTATTGCTCCCCATACCATTTGTTTGTTTTGTGTTTTGAATTGATTTACACCAATTATGGATTGCTTAAGTTCTATATTTAGTCGACTACTAAAAACATTTTTGCTTTCCCTTCGTGACAAACCGCCAAAGTTCTTAAAATTTACAAAATAGACTCACTTATCATTTCGAACGTTTTTATATTTATAAATTTGCGGGACTTTCCGGGACAAATCTGTAAATGAGGGACATTTTTCCGGCAGTTTATGATGCGGGACAGCTATGTGAAATGCGGGACTGTCCCGCAAAATGCGGGACGTCTGGTCACTATATTTATTGCACTTCTGCAATAATAAACGAGTTTTGGACTTTATTTCATTTTAAAAGTGCAATAAAGTCCAAAATTACATTTGCACCTTTTTGCATAGACTTTATTTCATGGCACCATGAGTTTTTAGTTAGTTTTTTGAAAGTTGAGTTGTGTTCTACAATAAAAGCAATAGTCTCTGTGTACCTGCTAATATGTAGTTGCTGCCTGCATAACGTCTAGCCTGTCATGACTTTCTTTCAACAATTTATTTATTATTCCAAATCGTTGCGCTTGCATTTATGACCGACTCTCAATAAAACATGCACTTGGAATTTTATGAAAGCCAGTGCAGCAACTTTAGTTCAGACGATCGGCAACATTTCAAAACAACAACAACAACAACAAGACAAAAAGATGCAACACTTTCAAAAGGAAAAACCTGAAAATTCTTGTACAGATAAATTTTGTAATTATTTCTCTTTATATGATCATGCCAGACACGATCTTTTATTCAGCTCCTTCTGGAATTACAACCTAAAATCACTTTTCCCAATCGCCCATTGCAAATTGGCCTGCCGAACATGTTTTGCATGTAGCGTGACTTTCACTTACGCTATACCAAGAATCGCATTTATTTTCAAGGAGATTAACTATACTTAAGTAAAATTAAACCTGATAACAATTCAATACTCACAAAAAAGCGTAAGCTACATAATTATTATTGTTTAAATAGAGTTCATGTTAAGCAAGACGGCGCGCGGTCGGTCGTCATCAGCGTTATTAGTTTGTCGCATGAGTTCATCAAAATGTTTATTTTCGAATATTTTTCTTATAATAATGATTTGTATCTTATCGTGTTTTAATTTTGTTTATCTTCTGTAGGTATTGTCTAATTGCGGTATAAATAGATGCATTTTTTTTGGCCTCAAATGGGGAATAACCGTAGTCACAGTTTATAAGGGTAACCTTCTGCAGAGATAAGCGCGTTCCCAAGGGCTAATTATAATAGTTAACCGTGAAATTTACAACAACTGTCATACTTGAAGTTTTGCTGGAGAATGCCTGTCAGGGTGAAGGTTTTTAAACAAACTTTCAGGGCTGACTTGTTAAAAGTCGTACTTTTCCTCCATTTGCTCTATTTTAATGACAACTTTAGAGAAGTGCTCTCGTTTTTTCTCAAATATTTAAATAAAAAAAATAGACAAACTAAACCAAACCCACCAATGTTGTGTCGGTTTTATTTTCGTATATGTAGCCAGAAAGTAAAACCGTTTCGATAAAAAAGTAAACGTCTAGCTATGCACGCTGTCACCTCTCTTGTCATGTACCAAAAAGAAAACAACGAAAACATTGGTACGCTGCCAACTTGAGTTCCAATTGTTATTCCCAATTCTGAGATATGCAAATCGATGCGACAAAATTGCTTCCCTTTGAACATAAATCTAGCTAGATACATTCTATCAAAGTAAAAACCCACAAACAATAAAAACAGAAGAGCACACCAAAAACAATATAGAATCAAAACAAAAGTGTCCTTACAAAATGTGTCGCATGTGGTAAGGCACTGTGATTGGACGTAAACTGAAGATGTCGTCTCGTCTTTGCTTCTCGTCGACATATCCATCCACTAGATCAAGTAAATAAAAATGTCCAAGGAGCCAATGATTTATTTTGTTTCTTTTTTTTTTTTTGTGCAGCTTTTACGTGCTCAGTTGCGGAAATTCCCAGCTAAGACAAATTGACAGTCGACGTGTTCTTTTTTAGAGGATCAACGAACTTTTAGAGATTTAGATTCAGTGCCTGGGCGCAGGTTCATTAAATTCGAAATTAATTTTCTTTGCTTCGGCTATTCGCATTACATTCTTATGTAAGACGCGTCAGCGACAGATTGAATGTTCCGAGTCGACTTTTAACGTTATGTCTACTTTACGTCAGCACGAGCATGCAGAGTATACACAGCTTAGGCATGGACACGACATTGATTGGATTAATTGATTTTCCACGATAAATTGGATGTAAAATCGTATTTCGCGTGACGCCTTAATAGAGAAGGTGAAGGTTGCGCTCTTGCGAAAGAAATTCAATTTTCTTTTAAACGTAAGTCGCCACTATAGCCAACTATAAAATAAAAAAAATGACCATGGGGGTTGTTTTTCTATGATACGGTAATAGGCAATAAGTGAAATTGGATAAACATTGGTTAAAATGATACCAAACACGCTTCCTAAAAACTTTTCGCATAAAATTCTCACATTCTCATTCTCATTAAAGCACAAAGTTGACAAAAGTAACAGAAATAAAGATTCTTGGAAAACAAACTTGACAAAATCACCCGTTTAGCGTTATTGGTTTTATTACACCTGTTTTATGGGGGCCCATTAGCAACACCGAAAGTGATTCCCTCTAATTAAATTATGAATGCGTTTACCGAAACGTATAGGCGATTGCGTGTAGTGTAGTAGACATTTCCTATTGTAATCGGCTAAATGCTTTGCGTGTGTGAGTTTCATGTTTACAACACCCCTGATGGCGCAGCGCGGCGCATATATTGGTTATTGGAAACTTTTTGTATTTTTTTCAACACGGATTTCTCAAGTGTCATCAAGCAAACGATGATAAAAAGGAAAAAAAAAAAAACAAAAATAATCTCAATGATAAGCACTTTTCGTGAGAAACGGAGAACTATAGCAAAACAATGATACCTTATGCGGATACCTTAAGACGAAAGATAAATGATATAGACGTTGACAGGGTGTCAGATACATTCACCTTTGTCATTTTGCCGTCCGGTAGACATAGTCTACCAATAAGGGAGGCACCGTATGCATGCTTGAAGGGTGACATCGACAAAGTGTACTTGCTGATGAGAGGAGAAGTGCACGGATATGTTCATCTTAAGGTAAACTATGAGCTCATAGATATAGAGGGAATTGGAACGAGGAACTATTGAGCGGAAGGATATATGTAGTGGAAAATGCCTGAAGCACTTTCAGTCGTAGATGTAGGTATATTGACGATTTATGCACTGGCTTTGAATATGGTTGTAGGAGCAATAGTCACAAAGCTCGTTGTTTGAAATATCGGGCAGTGAATTAAGAAAATAGTTGATAAAGACAGAGTTTGGAATATTCGAATCTCAAAATTTATTTATTACTCAATAATACAATAAAGATAACGGGCCTTACCAATAGTAATCATTTTTAACCTTCAACATTTTCACGGTCGCAATAGATAATTTTTTATGAAAATGTTCGCCGATGTGACTTTGTAAAAGTGAGCCTGGACATTAAAAACGGTTATTAGTACCGCGGAACAATAAATTAAAAGTAGATAAGATATGTAGGTTTATTTAGGTAAAATAATTACAACAAAGCTTCTTTCTACACAATTTTAGCAGTAGAACCAATGGGGAAGTGTACATAAAGATTACTGGACTTGCTAACACGGAATTGAGCTGTGCGAAAAGCAGTTGACACTGAGGTAGGGTTGCCAAAAATAATTTGAAGAAAGTAGTTGTCGAGCATGAAAATCCCGGACTTTCCCGAACAAAATAGGATCTAAAAAAAAGAGTACAAAACTTAGACCAAAATGCGCGTACTATTGCGGTATAGGTAGCTACTTCATGTTTTCAGGCCATGTGTCATTTGCGCTGAGTAATTATTCTCAGCTGACACATATGAAAGTGTTGAAAAAAAAAAGAGTAAATTTCCTTAGTCACATTCTCCATAAGTTTCCAACTTCCAATTCCAATCCTGGGATTCGAAGATCCTCTTAGCTGGAGCATTATTGTCCATTCGCTCGATGTGGCCGAGCCAATGTAGTCGACGTGTTTTGGCTTTTTGGACTACATCCACATCTTGGTACAGCTCATAGAGTTCGCGGTTATATCTTCTTCTCCATTTGCCCTCCTCGCACACAGGACCAAAAATCCGCGGAAGTATTTTTTTTTCGAAGGAGCCCAGTATTAGCTCTCCCTTCCTGCTTATCGTCCAGCACTCGGCGCCATAAAGCAGAACTGGCAGGATAAGGGTTTTGTAGAGCACACATTTCGTCCTTCGAGTTAGGAGTTTTGAACCCAGTTGTTTTGCCAAACCGAAGTAGCAACGGTTTCTTAGGGTAATTCTTCGCTGGATCTCCACTAGGGTGTCATTCGTGGAGTTCATGTTTTTTTTGTTACAAGTATTTTTTAACAAAATCTGTGGAAAAATTACAAATTTACTTTAGGAATAATTGTGGTGAAACTGAATTTGTCTCTTTTTCTAACAAAATTGTCAAAAAACAATTGTAAATACAAATTTGTAAGTTGATGAAAGTTGTTGACACTGTGATATTGAGGGTAACGAAAGGGCTGATGTTCTGGCCAAAACCGGAGCAGAGCTTCCACTTAATGATAGTATTGAGGGCATAAGACCACCAATAGCCGTGGCCAAGAGAATCATTCTCGAGAAAATTAAAAATAGGGCAGATCAGAGATGGTTGGATATAGTAGGGCACAGGGTCTCAAAGGCTCTGTGGCCTAAGCTAGATCGGAAAAAATCTGCGGAATTACTAAAACTCAGCAAATCAAAGCTACGAACAGCAATAGGGATACTCTCTGGGAACTGTCTCCTAAGAAAGCACACTAAGAGATTCGGTTTAACAGATACGGACACATGCAGGTACTGCGAAGACTTACATATCGCAGAGGATATAACTCATCTCCTCTGTGAATGTCAAGCTATTGCTCCGTACAGGAGGAAATACCAAAATATAAAAATGCTGTCAACAAGAAGGGACACACAACATCGACGAATCGTGACGATAGACAGCTTTAACTTTGGGGTGGTTAGGAACTTTATCTACATCGGCTCCGCTATATACTCTGATAATGACACCACAGCAGAAATCAAACGAAGAGTTACACCTGCCAACCGCTGTTTCTTTGGCCTAAGAAGGCAACTGACTAGTAAGGCCTTGTCAAGAAACACTAAGGAGACATTATATAAGACCCTCATCATCCCAGTCCTACTCCATGGCGCAGAATCATTCACGTTAACAAAGGCGGATGAAGATCTTCTTGGTCGATTCGAACGCAAAATTCTTCGAGTAATTTTCGGTCCCGTTTGCGTTGACGGGTTTTGGAGAAGGAGATTCAACGACAAACTATACGAGCTCTACAGCGACATCGATTTGGTCAGAAAAGTACATATCACTCGACTAAGATGGTTAGGACATGTAAAGCGAATGGATACCAACGCTCCGGTCCGAAGAGTCTTCGATTCCAACCCGGCGGGACAACGCAGTAGAGAAAGACATCGCTTTAGAACCTCAACCAACTTGGAGTGCGTAACTGGGGCGCTTAGCCAAAGATCGGGCTAACTGGAGAGGCGTGTTGGTTGATACCTAAGTCCACCCCGGGCTGTAACGCCATCTAAGTAGTTAAGTAAATTGGGTTAAATATATCTACAACCAAAACGAAAAATACATTCTTTAGGGCAATTTAGAAAACTAGAACATTACCATAACATAACATGGAAAAGAGTCAAAATAACAACGTCTTACGAAAGTGGGTTGGTAGCTGACTGTTTTAATTTTTTTTTTAAGAAAGTTGCTACATATGTAGCTACATAAAGTCCACAGCTTTTGTAATGTACCACTTGGTACATCTTACCCATAAACATAATAGTGTTTTGCTCTAAAGAGAATTACATCTTTTTCAGTTAAAATAATTAAAAGTAAAACTATGTTACTTTAAGAATAGAAACCAAACTCATTGGTTCTTTCAACTCAAATGTATCTACGACAAAATAATGGCCAACAATACATACGCAGAACCTCTTTAAATGGTTTATTTATATACAGCGTTCCAAATACCATACTTACGTTGCTGGAATATTTTGCAACCATCATTCAAACTAAAAGCATATTATTTCTCTGTAAGTGTAAAACACTTTTCACGCAATTAAAATTGCCAGCAGCGGCGAAAATTATATTCATGCCGAATTTACCCCAGCAAATGCATGATTTACGGTATAGAAAGCATAATTTCCTCGCGCTCAGTTCTCACAGTGAAACTGCTCTATTTTCATAAATATATTTTCCCTAGCGCACGTAAAGTTCGCATAGAAACTATAAGTGTATGACTATATAAAACCCAGCAGTATCTACAACCCGCCCGTGCCTTCATTAGCATCAAAGTTACAACGCTAGATTGTTTACATATCTATGACGGTGTGTTTTGTAGAATCCACGTGATCCGTTGAATATATATCTAATTATGCAAATTTATTCACTCAAATAACCAAAAGATAACAAAAACTATTTTCAGTTGTGTGCCGCAGGTATTATAGAATTTTTAAAAAATAAAACCGAAACAGAGATGAAATTGTTTTAGTTAACCTTAACCGATTTTTGCTTTTGATTTAGATTTTTATGGCAATGACCAGACCAGCCGTCTGGCAGCTGATATGACAATGTAATTGCTCATTTTTTGCTCGCTGATGTAGCTGATATATAAAAAAAAAACAACTATAAGGTAGTTGATAATCGATTTGTTATGCAACTAGATGTTTGCGATAAATATTATATCACACATACCTGCATTTGAATTTAGTGAATAAATTAAGAACTAAAATTGTTTATAGATACAAGCTAATAAATTTTAATGCAACTCTAATCTAAAGGTTTTTTTTCCTCCGTAGATGGAAATCTTTGATGTCGGTTCGTGCCTAAAGTTCTTCTTTTTATTCTTATTGGGCTCCCGCCTGAGACACTGCAGCCTTCCATCCTCTACGATCCCGGGCACGCTGCTTAAAGTTGTACAGATGACTTGGTCTTTAAAACGGAGGCTCGGTCTTCCTTGTCTTCTCGAACCTGGGGGCTGGGATTCGAAGATCCTCTTAGCTGGAGCAATATTGTCCATTTGCTCGATGTGGCCGAGCCAATAGCCGTTTTTTATTATCAGCGTGATCTGATCCGGATCAGATCATGAAAATAAAACAAACTGGATCATTGATTGAGTTGTGGCAACAAACATATAAAATCCAATAACAATTATGACAAATTTCGTATTGCCACCAGCCATCTTGCAGCCACACGGTACAATGTGACGTCACAATGTGATGATTTCTCCATTGCACTTGCTCATATTTGAGTTTGACATTTCGCTTGTTGTGTCGGGGTGTTACCATATGGATACTAATCTGCGTACATTTAGCATTGAATATTTTTTTTTGGGAAACCATGTTCAAATGTTAAGTTCAATTATGCATTATAATTAACCGTATTGTACTGCTAATATTTCCATTTATATTTCTATGCTATATAGCGAAACAAAACATCTCGAAAGTCGGAGTAGTAACTTATTCGAATTTGAAAAAAATGCTAATTGATTTTTTGTGTTGTTAATTGTGGTTCACATTTTGGTCTGGCAACATTACTGTGTGGCTATAATTTACAGGGACACAAACCTTTAGTGAATGAAATAAACAACGCCACGAAACAACAACGAGAAATAGTTGAATTAATTTTCAGATCATATTTCGTGATCTCGATGAAAAGCAGGATCACATGTTGTTGTTGTAAGTGCATGTAAATCGATGATCTATATGGATCATAGCTGATAATAATCCACATAGGTATAACTCATAAAATTCGCTGTTGTATCTTCTTCTTCATTCGCCCTCCTCGCAGACAAGACCAAAAATCCGCCGAAGTATTTTTCTTTCGAAGGAGACCATAGTATTACCTCTCCCTTCTTGCTTATCGTTCAGCACTCGGCGCCATAAAGCAGAACTGGCAGGATAAGGGTTTTGTAGAGCACATAATTCATCCTTCGAGTTAGGAGTTTTGAACCCAGTTGTTTTGCCAAACCTAGGGTAATTCTTCGCCATAGGTGGATCTAAACTAGGTTGTTATAGATGAACTCTTTATGCCGCTATTATGTAAGACAACTACAACTAAAGTTGAGTTTTCACTTGGTTTTATTTAATTCAAAATTCGGTATTGTCCGTATTGTAATACACAACCTTGATAGAAAAGTTGTCTGTCAAAACACAACAAAGATGGTAGTGGTTGTCTATAAGTTGTTAGTTAGTTTGGGTTGTGTGAAAGTTGAGTTGAATTGAAGTCAACTCAACTCAACTAAGTTGAGTTGTCTTACATAATAGGGGCATAAATTAAATTGTTGCTATCAATAGTGACGTTTGTCCTAGAACAGATGATTGCTTGTTTGTTGATAGCATATACTTAGTCTTGTCCTCATTTACTTCAAGGCCAACGGATTTCGCCTGTTCTTCAATTGCCGGTGAACGCTTCTATCACGGAACGATAGGAGCGATCGATGATACCTATCAATATCGTCCGCATACCCCAGTAGCCTGAAAGCACCTTTTGAAGATAGTGCCTTCCGTGTTGTCACCTGCCCTACGCAGTACCGGATTGAAAGAAGTCGCATGATAGCGCGTCTCCCTGCCGAAATGCGGTGCATGTTTGAAATAGTTCGGACCGGAGGGGCTACTTCCAAGCTGCACGTTGCAGCGCCTGTTTTCTAGCGACACGCGACATAGCTGAATCGATTTTCCTGGGATTCCGAATTCCGGTATCGCCATATAGAACTGACGATGTATGCTATCATACGCGTCTTCATAGCTACTTCAACGGTGAGTTTCAACTTAAAATTCGTTGGTCTTTTCCAGGATTTGCCTCAGTGTGAAAGTGTGGTCTATAGTCGATCTGCCGGGACGGAAGCCACTCTGGTACGTGCCGATTAGAATGTTGCAGAACGGTTTTGAGACGTTCACACAGTACGTTGGATAGGATCTCATATGCGACATTAAGCAAGGATATGCTTCGATAGTTCTTGCAAGACATTTCGCATTTTTTGTAAATGGGGCATATGGAGCTGATAGTCCAGTCATTCGGCATGTTTTTTCCACCCATACTTGGTTGACGATTTTGTGCATGCTCCCTACCAAAACATCATCACCGTATTTAAAGAGCTTCCTTGGTAGACCTCAGACTTCATGCGGCCTTGTTATTCTTAAGCTATTTTATAGCTAAGTCAACTGATTTTTCATTGACTGGACATAAATGTTTTCTTTCTGCCTAAAGTAGTGCCCGATTTTCACTCACTAAAATTAACTCTCACTGAAAATGTTTTCATATTTCAAGTAAAGGCTTAACTACACCAGCGTTCTTTTATATCAATTGGATTGACCATTTCCTGCTCTTTGGGGCTTCTTCTTGTTAGGTGTCTCTACAGTTCTGGGTGAACCTTATGGACATTCACTAACAAGCCTCTCCAGTACCAGTTAGCTATACTCCAATTGCGTACTCCAAGTCGGTTGAGGTCTCCTTCTACTTCTTTTAAGTGAAACGGGACAGAATATTTTACCAAGCTTCAGCGCCATATAGCAAAACTAGGATGATCAAGGTCTTAAATTAGAATCGCCTTAGTTGTTAGAGATAGGGCTCTGCTATTCAATTGTCTTTTCATTCCGAGAAAAAGCAAATGGCTAGAGTAATTCATCATTTGATTTCTTGTGAGATGTTATTATCAGAATTAATACCAAAGCCGAAGTTCCTCACTACCTCAAAATTAATGCCCCGTTCACAATACGGGCGGGATAATCGCTCTCGCCTCGTTCTCTCTTTAACCTCGTCCGGCAATTCACAATGAAACGAGGTACGTCGGCGAGCTTTTCTGTCAACGAATAGAGGGACCATTGAAATTTAAACTACAAACCATATTGCCACTTAGATTTTTTTTTACAAAACAGAGCTGCACTTTTATTCCTTTTTTACCACTATTGCATGCAGTTTGAATATTCTAAAAGCAACCAATTCGCAGTTCTGGCGTCGCTTATATAGCTATCAGTAAAATGCAACCGAAAAAAAAAATTCTGTTGCTTTTTTGGATCACTTAAACTTAATGACTGAACTCAATCTTGGTTTTAAAATGTTGCTTATGAATTATAAAGTGAGTTCAAAAAAAATTAAGCAATTATTGTTGTTGGGATGCAAAATGTTCCCTCAGTATGATAGCATGAAAGTCGAGATTGAATAAAACGCAGCAGTTAGTTATATAATAATAATGTGGTTTATTTCAATCTAAGGATACAGATAGGACTTACCTCTAAGAGAGTTAGTTGAAGAAGAAGGAAGTATGGGTCGGAAAGGCTATGGTAGGCATGAATTCTTCATATTTAGCCCTTTTGACGTGCCATCTATGGGGTGGCGATGAAACTAATATACTTAAGCGGTAAATACAATAAGTACTTTTTATTACTATTTTGGGGAGCATTTGACTTCAACAATTGTTGTCTAAGATTGAAAACTCACCGGATAAAGCAAAACGTATTTTTTTGTTTCGTGAAACAAGAGCACATTGTTTCTTATGAGCCAACACACACCAAAGCAAATGAAATAAAACACATGTTTTTGTTTTTAAGTGTTTCGGTGGTGATTGTCGAAAATACACCGAATGAAACAAAACTGTTTCGAACCAGCGTCGTTGACATTGCAACACACGCCAAAGAAAACAAAACATAAAAACCAAAACAAAACAGAAAAACATGTTTCGTTGCCTGTTGTTTTTGCGAAACAAAATTTAATTTTCGTTGTTTTTAAAATGTATAAATAAGATTTGCACAACTTCATCGTCTGAGTCCGACCAACACTAAAAGCAAGTCGCAAATTCCACACCAAACGAAACAAGAAAACAAAACGTTTTGTTTTGTTACATTCTGTTTCGCTTGGTGTGTGTTCAAATAAAAAAAGTTTTTTTGACTTTCGAATCAAAAACGTGTTATTTGATCTAGTCTACATTTTCTAGAAAATGAATTTATTAATTTGTTCGTAGGTACGTACAACTTTTTCTGCTGAACTTCTTAGTCAATTCCAGGTTCCAATGAATTCCTATGAAAAGCTTACATCCTAATAAAATTTGCTCAAGAAAATAATAACAAAAAAAAAAAACCATAAAAGTGCCGCCCTGTTTGCTTGAGAAAATACAAGTGGCAACCTTAAGTAAATGTCATCGGTGTCTCGGGAGAGATTTTACCAAATTTCCGAAATTGCATGCATTTCCATTGATTGGAAATAATTTGACAACTCGCGCTAGACTCGATCTCGCTCTCTCTCACTGTATTGTGAATTGGCCATAAAGCTGTCTATTGTGACTTGATTTTGCCTCCATTTATCGTTAAATCCATTTTGACAGCATCCGTTTTAATACTAGCGTAAGCACCAGTCACACCTTGCTGCTTTCTGCCAATAATGTCAATATCGTGGACATTTATATAACCTATTTAATTTTTGAAAGATTGTTGAAACAGTCACATGACATCGCGTCACCTTGTCTAAATAATTGCGGTAACACGGTAGGTCTGTTCCTTTACTTTTGTAGTAAAAATGGAAAAGACTGTCAAAATGGCTATGGTGGGGATGAATTTTCTCTCAAAGGGAAAAACTTACGACAAAGTTAGGGAACGCTTTTGTAGTAATCATGAAAAATGACAGATGCATTTTGTTTACCCATAAATTGCATGTGAGTATGAATCCAAGTATGTGGAAGAGTTTGAAGTGATTGAACTAAAATCATTCGAGAAGAGATAAAAGCTACATAATTTTCCCACCTTCTGATACTATTTTTACACCAATTTGTTTCTCATATCGCAGGAAATCAAAAGACAAATGCAAATAGTCGTTACACGCATTTCAAATCAAATTTCAAATCATCTGTCAATTTTCAGGCGATGACAGTTGTTTCAATTCTTACTCAAAGAAATTTGTTGAGTAAAAACTAGTAAGATTCCCAATGGAGGGGTAATATCTTGCTCTCTCGATGCCGCTCTCTTTTACGAATTTTTCAAGTTAGGGAACGACATTGAGTAAAAATGCGTAAAAATTCGTAAGATTTAAAAGTAAAGGAACAGACCTGGTAATTGCGATTGCGATCGGTCTATATTCATGGTTAATCCATGACAGTTTCCGTTTTCGCGAGAGAGGCCAAGTGCAGAGAGAGTGATGAATGGTCTCCTCCTCCTCTTCGTCCAATCAACTTCTACAAAAATCAAGAATACGCCAAGCCTTGTTGCATGTCTGCCTATAAGGCAGTGTCCTTTGACGCCTATTGTGGCGTTGATATTCCTTCTGTCAAGAGAGATCAAATTCTTAGAACGTTTAAAATCTAGCTTTGGCTAGATCGATTAAAAATGACTTCTTGGCTGTATGCGATACAAAAATGAGAGAGAGGCAATTCAAATCCACTTGCATGCAAGTTATCTTTGAACTTGTTAGGCTCTAAACATAAGAATGCATTTAATCAAGACACCCACGCCCACCATTTATGAGCTCTTTTCGAAATTTCATTACTTAGCTTTGCCTTACTCTAGTTCCCTCCTCAATAGATGCGACTTAAAGGTCAGTCAGATTTCCGAAAAGGAAATTTGCTCCCCCAATTACAAGGATATTGCATTCAACTAGTTGTCCGTAAAAGCACTTTGCGTAATGAAATTCGTTTATATCAAAATTTGCAAACAAATTGCAAAAAAATAAATTATCCATCCACTTATATCTGTCTTGTTCTCTTAAAAAAAAAATTACCAACTTCCCGCAGATAGGTGCACACTCTTTGTGCCAAAAACCATTCACTCATTAAAGTAAACACGAACGGCTTAGTTAGATAATAAAAGCAATTGCATTTAGCTCCCTCCTTGGGTATAATTTCACCTTGGCATGCAATCAAAATTAAGGATTCGCCATTAATCAGGTTCCTCTCTTTCTCTCTCTTGGACAGAAGGTACCTATAATTGCACATTGCAATCGGCTGGATAATGAACGATTGCACTTAAATAAAGTTTCATCTAATTGTGCGATTGGATCTCATAAATGATTCTCAATTAACCTGAAACGATTATCGATATGCATGCCGGTCACTTTGGGAAACGAGAGGTTTCCACTGGCAGCCGGTATGTTCAAGTTGAAGAAAGTTTAGTCAATAAAAAATAAAAAAACAAAAAAGTTTGAGAGACACAAAATAAAATCGCGCCTGCACCTACCTACTCGTAGTTACATCTAAGTTGCCTCCTTCTGGCGTTGAAAAATATTCAGTTTATCTTTGGGCGTTTTATTTAGTTTTTTACTGAAACTTTAACAAGATAAACGAAAAGTTCCTTACAAAGGAGATAATTTTATTTTTCTATTGTGAGGAAGGATAAAGTTTACTTTAAAACCACGCGAAGTTTCGGAACATTTTCATAACAAATTCGGAATAAATATGGGACTAGGTAGAGTTGGTATACCTACTTTTGCATACGATCAAGCTCCGAAGGAATATTGAAAAGCTTTCCTTTGATAAAAGGAAACCACGGCGATACAGGAAGACCGAAGTTGAATAAGTTTTCCATAAAATTTAACTGATAATATGGCTCGGTTCATGAAGTCCATCAAAAAATCTGGTATTTTAGAGAGAAACCCGTTGAAATATTTTAGTCAGGCAAGGCATTGAGTGGTTACCACTGAGCGGGTGGTTCGAATTTCGATCCCCTCAAATTCCGAACTTCCTAGAATAACAAAGGGGACTTCTTATATGGGCGTTAAATATTTTTTTTAAATAATTTATGCAAAGGACAGCATTTTATTTGAGACTTTAGTTTCTGACATTTAGTACATGAAGGCAATTTCATTGCACCTTGTTCAGGGTGCATTCAGGAGTTTCAGGAGCTATATCGCGAATAATGCGTTGTGTGGGAGAAATAGAAGCACTAATCCTCTTAAAGTCACAGCACACATACCTTGAAGGAAGATCGAAAAAAATCCAAAGTAGTGCGAAGAATAGAAAATTTCATTCACTATAAAGTCCTTGTCATCAACCAATGAATTCTTCCCTATAATAAGTCTCGCTTTCTTGAATATACATAACATGAAAGTTGAAATCTCAAAACTTGCGTCAAAAAGTCTGGCATATAACCTCAAAATTAGTGCCAGAATGCTAAAAGGAGCTGGCCCCACTTTATCAGTTCAAAATCACCCTAATTTGGGTTCCAGGGCATAGTAACGTTTATGGAAACGATTGTATCCTGATGACTTGCGTAATCAGTTTCCATTTCACAGCTCTCGGGGCCGTCAAGGCAAACATATTCTATGAAAGGTTGTGATCAAGCTACAGCAAGGAAAAACTACGTACCTTCTAAAAAAGAACGTAAACATATATCCCCAGAATAAAAGGCGATTACAACTGGCCACTGGCCTATAGGCCAGGCATTCTAACTTGGTATCCCACATAATACAAACTGCTTCAGTTGTAATAACGCAACCGTTATCCGGCACTAGCTAAAGCCATACCTACAGCGATCTTTAGGAAAATGTTTATTCGACTCCCTTGAAGAAGTCTCGAAGCCAAACCTGCACCGGAAATAAAATCGATGCTTGTGAAGTGCTGTCGCGAAGAACTCAAGGCTCTTGGTACACCTCAAAAAGTATCGCTATGCTGGGTTCCGGGATATGAAGGCATTCCAGGCAATGAGAAAGCGGACGAATTAGCAAGACAGGATTCGACAGCTTTTTCAGAACAAGCTGATGCCTCTGTGAACATCCCGCCTTGCACACTCAAGCTTGAAGCAGGGAGAAAAGCCACAAGAGAGGCGAACGTTAGATGGCCCACCTTAAATACTTGTAATACCACAAGAATGCTATGACCATCCTTTAACGAAACCAGAACCGAGGGTATATACGGAAGGATAGGAAATCCCTTTCCATCGTCTTAGGTATCGTAAGGGGGCACAATACTCTGCGGTACCACATGAAGAAAATGGGCTTAATGGAAGAAGAATTTTAAAGACGCTGCGGTGATGAGAGAGCTCCTGAGGACAAAACCCGCTTCCTATGTCACTGGCCTAGTTTTCATATCAATATAGACAAGATAGTGAACTTCGTCAAATCATCAGGATGGTTTGTATGTAGCAGCACAGTAGATAATTTGAATACAGGGTTATAATGGGCATCATAATGGGTCAGTATTGACCTGAGTGTGGCACGGAGTACTCCTAACCTAACCTAACATAGGTCTCGAAGAATATTATTAATAACCCTCTTGAACTACATACTTAGGTTGGAGCTAAACTTACCTCTTTAACATACTTCAACAACCAGGACAAATGAGTTACGGTAACAAAACTGTTGCGACCTGGACTGTATTTTTAACCGCCCGGGAAAGGCGAACCTATAAGCTATAACGCTTCAACAGCGCCCCGAGATGCTTGCCATACCTATACCTACCCCTAACATGCTCCAGAAGTAGTCTTGTTGTGTCAAGTCGTATGAACTTGGTTGCCATTTGATGCCAAGCGTTGATGATATCGCTGAGCTGATCCACCAACAACTTCATAGTTTGGACTTCTTTATGCACTATCTTTAAGAAACCGGGTGGAATATATGTAGCTCACCATTCATACAACACATTCACCGCCATATTTTCTACGGATTCGTGCAAGTTGACCATTTTGAAATCAGTTTTGTGGCTCAGACAGAGCATGGTTCTGTGGAGACACAGCCAAAACGACTTCACTCCGGATTGCCTTTTCGCTTCAGTTAAAGTGCAGAAATCGTTCATGGACTCGACAGTTTCATAGGATAGGATAGGAACCTATTCGCAGCTTCTTCTTCTTAGGTGGCGCTACAGTACGGGGTTGACCTGGGCATCAACCAATACGGCTCTCCAGTTAGCTCGAACTTTGCCCTTAACTAACCGCCTTCAGAGCCCTTCAACGTAACCAATGGGACCACATCACTCGAAGAATTTTGCGTTCGAAACGACCAAGAAGATCTTCATCTGCCTTTGTGAACGTCCATGCTTCTGCGCCATAGAGCAGAACTGGGATGATGAGAGTCTTATATAGAGTGTTTCTTGACAAGGCCTTACTTGTCAGTTACCTTCTTAGGCCAAAGAAACAGCAAGTGTGACTCTTCGCAGTTTCTTACCACCAATAATGTTGAGTGTTTTATTGTCGGTACCAAACGGAAGACCCCACACTTTGATGCCATATTCGAATGGCTGGAATTGGAAAGCTTTCATCCGACAGTTATATATTCTCCGATTTTTGACAGGCAACCAGATGCGAAAACTTCTACAAAATTTTAAGAAAAAAAAAAAGAAAAAAACATCTTTGGAAGGGTGTCCCTTATTTTTCGACTTGTTTTTTTTTTAAACGCATATGTTCTTATTTCGTTTATTTTATCATAAAACATATTCAAAAAAAAAATTAGGTCATTTGGAGCATTTTTACCCGTGCCGACTTGGATCGAAAAATTTCAGTACAAGTAACGCTGACATAGTAGCACGTGCCGTATTTTTTAATTAGTTAAAGATGTCACTTCAATTAAGAAGTAATACAAAAAGCATTTACTTAGTGGGAGATGTAAATCACCAAATAAAGGGTGCTAAATTACCGTCAAATCGACAAGTTCTTGCAGTTTTCTTTTTTAATATGCGCGAAGTTAAGTTGACAGTCAGCGAAAGCGCAAATCTTGTTATTCGTGAGTGTTCGATTTTTTGGGAAAAGGCAAGAATCCCCACAAAAGCACTGCCCAATTCTGTGAAGAAGCTTATCAATTTGTATCAAGCTTGGAGAGAATTGCAAAAAAATTCTAAGAAAACCCAGGAGGTGCATAAACGACGAGAAGAATTTTTCAAGGACGATTTGGATAACATATTTGACATAGCTCATGCTGATGCCCTTCAAAAAATTAAAATAGAAGAGGACAGAGTTTTTTTACAGCGTCAGAGAGACCGCGCCAGGACGACCGGGCTGCTTAGCAGGGGTTGATAAAAAACAAGCTGAAAAGGAAGATAGGGTAAGACAGAGGCGATTAGAAGAAGAACAAAAACGCAGTAAGTACATGTCATCGGAAATACTATCTACTTCTTCAGCGTCATTGAAGGATTCAATTCCTGAAGAGCATGACATAATAACAAGCTCCGACGAAAGCAGCGAAAAAGGTCTTCCCACTGCTCCTAAACCATCATCTGAGGCAACCTCAAAACGAGGAAGAAAGGACTTTGTTACTCCAAAATTGGTCTCAGCCTTAGACAGATGTCAGTTGAGCATAAGAGACTCTGTTTATATACTTCAGGCTACAGTGGAGGCTCTAGGGCTTAACTTTGAGGATTTTCCAATCAATAAGTCCTCGATTCACCGCATGCGGACACGGATTAGAAAAGAAAGGGCAGAAAACATTAAAACCGATTTTCAAAATAATATTCCGAAGGTCGTTACTGTTCACTGGGATGGAAAATTATTACCTGGCTTGAACGTAAGGAGTCCTAAGGAAGAACGACTTCCTATTGTTATTACTTTTGGAGATGCGGAACAACTTCTATCTGTGCCAAAATTGGAAAATTCTTCTGGTAAAGAACAAGCTAAAGCTGTTTCTAGAGCAATTAAGGACTGGAACTTGGATGATAAAGTTCAGATTATGTGTTGTGATACAACTGCATCTAACACAGGTCGCTTTAATGGAGCATGCGTGCTCTTGGAACAGGAATTGGAAAGAGAGTTGGTCCTTTTTGGTTGTCGGCATCACATTTATGAGCTCGTGCTTAAAAGTGTCTTCGAAATTAAGGTCCAGCAAGTCACTATAAGTCCAGAAATACCTCTTTTTAAAAAGTTTCGAGATGAATGGCAGAATATTGACTCAAACAAATTTCAAACCTGTGCTGACATTGTAAAAGAAAATTTTAATGATCTCGAAATTTCTGAAGTTCTAAGTTTTTACTTTGCCGAGCTACGAAAGCCAATTATCAGAAATGACTACCGCGAACTTACTGAACTTTCGATAATATTCTTAGGAGGAGATGTCGGTAAGCAACTTAAGATCAGGCCCCCAGGTGCAATGCATCAAGCGAGATGGGTGGCAAGAGCAATTTATGCACTAAATATATTTTTGCTACGGTCACAACTTAAATTGACTAAAAAAGATAGTGACGGATTAAAAGAGGTCTGTGTGTTTATTGTAATGGTTTACGTTAAACCATGGTTGCAGTGCAGTTCGGCAGTAAAAGCACCCTTTCAAGACCTATCCTTTTTGAAGAAATTGAAGGATTATGAAAAAGTAGACGAGTCGATTTCGAAAGCAGCCTTTCAAAAATTGTGTCAGCATCTATATTATTTGACCGAAGAGGCTGTGGTTTTATCTTTATTTGGTGACACTGTGGACTTAGACACAAAACAAAATATGGTGGCTAACTTTAATAAGGAGAGTCAAACGCATTCTCTTAAAAGATATGTTCCATCGAAAGAAGAAATATGCAATTCAATGCAGGGTAAGTTAATTTTACTATTCATAAATGTTTTCTACATATTTTTTAATTATTGAAAATGTTCTTTTATTTAATTTAGACAAAACGTTGGATGATTTTGTGTCGGCAAAGAGTCTAAATTTATTTTCTCGTTTAAAAATAAATGTAACGTTTCTTCAAGAAAGTCCATATTCGTGGGAGAACAATGTTTCCTATTTAGAAGCCAAGAGGATGGTTCTTTCACTTAAAGCAGTGAATGATACAGCCGAAAGAGCAGTCAAGCTTATGCAGGATTTTCACGGACTTTTGACAGCTGAAGAAGAGCAAAAACAATTCCTTCTTCGTTGTGTGAAAGAGCACAGGGAGTTATATCCTGATTGCAAGAAAGAAGTTTTAAAGCGAAAATATCCGCAATAATTCCTTTTTGTTACTTATTATTATTATTATTCAAGTGTTCTGTATAGTTATTTAATAAATATTTGAGATTGAAATGAAATATTTACATGCCATAGAATTTTTTTTTTTTATTTTTCATACAGATTTTCTATGTTGACTTTGCCGTCTAGTCGGCACGTGTTAGCATCATCCCAGGAGGAAAATATTTTGCATCGAAGTTAGTATTGGCATTAAAAAAAAAAGTAAAGGGTATGCGTAAAAAAATTCCAAAAAAAAATTTTTTTGCCTCTATAAGGGACAATTGGACATGTAATGGTGAATCAACCAATGCCCCAGCGAACTCTTAGCGCACCTTAGTTTTTTGTTAGTAAATACGACGCACACATCACAACAGGCCCAATAGAGGCCGCAATGACAAAAGTTCCAGGTTACACCTTTAAATCTAATCTAAATAAGGCGGATTTTCCCGATTCTATAACTAAGACAAACCCATTTGACAACTTGCAGAGTGAAATTGAACTCCAAGTCATCCTCATAGATGTTCTAAGGAAGTCATACGAAATATTTGCATATTGAATAATTTATTTAAAAGAAAAGGGAAAAAAAGGATTTCACATAAAAACTATGCAAAGGTAAAGCTCGCGTTAAGAAATATCTCAACTGTCTGCTCTTCTTTTGCCCCGCATTTGCAGTTGACAAGATGTTGTATTATTAAAATAGCTCCAAACAAAGTAAAGGTATTTAATAATGTATCCAGTATCCTTATAGCGATCAATGCCCTCAGCTGTAGGGATGGACTGATACCAAGTATTATACATGTTCTATAACTATACAAACTCAAGAACGATGTACCTGTGGTCTAATGCACAATTTGCACAGAGCTTCCACCATGCGGTAATCTTCCATCTTGAAAGTATTTCTTTCACGTCGACGAAAGACATGTCTCTTAAAACTCCTGTCCTCACGCGATACCATGCAGACTTAAGCTGCCTTCAATTAAATTTTCAAGAGCCTTGACAAAGAGCGGGTATCTATATGAATTTGCAATGCAAATTAGTATCTTCATCTTGCAGTGCTAAGCAAACCATTGTCTCTCTCTTATAACAAAAGATGCGTTTTCCCAGCAATAAAAAAAAAAACCACAAGGCAATCCATTCCCCATTGTTTCGAGCGGTTGTCAATGTAACCGGAAATAATTTAAAACTAATTCATCAAAAATTACAAAACTTCACATCTAATTGGATTCCTTCAGCAAATTACACTAAAAAAATCTCTAAGAGTTCAGATAGATTGAGGTATGTATCTATAATATTTGACTGCACACGCACCTCTCCCTCTCATGGGTAGAACACATTTAAAAAAAAAACCGAAGCTGGAATACGATATTTTTTTAATTTGCTACTTATTTTGGTGCCATAGATACTATTCGGCATAACAGCCACTCCTTCCTGCATTCTTCGATTAGCTTAATATTTTTTGTTGGCGTTACGAAGATTTATTTTGTTTTTCTTCTTGCCGCCTCAATAACTCAGCGCCGACCGAGCAGAGTAGAAAAATTCATGGCAATAACAACTATACCTAGAGAAGATGGAATTAGTTTGCTTGTGCCAATTTTTATTTCTCCAAAATTAGAGCATTTGACGGATCGTTACTTAATTGTTTGGCAGTGGGTGGGGCTGCGGCTTATGCGTACCTATTTGCATAGTGGCCCACCTTTAATAGCTTTATGGGCTTATCAGTTTTCAATTAGTGCTACTGGAGCAATAAAGGTCTGTCATTATATTGCTTACGAAACTATTTACAATGAATCGATTAGTTCGTTGAGATCTCTTAAAAATCATTCAGTTGTTCAAGGTGGAATTGGAAATAAATTGGTTAAATGGATTATGAAATTTTTGACAGTTCTAACTCGAGTTCATTGAGATCGGTAAATTGGCCGCAATGAGTACAGTTTAAGTTTAGTTTGGTGATGAAATGAAACTCGTTAGTAATTCGAATGAATTCACTTCCCTTTACAAAAACATTCTCGAGTCAATACCTAAGATTGCCTGCGAATTTGACCTCAATCAGTTTGGTAGTTTGCGAGATATGAGATTTTTAGGGTTTTTTTTTGTATGGGAGGTGCCACGCAGCTTTGTCCAATTGTGAACAAACTTCACAGAAACTCCTTTGGGCCAATTGTAAAGTATTTCTCAAAATGTTAACTGAATCGGTTTGGTGGTTTTCGAGTTTTGCGGTCATTGGTGGTACAAGATAAAAATTTAGATTTATTCGATTTTCTGCCTTTTCATTTGGGTTTTTCCGAATTTTCTTTTTTGCTAAACCACCCCTGAATCAAGACGAACAAAACAAAAGAAGAATCAACCAAATCGGTCTAGCCGTTCTCAAGTTTTTCCGATACAAACGCACAACAATATTGATTTTTTTTATATATAACTAGCGGACCCGGCAAACGTTGTTTTACCTTCTCGTACATTTTCATTATCCGTCATTTGTTCTGCGGCCGTTTTATTTAACCGATGTGTCCGGAATGATTCTGCACTCCGTGTTCTTAGACCGATATTTCCTGAGTTCAATCAGTTCGTTAGTTTTCTAGATATACAATTTTATTGTTTTTTTTTCGTATGGGAGGTGCCACACCCTTTTGTCCAATTTTCACCAATTGTGAATCTAAACCATCCTTGGACCCACTCAAACACACACACAAAATTTCATCAAAATCGGTCCAGGCGTTTAGGAGGAGTTCGATTACAAGACACGTACAGAAGAATTATTATTATATTATTATAAGATACAGTGAGCGTTAAAAGTAAGTGAACATTAATACGGATTTCATTTGGAGTTTGGACAATTTTTTTTTTAAATATCAGTATTTTTTGCCGTCGAAATGAAATATGTTTTGTTATTTCGTTATCAAACTTTTTACAGATTGTTGGTTTTTTTAGGCCTGTTTCAAAAGAGCATCGGTGTTCTCTGTCTCTGTCTGTCTCTTTGTTACCTTTAAACGACTTTACCTCTGAACCAATCGTAATGTAATTTGGCAAATAGATAGTATTAGACCTGAAGAAGGATACAATGCGGTTTTTTATGCTGCATTTTTACTTTTACGGGGAAAGAGATTGGAGAAATGTTTCTGTGGATTATAAAATTTAAAAATAAAATATTGCCTCTTGGAAGTACATATTTTACAAAATGTTGCGGGATTGGGCAAAGGGGCGTGGTACCTCATATTCAAGAAAAAACTTCAAATGCTATTTACCGATACTCATTGGAACTAAAGTTGTAAAATTTCGAACGCTGATGCCTTGTCCTGATAGACAAAAATATATTTAAGCGATACCATTCCTGGTCACGGACAAAGCAAGAAGCAAACGTACTTGATCAACATGAGTGTTTGTTGATCAAGTTTACAAAACTTGATGGTACACCAGCGGAAGATGATGAATGCGATTGTCGGAACTAAGCGAAACTGGACTCTTCAACCCTGTTTAGTCTGGACTGTGCATGAGAGCTAAAACTAAGCGAGTAGGTGACCTATGCAAGATTCTTCAAGTATTAAGGAGAGCCCGTTCTAAAATGGGAGTGGTAATGGAAGTGCCGTCTTATCTCCCCAACATGGCAAAAGAAGAATCGTTGTGAATCGTCGAAAACGAGCTCAACCTCAGCCATGTGGAGTGATATGCAGAAGGATCTGGAGATCTTTAAGATGTCCCATTATGGCGTATCTGGTTATGAAGTAGGTGCTTATACCTGTCGTACTATTATGGGACTTCTTGGAGAGACCACGCAGAGTAGAATCCACTGCTGGTGCAACTTATGGCATTATTCTGGGGGAGTGAATTGTGGAATATTGCTTATACGAAGGAATCTTTTCTATGTGGATGACTGAATACCTCGGCATGCAGTTCCCGGCAAGTATTACTGAAGATGCACATGAGATGAGTGCACGTCTGAATGAAGGACCACATCCTTAATCTGTCGGCCGAAAAGTAACAAATTATGGGCTCAGCCTCAGAACCATTCGTTTGTGTGAGCATTATTTTTGGACAATTTGAAGGAGTCTATAAACGGGACTAATTAGATTTATAGATTAGATTAGATTAGATAGAACACTCAAAGTTCCATCGCGTCATTATCACATAAACGAATGGTTTTGAGAAGCTAGGCCTAGGGGTCTGTATAGGAATCTGTTGCGCTAACTACCGTGTGGGGAAAACTAGTATACGTTAGGTACTCAATGTTAAGCAGCTATTTCTCCGAACAGAGCCGCCCAAATCTCGATAGTATTTTTCCAAGACGTGTCGTGGAATCAGTGCTATCGGGTAAACGTCCTCTGAGTAAGTCCAGGAAAAGATGCCTGAAACAAGTCTGACATCTGTCCTTTTCCCATATGCGCACTACCCCTCCTGAATTACACAAAGAGTGGCGGAAGATCGAGAGTTAGAAGCTCTTCTACTCCCAAAATCCTTGACGTAGAAAATGATGGTTCCTTGTTTAACAAATTTTCCTAATCGTTGAGATCATCAATTCGGATTTCGTCGCGCTTCAACAAAAAGACGCACTTTGACAGTTTCTAAAAATATAAAACCATTAACAGAGTAGATACCTACGAAGGGATTGGGAAACCATATACAGCATCAAAGCCTCATAATACTTTTCGAACGAAAATTAAACTCTTGGGTTTATACACTCAGCTTTTGAAAGCAAGTTCCTAATGTGGAGTCGTTCGTGAGCTCTCCCACCACACCGAAGCAAAACGAATTTTTAAGTAGAGGCCTCTAAAATGTTAAAGCGTCTTGCTAAATATTTATATATGTTGTACATATAAAATTTCACAGAGTAATACTTTCAAAGTTAACTCAGTTCGAAATGTGGAATGCCACCTTCACTCATCCCTCGGATTGAGGGAATTTTTTTTTCAAAAAACAACGTACCTAATTAAATTAACGAAATTGGTCGTCAAAGCTAACTAAATAATGGCTAAAACGTAGTTAATCCTATCAAATAAATACGCTGAGTATTCATCAAAGTTATACTAGATATTGAACTTCAACTTGTATCTAACCTTCCATTCCATTTCCCAATAAACGAAGGACTAGTATTTACTACTTGCGAACGTTCGACACTTTGACTGTTAACAAAGAAAACCACAAAGGCCCAGATCACACAGGTATAGGTAAGCCTAAGTACATACCAACCTACATAATGCATATCGATTCGCTGCAAATCCACTTTAAATGTGTGGTGCGAAAAAAAAAGTATTTAGGTCATAATTCTTGAAAATCAGCAAAACTCACTTTTTCTTTTCTCATTTATGAAAAAAAGTAGAAAAAAAAGATCTACTTAGACGCATTTTTACAAAAGAAATAAAAATTTACTTGACGAACTGGAAAATGGTCTCATTGCGCGATTGCACGTGCATGTGACGCTACATAAGTACTCAATACTGATGGATTGTTTTTCATTTTCTGCTTCTTATGCTCAACTCAGTAACAGGTCGGTTTTTAGCTAAAAAATAAAAATTGTAGCATTGGCCAAGGTCTTCAAATTAATTTATATATGTATATGAATATTGGATATATGCTTATGTTGGTAGCCCTATACGTTTGTGTTGTATCTTAAAGTCATTATCACTTGTGGCCACGATGACTGATGAGCGGAGGGAATAGGCACACTTTACATGTGCGGCGCAAAAATAAGTAGCGTAAATTATAATTTGATTGTGGATTTTTTTTTGCGTCTTTTATACGCAATGGCATTGGATATACTTTTAGCAGATACATATAGGTTAGGTAGCTGCTGGTACTTTGAGTTTACGATTGGAAACCAGATGTTGCCAATTATGATTTCGTAGAGAAGACTTTTTTATATTTTTTTTCACGATTAGTTTTAAGGAAGTTGGAAAACAAAATCGTAAATAAAACTATTATAATATATAGCATCTGCATTTATTCTTGATTTGAAAGATACAACTTACCAGTTTCTGGAAGTTTTATTATTGAGTCCGGAGGTTTTTGAAGGAATTCTTCGTTTTGGTTCTTGTAGTTATTCATTTGATTATGATGTGTGAACATTTCTGAAAGCAAATTCATTTAAAAATGATTTTGACGCATATATCAATGTAGCTTAAAATTGTAATAAAAATATACAATCGAGCAGGTTCTTCTACTAAAGGAGAAGCATCACTCGTTTGGACTAGTATTAGGTGCATATATGTACGACGTCCCTAACACGGATTTCAACGGTTTCCAAGACATGCTCTGGAATCCGTGCCAGTAAGAAGGTATGCCCAGAGATAGTTAGTTAGGAGGTCCACCTGACCATCCTACACCTATCAGACCCTGGTAATCGATTTGCGGGACCTTCAAAAATGATGATGACAATTTTACATAATATTATTTCTAGAATAGAGATCCATTTTGCGGGCACTTTTGGGTTTCCATTTCTACGAGATAAGGTTCGCGCACGGGTACGGTAGTCGCTTTTTATCATTAGTGTCGATGTTCACAAAGATGATGAAACCTTCTACAGTTCCATATACAACATTTTGCTATCATTTGGAGCCTGTGGGTTCGGACTTGAAGATCCTTTCGGCTGAAGTATTGTTTTCGACTAGATGTCCCCGTTCAGCTTTGCCCGTGTCCAGGAATATTTAAATTGCTAAAATATATATTCTTGTCTATCAGGACAATGAACATCTGTGTATGTTCCAAATTTTAAAACTTTACAAGTGTCGAGACAGCGTTTGCAGTGTATTTTTCGTATGGTAACACCCCTCTGTCTAATCTCGCGAATTTTTTTGAAAAATGCTTCCAAAAGTTAATATAAGTCCATTTACCAAATTTCAAGGCTATAAAGCTTTTGTAAAGCTATCGTCATTCAGTAGCTACGATAGAACTTTGACAGCCGACTAAGGCCGTATTTGAAAATATTGTTGTTTCATTGTCTTCTATCATAGCCATCTTACTTACTTACTTAAGGTGGCGCTACAGTCCGGCGTCTCCAGCCTGCACGATCTTTGGCCAGCTGTCTCAAGTTTCGCACGCTAAGTTTGTTAAGGTCCCCTTATAAAAGGTCACTTAAGTTGTTCGAGAGAGGGCTTTGCTATTCAGTTGCTTTCTAGCACAAAGAAACAGCGATTGGCAAGATTTATTCTTCGTTTAATCTACGCGCTGGTGTCATTGGCTAAGTTCATAGCAGAGGTAGACAAAGTCCTTAACCACCTCAAAGTTATATCTGTTTATAGTGACATTCTGTCCGAGACGTGTCGGTATCCTTTTTTGAAGACAGCATAGGTATACTTTATCTTGCCCTCATTGACCGCCAAACCCTTCTTCGTCTCAATACTCACGAACGCGCCAGTGACATCCCGCTGCGTTCTGCCGATTGTGTCGAATGTCGATGTCGTCGGCGTAGGCGAGTAGATGTACGGATTTTCAAAGATAGAGCCTCTCGTGTTAGCTTTTGAGTTTTGCACTATTCTTTCAAGAACGATGTTGAAGAAGTCACATGACAGCGCATCGCCTTGTCTAAATCCTTTTTTGACATCGAAAGTCACTGTGAGTTCTTTACCGACCTTGATTGAGCAACGTGCATTCTCCTGCACAAACGGACGATTTTGGCAGGGATGCCAAAACTAGACATTGCTCTGTATAGCTCGTCTCTATAAATGCTGTCGTAGGCTGCCTTAAAATCGATGAAAAGGTGGTGGATATCGATTTGGACTTCTTGAGTTTTTTCCAAGATCTGTCATAGTGTGAATATTGGATCATTGGTGGACTTTCCCGCCGAAGCCACAGTGATAGGGACCAATCAGGTTGTTGACGAAATGCTTCAGGCTTCACACAACACGGCAGATAAGATCTTGTAGGCGATGCTAAGAAGACTAATACCTCTTTGTTGGCGCAGTTCACAGGGTCTCCTTTTTTGAGGATCGGGCAAACAATGCTGAGGTTCCATTGATCAGGCATATGTACTTTCTTCCGACCATATTTTACAGATGCGTTGGTGCATGTTCCTAACCAAGTCATCGCCTGCCACTTTGAATAGCTCGGCGGTTAGGCCATCAGCTCCAGCGGCTTTGTTGGACTGAAGCTTACATATATGACTATCTTCACTTCGTCCAGGTCGGGTGTACGGAATTGTTGGTCTTCATCCTCCAGGTTGAATGGTTCATTCTGCCTGACAGCGGGATTTAGTTCAGTCTGCAGAAGTAGTTCTTCCATATCCTCAGCATCGACAGCGATTCTACTATGATGTTCCCTTGTACGTCTTTGCAGGCTTCGGTTCGGGCTCTGTAGCCTTGGCAGGTTCTTTTTACCTTTTGGTAAAACTTCCGAACCTCATTCCTGCTGTAACATCTCTCGATTTCCTCGATCGCGTGCTTCTCGTGCTCTGTCTTTTTTCTCCTGAGAAGCCGGTGTTCGTCTCTTCTTTTCTGCGCGTAGACCTCACGACCAGCTCTGATGGTCCTTCTTTGCATCGCCACCATTTTACTATAAAGTGCTATACACTTCAACCACGCATCGAAATCGTAAAATTGTATTACCACAGTCCGATTTCTCTTCACGGGAAACGTTACGACTTGGTCTTTTTAATGAGAGTCCTTTCGAGCTCAAAATTCAGTGGTTTTTGAAGAAATTCGAGGAATGAAGCTCAGTACGATCGCCGGAAAAGTGTGCTACGGTGGCACAGAATGTGCACGAGAACCAAAACTTTCGAGTTTCGCGTATTTCCCAAGAACTTTACCACGGAGAGCCCGTACGAGGCCGAGTTTGTTTGACGGAAATTTATCGTTTAGGTATTGACGTCATGCGGCGTTCATATGAAACACTGATTTCTTTTATTTTTTGTAAATTTTAGGGCTGTGCGATCACCTTTTAATGAGAAAAGTTTCATTTTAACCTTTTTTCTGCCACTAGAGGTCTATAATGCTTAGCTCCTATAGATAAGTGATAGGACAATTTTTAGGACACATAAATGCAGATCATAGATTGCTCCCACATCGATTGATTATCGTTTTCGATATTAGCGGGTAGATACAGTCAGATTTCCTTTGTTGGTGTGCTAGACTACTGACAAGGGGTCACAACTTCAACCCCGGAAAAACACACAAAATCGCATCTTAAGGTTTTGTTTGCACTGCTCCACCACTAAAGTCCTATATGAAACTAAAGTCCATCTAAAGTCGTATATGAAACTGTTGCGCACAAAGGTTGGAAGGGTGTATTTCGCTCCAATATTTGTCTATATTGCAAAATAGTTGTTAAACCTAAAGGCTTGTGACAAATTAGCGAAACTGTGTAATCAATAGTTACCTGGTTTGACATCAACAACACGCTTTAACGTTTCGGTGCGGCTGTCACTATTTTTCAAATATGTACACATTTTCAAGGAAACTATAGCTAACTATACCTTCGTGCGAAATAAACGTTTTCATTGTATGGGTACATTCACTTAAACGTTTACTTTGTTTCGCGTGTTTAAAGTGCGTATTTGTTCGCTAAATTGTGTGACTTCTCAAGGACATAAAGTAGACAGTTTTATTGGTATGGTACTTTGCTATCGATACTGAATTGTGATCAACTCAAATGAAATTTAACTGTTTTTCTATTTATGTCAAGTTAATAATTCATTTTTTTTTTATTTTTCTTTCAGGTAATTACATTTTGGAAATATATATGTATACAGGTAAAGATTATAATAGTTTCATATATGTATTCGCATTACCTTCATTATTCATCAAGTCTTGGGACCTGTCTGTTGGGACCAAACAGTTGCAGCTGCATAGTCGTCTGATCTAACGAACCTCTAATGAACCTGCTTGTTTAGATATCAAAGAAAGAGCCCAATCCATAAATGCATTTGCACTCGCCGGTAAAAGTCAAACTGCATCTTTGAGTGGCGAATAAATTATGCAAATGTCCTTGGTTATGGGACAGAGAAAACGTAGTAAATCGCTTTAATGCGACAGGAGGAGGTCATAAATATTTCATCAAAGTATAACAATTTCGCCCGAAAGAAAGGTTTTCCTTTCCCGCTGATTAACCCAATCAATTGAAAATTTAAAAGTCAATGCTCTGGGTGAGACCGTTAATCATTGTACATCTAATTTCGATCATGTTCCACCATTGTAGTAGATGCATTTATTTAGCATTTTTCATTCGTTTTGTTTTACTTGTATGGATCGACGAAATTAGTATGCTAATCAGATGGGTGCATATCGAATACAACATAACTCTGTATATATGTATCTGCGGCGCACCTCCGCCCTGAAATCTGTTCATGCAGTCGTCCAACGATTCACTGCACAAGGAGTGTACTGACGCGAAACTGAGATTTTGGTACTTTATTTTTATTTTGAAAACAAAGTTTTTGTATTCCTAACTGCAGCTAGTTGACAGATGTCATACATAAGCTCGGGGAATATTATATTGTCAACAATGTAATAAAGTTTGTCCCGTCCCGACAGATGGAATTTGTTTGATAAGTTGCGTTTTGGTGGGCGTCAAGACTGCGGGGAGGCATGTTAAATTGAATTTTAATGATAATACTACTCGAGTTGTGTTTTTATTTTTATGACAGTGTTAAGCGAACATGCTGGCGGATGGATTTGGTAAATTACATGCTTTTCCTTTGCTTACTGTGGGGGGAATGGTTGACAATTTTCGATTGTTGTTTTTGAATGCGGCGAATGTTTTTGAAGTACTTTATGATTTTGCGAAAGTATGCATTTGGGTACATTTAAGAGTATTCTAGCCAATGAAGCTGTGAAGGTAGATAATATAAGCGATATCTATTATTGGAGGATAGGAGTTAATGAAGTTTCTATGTACGGAAGTAATATTTCGGCTATATGATAATTGCTTCGACATATTCGGACTCTATGGTATATTTAGGGAGAGATTTTCAATACTTGGTGATGTACGACAATGGCAAGGCTGTCCGAAAGGAGTAACAGGAACTCGGTCCCTGGTCCGAATTTATAAAATGGAACTGGTATTCCTTTGGTACATTAAACAGACAACTTGCAGACGAAGAATTATTATCAAAGGTCGTAGACTCCTGTGAAACAGGCATAACCGCCAAGCAGAAAATGTCGTGGGATGAGCCGACGAACAAATAGATGAAAAAGATGACAGAAACTTAGAAAGAAGAGAAACTTAATTTAACACTAGCGGACACGGCAAACGTTGTTTTGCCTGCTCGTACATTTTTATGGACCGTCAATTGTTTTGCGGCCGTTTTATTATTTGATATTTTTTTTCTTGAGTGTTTATTATTTGAAATGTTAATCATGATTTTTTTTGTTGAATGTATATTATTTGAAATTTTATCCATCAGCTTATTCCTGCTTTTTAAATTTTTTTTATTCTTTAGTGTTTATTATTTGAAATTTAGTGGAATCGGATCGCAGCGCCACCTCCCGGGTCCAATTGTGAATCTAAACCATCCTTAGACCCATTCAAGCACATACACAAAATTTCATTAAAATCGGTCCAGCCGTTTAGGAGGTGTTCGGTTACAAACACGTACAGAAGAATTATATATTATATATATGTATAAAGAAGACTTCACACACTTTATACTGAATAAATCAGAGTGACCCAATGTCCTATACAACGAACAGGTGTCAATATTCCCAAATGTGCACAGATGGGTTAGGTTAAGTTAGAGGGACAGTTTGCAATGGGCCATTGAGGCCCATTGTGATTACTCGTTTATAGTACACTAGCTGACCCGGCAAACGTTGTTCTGCCTAAAATAGTTACATATTTTAAATATTTTAAGATCTAGTTTGATATTTTTTTTTAATAAAAAATGAAGGCGGATAGCTTCACTGGTTCAGCGGCCATTCTGAGAACGCCGGCTACTGTTACCATTGTCTCTTCTTGGCATATCGTAACAAATATCGAACTGTAAATGATCATCACTTTGTATAAATCGCACATAAATATTTCTCTATCAATAATTTATCTTTGAAATAGCCAGTGAAGAAAGTTAACGAACGAAAAAGATACAATTGAAATTTGGAAATCAATTTGAGAAACAAAACAAATTGATTACGTTTTTTTTTTCCTAAACCGAGTGGCAATTACGAACAAACCCGTAGAAGAAAGTATGGTCGCGCCCCCTTTGTCCAATTTTGGTCAATGACCACTCCTGGGCCAATACCTTTGATTGTCTGCAAATTCGAACTGAATTGATTCGGTGGTTTTCGAGATATAATATTTTGATTTTTTTTTGTATGGGCGGTGCCACGCCCTTTGTGCAATTTTGACCAATCTTCAGAGGATCACTCCATGGCCAATAACTAAGATCATCTGTAAGTTTGAGCTCATTCGATTTGGTGGTTTTCTAGATATACGATTTTGAATGTTTTTTTGTATGGGCGGTGCCACTCCCCTTTGTCCAATTTTGACCAAACCAACTCAATAATCCTCGTTGGCTCATGCACAACAACTTTGCTAAAGATCATCACATGATCAAATGCATAGTTTACGATTCTATAAAGGACAAACAGACAAATATTCATTTTTATATATATAGATGAAAGGACATTCAACTAACAAAAATCATTCGGATCTGTTGATGAATCTTCTAAAATCTAGTAGAGGTATCGTTGCTAAATAGTCCAAGCTGTCAAAGAACCGTGCTCCCATACAAGAGAATATGTACTGAATTGACAGTCGGTATAATGACGGTCGGAAATCTCGCACTTTAAAGGTTGTTCTCATTCCTTAATTGAGTGCCAAATGAGAAATAAACCCATAGTGGTAAATAAACCATCTAACCTAAAGGTGCCTGTCCATTTGAGAGTACTTTCGCTAGTAAACTCTCGAGAGTTACTCTCGGCTGACTGTCCACTGGAGAGTAATATTTTCCAAATTTTAATATCGAGAGTTCTTTGATAGAATTTTGAGAGTTTTATACCTGAAAGTGCTCTCATAACCGTGTCCACTTGATATTTCTTCTGCTAGTTATTCGTTAAAATGGTGTGATTTATCGTACATTTTCATGATTATTTACACGACGTGTGCTTGTGATATTTTTCTATTTATACTACATATACATAATTATTAAAAAGTGTGTTTTTTTTTCATATTGTCAGACATATTCCCAAAGCAGAAGCAAGTAAAAAGACCGCAATTTGGTCCGAAAAAGACAAGTCCTTACTCTGGGGATTTTGGAAAGAAAAGTTTCAGGAATTAACAGAAATATCAAATAAAACACTTAAAGTTTGGTGGAAACGGCTTTCGTGATTTATACTTCGGCTTAAACACGATGGTGGGGACATGTTATTACGAGCAAAAAGTTGAAGCTACTTTATTGGCACTGTTCTGAAAAAAGAATGCAAAATAAAAGCTGGATTAAACTACGGGTAGATCGTCGTCGTCAACTCACTTTGACAACAAGTGAAATAGAATATATAATTCAATCTGTTGACCCCTAAATTTATAAAAAGAGTACCAAATTAAGGGAAGTCATACCAGGAAGTGAGCGTATATTAGTAACACTATGAGTTAATTTATTTCTCCGATATCCAATGTTCTGCCATGCCGACTCTCGACAGCTACTCGCAAAATACGAACCGTGTTGGAATTTTGAGAGCTAATCTCCGATAGTGATCAGAACATGTGTCCACTTGCGAGTGACTTTCAAAAGGCTCGAATCTCGAGAGTAAAAAGTTAACTCTCCGCGAACTACTCTCAAGACTGTGTCCACTTGCGAGTTTGCTCTCGAGAGCTGCTTGAGAGCTACTCGCAGCATTTTTACTCTCAAATGGACACCCACCTTAACCTAGTTCTTCTGCTCCCTTTCCATTCTTCGACTTTGAGCCACCAGGTAATAACATCATCAAAGGTCCAGCGTTACTTTGATAAGATCCCTCAGGAGAAATTTCCAAAACTCAGTTCAAACGGTAATATGTAAGAATCTTGAATATTTACGTCTCTGTAATTATTCAATCAGCTTATTTACGGGTTTAGTTTGTCCATTTGTATTGGCGCTATTCTACGATACCCGGAGGCCCAGAGCTTAGCTTCAATGAGGGCCGAGGCCTGTGCTAATGTCTCTAATACATACATACGTACATACGTACATACATACATACATACATACAAACTCATACTTCGGTTTCTTGTAGTCCTTCAGTGACATGAGTCAAAGATGTGAAATATGCGCGAGTGACCGAAGGATTCAGGCTTTCAAATTTAGTTCTTTCTTAGTCTGAGAGCACCTTTGGCTGCCACGTGCTTAGTGTATAGGTCGATGAGCTGTAGGCAACGTTTCTAAGCCTAGTTGCAAGTAATTCTTTGTACCTTGTTCAGATTCTAAAATGTGTACAGATTGTGCAAACAGAAAACGTAGTCGGTGCTGAAATTTGGACATCCAGCTCTGCCTTGACCCACCTTATTTTTTGGTAAACCGAATTTTACATCATTCGACAGTTGGTGGCTATCAAATTTTTATATATATATTTCACAAATATCCACCTTGCTGTGCGTTTCGACAAAACAGAGCAATAGTTTTAAGTCATCTTTTGTTGGGTCTCAGGTCATTGCAATGTCCCGGGAACTGTAAAGCTGCCGAATTGTCTAGACAAGGATGATACGCTGAAGATGGCAAACTTTAGATGGAACCGGTTTGATCAATGAAACTATGCGAAGCTAATATGGCCGAAGCTAAACCAGAAAAGGGCTCAGCTGTACGTATGTGGGGGAAGAGGAACCGATTGTGCACTTATGATGGACTTGTCCTGCGTTCTCCAGTATCCGCCAGGGAATGTAATAGACCAATTATGGTACCTTTTGTTTTATAAGGGTCCTCATTACTGTTTAACTTAATATAACCTCGCGTGGAGGTTGGAAATTCAGATAAAAAATGCTCAGCAGATTGGACTTTTCAATCATTAAAAAAATGTCCATTACCAATCCTAAGCCATAAGGCCACTGCCTTTTTTTTGTACAACCACTGTGCTATTTCTTTTCCACGATTTTAGAGCTCACTAACTTTTAAGAGCTGGAAGCGTTTTATTTTACGGGTCATCTTAGCTCAAAGTAAGTATAGGCGACACGGTCGTCTCGCCTCACTTAAACCAACAATTTGCATCCATTAAGTCTAATCTAAGGACATAGGCAAAGTCCAAATCCACCAAATAGCTTTTGTGCAAAACGTAAACTTAAAACTTGACACGATGATTAAATGTGTCAACTTTTCAAAATGTCATGTAAATATCCAGATTAGTGGTTCCATTTCTATTATGTACTACCTCCATGCACGCATAGACATTAATTTAAATTTATCCAAGACCAACCCAGTCTTCTTAGTAGGTATAGTGGTTCTTAATTTAATTTGAAAGTATTCGAAAAAGTCAACATGACACTATCGCCATGCAGTAGTTCATAAATCAAGGAACATTTTCCATCCACCCTCTGTGTCATAACGCAGACTTTTGTGAACATAAAAGTTCTCTATATATACCTGGCAAGGGAAGGAGTAATCATCGTCAACCCCCTCTGACTGTCCTATACGTTGTGTATCCCAAAAGAGTAGGATAGTTTAAACGTCCCAGTTGGTAATGCATTTCGACCAGTTTGTTGTCGAGCGCTACACACACATACGGACACACGACACAGTCGTTAGCCAACAACCACAACTAGTATGTTCGCTCTCACTAGACAAAACAGTCAAGTATTTGGAATAAAATTTCAATTCCCCTGCTGATTATTTTGCCGGTGCAACACGCCCCGTCGCATATTTCTAAAGGTGCTTGGCCTTTAAATGACTCACTCACTCACTTGCTCACTTGGGTTGATATAGGTGTAACTCTGTTTATTTGTCTACCGGCAAAACTTACCCTAAATTCCAGTCGAACGCCACCATGAAACTATTTCAAATTGTAGGAAGCAAAAGATGTACAATACAAAATAATGTCCTGTACAGTGGGGGATTGAAAGTGAGGGTACAAATTGTTTTTTTTTTTACGATATTTGCTCCTTCTCAACCATTTAATGGGTCAATTTGAGTCCACAAAAAAGGTGTCTCGTAAATTGTTTAAAGCGTTTTTAAATGATATCTTTTCTTTATCTTTATAAAGCTAGGCCTAGGGTACCTATACGGACCTGTTGCGCCATCTATGCAATTATTTTTAGGTCATTCTGCCATCAGGAAGAACGAATTTGTTCTCATAGTTATCGGTCTTAAATTCCGGTCTTAATAACCGAAAGAAAAAGCTCGTGGATACAAGTTACCGAAATTAGATTTTTTCTAACTCACAGATATCGTATAGTACCTATAGGGCAGTGGTTCCCAATCTTTTTCATACTGCGACTCCCTATGCAGTAGGGTGTGTCATATTTTTAAACTTTAGAATTTTAATGTCTAATAGTTTTCAAAAGTTGCATTGCTGAGTTAAATGAAAAACTGCATTTATAGTTTTTATTTTGGTTAGTACTTTTGGCTCCCTCAAAGACCTTGAAATTTCGAAAAAAAAATTGTTAGGCAACATGCTATTGGTGCGCTATTTTTCTTTTAAATCTATATCCAAAATTAAAGTTAAGCCATGCTCAAATAATGTAAATGCATAAATGTTATACTGTTTGTCAAATACCGACACATTTAAAGATGAATATATTTTACAACAACAACGTTCTGTACACCGGTAAACGCATTTTACGTAACAGTTACCTAAACTTGAGTTTTGTTAGTTTTATTAGTGTTTTCATTTGTGATTGAGTTGAGTTAGAGTCTGCTACATCTAATTTTTAATAATTCTCTTTGTAACAAGTAAAATGCGGTTAAAAAATAGCGTACAAACCAGGAGTGAAACCAAAATGCTCATTATCGACAAATTTCCGGAAAAAATTAAAAGTAATATGTTACCAACTTATGAAGACGTGTTAAGACACTTTGAATGGGTGCGTCATGAAATGAAGCAGCTAAATAAACTAGAACCAAAGGCAAAAATTATAGCATCAGTAATAGTTCAAGCTGTTATCGAAGTGTGGAAAGTTTTATCTATTCCCACCGTTACTGAGGCAAAGGTGAGTCAACTGATATTGTCCTATTGTGGTCAGTACAGAACATTGTTAAGAAATTATAGCAGAGAACCAAAAAGTCAGTCATATTCGGAAAAAATACAAAATTTTATAAGCAAATCTAAACTTCTCTTTGACATTGCTGCGTGCAAATGTAAAGATTTTGATAAATGCAAATGTGGGAAGCTCAAGGCGATTCCGCTCAATGAACGCTGTTTTCTGGAAGACCAAAGAACACTAAGAGGCATGATGATCGGACCAGTTGATGTAAAGGCCACTAAAAATCTTGAAAAGAAAATAATACGATCACAAAAACAACAACAATCCAGTGAACCACAATCATCGACTTCGGGTACTGCTTCTGTTTTGATATCGGATTATGAGAGTGATAAGTCGTTAGGAAATGAAGAATGCTATGGAACAAACTCAGCAATAATGTCAAGGACAAGGACAAGAAAACTTCCTCGGAAGTCCTTCAAAAAACTAGCTGAAATGTGTGATCGTTATGGAATATCTTATAGAGCCGGTGCTGCGATCGCATCCGCAACTCTAAGTGATGCCAGAGAGGAAGCTACCATTTCTCCTCCTTTAATAATTGACCATAGCAAATTGAAGCGAGAAAGAGCTAAACGAAGGCAGACACTACTACAAAATCAAGAAATAGGTTTTTTAGAAGCTATATTTTTTGATGGAAGAAAAGATCAAACACTTTATTACATTAAAGATGGAAGTAAGATGTATCGGCGGGTAAGAGTCGAAGAGCATATAACTATTATAAAAGAGCCGGGATCGGTGTATATTGGACACGTGACACCATCTTCTGGAACATCTAAAGCTATCGAACAAGCTATGTCCTCATATCTGTCAAACAAAAAACATAAGCTTAAATTCGTTGGTTGCGGTTGGATGTGACGGAACAAATGTTAACACTGGGCTAAAAATTGGAGTCATAGTAGCATTGGAAAAACGGCTTTCGAGACCCCTACAGTGGCTTGTTTGTCAACTACACGCAAATGAATTACCATTGCGTCATTTGGTTCAACATTTGGATGGACAAACGACCGGACCAAAGTCTTTTTCAGGGCCGATTGGTAAAATGCTGGCAACTTGTGAAAACAAGCATATTGTCTCATTCGAGCCTATTTCTGTACAGCTGCCTACGCTTTCAAATATAAAATTGAGTACAGATCAAAAGTATTTGTATGATATTTGTCTGGCTGTGTCCACTGGAGTCGTAAGTCATGATTTGGCAAAACGATATCCTGGCAAAATGTCACACGCCCGATGGCTTACGACTGCCAATAGAATACTTCGGCATTACGTTTCAACAGAAAAGCCAACAAATGAACTGGTTTTACTAGCGAATTATGCTTGTAAGACTTATAGCGCCTCCTGGTTTCAAATTAAAATCAACAGCTCTTGCAAAGATGGCGCCAGGAATTTGTGGTTTCTCATTGAGAACTCGAGATACCTCCCTGAAAATATTAAGGCTATAATAGATCCGGTGATACAGCGCAACGCATATTTCGCTCACCCTGAAAACCTGCTACTATCTATGTTGACAGATGACAACATTCAAATAAGAAAACTTGGTTGTAGAAGAGTTCTAGAAGCCCGAGCTTTGTGTTTAAAGCAAGCCAACAAGATAAGATCTTATATTATACCAAAAATTAACTTTGAGAGCCATAACTATTATAATATGATTGACTGGCAGGACAAACAACTTGTGTTAACAGAACCACCACTACTACAATTTTTGAAAAATACAGAGCTTAACAGAATAGCCAACGACGGAAATGCAAAGATGGTTGATTTTACCAAGTTTCCATGTCCCACGCAATCAGTTGAAAGAGGAGTGAAACTGACAACTGAAGCAGCTTTCTCTGTAGCAGGACACAAGTCTCGAGAAGGTTTTATTGCTGCTAAACTGAATTCTAGGCAAATCATGCCCAAATTTAATTCAAAAAAAGACTTTAAATAACTTTGCCGTACTCAAAAAAATAATATAAAATGAAGATTTTAAGTGATTTTGAAAATATTTTTGTTTAATAAATGAATAAAGCTATATCGATATTTTTCATTTTATTTGCTAAAACACATTTAAGTTTAATGATTTAAATAATTTAAAAAAAAAAATTAACATTAAACATTATCTGAACAATAAACCAACAAAGTACTAAAAACCATTTTTTCCAAAACTTCAGCTCGTTTGAGGGAGCCAAAAGTTCATAAAAATCACAACTTTTTTTTATATATTCTGAAGCCTAAGATCCCAATTCAACTTTTGGCAGGTATTAGATTAAACAATTAACAACTTTTTTTTTCGCCATACTAAAGTGACACACCCTACTATGCAGGTTGAAATATGTACTTTTACGATGTAGTTCTAAAAGCACAGATATGTGAATAGAAGCTGATCTTACTGAAGAATCACTAAAGGGTTTTTCAATAAGGTAAGGATGGGTCGATGTTGAAATATGGTCGTCCCATATATGGCAGTTTTGCTTGTTAACATAGCCATTCACCCAAAAATACGTTTCATCGCTAAATATGATTTTTCGGCCAAAATTGTTATCCTCCTCCTCCAAACGCTCTGAAGCCAATTCAGCGCACAAATGGCTTTGTCTATGGTCATTAACTTTGAGCTCCTGCATTAGTTTGGTCTTGTACGGGCATAATCCCAAGTTCCGAAAAAAAAAAAAAAATTTAAATCTGCTAAAGCCACAACGAGGAATTGACTGCTTCGGTTCGGGTTCTCCTGTCCACTTTTATGGACCGGGTGTTGGCTGATTGTTTGCCAATGCTGTTGTCTCGAATTTGGCCACCAAACATTGGAGAATTGACTTTGAAGGGCCACCTCGCCTGCCGCAACGTTTTTACTTATGAACAAACCTTTTGATAATACATTGTTATCATTTGGACGTCCTGCTTAATCATGTAACTTGCCATGGTGATTTGGCAAAAGTGACTGAATAATAAATACCAGATTAGACAGACGCCACCAAAGCAACATGCCCACCACAGGCTGCCAAAATCGACCCATCCCAATTGAGTGGCAGGCAAATACATATACAGTCCACGAAGCATGTCTGGCTGGGTAATACGGGAAACACAAACACATTGATTTCATTCGTAAAGAGAAACGTAATGCTTTTCCTTTTTTCGGAGTCTTACAGTTACAGTAGAGAATAAATAAAAAAAAAATGAGAGAAATTTAATTTTAAAGCGAGCTCAAATCTGGTGGAACGTCACTTCCATGCGACCTGTGGGTATCGTTAACGTCTTGCGACGCCCCAGGATTGTATTGATTAAATATATGTTCTTGTCTATCAGGACAATGCACTTCAATGACCCTTACCTTCTTCCACAACTATCAAGAAATATAATCTTTTGTAGAATCAATTTTTGACTTTATTGACAAACACCGCTCTCCACTCACTTTCCTCGTAAATATTAGTCTTTGTCGCCTACGTCCTTCTTCAGCTCTCAGACAAATATCTTTGCTAAAATGCTAAGTTAAATTACGATTGGTTAAGAGGTTTTGCCGGGAAAATGTAAAAAACGCCCCGACAGAGTTACTCTTCATTTATAATTCTACTGTCGATACCTACTTATACAAGGTGGCGCAAAAGTAATCCTCCTATCAGAAAATGCTATAAATTTTGCGATTGGCCCCTAATGTCAGTTCTGTTTTGACATTTGTGTAGTAAACACATGCGAAATACACGTTAATAAACAATGTTACGCTACACTGCTCCAGAACGCGGAATATTGGTGACTATTTATTTGAGCAATAATCGGTCGGTGACTTTGGCACAACGTGAATTTCGTCGCAGATTTCCTAGCCGTCCAACGCCTACTGGTGAAACACTGCGACGTTTAGCCGCTCGCCTCGAAGAGACTGGCACAACACGAGATGCTGCCAGGCGTGGCAGACCCCGGAGTAGCCGTTCTGCAGAGAATATTGCTGCTGTAGCCGAAGATGTCATGGACCTTTTTTCTTCGAAGACGTCGCGGGCCAAACGGTTACTATGAATGGTGAGCGCTACAGAGCAATGATCAACGAGTTCTTTTTGCCGCAACTTGATGAATTGGGATTGGAAAACATGTGGTTCCAACAGGACGGTGCAACGGCACACACTGCACGTGCCACAACCGATATGCTGAAGGATGCATTTCCCGGGCGCCTAATCTCCCGTTTTGGCGATTTGCACTGGCCAGCAAGATCGCCTGATTTGACCGCTCCAGACTTCTTTTTGTGGGGCTTTTTGAAGTCGCGGGTTTATGTCAACAAGCCTCAGACTCTTGCAGCTCTTAAAGACAATATACGTCAAGAATGTGAGGACCTATCGCCGGAAGTTTTGGCCAAAGTGATGGAAAATGCCATAAAAAGGCCTCAAATGACAATCAACTGTGGCGGCGGCCATTTACATGACATCATATTCTCGACTTGATGTAAAAAAAATTAAAAGACCAAATAAAAATAATCCACAAGAAGAATCAAAGTTTTTCATTTTTTTTTTAAATTACAGCCAAAAAACATCCGAAGGTTATTTTTGCGCCACCTTGTATATGTATTTTCATATTATAACCAGCTTTTTCCCGCGACTTCGGTCGCGCAGTTCTCAGGATTTGGACACAGATTCCTTCACAGTCAGTTAGTTGCCTCTTTTATATTTATATATCGTGCAGGAAACCTACCTAAGAAAGTACTTAAGAAGCAATTAGTATCTCTGAAAAAAAATGTCTAACGCCCTATGGGAGAAAACAGTTCAAAAATTATATGATCAATATTTGTTGGTGAAGCCCTGGCATCTCAACACAGATCAGACTGAGCCACTATCTACGGGACAAAACATATTTCTTACATCTTTAGAATTTCATCTCATCTTTAGTTTGAAGTCGATCGGATAAAGAAAAAATGTTCCCATACAAAATTTGACCCCCCTTTTACTCCTTTAAGGGTTGAATCTCCAAAATTTTGCAAATTAGTTTTCTTTATTTCTCATAGAGTACACGAACTGAGTTTGAAGTCAATCAGATGAAAAATAAAAAATTTCCCATACAAACTTTGAAACCCCCCTTTTTACCCCTTTAGGGGCAAAATTTCAAAATATCCTTCCTTATTCTTTGTATACATCATAAAGGGAGCAAAAATTTCAGATTTCTAGAGCAAAGGGTTTGGGCTGGGCGTTGATGATCAGTGAGTGGTAATTCATTTTTATATACATATAGAGATTTATATTTATTTTCAAGTAAATAATGTAGATACATGAAAAAACTAGCTGACCCGACAGACGTTGTCCTGTCCAAATTGAAAAAAAAAAAAAAAAAAAAACATTCACTGCAATGATTTCTGATACACGACGTTTCCTTTTTTTTTGTCTGCCGCGTATTTTTTGTATGGGAGGTGCCACGCCCCTTTGTCCGATTTTGACCAATCTTCACAGGAACCTAAGCCAATACCTAGGATTGTCTGTAAATGTGAACTCAATCAATTTCGGCGGTTTCTACGATTTTGAATGTTTTTTTTTGTTTGAATGTGCCGTGCCACGCCCCTTTCTCCAATTTTGACGGACGAAAAAAAAAACAAAACAGTTTATAAAAATCAGTCGAGCCGTTTCAGAACTCATTTCGATCCCAAATGCGACCTACCTCCTTTCTTGCACTACATACTGTCAAAGTCCACAAATTGCTCAAACAATTTCCTCCCCCATAATAATATCATCAAAAATTCAAAGCTTTTTTTATTTTTAGTAGGTATGTTTCGCATTTATTTTACCCATCAGCCCCATATGGCATTTCATGTTAAAATACAATAACAACAAAAAAGGAAAAAAAAAAGAAAAAAAATTGTGGAAAGTAGTAAACCCAGACAAAACCGCAAACAAGTGGACACACCCCAATTACACCAGAAATGGGAGTAAGCCGGTAAGCAAGTCTGATGGCTGCGTCCACTATTATCTTTGTCGTATATGCAAAATAACAATGTAATGCATATAATATGCAAACATAAACACGGACAGACAGTTTAATTAACTTAATTCATTTATCTCAGTTCATGTTTTGTTTTTTGATTCAGTTCAGGGTTGTGCATGTTTTGGAAAATTGATTTTTTTTTTCTGTTGGTTTCTTCTGTTTTTCGAATCAATCTCACTTTCGTGCTAGAGGTATGATGTTTATCAGAACGTTGATTAATGTGAAGCTTAACGATGAACAGGAGTGGCCTAGTCTACGGCTTTCGTATGCCACAAAATTTAAGGGTACATCATATCAGTTGCCCCCTAAACTCCGCGCTCTATTAAAGGATAATTAAATTCGACATAATGGACGGTACGATGTTTGAACTATTATAGTCTGTAATTTTGTCGACTATAATATTCCACTTAACACGGTGTAATGGTGGAGGCTTTGTAGGTATGCGGCAGACAATTGATTTGTGAAGCGTGTCGAACTTTATATTACAGCTTATTAGCATACTGACAGCACTTTTCCGCTTTGGTTTCAGGTGAATACATTTCAATTACGAGTATGTTTGCTTTCTTTTTCCTGATGTTCCTTTCATGAAAAAACTACTTACTGATGAATCGCGAATGATAGGAGTAGACCTGCGATGGCAGTTAATGGGTCAAAGTGGGGGCAGTATTGTTATTTTGCATTAGGAAATCACGGACTACTTTATGGAAGTGAATAATGATTCCATTCCAATTCAGAAATTTCCTATTCGACGGTAGACAGCATACAGGTCTTAGAAAGTTGCCCCATTTTGCCCACGGCCATTATTCGGCAAGGTATACGTATTCAGCAAGTTGGCCATCCCTGTATTTAAGGATGTTTTAGAGTTGGTACCATTTAATTAGGTACATATTGGCATATTTTGACTGAATATTTTGACATACGAGCATTATGTACTTATATGAAGGTTTTTTGATTTAAATATTTCAAAAAGTAACCTCCATAGATTCGTCAGCGAACTGATTAGCCCCTATCAGTGTGGTTTTAGGCCCGGCAGGTCCACAACCGACCAAATATTCACACTACTGCAGATCCTGGAGAAAGCCCAAGAAGTAAAAATCGCCATCTATTTATCGATTTTAAAGCCGCATATGATTGCATTTATCGAGACGAGCTATACAGAGCCATGTCTAGCTTTAGCAACCCTGCCAAATTTATCAGATTCTGCATAATGACGATGGAGAACGCTCGCTGCTCCATAAAGGTCGAAAACAATCTCACCAACACCTTTGATGTCAAAAAAGGATTCCATCATACTTGAGAAAATTGTGCGAAACTCGCAAGACAACCTTTGACAACCCGATCACGAGACAAAGACTCGTGCTGAGCAGAAGATCTTGATGAAGCAATCCATCCTACTGCTTGGTATCGAAAAATGAATATAGTTCCCTTCGGGGAGATCAAACACGAAGGGTGACCGAAACAGACGAACCCTCCGTCTATTGCCTCTGATGAGATGTTCAAAGTGTCGAAATGAAGTTGACTGATGTAGCCAGCTCCTCCAGGTGGCGGCGAGGGCGAATGAGTGACCGAATCAGTCTAACTAAGGTGTGTTGCTGGTACAGATTTGCTCTACAACTTGACGTCGAAAAGGATTGAAAATTTGCCTTAAGGAACGACGGATTGGTATTTTGTTTCAATATGTAATTGTGTGTTACAGCAAATATCGGTTTGAGAAAGGTCGTTCAGGTCTTCGAAGAAATAAGCTCCTAACGTAGCCCTATGCAAGGTGGCAATAGCTGGACAGAAGTAAAGAAGGTGAACGGGGGTTTCCTCTTCCTCCTCGTCCATACAGCTCCTACAGAAATCGTTGTAGAGTACATGGAAGGGTTATGCGGGCATCCCTGCCTATCAGACTGTGTTCGGTTAATGTTCCCACAACGGAGCTAATTTTGTTCCTTAAATAATTTACTTTAAAGAAAAAAAAAAAAAATTATGTTTAAATATGTAATTACCTAAAAAAAATAAATAGGTGGCGGAACAGGCGGGTAGACACCCTAGGCTTAGCTTCTCGCAACCATTCGATTTGTGTGAGTTTCTATTTTTGGGACGAATGAAAGGGACCTACAATTTTATGCCGAGTCCGAACGGCTGAATTGAGAAGCTTTTTCAGGACAGTTATGCTCTCGGATGTTTGTCAGAAGTTCGCGAGAGGTGGCGCAGTAGAAAAAAACCTTAAAATGTAATTTGTGTTTTTCCGGGGATCGAACCTAGGATCCCTCGCACAGTAGTCCAGCACACTACCCACTGCGCTACTGCGCCAACCTACCTACTGCAAATAAAAATTTACTAAAATTAAAGCAATTATCTTTATATATCTAATTCTTCTGTACGTGTTTGTAACCGAACTCCTCCTAAATGCCTGGATCCATTATAATGAAATGTTGTGTGTGTGTTGGAATGGGTCTAAGGATGGTTTAGATTCACAATTGCACCCGGTAGGTGGCGCTGCGATCCGATTCCACAAAATTTAAAATAATAAACACTCAACAAAAATTTCAAAGCAAAGAATAAGCTCATAAATAAAATTTCAAATAATAAAACTGCTCCAAAACAATTGACGGACAATGAAAATGTACGAGCAGGCTAAACAACGTTTCCCGGGCCCGCTAGTTATAATATAAATAATAAAAGCCAAGATTTTCGATGCAGATGGGCCGACATAATTGCACTCTCGCTTAACTCAGAATAATTCACCAGGTATTCAGCTAAACTACTACATATCTACATCGTTAAAATACCCGCAATAAACTTGTCAAAATATATGTATACGTTTGTCGCCCTTGCATTCATTAAGATTAAACTATTTTCTGCTTTTAAATCGCAACCCACTGCAATGAAAGAAAGTCCTTTGAAATTGGCTCCCAAGGAAGTAACCTTCCTTGAAGAAATTATGAATTTCTTCGTGTTATCTAGCTAGTATCAAAGCCTTCAAAGGGTACATATAACACATAGTGCAGTGAGCCGACGAAAGCCCTGTACGCTTGCAAGTCCATGAACGAGTATATCATAAGCACACGTATACTATACGCCACGGATGTCTTACGTATAGTTTGTATTTCATTTCCTTTCTTTTTACCATACAACATGTGTACTTGCACTTCTTTCAACATTATGTAGGTCAATGGATACTTGACGGCTTTCCAAGTGCAGACAGGAAAAAAAGAAAAATTACATTTAGTAGGTAAGGGTACATTCTCCTTCCTCTCGTTGAGTTCCGCCGTGGATATAATTACCCGAGAAATTATTTTATAATTAACTTCATCCCGAGCATCACTATTCTCAACTAAATACAGCTGCAATTTTATGTAGCTATATAGAGACATGTAAACAGGTGCTCTATACACGCGTCGAACTTATCCACCCTGAATCACCTGCGACTGAGGTGAACTTGTTGTTATTTGAACAACAAATTTGATCACAGGGCTGGCCGACAGCGCACTTGTTTAAAGCTATTAATAGTTGACTTCGATACGATGAATCACTTATCAATGTCACAGATAAAAAAAAAACACTCACACAAACTGTGCAAAAAAAGACCGATAAACTATATAAACAAATCGAATTGCTACCAACAACCATTCGCAAACACTGGCAGGGGTAGTGATGTTCCATCAACTTTAGATACTTTTCTTCGCCCGCCTGAAAAGAGTGTTCGCTGTTCCAAAATTATTGAGAAAATTACAGGAAATCATTTGTTGATCCCTTTTGTGTGCTTTATACCCCCCAAAAACTCATCACCCCAGTACAGGAAACTAGTTTCAGTCTCTCTACTCGTAAATCCGGACTAATTTGTTTGGTAAAATTTAATTCGATTCAATTATTTCGCTTTTGTTATCGTTTTGCGGGACAAAATAAGTTTTGATTAATATCCAAAGGTTAATATTCCAAAGCCTCTTATGACTGGAAATTTATGGATCTATTTTTAATGAATTTTGACTTTTACTCAAAAGAGTGTAGGTACTTGTACACACTTCTTTTTATCTGAGTGTTTGTATATCTAAGTTCTAATGCGATAACGTTTTTAACGATTATAAGTTCGTATACGATGACGTAAGACTGTTGAAGGTTACGGCAGGCAAAAGGCAAAAAAAAAGTGCACGTTTACGCAAGCTTGTGACTTTCACATGTTTTCGAGTAAACAATCTTAAAGACTAAATAAATAGATACATTTTTTTTTTGCTTTTAGATAGTGAAAGATATGCAGACGTAGAGTGTGGGTGATTCAATTTTTCATGTGCTATACTGTGATGTAGAGTAAATTAAATGAGTTTAGAAATTGTTTGAGATTTTGTGAGCTGATTTGTTGAAGGTGTATATTGACTAGAAACTAGACACTGTAATTTATCAACTTTTTCAGCGAATGTTTTCCCTCTGCTCAGTTGAATTTGTATATACATTATGTACTCGTAGATATTTTATTAAAAACTTCAAGAAAGAAGACGTGAAAGCGCTAAGGTAGTGATTGTAAGTTTGTGTGGAATTCCAACCTAAAAGACCCGGAAAATTAAATTAAACAACTTTATACAGTAAATGAACTCAACCATGTCCAAGTTCCAACGACGCACGATCCTAGAAATTTATATGTGTACATATGAAGTGAAAAGTGAAAAGAAAGTTTTTTTGTCGGGTTAGGAAACACTCCACTAGAGCACTCAGACGCAACTGGTCCATTGTACTACCAGGAAGCAAATCTAGTATTCCCATTTTACTGGAATTTCTTCGACTTTCGGAGAAACCCGAGAATGTACTTCAGCTTACAGTATTATCACTCATCCCATTAGCGCCAAATATCTGCCACTTGATTTGAGCAAAGGCAGGACAGTAACAAAGAAAATAATCTGAATCGGCGATACCCGCCCTCTTCACAAGCGTCGCAGATAGTAGCATCACTTAAGCCTAGCACCTTAAGATGCTTTGCAAAAGGAAAGTGTCCCGTAAGAATGCCAATAAGTTGTTTACAGTCTTTTCTGGCGAGAGAAAACAAGAATACGGCAGAATACCTTCTTATTGACTTTCGGGAACATGCGATTAGTCTGCACACATCCTGGAGAGCCTTGCCATAAAGAATTGTGTTTGCTAAAAACCAAATTTTTCGTTTTTCGTATCCTTAACAAAATGGAGGCCCCGCGAAATTATCCTCTGAGCCTTGCTTAGCAATCTCATCGGATATCTCATTTCCCCCAATCCCAGTGTGACCTGGGACCCAGACAAGAGTCAAAGAGTTCAGTCTTGCGACCGAATTCAAAGAGTTCTCGCATTGCCGAACTATTTTCGTCGCAGATATTCCGACCCCGTCACCTATTCCTAACAATATATTCGGCAGCCATAGATTTCTGCTTGAAAAAAAAGGTATGCCTGCCTAACGACTATTAAAATCTAATGTCGATTTCCACGAAGATACCAGCACCGGACCCTTGACTAGTTTTGGAGCCATCTGTTAAAATTCGACTACATCCCAAACCGGGCTCAGACTCTGGCTGAAGCCAGTCCTGTACGCAATGAAAGTTGACTCTAAATTTACACAACAGCCGAAGTTCCGGTGTCATTGCATCAGACGGCATATCCATGGAACTAAAGTAATAGGATAAGTGTCGCGCAAAGTCATCAAAACTCCATGTAGATGACACCAAAAACCACCCCGTCTGAGACGGTAGATTACTTTGATAAAGCTGATAAAGGTATCAAGGGGAGACAAATCAAGCAGAGCATCTAGAGCAAAGCTCGGCGTACTCGAGAAAGTACCCATGCAGAATAGACAGTCCGTTCCTTGGAGTTTTGTGCAGAAGGCAATGACATATTTTCGCGAAAGCCCTAACCACCGAACAACCTATGCATAAGCTTCATAGATAAGCCCCACGTCTTAACCTTACACTTCCAGAACTGAGAGCGTCTTGGATGTCTTCGACTTCACATAGGTAGGTACTGGGGTCTGGGTCATATTCCGGGAAACGAGAAAGCGCATGAACTCGGTTCAAAGATGCATTGGTAGGCCCTTATACATCTGAGAGAATTCCGCTCAGATCAGTCTACATGGGGAGTGATTGAGCATACTGCACAGCGACTGCTCCAGAATCTATATGGACGTTGAAGAGACCGAATGTATTATTTAGCTACTACGCAACTGTAGAGCCCACAAGAACAGCAGATTAAAAATCCTTGGTAGCTATGTGGTCCTACGGTGGTTCTAAAGAGAAAAATCGGAATTAAAGCACTAATAGGTATCTATACAAAATGGGTACAGCTGATCCAAATTGTTTGTCTAAGAGAACCGAAATGATCGTCACTAAGGTTACACCTCTTCCTACCTACATTAACCGTTTAACTCCTTTTAACGATATGTTGAAGACTATATAAACCTAGTTGAGTGTTGTAAGATCAGAAGTAATGGCGAGGGTCCACTAAAGCAGCCTACAACCGCGACTCTTCGGCGCGTTTTGGTGGAAATTATCAACTATCGGAAGGTCAAGCAAACTTGTCAAGATGTAGTCGAAACTGATTGCAATTACTTCTTCGGTGATCGGATATGGCATGTGTTATGTCAAGTGTGTTCTCCGAAGAACTATTTTAAGATTACCGATTCAGTTTTTCTAGTAAAGAGTGTCCCATAATTCACCCAAAATTTTATTTTGATAGAAAATGATTAGAGAGATTGTTCCGATAATGCCTCCAGCCCAAAATCCGTACCAAACAGTCACGCGTTGTTTTCTGAACCCCAAATCCTACAATTTTGACAATTAACGAACCCATCAAGTTGAAAATGAGCTTCATCACTGAAGTGGATTTTATTCGAAAATTGGGGACTGTAGCTGACAATACCTTAATTATTTTTAAAATATTGCTCAACAATGAAAATGCGTTGTTCTTTCGTATAGGGCTCCATTTTTACTAGCCCCGAACTGTCAGCTATCACATTTTAACATTTTTTCCGTTGGCATCACTGTAGGTACATTTAAATGCCGCAAAATTCAAATTTATCGTGAATTATGGAACACCCTTTATATCGATCAGTAAAGAGGGTTTTAGTTTGCAAAAGTTCACGGACTTTCTTTCCGCTGGCAACCTTATTATATACTCTCTGATTAATTAGCTAGGGAAAACTTCAATCGCTGATATTTCAACCGCAGTGAACCCATGTAGATTTATACGACCAAGTCCCTCCAGGTGGTCAACTCTGTAATTCAAAAGTGCAAGTTTTTCGTATCCTTAACATAAGCTAGAAGACACATAATCAAACCACAAATTCATGCAAAGATTTACCCGAGGCTTCATGAATTAAGTCTAATCCAATGACACTACTAGGCTCAAATGAAGCCGCAGCTTTAGATATTCAAACCCATCTATAGAGTTGACGGATATTTATCATTATTTTTGTTATGTCAAAGCTAGCACTTTTTTTATTATATTTCCCAATCGACAGTTACAATTTCCCTTCAAGAACAGTAGTAAAACATTCAATGAAAACAAACTCAAATCTAATACTCTTTAATTGTTCGAAAGAACTTCAATATATCCTCCAGGAATTCGTCTTCAAAAACAGATGGCAAATAAAATATTTAAACAGTTAACAGGACCACAAATTCACTTTCCGCAAAACACTAACATAAATTTTGTTATCGGAACATTTTCGAAAATACCTTTGCGCTCATAAAATGTCACTCAACCCGAGAAGAGGGAACCATAAAACGTGTCTCATGTGAATACGTACCTACATCTCCATACCTCCACCTCGTACCACATGAATGTCCTTGAAATGAATTTTAATTTGAAATTAATATGAAACGTGTGCCTTGACAACCAATCCAATCAATTTTCAAGAGTGCTATACAGTCAACTCTTTCGCAAAATAACGATTTTATTATATAATTCCCTTTTGGGATTTATGATCCTTGCTAACTTTATTTATACAGTCGCGTTATTGCAGCTGTGAAGAAGGAAATACATTTCCCTATAATTGTTTAAGACCAACGACAGTTTGGATTAAATATAATATTTCTTATTCAATTCACGCCCAAAAACAAAGGGAACGGTATTACGCGCATCACTGAGTCGACTATAGGCCAGATCGGATTAGATTAAAACTTTTAATTAAGAAAGTAATTGACACTTGCATGCGAATTTCTTTCTCGGCAGAAAAAACGAGAATTAATCTTGGTAATCAGCAGAAAACTTCTCCTGCAGTTGATTCATTAAGTTTTGATTGTTGTTGAAGTGAAGAGTTAAATTAAAATGTCGCTCGAAGGCCTAAACGAACGTTATTGATGGTAACTTTTCTTGTTACGCAGTCGAATAGTTTTTTTTCTCATGTCAGGTAACCTGACCACACCGTCGTAATGGTTTACTGCATCAACATTGACAATATTTACATTAATGTTTTCAACTTGCTGTTTGACACTTGGAATTAATTGCAACTCAGTTTGGCAAATGTTTAAATAATTACATTGTAAGCTGGGGGTATTTATGTTTTACGTGTCGTACACCTCGGGGTGTAAATAATTTCGTTGGCCAGATATTACAAAAAACCATCCAGTTAGATCTAAAGGCAATATCCGGGGGAAAGTTGGCAATTTTTATTTATTTTTTTGTTTTGTTTCTGAGGCCATTATGAAAACTGTGGAAATCCACTAATGAATTAGGGTTGAGCTTCGCATCCGATGTTGATAATAATACATATTTTTAAATCATCAAATTTTGAAAATTAGCGAGTTAGGCTTAATGGAAGATGAAGCTCATCAACACAATCGAAATTGCCGCCATTCGCTTTAGACGCTTTACTGAATTGCAGAATATTTCGCTGTTAAATAGTTTAAGAAAGGCGAAATCGATATACAGTAGTGTCAGCTTATAACGAACGCGAAGGGACCGAACAAATTGGAGCGTTATAAGTTAGTGAAGTTCAAGTCAATGTTTCGTTTTAAGAGTTGGAGAGTGTTGGCAGTTAGCTATAGAGTTATCGGAGAAGTCCCAAAAAATATGACAAAACTAAATGAAAATGGAAAGTAAAAATTTGTTCGACATTTTCCTCATTTAACACGCTAAAGGGGTTTGTTATAATTCGAGAGTTCACTTTAAGCAGGTCCGTTATAAGCGAAATATAAATACATAGTTCCTTTGGGACATTGATTGGGGCTGGTTGAAATAGTTTGCATTAACCGAAAGTTTACTCTAGCTGTCACTACTGTATATCCGTTCTATCAAACAATGTCGGTCAAACCTTAGATTAGGCTAGGTTGAATAGGGTGTAAGCTGATTTCAGTGGACTAGGTACAATATTGGGTCCATCGCCATCCCTGGGGGAATCTGAAAAGTCAAAAACCTAAACCAATTCGTCGAAGCAATTAATTTCCCTAAAAAACCTAAAGATTGTTTCAATTCTATTAGAGAGGCCAACCTCCCTAAATTGTCGAAGAAGTACTTTCCAAGATGTTTCCTCCTGTGGGCTTGACATTCATAGAGGAGATAAGTAATATCCTCTGCGATATGTAAGTCTTCGCAATACCTGCATCCCTGAATGTGTCCGTATCTGTTAAACTTAGTCTCATGGCGTGCTTCCTTAGAAGACAGCGCCCGGAGAGAATCCCTATTGACATTCGTAGCTTAGATCTGCTGAGCTTTAATACAGATTTCTAGCTTAGGCAACAGAGTCTTTTAGACCCTGTGACCTACTTGATCTGCCCTATTTTTAATTTTTCGAGAATAATTCTCTTGGACACAGCTATTGGCGGTCGTATGTCTTCAATGGTTTCGAGTTGTGGAAGCTCTGCCCCGTCTTTGGCCAGAACGTCGGCCCTTTCGTTACCCTTAATATTGCAGTGTCCGGGTACCCAACACAATCTGATATGGTTCTGCGCGATCTGAGCATTGTGCGGTAGCTCCTGACTAGTTCCGATTTGATGTTGAAGGACTCTAGCGCCTTTAGCGCAGCCTGACTATCAATGTAGATAGCGATATTCTTGTTGAATATTGATCTCATTTCAAGTAGATCCGCAGCTGCCTGGAACACACTGCATGTGTCCGGAAGTTTTAATGACACGTGTAGGCCTGTAGGTCTATATCAAACTTTAATGCGGCCATCTTTGAGAGAGTCAAATATAAAAATAACACTGCGAACGCCATATTTTGCCTCATAAAAAATAAAAAAGTATTATATCTTGGCACTTATAGCAACTAGAGTTTCTTAAGAACGTCTATTCGAGAGTATAGATAGAAAAAGAGTTGGGGAAATTATAAATTCTTTGGGCACTCTTGATAGCAAAGGATTCCGATGATACACCATCTACCACAGCTTGTATTGATCTGCACAGTACAAAATTTTGAATCCATTTGCAGAATTGTTGCTATAATCCATAAGAAGAGAATTTGATAAGTAGAGCTCTATGCAAGACCCGATCAAAAGCCTTTGAGATAGATGCCCAACGGCTCTGGATTCGCCGCGTTGTTCGATTGCCATCGTCTATAAGTGGGTTACAAGTGCTGCCAGTATTTTGTCATAGGAATTCCCACGCCAGTGCCAAAAAAATCCCTAGTGTATTCCAGGTTCAAACCCGAGTGTTATTACCGAGTCGAGGTAATAACCGGACACTGCATCATTGGGAACATGGCCAAAAGACTAGGTATCTTCGCAAATGATTTCTGCAGAAGTTACAGAGATGAAGAGGAAATAGAATCTGTGGAACATCTCCTGTGTCACTGCCCAGCCCTCCAAGAACGCCGCTACTCTTGTATGGGTGCACGGTTCTTCGACGGCTTGGAAGATCTATCAACGATACCTCTATCAGATTTAAAAAGATTCATCAACAGATCCGAATGATTTTGTTAGCTGCATGTCGTATCATGTACCACAAAAGGGTAATCACAATGGCCCTCAATGGCTTCCGGGTGAAAATTGCATATATGTATTGCAAACTGCCCTTCTAACCTAACCTATAACATTCCAGGTTCACATATCTATTCCCAAAGAGTTGAGCAACTATAAAGGCCCTTAGCTCAGTTTCAACACCCTTCAAAGTCTTAGGCTGAAAACACACCGGATAAAGCAAAACGTTTTTGATTCTTAAATCAAGAAAACGTTTTTTATTTGGACACACACCAAGCGAACCAGAATGTAACAAAACAAAAAGTTTTGTTTTCTTGTTTCATTTGGTGTGCGTTGAAATAAAACAAAACGGAAAAAAAAAATCAATTTTTCTCCATCTACGTCCATATTTGTTAAAATTTGCGCACAGAGTAAACATAGAAGCAAATAAAGGTGAAAAGTGCAACGAAAGAAGAAAATAAAAGCAACGGAATTTAAATTTTGTTTCGGAAAAACAACAGGTCAGCTAAAGGCAACGAAACATGTTTTTCTGTTTTGCTTTGGTTTTTATGTTTCGTTTCATTTGGTGTGTGTTGCACCATAAGAAAGTATGCAATTATCGACAACGACGCTGATTCGAAACAGTTTTGTTGCATTCGGTGTGTGTTGCTCGTATACAATGGCATGTATTTTCGACAACCACAACCGAAACGCTTCAAAACAAAAACGTTTGTTTTGTTTCGTTTGATTTGGTGTGTGTTGTCTCATAAGAAACCATGTTACCTTGTTTCACGAAACAAAAAAACACATTTTGCTTTATCCGGTGTGTTTTCAGCCTTAGCCTCGGGAACAGAACCAAATTTATAATGGGTTCCTGGCCATGAGGGCTTTGAAGGAGACGAAAAAGCCTTCGAAATCGCCAGAGTGGGCTCAGAAAACCCTTTCGCGGGACCGAAACCTCACTGCTATAGCGCCAAATCGGGTATAAAGTTAGCCATAATAAACTGAGAACACAGAAAATGTATCTCATATTCTAAGAATATCCCAAGTTTAAGACAGGCCCAGCGAGCTATCCAGCCATTCATTCATTAGCTTAAAAAATTGTTTTCCTGAAGTTGAACAAGAAAATTAAAGTAATGTATCAAAGAACCAAATTTCCTTTTCTTTTATTCTGGAAAACAAAAAGTACTCTTTTTCCCTTTTAGCTCATTTTGTGTACAAAATTCCCACAAAAATAGAAATTTTTCACAATCTGGCAGCATTACTTACAGAACTTTGTAGGTTTCCAGTAGAACGACGGCCATATTGCCGCTTATTAATAAGTGGCTTTTTAGTTATTAAATTATTTCGACATTTATTGCCTTTTCTTTTACCTTCGATAGCATAGAAAGAACCGGTTGAATGCGAGCGGCCTCCCAGTCCCAGCAAAGAAGAAATGTATTTTGGGAGTACAACAGCTTAAATTGTAAAGGTGCAAATTCTTGAGTACCTACTATGGCTGAAATTCCATCGGGTCCGGTTGCCTTTTTACAATCCAGCTCAATCCTAGGTGGTACCCTATTTCGGAGATTTTTTGTGTATGAAGTATGAGGAATATACATATACGAGTATTAGTTTTAAACCGAGTAAAATTATTTCTGTTGTATATTCCGCGCACGTCGTTGTGTCTCCTGGAAACACATATCAGCGATCAGCCTATGGCAACGCAACGATGCAAGAAAATCACGCAGTCATCCCAATTAGATCTGATATAATTCGAAATTAGACGAAGTCGATCTGGCTGTGGCAATTCTACACCTCAATGTAAAAAAAAAATATTCAAAATTGCATATCAAAAATAATTTCTAGCTACTAAACTGCTATCGTAAATTGTTACGTGCGATGTAATTGATTAAATTGAATCACCTCGCATAATGCAGTCGAAAAGTATATCTACAACACTCAGATAGACGTAACTCCTACTCAACGGCTCTTGATATTTTTTTAAGAGGGTAAACGTGCTACAAGTTGCACAAGTACGTATCGATTTTTGAATTTTTTTTTTTAGCTCACAATTTCTATTTCAGAGCAATATGGTTTTACCGGGGAGACTGCGGAGTTTACTGTGACCTCATTATTTTCTATTCATTAAATTTGAAGATGCCCTTACAGTATGGATTCCCTTGAAAATCAATCGATTTGATATATTCATCGAACTGAAAGAATATGTATTTGAAGAGCTGAGTATACCAATGGTGTATAACATACACAAATATTTGCGTAAGGTATCTAACTAATACCTATGTGCTATAGATACATCCAGCTTTAAACAACGAAAAGGGTTGCCCTGTGAATAAATTATACAACTGCAATTAACTCTATTAAAATATTAATTTTCCAAGAAATATAAAAATTAAATAAATAATTTCACCCCAGTAGGCTTACTCGTTTATGAGTAAGAAATCAGAAATAAATGTCAGCAAATATCCCTTGTGGCATCTGTCAACGGGTACAGGATTTTCTACCTGCCCCAATGGGAATGGCAGCAGCATTTTAATTATCTTAAAACGAGGTTAACTTTTTGCCGTCTTCCTATTGCGTCTTTCTAATGCAAATTTGTTTTTGTCTCATTATAGGCTTAAAGCAAGCCGCAAATGGAAAACTGAAAACTGAAAATGTGTGTCGAACAACAACATTGCGCACGCAAGGACACAGTTTTAAAGTTTTTTTTTTTGCATTCTTTTAATGAATTTTCGCTTTTCCTTTTGGTTTCCCTTTTTCCCTCTAGTTTCCCTTTCAGCATAGATTCAAAGTGATTACACATTTTCTAAATGGTTGCTGGTTAAATGGGTTGTGAAGATGACTGATTGAATTCGTTGTGCATGAAAGGGAATAGATACGTATGTGCACTAGTACCTATAGATACCTACTAAAAAATGCTAAAAGGGACTTTAAAAAATTTATTTAAAGATTCTCTTTCGACTACTACAGTCAATTGAAAACTTCAAAGAGAACAAGTTACCATCAATAAAATTGCAAAAACTTTCTTACGAATTTCAATGCAGCTAAATAAATATTTTGGTTCTGAGAATCATTAGTTAGTTATATTGGGAAGAAGGATTCGGTCTATAATTGGAACCCTACGCCTACAGTTTCATGTGGGATTTAATTGTCCAATATAAACTTTGTTTTTATTCGAAAAGGATAGGGTCTAACAAAAGTTCAACTGATGTAATAAATGTTACCTGGAATTAGACCCATTTTTAATAACACAGGCATTCGTTTTTAAATTTTTCAATTATTCTGGTTGTCAATTCTACGTGGGTAAAAAAAAAATCCTGATTCTCCATTGCGAGTATGTGACCTACCAATTTCGGCTGTGGCCATTGTGTAGTGGTTATAGGTCAAAGAAAAGGGAATAATATCAATGCCTTTACTACTACACCGTAGAAAGGGGCTCTGATGCTTGCCAGTTCAATACAAGGAATAGGAATACCTTTTTTATAATTTAATTCTCAATCCTCACGTGTACTCTATTTCTATAGGATGGGCCAAATAAGACCAACCAATGTTAAACATGAATAACATTTTTATTTTCCAATATAATATTGTTTTTTTTCTTTTTGCAGGTTATAACTGAGTTCTTGAACATTTTTAATAGACACATTCAGTACAGAACAACGCGTTAAAATTATTGATTTTTCTGTTAAAGATCAATAGTTATGACGCTGCGAAAATATCGTCCATATTTTAATTAAAGATCCCACAGCCTTCGATTAGTAGTTTGGTCAAATGTTTTGAGGTCGGGTTCAATGGCCGACCGTTCTGGAAGAGGTGCTCATCGAAATATTCGCACTGAAAACAACATGGAAGCTGTGCGACAGAGTGTTGCAAATGACCCATCGGTCTCAACTCGTCGTCGTTCAGACCAATTGGGCATGCCCAGAGAAACGCTACATGCCACTAGAAGGCAAACTATGGACCTGCTGCGTGCATTTTTTGGCAAAGGCTTGATTTCAAAAAAATCAAATCATCAGATTTAGCTGCCCCTGATTTTTTTATGGCGATACTTAAGACAAAGTTTATGTTAACAAACCAGAGTCTTTTGAGGCATTCTCAAACCAATGCGAAACGCGAAAGCGGGAGCAGGAAATAAATACATGGCGATGGCAATATTGCCCACCGTTTCGCGCGCGAAATTCGCTCCCGCTTTCGCATTTTCACGTTGGTTTGAGCAGACCTTTAGACAGCTAAAGCTGAATATTCGAGACGACAAAATACGAAGCTTGTAACCAGAAGCATTGGGTAGTATGCAAAAAGATGAGCACGATCTCAAAGCCAGAGCTGAAGAGCTTGAACTTACATGTGAGATCGAGTGAGTAGCTATGTCTTCTGAGAGTAAAAGTGTAATGGGATCATGATATTAAACAGAAAATTGAGTTACTATAATCAATTTTTGGTTAAATAAGTGAATTTCAGTTTTTCTCAAAAAAATACAATTACCTACCAATAGACGTGTTCGTTTTGCTATCCCATATGGGCTTACAAAAAAAAAAATCCACTTTGACCAGGCTATATGTTACTACATACCTTCTAAAGTATAGGTACCAGTTAGGCTGCCATTTTTACAGCCAGTCACCGACAACAAATATGTATTTTATTTTAAACAAGTTAGCCAATCACTTGCAAAATATCATCTCTTCATTTTTTGCATCTCCATAATTTGCCTCCACTATTCGAAAAGTGGATCATCCTCATTTTCAGTATATCAATTCTGATGCTGAGGATGTGGCGCTCCCTCTAGTCAAGACTTACTATAAATGTAAGTCAGTACTCCGTAACGAAGTGCATCACATACCTATAGAAGTATGGAGCCCGACCAAGGGAAACTCGTCGCGCCAACAATGGCAAAGTGAAAATTTCACAGAAAAAAAAAAAAAAAAACTAACGCATACAAAATCCGCGATTTGTTCCATACACAGTCGTTACGAAGAGAATTCTTTGTGAAACTTTCTATATTCCTTGAGTTGAATTGTCAACGTACGAGTAGCCGTCTATATAAGACATCTTTCACATCAGACAGACGTCACATTCCCGATCGGCCGCATTGTGATATTGAATAACCTTCTCACAGGCTCCCTGACATTCATGATGTTGTCTCGCCTGACTGAGGAGATACGTGCGTATATCTATTTCAAGACCTCAAAACGGTTTTTCTGCATTTTTCGACTTTGGAATTATTCATCGTGCGGCAGTGTAATGAAATTCAAATGTATGTTATAACTAGTAGGCGGTTTCTAATTACGAATTTCTATTGTCTAACGAGTGATGGGCATCTCATGGTACTCCTGCAAGAATTCCTCCTCATAATGAGTATTAATTAATTGATGAGATTCCGTTGGTCACAGTATCATGACGATGGATTGAATTTCACTTTGGTATAATAGGGATACTGCGGTGTTCCGAGAGGAATTTGGCCGAGATAGAAGGTTAATGAGGTTGCAGTACGTCCTCGAGGATGGCATTGGCATCGAATGTATGTCTATAGAAAAATAAGTTCATATCGAAAGTAATGTATAATGACATTCGATTTTTGCTGATGTTTGTTGGCTTTTGGGTCTGGGATCAAAATATCCTCTTTTCTGGGGAATTTTCGCCAACTCGCACCAGTGTTTTCTGTACTTCATCCACACTTTTGAACAGCAGGCTTTTTGCATTTGCTATTTGCTCATATCTAAGCAATCACAAGAGCCACGGTTCATTATAAAGACGGTCTGTCTATAGCAATATCTCTCAGTTCTTAATTGAGCTACACAGTCCTGTAATCTGTGCCCTGTGGATCTCCGATGTGTTACTATAGTTCTATGCGAATTGGACCCAATTGAGGGCGGAACTCTATGAACTCCTGAACTAAAACAATGTGCTTTTCGGAATTGGTTGGTTGGTTGGTTGAAAGTGGCTGTCAGCTAAAAACGCCAACACACTTAGACCAGTATAGGTCCATTGTGATGCCACGATGAAGGATCTAAGATCTCCCTACTAGTTGAACCATTTTGAGCTCTTTATAAAGCGTAAGAGGCTTCTGATGTCTATGCTTGTCAGATCGCCCAAGTCGTTGTAATAGAAGGCTCCTAAGTGAAGCTTCCTTCTGCGGGAGAGAGCTGGGCAGGAACAAAGAAGGTGTGGGATAGTTTCCTCCTCTTCCTCGTCCATGCAGCTTCTACAAAAGTCGTTTGCGAAGAGGCCCAGCCTTGCGGCATGTTTGCCTATCAGGCAGTGTCCAGTAATGACACCTATTGTGGTGCCGATATGCAATCTGTTGAGAGAGATCAATTTCTTAGAGCGTTTCAAATCCAGCTTAGGCCAAATTTGTTTTGTCGCTAGACAAGTGGTTAAACTCGTCCACCTAAGATTTGTACTCTCGATAGCATTCAGCTTCAATTTTTGTTTGCGAGTAGCGATTGGTATCCCTAGGGTGCCTTTATCCGGCAGAATGGGTTGAGTTGTTCCTATTCTAGCGAGTTCATCGGCCTTACAATTCCTTGGAATGTCTCTATGCCCCGGCACCCAAATTAGGTGAATGTTGAACTGTTCGGCCATCTCCGTAAGAGACGATCGGCAGTCGAGGGCTACTAGAGAAGTTATAGAGATCGAATCCAAGGATTTGATGGCTGCTTGGCTGTCCGAAAATATGTAGATATCCTTAACGGATATGACGTTTTTCTTGAGCCAGAATAAGACTTCTTTAATCGCCATAATTTCCGCCTGGAACACGCTACAGTAATTTGGTAGACGGAAGGAGAGCTTTTCGGAATTAGTTCGTTCAATTTTCGGAATACATTTTTACATACATTTTTAGGAGAGCCCTTCGGAATTAGTTCGTTCAATTTTCGGAATACATTTTTAAAGTGGTTCCTTCGTGAACCACATAATTTATTGGCTTCACTTCTCAGCGATTTACATTCGACGAATTTTGCATTACTATAGTAATTTTATACACGGTCTTGTATACAGAACTATGTACGCACTTTAAATACAGATACATTTCCAATGTTGAGTTTTATTGGTCAATTTTGAATATCCTCTACCGTAAATGACCTATATAAAAGGTGGCGCCAAAGTGGTTGGCGTTCTTTGGCTGTAATTTTTTGTATGAATGGAAAACTTTGGTTATGCCGGATTTATGGCATTTTCCATCACTCTTGCCAGAACTTCCAGCGATATTTCCTCGGATTCTCGACGGATATTCTCTTTGAAGGCTTCGAAAGTCTGAGGCTTGTTGACATAGATTCGTGACTTCAAAAAAACCCCACAAAAAGAGATGGAATTGGACCTCATCGCTTATGATAATTTTCGATGAAAAGTTTCCTCCCTCGTGGTAGAGATGTAGGATGGTTTGAGCGTAGGTTAGACTCGCTTGGCGGTCAACAGCTAAACGCTTATGCACTGTCTGCCTTTGTAAGGGGACATATTACAGTCTTTCACCAAAATTGTCTGTAAAGCCCACCGATTGATGCGACAATTTATTCCGCAAAAAAAAAAAAAAAAAAAAATCGAAACAATATTCCGCGTTCTTTATGAGTATAGGGATTCATGTCTTTTTGTCGTGTATGTCAAATGTCAAAGTAGAATTAACATTTGCAGTCATTTGCAAAAATTATAGCATATTCCAATAGGGTGATGCTAATGGCATTTTCGGCACCTTGTATAACAAACACCATTTCTGTAAGGTCAGCCTTAGTTCTTAATTAAACTATTTTTTTATTTTTTTTTAAACTGACTCGCCAGAGCGATGTGATGCACGTTGACCTAAAAGATCTATTGTGCTTAAAAATTGTCAGGTTTATGTTTAGGTTAGTAGCGCCTCTACCTTCCTAATGTAGCTGATGATGCATTCAGCAGAGGATTTTCTTAATTCTTCGGTACTTATTACTTCCCTGAAAAAAGATTTCCTTCTAATACCATAGAGAGCCGGGCATTCACATATGATATGCTCAGCTGTTTCGTCTTCCTCGAGACATAGTCGGCACTCCGGTGAGTCGACCAAGTGCAATTTGTTTAGGTGATATCGCAGACCGTGGTGACCTGTTAGGTAACCTACTAGATTTTTGATATCGTGCCTGCTTAGATTTAGCAACTTTTTGGCATCGTTTTTGAAAGGCTGTATAGCTTTTTTGGCCTGTCTAAGACCTGAGATGTTCTCCCAATAGGAAATGTTTTTGTTACGTTCCCAGCTGTTTATAGCAGAATTTGTAGCTGATTTGGGGATTGTACAGAAGGGTTCAGGTCCTACAAAAGGGGTTTCCGAGCCTTTTCTGGCTAGTTCATCAGCTTTTTCGTTTCCTTCAATCCCCTTATGGCCGGGGACCCACCATAAACTGGTTTTGTTCCTGGTACTAAGTGTTTGGAGGGAATTGAAGCAGTGTAGTACTTTTGGAGTCAATAGTTGGTGAGCTAAGGGCTTTTATAGCTGATTGACTGTCCGTGAATATATGGATGTTTGCGCCTTTTATACCTGAGTTTTGTATGAGGTTTGCGCATTCTTTGATGGCATGGAGCTCTGCCTGAAATACACTGGGACTTTTTCCCATTGGTATTGAGACATTTCGATTTGGTAATTGAACTATACAGTTATTTCATTATATACACTAGACAGCAAATAAACCGGGCCATCCGCTACGTAGCTATATATAGTGGTTGGCACAACTTACTTCATGTAAAATTTGGCACCAATGGAAAGGTCATTTAAATTCCGTTTGAATGATACAAAACTTTAGTTAACACATCAAGTACCTATCGAAAATTTAGAACTTTTGTAAAAGTCTACTTTTTTTACTTTTTTCCTCGGGCCAAAAAAAAATTTTTTTTGATGCAAAAAGTTTCTTCACACAATTCTAGTGACTGCAAATTTTTTTTTTCAAAAATCTCTTCGCTAATATTTTTTTATTATTTTTTGAATGGGATGATCTCAGAAAAATTTTGTATGAAAAGGAGGAAAAAGTGGCTAAAATAGTAATTTTTAGCAATATTCAAAAAATCGTTTTGGGCCTTTTTGCATAAGATTTTATTACATGGAATATACACCGCCAATAAATCCAAAAATTCGGAAACCACCCAAACGATTAAGCTCAAATGAGCCCCGAAAAGTTTCTGTGAAGTTTGGTTAAAATTGAGCAAAGGGGGCGTGGCACCTCGCATACAAAAAAAAAAGAATAAAATCTTATATGTATCTCTAAACCCACCAAACTTAGTGAGCTGAAATTGTAAGCAAATGTTTACTGTGTTTTTGGTCAAAATTGACCAAAGAGGCGTGGCACCTCCCATAAAGAAATGATACATTTCAAATGCTATTTCTCGACACTCACGGGAGCTAAAGTTGTAAATATCCAAACAACTAACCTCGAGAAGTGTGGGTGGAATTGGAAAACGGGTCATGGCACGACCCATAGGATAATGGTATTTAAAACATCATACCTTCACCATAGTTTTAGCTTTGAAATTTGATAAATGGACCCCAACTGTAGGTACCTACACAGTGCGGCCAATATTACCGATCTTAATGAACTGGAGTTGAAAGGTTGATTGGGATTCATAATTCCTTATAAAGACTTGCAAACAAATCAAATTTAGGTGGAAACGAAGTTTACCTGGTTATCTAGTATGTAAGAAACACTTTAGAACTTCCATACAGGTTTGTAAGGTGAGTTGATGTGTATCACTCACATATCTAAGTCTATCTTTCTAAACCCATTTAACGAGATTCAAGAATTCACATGACATCACATTTCACTTGACAGCCCATCCCTGCACCGCAATTATATATGAACTACCAACATTGTTTCCTCAAAATGCGTTTCCACAACCCAAAAGTCCTATCTACAAACCAAAGCTTACTTGCAATTGAGGCAGTTATAAAACTGCATCAGCAACCGCCTTGAAAGATTTAAAAAGTTTTCATATATATTTCCGAGGTTGTAGGTAACAATACGATTTTGTCTATACCCATCAGCAGTATGCATCTCCACCTGCCAGATCAAACTGTGGATATGTGCGCTCTAAATAAAAGACAATTACATACATTTGGGTTTTTAATTAAAGATCCTGCAACCTGGAAGCTATCGCCAACAAAGACTCCACCGACAGTTTTTAATTTGTTGAAATAACGTCTCTTGCTTGGATTCGTTCAATGCTTCGTTGAGGATGCGATGATTCTTTAATGGCAGAAAACAAAAAGCGCTACTCAAAGAACAAAAAGCCTTCCGACTGAATTAGGATAGGATATTCACAAAGCAACGTAATGAACAAAAGCTTCTCCTAGTCGTAGCAAAAGAAAAGTTGAACATTGCCGACTGAGTATCTGTTGATGTACAGAATGAGCAGAATAACATTACGAATATTTAGAAAACGAAAGAAATTAGAAAACAAGTACTGGATGTCATTTGAAGTTTGTTTATTTGATTTACAATCAATTAGGATGTCAAACAATTCCCTTTTTCCTAAAAGCATATAGAAGGTTGTTTTATACTCAACCCAATTTGATGTATCTCATACGGCAACTTTATTGAATAAAGTTTGAGTTCCTAATGGAAAGATTCTCAAATATGGCTTTTTATGTCCCCAATCCTTTTTGAATGACAAATGAGTGCTGGTAAAATGTATCTCCACAACTTGTACCTGGTAACTTTGACAATTAAAATTTCATCAACAAATTTGTCAAAAAAATAAAAAAACAAAATTATTTTTTAAATTTTATTAAAAATAGGAACACTGCTAATTTTCTGCCAAACGAAAGGATATTCATTCATTCTTTGTAAACCATTCAATTACCAACTATCTGACAACAAAAGATACACAAGCTCACTTTAAACTTTTTGCTGCACATCTGATGGGAAATAATCGATTCGAATAGAAGGAGACAACTTTTCTATAAAAAAAAAAGTTTTGCGAAATTCGCACTAATAATCAAGATGCTGGTGTAGATAATTACAAGGTGTGGATGTGAATAAAATATGAAATGGAACTTGCTGTTACACGAGAAAGTTTGTAACGTGCAGCTGATGCGGATAATGGAGGTACGTTCTTGGTTTTCAATTTTCACATTTGGTGTTTAATTGTTTGAGAAGCTTCATTGGTGGATTTTGTTATTGTTTATAAATTTTTTTAACCGAGAATTTTTATGGATTTTTGCGAGAAACCTTTGAACGAAAAGTATTGCCTTTTGAAATGGTGATGCAGTGTTGGTGTGTCATTGAGATGATTATTCCCACGGAATTTTTTTTTCCTTTCACATATTCTTAAAAATCCCTCAATCTTCCCACACGGCTCATTTCCTATCATTGAATAGACCAATTGTCAAGATACTACTAGCGTGAAGACCACATATAAAATGTTACTTTTGTGGGTTGCCTCACTCCGCAATTTTGCTTATTCACTAACTCCTTGACCCAAGTAAGCTTTTAACAATAAAAATGTTTTGAAGTTCGGAAGCATTCTTTTGGTGTATGTCAGTATGTCGTTAAATGATTTAGTGCCCACGAAACCGTTGATTTTCTAAGTGCTCGATTAAATTATAGCATACCGGATAAAGGTCCAGTGAATTGGCCACAAATATCATGCCAGTTGACGCCATTACTTCTTGTGGGGCTATGTAAAGTCACATTTCCGATTCACCGCATTATTGAGAAGAAGGATCCCCAAATTCTCCAATAAATGGCCAAAAATTGGGCTGACAGTATATAATCTGCGCTTCATTAAAACTGCCGAAAAGGCCATATGCCCGCAACTGCGTTTAAAACATTATGTGAGTATCTCTGAAAAATCAAAGGGCACGGTAGTGCCCCAGCCAAGTTCTCTAGTAAAGGCACTTACCCTTTTTACAGGAACAAACTCAGGCGGTTTTCGACCCCCTTCTAACTTTGGAACCAATTAAGCCAAAAACTTCAAACATTTAGTTTAAGTTCTTAGTTTAAGAATGTTAAATGTTAAGCAATTGGTAGGTTTACTTGGCAAGTTTTTCGTTTATAACTTTATTATATCGTACAATATATAAGAGTTTGAAAACTTGACCAGTGACCTACCAATTGCTTAACATTTAACCTTCTTAAACTAAGACCTTGGCGTACATTTAGATCTCATTACTTTTCGTGGCTGACGAATTACACACTTTTTGTTCTATATAACAGAACTTGGCTCTTCTTTTACATTTATGTTTTTGGTGTGATATGTTTAACACCATATTGGAGAAAACTGGTCAAAAAGTAGGTAGGTGATCAATTTGTAAGTAAAGCGCTGGCATCTCAACACAGATCGTACTATAGCAGACTGTGCCACTATATACGGGACAAAACATATTTCTTAGCTAGCAAATCCTTAACTATATTCCACACCGCCCAGATCGTCCTATACTGTGAAACATATGCAACCAGAAAGATCGTGAGGATGTGTACCATTTGCCAGCAGTATGACCCTAATCTTACAGAAATCCGCTTGAATATCCTTGGAGTACGTACGCTGGAGTTAGATGAAGCGATAAGCATATTCAACGGCGACAAAGGTTGGGACACATTACAAAATTTCAAATTGATACGACGAACGGGTCGTGAGTAAAAAAATGACTCCCTAAAAAGGAGTCATTGTCAATAACTCGGGCCCCAAACAAAATTTTCAAAATCGGAAAGATTGATTATCTTTATTTCTTACAATAGACTACACAAACCGAGTTTTAAGTCCATCGGATGTAATATACAAATTTTCCCATACAAACTTTGACCCTACTTTTACCCCTTTAAGAGAACCTCTTTGCAAAATGTCTGCTTTCTAGAGCAAAGGGTTGAACAAAGATGGTGAACATCGATTCGGATCTCTTGGGCTTCCATCTAAGTGTGAAAATTGTATCGATCTTGGACTTTCAGAAAATCAGCATGACAAATTAGGTTATTTACGAATGTTTAAAGGCATTTTAGACTATTGCACGGGATGTTAAGGAGATAGATTTGATGTGGGGTATCTGTCCAATGATACTCATTCGACAAGCATCTTGACTACAATGTTTTCCGGCCCTTCGAACTAAGTTCCAACTGGAACTAGCTCCCACTAGCCGAATGAAATAATTCCCACCAAATATGCAGTGGGATTTAGTTCATATAAGTAGGTACTATTAGCCCAAGTTCTTAGTTGGGTTTTAGTTCCTAAAAATAATGGGAGTTAGTTCATATGAAATAAATCCCAAATTTTCTGGGACTTTGGGTTCGTTTTGGCTAGTGGGAATTAGTTCCAGTTGGGACTTAGTTCGTAGGGCCATGTTTTCCTCGTCATCTCTATCGTTTTCTGAATGGAATTTTCTGCCCTGTCACGTTCTCTTTACCATTTTGTAAAGCTTACGTACATTGTTCATGGAGTATCATATCTCAATTTCTTCTATCGCACGCTCGTAAGATTTGCGAGCAGCTCTAGACCTCTTAAGAAGCGCCGCTCTATACGCCTCTTGTTTTGCTGGGTGTGATAGTCGACATTGTTCATCCAACTAGGGGATTCCTGGTGAAACCCAGCACGTCAGTCGCGGCATTAATTATGGCTTTCTGGCAGTGTTGCCACTGGTCTTCTGAACAAGCTGTTGCTGGTGGTAGGACTAATTGCGTGACATCGTTATGCGCGATCGCCGAATATTCTGGCAGTTTCTTGCGAATGAGGATTTCGTCGCCATTACTTTCTCACAATATTTCTGTGTGTTGGATATCCGCATACTTATCTTGGCTGATCCATTTTATTGTTCGCCGCTCGGAAGGTTCGAACATCCAGGGGCCAGATGACGTAAAATAAAACCCATGTACCGACATCGACATCGTTTCGACAAATTGCTAGCTTTCTACCTTTCGTGAAAGCGACATCCTTCGATCCTTTTCATTTTACGTGATCTAACCCCAGGATACCTACTGGAAGCGTACTTGGTGTCAATTAATTTGACCAGATTTTTTGTTGGACCAGAGACAGGAATGTGTCCTGGAGATGTGCGCATGCGAACCTTGTGCTTGCTTTAGTTACATTTCGCCCCGGAGCAAAGTCAAATAGAATAAGTCCGTTGCCAAACGCGGTACACCGACTTTTCGCCTAATATGATTCTAGCGCCATGTTTCGGGTTTTGCTCGTAGATCTGTCTGATGATCTCGTAGAAATTATCTTTGGTAGCGTCGTTCCCTTCTATGGGGGAAAATGATCGCGTAGGACGCGGATATTGGCAAATTTAGCCTTTATGCGGATTGTCATAAGATGTGCACTATAACGTGCTGATAGCTCAAGTTTTTTCCCTAAGTAGGATGCAAAAAAGCGCTCATTTTGTTCTCTGTCTATATAGCATTCACCTTATAATAGATCCCATAGTTTTTCATCGGTTTTTTGTCCGACCTATCCCATCGCACTTTCTGGACAGTTACATATGCCTTTTAGCAGACTACGGCTTTTGCTAAATGTTTGGCTACTCGTGGTCTGCTCAGTGTACGAAGATTCGACATGCAGATACGAAGGTCATTGCCTTATTTCGTAATTTACAGCATCAGGAGTAAAGGACTCATTCCAAGACAATCAATCAAAGATTCACTCTAAATAAGCCTCACCTAATAAATCTCATTGTTTTTCTTCGAAACCTCTTAGTTAACAACAAATTATCTTGTTAATGGATGGCATCCTACTTATCGCCGTCATCGTGGCATAGATTTGTTACCACCACCACCACGACGTCTATCTCTGTATACATTGAGGTCAGCGAACTGAGAAATTATGTCGTCGACAGTCGTTTAGCTTCGAGGTAAAATGTCGATCAATGGAAAATTCCTAATTTTCATCATCGTTACGATGCTAGCGGCCGGTGCGGCAGAGCTGTTGACGATAATGAAGACCATCATTTATACCTTCAGACGTCTTTGTGTCTCCTATTTCGTCGAGCAACCGATTCAACGGACAACGGTCACTACTCACTTCTCACTACTCACTACACCGTGAAATTATTTCAGATTGTTTTGGAATGTTTTACGGCAGTGATTTTGTTGCTGTTGTCTATATTTTTGCTTAGCAGCGGTTCCACCTGTGTGATGCCAAGAAAACACTCAATGAAGATACATATATCTTTTTAGCCGAGAGCTGAGATCATCAAGTTCTGCTTCTCTACCTCTGCCCATAGATACTCGAGCAGCAGCAGCAGCAGCAACAACAACAACAAGACCTTTCTTACGAAATGCTTTTTCAGCAGTTCTTGTTGGGAATTAATTGCATTGCCACCGGACGGGATGTGTTGTGTTCGGTTAATGTGTAACACTTTGCGGCGACGACGACGAAGAACCTCTTCTTCACAAATTGACTCATTTAGGAAAAGCTGTTGTGAAAATTATGCAAATTGAAGAGTTCAACGACTTGCGTGACATGGACGTTTTAATGCTGCGCCAGGGTTATCGGTGTACAAGCGCCATGCCACCATCCGCACACCATGTCACAGATGCAAGTATCTTGTTGAACAAATGAGGTGTTGGAGGACCATTTTAAGTGTTTCTATCTCGAGTGTAACATGTTGGAGGCCGCAATTTAAATGTGTGCGAACCGAGTCTGTCATATGGAAATCATTTAAGAAATTGCTTATGATTTTAAATAGAAAACAACACACTCTCTTCCGTGTATCAACAGTTTGTTGCCTCTCCAGAGAAGTGTAATTCGAGTTTACAACCTTTCAGTTCCGCCTTTCAATTGCATTCAAGTGGTCGTAAAAAAAATGAGAGAAACTCTTCTCAAAGGAAATGAGTTACACATTGAAATTATGAGGTAATTACGAGTTCTACTATTAATTAATATTTAACTGTGGAACCAGGCTAAAGATTCTTTCGTTTAAACGCGTTGTAGCTGTAGTAGCTGCCTACCTTGAACGTCAAGGGATTATTGCCACTTGGGGCATATTTCACTTGAATTATTATAAGAAAAAATCTAGGCCAGACGAGTATAAGTGTAAAGAAAAGCTCTGCAAAAGTGGAATAAGTTAATGAGTATTTATCATTTCATTACTAAGAACTAATCTGACAAGTTACAAAAAAAGACATCGTTGAAAATACCTACTTGCATGTGGAAAGGGCTGATACCTATATGCAAGACCTTGACTTTCACATTCAAGAAGTGTTAACTTTCCTGCACTTTTGAACCTTTGTATAGTTCAACACTCCACGTTTTCCATATCTTATCTATATATCTAAAAATTGAGCCTTAAAATTGTGTTCGTTTATCGCCGATTCACGCCTTAACGCATTTACCGATTTTAACCGAACTTTCACACATCTTTGGTATTGGTCCATATATCGGGACAAAGAGGCGTGGCACCTCCCATACAAAAAACATGGTATATCTCGAAAACCACAAAACCGATTGAGCTCAAATTTTGAGAAAATCTTTGTTTTTGGCACGAATGCTATTCTGTGAAGTATAGTCAAAATTGAACAAAGGGGCGTGGCATCTCCCATACAAAAAAAAAAAACTTTCAAAATCTTATGCCTCCTATACAAAAAGCATCTTCTATGGGGTGAAACTCGACGACATTATATCTTGATAACCGCTGGGCCGATTTTAATGATTCTTTTCTTGTTTTGTTCGTATTGCTGTATTTCAGGCAGAAAGAAAATTCCAGCAAATGGTTTTATTCTCATTTCTCGCATTTTACGAATGAACATTGTTATCTAAGACCTAAGCAATACAATTCCTGTGCACGGGCAAAGCCGGGCGGGTACAGCTATAGTACATCTATAAATCGCTTTGCTACCACAATTCGAAGTCGAAGTTAAGTCAAGTGTTTTAGGTACTTTTTGTAGAACTTATAGGATATATTGGGCTAAGGACATTTACCACACCTTAACACTTTCACATAGTTACCTAGATAAATTTTGACCGACCAGCATTTCGCGCCATTTATTTCTCAGACGACCCACTTTACTGTCAGTTGTATTGCATAGTTTTAGCAACTTTTTTATGGAACTCTTCCTCTTCGAAATACGTGACCAATCGACTGTCACTTCCATCGTTGGGTGGTTGGTAAAGTAATTTGTTAGAGAAACGATTTGGACGGAAAATTCTTAAAGGTTTTTGCCGAATATCAGCTCATTGTTAGTGACACTCAAAATCATTGACTATAGCGCCCCCTATTGCTCAATTTAATGCCATACATCATCTCATTCATCCTTTCACTTAAAAAAATATCCAAAATAAGTAAATATTAGAATTTAGAGAAAAGCTAATGAATGGAATATAAAAAAACACTCTTATCTTCGAGAAAGTTAAGAAAAACTTATAGTAGTTCGTAGTGTAGCTATTGGTCATGAAGATCATCATTCAACTCCTCGAAGTCATGCCAAAATGTTGGAACGTTTTATAAATCTCAATCAGTAAAAAACGTGTGACAAAGAATTCTAAGTCATTTCGGTCCTTAATCTGTGTATTTCATATTTATGCCCAGTTTCACAGTGACCGTTTAAGTATCCATTCTCCATCAAATTTCACTCAAGGGCCGATTTCTATTTCATACTGCCATATTTTATTATAATATTGAATTGCCCAATATTGCACGCTTAAGTGTTATCTACTTATACAGGTGGCAAGCTACTCAGCTGTCAACGATTTGAAAATTTAATTTGTATTTTTATACCCGGTACCACACTGTGGTGAGGGTATATTCACTTTGACATTCCATTTGTAACGCACATAAGGAGGCGTTGTAGGTATGACAAACTATATATATTATTGATCAGGATCACTTTCTTAGTCGATCTAGCGATGTCCGTCTGTCTGTCCGTCTGTCCGTCCGCACGATTACGGCCGTAATTTAAGAGCTATCGACTTGAAATTTGGTACGTAAGCTTTTGTTCACCAAACTGAGGCTAAGTTCGAAGATGAACAAGATCGGATGAAAACTACTACTACCTCCCATACAAAATGTATAGCTATTTGATGTTAAAAATTAAATTTAAATAGCTACAGTAAAGATAGCAAGTTTAAACTTTGCACATATTGTTTTAATAATATTTATAGTTTTTTGACAAAAAATAAGCTTGCTCGAATAAAAACTACCCATACCTCCCATACAAATATATAATTTTTTAATACTAAAATATTTTTTTATTTTTACAATAATATAGTACCGGGTATTTGAGCTTCGGCATAGTCGAAGATAATTTTCTTACTGGTTTATTTTCGTTTTACGAGTTCAATTAAACAAAATAATTTCTTTTTCGTAAAAGTTAGGAATCATTTGTAGTTGACAACCCATTTTGTAAAATAAATAAATTGTAAATATAGCAAAACAAACCTTTTCATAAGTGCTGTCAAGTTTCGTTTGGGGGCGAGTATTGTGAATCGAGTGTGAAACGCAAATATACGAATGACACTTATGTATTTTGTTCTACTCAAACTTAGTTACATCTCTAGGCAACTAGCTATAGATCGACCCGACTGTAGAAGCCTTAACGAACATGGGCTATTAAAAGTAATTTACCAGAAACAAGACATTTTCTTTGACCACTAAAAATCAGCAGGCATCTTCTTCTTGAACTTGTTTAAAGAACATACTTCTTAGAAAAAAGGAACATTTTTGACGGGACATATACTTTAATGCAGTCACTGAGCTCTATTAACAATCATTTTTATCATTCATCTCAAACGTATTGTAGGTCACAGTAGCTAAATTTATATAAAAGATTTCGCCATTTCAAATTCGTAAAAAGTTCGGCGAATCACATTTGTTCTTTTGCTTTTCTGAAATAAGCTCTTTCACTGAAATTGTTTTTAAGTACATACAAGTGCCTTATTATTAAATTTATTTTCAACTTTTCTTTTTTCTTATTGTTTTTCAGGTAAGCAACGTTTTACTCATTCATATAACAAAATGTGTCCTGCACAGGACTTCCTGCGTAAGTAAATCATATAAACTTTTTAGGTCACCCTGAAAAGGATATAATCACAGAACAAGTAAGGCTATATAAAAAAATATTCGGTTAATTTTTAGGCATCTTTCTACTTTCTACAAAATTACAAACCTTTAAAATATCTGCCAAATTAGTGTTGCATACTAAATTTAAAAAAAAAAATTAAAAAGAGTAAAATAATAATAATAATAATTAAAAAAACACTCTACACCCGCAACCCTTCTACAGATTGGCTGGACATTAAAAGTGAAATTCCAAATTCAAGATCTATATCCCTCTAGCTGTGCCCGGCTTTGAACGTGCCAAGGAATTGTATTGCTTAGATGTGTTCTTGTATATCAGGACAATGTAAATAAATGTTCCAGAGAAAAAATTCGGTTCCAGCCGACTTACAAAACGGATCTAACGATTTAAACCAAAATTGATATTTAAGTTAAGTTTTTCGCTAACAAATCAAAAAACGGAACTTTTGAAAATTAACTCTTTCTCGAAAACTGTATTATACGATTTGACCAAAATGTAATTTTTAAGGTTCAATCGTTATTCTTAACTTAGCAAAGTCAGTTTTTCTATTTTTTTTTTTATAAAATGACTGCGTCCTTCGATGTCCAACCCAATCGCTAATAATGGTATGTACTTTAAGAAACTGCTCATATCTCGAAAATTTCATTTTCGATTTGGATATAAATGTAACTGTTAGGTAATGCTTATCCTGAAAAATACCTTATACTCAGTTTTTAACTAAACAGTTAAAGAACAGTGCTTTTCGAACCTAAAATTCTAAATTTCGTGCGACCTAGTCGTGGACTTTATTTTTATGGGATGTGTCAAGCTCCTTTGTTCTATCTCGCCCACATTTATTAAATGCTTTTAAACGGCAATAAACGTCTATTTACCAAATTTCAAGGCTAAACCTGCTGTTGTAATAGGTATGTATGTCAGTTTGAAATTTGGGCCATCATAGGAAAACTTGAAAACTTTTGAGCTATACGCACTTTTCACTTCATAGAGTTTACTCCATTGTTTGGAGGTTTTCGAGATGTAATTTTGAATGGTTTTTTAATATATAACTCATTCAAAATTCATGGAAACTCTGAAGAAAAATATATATAGCATCTAATAGGGCTCTAAATTTTGTTGATAGTATGCGCGTTTTTTTTTTTTCAATCCTATATGGGTGAACTTTCCATACAAACATCTAGGTACATAGGAAATCCTTGAAAATGTATTCTAGTATATTCCACAACACTCCGAACTCATGGGAACTTTTAAACAAATAATAAAATGTTTATAATTTTCTCTGTTGAAAAATTGTTTGCGAATGATAAAAAAAAAAAACATTTAACTTAATAAGAATTTAAATAGTGCGTAGGTATATTTTTTATATTTTAGCAATTTTGTTGTGCTTGTGGTTGGGGAGTGGTTTGTCAATTGAGGAGACTAGTAGGCTTTGCAAAATAAATTAGTTTATAAAATCAAAAACAAAAAAAAAAAAAAAAATATAAACAAAAAGAAAATCATCACTTCAATTTAATAAATAATTAAATACTAAATTGTTATTAATATTTACCAGCCCCTTTAGTATACTGAAGATAGTCACAAAATGATGACGAATTAGAGAAGAGCCAAGTTGGCAGAACAGTGCAAAGTTCGAACTGTTGGTGAACGATCAAGATGTAACCATTATAAAATTACAGATTCAAGAAGAGTGCATTTTTATCAAATATCTGTACAAAGCTACTGAAAAGGTAATTTTGTTAGACATGTTTATTTTTAAGTTTAGAAACTTAACCGAAAATGTGTAACATCGTCACATCGGTTCGCGGACGCCTCGGCTTCAAGAGTTACTTTGATAAGATCCCTCAGGACTCAGAAAAAAGTTCCAAAACTCAGTTCAAACGGTAATATGTAAGAACCTTGAATATTTACGTCTCTGTAATTATTCAATCAGCTTATTTACGGGTTTAGTTTGTCCATTTGCATTGGCGCTATTCTACGATACCCGGAGGCCCAGAGCTTAGCTTCAATGAGGGCCGAGGCCTGTGCTAATGTCTCTAATACATACATACATACAATTTTGTTGTGCTTGTGGTTCCCTCTATACTTTGTAGACGCATTGCAAACTGACACATTTTCCAAGTGTCTGCCTTAATAGTTGGTGTCATTTATATTCGCGTAGCTATAGCTTTTTCGTTTATTGCATTTTTTGGGAATAGAATAGAAGTTGTTTGTTTTTATGTACTGCCTTTCATTAACAATCACAAAATGGATTACTAAAGGAAGGATATTATCCATTTACAATATCTGCTATACGCGAGTGAACTCGGGTGTTGAACCTGAGTCCCTACGCTCTACGTAGTCCAGCGCCCATTAAAGACTGGCGTCACTTGAATTTATTCAAAAATGCTCCAACTCATCCGAACATTCAAAATTACTTTAAAGACGTCCATTCGTCCATTTGTTTAATGGTCGCTTCAAAGAATATACTAATGAAGCATCCACTTCATCATCCCCAAAGGATGTCCAAATACAAACGTCTCCTTGAGCTATATAACGACTCAAATCTTAGTTGCACACTTTTAGCCATTTCGTGTGCTAAATGCTCCAAATGCAAATAATCTGCAGAAATTTCTTTTAATTCTCTTCGCGCTTGAGATATACCCTCTTCGTGTAATTCTGCTCTGCCTTCGTTGTTCTTTCCCTAATTGCTGTGCTACCACTGAAGTACAAAGGCAACAAACTACCATTGGTATTCATTCCAGCAGAGATGCCAAATCAAGTCCATGGTCGTAGTCGTATAGTTCGCGCTAAAAAAGGAACCCCAAGTATTTGCATTTTGTGTGAAACTATTTCTAAATCCCTTGGCTGTTCTTGCATCCATCATCCGTCTTCTCTCATCATCGCAAAACTCTCGCTGGCAAGTTCAAGTGCTTATCTGCCACTTAAAATTAATTCAAAAATAGACTACCTATGTAGAGTAGATACTCTGCTTTCCGTAATAGATACTCACTTACTCTTGTGTGTTTGGGGCGACATAACTTTTGTAGACGTTGCGTTGTGACGAAACTCGATACTCCAATGCATACATTTTGCCATTTGTCACTCGTGTGTTCGATGTTTCACGGTCGGGAATCAACAACAATGTGTTTTCCCATTTGTATCCGTTCTCATATTCCATTAGTATCTAATGTATAGTGTTGTGTTTGACTTTTGTATATAGTTCGCCGTGGAACAGTGCACAAATTGAAAAATAAAAACTGCAAATAGAAAATTTTAAAATAATACATATCTGCATCTACCTGCGAAGATTATACACGACTACACGCTGCATGCACCACTTGAATCATTCATCTAACGAAAAGTGTCAACCCGGTCTATAGCTGGAGTATTGGGTATTATTCCGTATTCCGTATTCTATATGCACTTGGCTACTAGTGTTCTCGCTCTGTGTCACCACTGGAGTCAAGAGCAAATATAGGTAGTGCACTCACCTTGTGCAACGAGCGAGTAGTGAACTTAATTATTGTAAATATTTACCCGATAGTCTTTTAGTTTGTTTTCCTTTTTGTGTTTGTTTTAGGTTCTACTACTGTCGACGTAACTTCAAAAACAAACAAAGCTGCGAACATAATTATTATCAAACGAATTTCTTTGGTCATTCAAAATTGACGAATTCCCTCAATAGTTGTGATATTTTTTTTTAAATCTAATCTAGCGCGATATAAGGAAGTTCCTTTTATGGAAAGGAGTATCTCGCTTTAACACACGAGTACTTGTCGAATGTTTACCGGAACAACATGTAATCCTTGGTGTATCGTGTGACAATTATATTTTTGCGCAATTTTATTTGTTAAGACGACATTGCAAGTGAAGTTGAATACGAGTCTATTTTTACCCTCGTAGGTCATATGAAACTCAATTTGCAATCATTCATGGGATTACCTTTCGACAAGTTATGTGACCATGATATGGAGTACAAAGCTGCAAGTGTTGTTGTATTTTCTAATCTTTAACAGGTGGGGTTTTTTTTATAAATTATTTTCACTCTTTGTGCAGTTGAAAGTTTATTTGTATAAAAAAGCATATGGAAAATATACAGCAGTTCAGTAAAGATTTTTGACAGTTTACATACTCCTACCAAATTACATTGTTAGGTCCATAGGCCTTGTTTTTTAAAACCATTTATTTGCGTTTTTACATTTGCGATGAATCGAAGGGATCTACAATGTTATGCCGATTTCGAACGGCCAAATGGAGAAGATTTCTCAGGACAGTTATACCCTCAGTTGTTTGTCAAGCGTTCGCAAAAGGTGGCGCCATGGAAAAAACCTAAATACATAATTAATCACTCTTATTTCGAGTGGCGTTTACCACGATTTAAAGCATGCCAATTTGAATTTACCATTGAACGCCATTTAATGTTAAACGCCTTGTGGAATCCATTAGTATATAACAACCGTCATGTGAGAAATTTCCCTTTCATTCTTTAAGGCGTTGAACGCCACAAAAATTGTTAATTTATTCAACTAAATAAATTAAATTGTATAAATTTCTAGGGTTAAAAATATAAACCAGAAACAATTTAAGACTTTCGTAGAATTGGAAGAAAAATACACTTCGTTGGCAAGAGGATGGGGAGTCTTAAACGCTCACGCCAATATTGAATGGGACTATGTAGCTATAACCCTTAACAGCCCAGGGCAATGGAAAATATTGGGAGTAAGTTATTGTTAGCATCATTTTTAAGTTTATTTTTTAATGTGGGTTGTGCTTGTCCGAACTTAAAATGGTTTTTCTTACACCGTTCAGGTATTTGCCCTCAGCTAAGAGTCGCCAAGTTGCAGGAAGTTTCAATATCACCGGCATTTATCTTTTATTTCGTCCGATAAATGTAGGTATGAAAGCTTCCTTGCACGACTGGGTTGCACAAAACTTTCTCGTTGTTTTTTTACCAACTTGCTGGATGTCAGAGTCAGTGTGTGAATCTGAATACAGATCGGGATTTGGGTAGTTAGTAATTTTTGAGAAATATTTATACAACGCATTTATTTGAGAAAAACTATGTTCGTGATCTTCTTTAGAAAGCTTATGTTGTCGTAAATATGTATTTCGATCAAAATCGTTTGAATCGTTTTTTGTAAAATTATGCAACCAAAATTGTAAGAAATATTACAATGTTTGGTTCGAAAAGCACTGTTCTTTAACTGTTTAGCTGAAAATTGAGTATCTACAAGGTATTGTTCACAGGATATCCGCATTAACCACCAGTTACATTTTTATCCAAATCGAAAATGGGGTTTTCGACATATGAACAGTTTTTTTGAAAGTATCGTTATTGGCGATTGGGGTGGAAGTCGAAGGATGCAGTCATTTTCGAAAATATAATTAACTTTACTCCAAGTATGCATTTTAGTCAAAATCTTTATGTCCGTTTTCGTGTAAACTGTGGAAAACCAAATATTTAAAAAATTCCTGTAATTAAAAATTAAAAAATCCGGTATACGATAATTCATAAAAAACTTAATTTTTTCTAAAAATAAAAAGAATAAAAATAAAACGAAAAAAATAAATTTTATCCATATATTATGGCTTTATTAGTAGAGCAAACATTCCCATTAATTATGGAATACAACTTCGTTCAAGTGGCTGGCTTCGCAGTAGCGCATTCTGTTACTCCAATTTTCCAAGACCTTGTTGATGCTTTCGGGATGTAGCTCACGGATTGCTTGGATGATATTGGCCTTAAGTGCTTGAATAGTTTCTGGATTGGTGGCATAACATCGGTCCTACACGGTTCCTCATAAACAAAAGTCCAAAGGGGAAAATCGCAGCTCCGAGGCGGCCAATTGACATCGCCAATACGGCTGATCGATTGTGACATGGGCAGTGTGGCATGACGCGCCATCCTGCATGAACCAGAGGTCGTCCAAATCCATGTCTTCAATTTCAGTAAAAAAAACAGTCGGTTAGCTCTGTAACGCCCATCGTTGACCGAAACGTTGTTCCCAGCCTCATTTTCAAAGAAAAATGGTCTAATGATGCCACCACTGACCAGTCCGCACCAAACTGTCACTCTCTGTGACAGCCGAGATGAAAATGCGCCTCGTCAGAAAAGATGATTTGTCGCCCAAAATCGTTGTCCTACTCAAGCTGCTCTAAGGCCCAAACTGCGAAGCGGATGGTCGTGCGTCATCAATTGCTGAGTCAATTGGACCTTGTGAGCGAATAATCCGAGATCTTTGTGCAGATCTCACACTCTCGGCACGACGTCGAGGACAATGAGTGTTGTCCACTGGCATACCAGTCTCACAAACTTTTTGCACAAAGTTGCGTACAGCAGGCGCGGTGGGTGCTTCATTTCGGCCAAAACTTTTTTTTCAAAAAACGCACTGTTTGGGCTACACAGCACTCACTTTGGAAATAATTTTCAATATTCCCCAAAGTTTCAAGCGTAAAGCGACTCATTTCGTTCCGCGGATGTATGATACTGACTTTCTGTCAAAATTTCGATCGGGAAACAGCTGTCAAAGAACCTATGATGTAATTGAAACTACACTTCGATTCACCATCTTGCCACTTGCGGAAACTGAGCGATGAGCACTTGTCCACAAATTATTATTATTGAATACAACAGAGAGGTTCACAACCGCAATGCATTTTATTGTTGCTTACAAAGTTTGTCGATCTCACGAGTCTTCTTCTTAATTTTTCTCTTCTTAATTGTCGGCTCAATCACAGCGTCTTTGACTAACCTTGTGTTGCCACAACCTCCACTCCCGCGTATGGTTCACAGCACAAAAGTATGATCCGGTTGATTTTTGTACAGTCAGAGGCAAACCATAATTGGTTTCTGCTCTGGTGCCCAGTATCATATTAAGGTTGTCAATGACATTTCCGCTGTAAAAAAATCAATTTCGGAGTTCATTGACCTAAAAACATATTGATTGACATCTGCTCGCGGTTTGAAGACGATTCCTTTAAATTTTCGAACATTGCGACAAACACTGACCACCTCACAAATCACGATTCCTTTTTCTTGCAATGCCTTTCATATAACTCCCACCACACGTGTGTCCTACCTACATATATAAATCATATTTTGTTCGCTTCCGATTTGGTTTCTGAGAAATCCGTTCAAAAATCCCACGAAAATAAGTAGCAGCCATACCTAACCTATATCACCCTCCCTCCAGTAACACATTTCCGTTTATCAAACACGTCCAACTTCAGTATCAAATTTCCAGGAGTTATGTGCGCTAAACAAACATCCATCCATCCATCCACTTGGCAAAATTCTCAGGTGGTAACTTGATACAAGTTTTTAATTAAAGCACCTAAAACAAGACTTTGTAGGCAAGAACTTGCAAGGCTGGCTCCCATTCCACCGGTGCATTTGAACAGTGGCAACCGACGACGCGACGCGACGTTTCCAGTTCCACTCTGCAAATATGCGCGCACGCAAACATTCCTCACCGACATGTACGGTTTACTCCGAAGTCCGAAGCGATCTTGGTCCACATCCCCAGCGGTCATTTGCGATTCTCAAACATGGCCGATAAGTATTATAGGTGCTGATGGAAAATAATTTCCATCACTTGGAGTTCTTGAACTATTTTAATTGTATTCCATGGAAGTGGTCGTTTTGTTCGATTTGGTTTTTGCCAACTCTAGTCACGTACTAAGTACGCGGACGAAACCGATGCGCTGGCGACAAATTGGGAAAACTATTATACGATAGGAAAAGTCTCTTGTTTCCTCGTCGCCGTCGTCGGAGATTGGCAATCTGAGCTATGCCACTATACTATCAGCCATGCATATCAATTGGAAAGCTATTCTGCATAGACCAGTGATCGTGACGTGACACTAGAGAAAGAATGAATTCTCGACGCGATGAAATCTATTTCGTTGGATCGCTTAGGACCATTTTTGGAAGAATTTTACTTTCATTGTAGAGCAACACTTCGGCAATTAAGTGTCGTGACTTGTGAAGAGTTTATTGGAGCAGTTTTCGATTTTGAGTGAAGCGCACGTTTTGAGGGAATAAAATTAGAGACAACCAAAAACAGAACTCGTGGGCGTATTTTTTCGAAAACATGGTCTCGTCTCATTGTAGGGCGTACATTTTGAGTTTGTTGACACTAAACGGGTTGAACTGATAAAACTTACACTCACGAAGAAATGTGGCGTCGATATCTAGGTACTCGTCGTAGGTACTTATCTTTGGAACACAAGTGGTATAAGATTGCGAACGTGATAGGCGAGTAAGTGGTAGTCATCCAAACAATTCAATTAACGCGTGAATAGTTGTAAAGTGTCAAATACAACTGCCGCGACTTGACATCGATATTAATTGAGGACAAACACGAAAGAGGCCCGATAAAGCGTTACGCGAGGAACAATGAGTTTAATCCGCACGTTACTCATCGATGCGTTGCAATGGTTTCGGATTTTTTTTTTATTTTACTGGAAGCTACTATGGATTGTGGGTATATCTTTATTTGGAATTTCCCGCCTCACGAGGATGATTGATATTCTGTGTGACTATGGTTGAAAAGGAGGAAGAGTCGTCGCCTGGACATACGTCAGAAGAGAATTATTAAGTGTCTTTGTTTGATGTCTGTTGGTTTCATAAGGCGGAAGTGTCTTCTTTCGAGAAAGAATTCTTCGAAAATAAATATTGGATCAGTTGTTAAGTTTAATGGGATATAACACAAAAAAGACAGCAGTGCGGGTTGTTATAATGATAGATGATCTGCTTGATATGGCTCATCGGTAAAGATGAGATCCAAAAAGGACTACCAAAAGATGGGACAGATCTGTCTATCTAGAGTAGCGTGATGATCTATTTTTTTCTTTGTCAGAAATACGGAAAACACCATAAACGCAACGTTCTTAATGAGTGTGTTAATTCGACTTACAACATTTTTTCTGTATCTTGAACTTGTTTTTCAGCTCTGAGGCTAAATCAAGTAGAATAAAAACGTTTAAATGAGACCGTTTTCAGGAAAGCTGTCTCTATCATGTCTGGTGGCAATGGACAAAGACAGCTATTGTCGAAACGATGTCCGTCGATCATTTTAATTTTATGTGGCCCTTTCCACTGCCTAACCGGAATGCGTCTAACGTTCTCAGATAAACCCTATACCCTGAAGCAGTCTATGTTATAACTGCCAATTTAACCAGAAGTTTAACTGAGTTTTTTTTAGTAAGCCTTCATGAGTGAGGTCATTAGTGAAGGGGTTCTAAGTCGCAAGATTTGCACCCAACTCCCAAAAAGCCGCTTATCTCTATTCAATAATGAAATTTCGATGAAATGTAAAGGGGTTTCCAATAGGGATGGGCAGATTTTGACAGCTCTATTTTATCTGCTGTACATTTTTCGGTTTTTTTATTTTTCAGACACTAAAGAAAAGTCACTATAGCAAGTCACAGCGTCGAGTAACTTTAATATTGAAACGATACATACGTTGCGCATGGTTTACGGTTTACATGGTCTTCCTTTTTTAGTTGACTATTCTACGTTTGGTAGAAAATTTAAGTCTACCGGTTCAATGAACAACCAACCATACACCCATACCCAACCCATACGTCAACGAAACGCAAGATCTGCCAATTGGCCCTAATTCGATTATATGGTTGTCACCGACATGTGGTTCCAACAGGATGACGGTAGAGTTTTGAGGGCATGTCTATCTCACGCAGAGGCGACGAGAACTGCCCACTAAGATCGTGCGATTTGATCCCAATCAATAGTCGTTTCTTTGTGGGGTTCCTTAAATCGCAGGTCTATTGTCAATAAGCCGCAAACGACCTGAGGCCTCAAAGTTCCGTCCCATTGCTTAAATTCAGCTTGATCTGTGCACCAGATTAATCGGAGAGCGGTCATTTAAACGATGTCATATTCCACACATAATGTCTTCTGTATAGGCCTTTCAAATAAAACTAAAAATACGTTCATACACATACAAATTGTTCCCTATTGGAAAACCCCTTAGAGGAAAAAATGACGATTCGGAACCAAAGAATATTACGCAGATATAAGTTGGCAGATTGGTCCATTTACAGGATAGATTTAGTTAGACACAGGGTTGTGAGGAGAACCATCACAAGACACTAGGACTAGGCACCTTAGTGGGCCTAGTTACCGGAGACAACCATCTTTTAATAAATGGAAAAATCTACGCACTTTCCCTAATTTAATTTCATTTTATCTTCTATGTTGTTAAAGAAGTATAGTTTCCCAAAACTTTTTACCGCGTACGTGCTATGCCATGACATTCGCACAGTATGTGTGTGACGTCTTTCTCGCAGAATCTACACATTATAATATGTGAACGTCCTAATCTATTTTCATGATTGCTCTGCCTAGATTGAAAATTTGCTTAGTTATATTAGATACTAGCGGTCCCGGCAAACGTTGTTTTGCCTGCTCGTACATTTTCATTTCATTTTTATTTAACCGATGTGTCCAGACTGATTCTGTACTCCGTGTGCTTTGACCGATATTTCCTCGGACGTTTGTATTGTCTAGACAAATTTGTTCCCATGACTGTCGAAGAATAACGTTAGATATTTTTTTTTTTGTTATGAGAGGTGTCACGCCCTTTTGTCCAGTCCCGCCAGGTTTTGTAAAATGATTCAATCAGGCAATGTTCAGATATCGTGATTTAAATAACTTTGTTGTAAGGGTGGTGCCATGGCCCGTTTTCCAATCCCACCCACTTTAGCTCCCATGGGTGTCGAGAAATAGGATTTAAAATGTATATTTTTTTATACGGTAGGTACCACGCTCCTTTGTCCAATTTTGATCAAACTTTCACTTTTTTTTTTGTATGAGCGGTGCAACACCCTTTGTCCAATTTTGACCAATCTTCACAGCAACACTCCTGGGCCAATACGTGGGATTGTCTGTAAGTTTCAACTCAATCGATTCGGTGGTTTTCGAGATAAAAGATTTTGAATTTTTTTTTTGTATGGGCGGTGCCACGCCCTTTTATCAAATTTTAACCAATCTTCAGAGGAGCACTCCCGGGCCAATACCTAGGATTGTCTGTAAGTGTCAACTCAATCGATTCGGCGGTTTTCGATATAGTATACGATTTTGTTTTTTTTCGTTTGGGCGGTGCCACGCCCTTTGTCAAATTTTAACCAATCTTCACAGCAACACTCCTGGGCAAATACCTAGGACTGTCTGTAAGTTTCAACTCAATCGATTCGGCGGTTTTCGAGATAAAAGATTTTGAATGTTTTTTTCGTATGGGCGGTGGCACGCCCTTTGTCCAATTTTGACCAATCTCCAGAGAAGCACTCCTGGGCCAATAACAAAGATTATCTGTAAATTTGAGCTCAATCGATTTGGCAGTTTTCGAGATATACGATTTTGAGTGTTTTTTTTGTATGGCAGGTGCCACGCCCCTTTGTCCAATTTTGACTAATCTCCTTCAGTGCACTCCTGGGCTAATACCTAAGATTATCTGTAAATATGGGCTCAATAGAGTCGGTGGTTTTCAAGTTATACGTATCCGAACATGTAGGCGAGTAAAAGAGCGTGATGAAATTAAAACAATGTTGTTCGCTCAACGGTTGACTTGAAACTGTCTAGCTTTATTTTCGGTTGACAAAGTTACGATTAGTATATAGGATAGATACATGAATAAATAGTTGCAGTTGCATCATACGATTTAATACATTGAACATAAATACATTTAAAGCGTCTTGGTAAAATAAATAAATACAAGAACATAAGCGAATACATTATAAATACAAGAATATGTGTCTTAAAATTAATACATGCATAATTGAGTGGGATTTTCGACCACAAACACATTTTAGAACTCATTTTTATATATATAGAAGATTAAGTCGGGAGAGCCTTCATTGGGCTCTGGCACTGCGGCCTCTCTAAAGGGGGTTATTGTGCCTTCCCTGGTAGGATCCTAGAGCAATCTTTTTACTCAGGACACAGTCAAGAAAACAAGTATCGTCTCTGAGGGTATTTCAGCAAGTTTTGTTGAGTTTTAAGCCAGACTTCATTGGATTCGATTAGAGCTAAGTCCTGATGTGTTTCCTGAAACATCTCTTACTGACACCGCAGAAGGGTTCAGGTCTGACAAGTGGCATTGTCGCGCCGGCTTTGGCCAGTGAGTCTGCTGTTTCGTTTCCAGCAAAGCCACTGTGGGCTGGAATCCAGTGTATTATGACTAGGTTTTTCTTTGCAAGTTCTTACATGGCCCTGTACGTTTCCAGGACCAGCTTCAATTTTATGACAGATGAGCCCAGAGCTTTAAGAGCAGCTTGGCTGTCTGAGAAGATGAATATAGTTTTACCCTTACCCTTTTTACCCTTTTACTTAGTTCGTTTGTGGTCCATTTCTGGCCATAGGGCCTTGAAGACGCGGTGACCGGCTGTGTTGTCCCATATTTGGGCTGTTTGTTCGGGTATGTTGCTTTTGATAATTTCCATCAAAGTACTCAACGGTGGGTTGACGTCAACTTATTGATTTCTCGTCATTTATTTCTCCGACCTTTTTTTTTCCAATTCGTCGTTTGAATTCGTTTCCTTCTGACTTGGTTCTGTACACATACTGCCTTAAGCATTATGCGGCAATCCTTGACTATTATCGATTTGATGTAGTTTGATTCTAGTGCTTTGAGAGCAGCGTGACTACCGATGTAAATATCGATACTTTTATCGGATATCGAATATCGATTCCATCTCCGCTAGAATCTCCGACTGAAAGACACTGCAACGGTATAGCCTTTGCCATTTTTCTCTTTCTTGATACATTATACTGTATGTTTTATATAACTCCAGCGAAGGGCAGACTTCATCCGTTGTTATTGGATTGTCATTGAACAATTCAGGAGTGTCCTATATTGCTGAAAAGAGCCTAAGTTTCTGTGCCTAAGCGCACTATTTCCAGCTGCAAGGTGTGGATCGAAGTAGAGCCGTAACGGCTATTTTGGCTCTTCTCTGAGCTGCTGCTAATTGTTTGCCATTTTTATTCTTTCCTGTGTATTTCAATTCCTAAAATTATGCCAAGATATTTAGCTTGTTCTGATAGTGATAACTCTGTAGCATCTAGTTTTGGCAGCCTGAATTGTGGTATCTTGTGAAGACAACAAGTTTAGTTTTGGATGTATTGACGTTAAGTCCATTTTTCGTTATGTCCATTTTCTAGGGGGTAGCCAAGACATAATTTCATATAGAGTGTCTAAGAATTTCCCTTGAACTATTATTACTATACGTCATCTGCATAAGCCGTGACATTCATGCCCATTGATTCTGGTTTTTAGGACCTTATCCCATAACATGAGGGGATATGAACCTACTTTGCTCTTGTTACCGATCTCCTTATGGAACTTTGTTCGAGAGAAGACAAAGAAGAATGGCCAATTCATACAAATGACACTTCTAGTCTCAGCTCACTCCTACTCTATGCTGCAGTCTGAGGGGGAACGCACTGAAAACACGGACGATACGCATCCGAGATCGATAAGCTGATTTAGAACAATATCTGATTAAGCTTCATCCATCAGTTATAGTCGAAATGAGTTCCATCGACATCTTCGCAACCGGGATACTATGAATTTACTATCCGAAGACTTCCTCAAAAATAGGAAGAGATGGAGAAGTAGTATTCTGGTATTCCTCAGACCGGAGGGAGTCCTCTGAGTCCCCTCAATCTAATTCGGGTAGCTTAACCATGAAATCAGTCTATCTTCATAATCTTAATTTCATATGTGACACCTTTAATTAACAACTTCCCTTATATGTATCTCATTTCAGATGCCAACAACTGAGATGCCTTAAACAAAAATTTACAACAGCAGCGCCCAATAACTCGCTCATCAATGTACACAATTCAAACTACAACGGCTACATTCATAAGAGCTAGATGAAATGCGCCTAAATGTAGACGTCCTAAATGCAACAATGAAATTCATTTGACGAGCCACAATCTGAACGTAACGTAAACAAGTTCCACAATTTGTAACGTATCTTCAAAGCTATATCGTAAAACCAACCGCACTTTGTCCAGCATATGTGTGGAACGTATTTTTTCATCGCAAATGAGTTTGATCGTATAGCATAGACAACAACCACAGATTGGCTATGGATTCAGCAATAGATCGTGTAATTCGTGCACCCTCACGCAGACGTGGGGGACGGAGCGATGAACAGCTGTATGGTCGGGTAAGTTTGAATTTATCTTTCTACATCAAGCAATAATGTGATAAATGGTATCTGCTGTATCTGTGGTGATAAAAACGAATGAATTTTGAATTTTTCATAGCTCTGCAGAGTTTTCTTTCTTTGAGATTTATTGCTAGAGACCATACTCGTCGTAATATATATTTTTGTCTTTACGTGACTATCTACATGTAGATTGTATGAGGATATCGACTGCTGCTTTCTTCCCAGGTTCCGTTCATGTCGTCACAGTGGGTTGGGAAAAATGTGCAAAATTCCTTAAACACGTCGTGCATTCAGATTTATCTCAGGCGCATATTGCACGAACTTTTACTTTTCCTCGTTAACCCTAATTTCGGTGAAGGCAATTTCATAGCCCAAAGTGTAATTATTTTTCTTTTGTTTTTGTCTTCTGACTGATGAGCAGTTGATGATGATTTGTGTTACTGTGAAAAACGATTTGTTAGCCTTAGAGATGTGGACACACATAAATCGCAAATTTATGTTGGGACTATGCCCGAGAAGCACATTTGCCGCAACCAGATAAAGGAATTATTTATTCGATTGTGTGCTCAGCATTATTTAATTATGAGCCGTAAAGCCAATGTTGGTACTTGTACGGACAATTGGTTGGACAATTGAAGGGGAAAATCAATATTTATGTAGAATACAGCCCACCCATCAGACACATGCACACACAGAGTGAAAAAGTCCTTGCTCTAGGGAACGAAATATATATTATAATCAATGTTCTTTCATGAGTTGGCAGATAAGATGAGATGAGTTAATAAATTCTTCGTCTTTTTGCTCTGCTGGTGGCCCTTAGCTGTGGATTATGCATCTTTTCGTCATTTCTGTATCTTAGTCTTTTTTATTATGCTGCTATTGCCATGATGAAGGACATGATGGAACCTGGAATAAATCTTATGGTGTAATAAAAGCAGATGTTTTGAAGCTGTTTGTCTTGATGCAGCGTTCTTTCGTGTTTTTTAACAGTTTTACTTTACAATGCCCTAAAGGTCGAATTTGCAACTGTTTACATTCAGCCAGCTTCGTTGTTTATCCATAGGATGATGGTAATGTTGTTTTTTAGTATCACTATCCAGATTTACTTTTACCGCGAGTTGCTTGATTAAGAATGCTTCCAACTTGACTCATTGTTGGACATAGGTACATATATTTATTTCATTTAGAAGGTGCAAAGGACCCAAGTTAAATCATTGTTGTTATCATTTTAGTATTGTGAAAAAGGCTAATATTAGTTGGTGGTAGAATGGCGAATGAAAAGCTTAAAAGAAGGTCTGAGCTTCAAACAAAAGTCGCACATCCAATTTTGGCTATATCGGGACTTCGCCTGAATTCCTGCATTGTCCTTTTTTTTGTGCATTTCCACACGATCGAAGAACATTTTTGTTGGTGATATTTTGCTTGAGAGCAATCTCCAGACCCATTTTTTTTGGGTTCCCCTGTTATCGTGATGTAATTTCTGATTAAAATCATCTCGAGAATGAGAAGAACAGTTTTGAAAGCCATCTAGGTGCCGGCTCCAACTCACCGGCTAATGGGTGTTTAGATCTTTCGGAAGAAATCACCTTCGCCCACACATATTTTCAGACTGAAGGCCTGTATCACTCTCCAAGTAAGATTTCTAAAATCTAAAAAATGTTTTTCTTTTATGGAGTATCTACAAAATTTGAGATTGAAATCGATCGGCTGAAAAATAAGAATTTACCCATACAAACTTTAACCCCTACTTTATCCCTTTTTGAAGTTCGAATTTCTAAAAAATCGATTCTAAGTGATCACTTTGGCCATAAAAGGAAATTTGTTTCAAAATGTCAACTTCCGTTTTGGGCCGAGCGTTGATCAGTAACCGCCAATCAGTTAGGACAAACTGTTTTACAGTGAGATGACGGATACATAGAGTCAATTTGTGTTTTGAGGCTGAAGTTCCCATTTGATTCCAATAACTTTTTCGCAACAGTACAGAGCCGTGTTGACTGTCTTAACTCGGTTCAGGATATCGGGATTTCCATATTAGTTTGCTGTTCAGAATGAACTAACAGTAGATATTAGTTAGTGGCAAAAGGGTACCATTTAGTTTTAGTGCGGGACGACGAAGTTGATATGGGTACAGTTTGGTTCTCTGTGTATTGACCCCCAGGCCAAATTTTTTGATTTATTTAGAGAACTTAGACAGGGTATTCTGGAGAAAATCTCGTATTGAGGTGTTTCTCTGAGACATTAATTGCAACGACATCTATACATAGGTGCACTTTGCACCCTTTCCCTTTCAGTATTTGAAGTAGAGCCAGTGTAGCCAACATTTGAAATTAGTTCCCCCTAAAAGTGATGTCAAAACCCCCTAAAATTAAGGCAAAACCCCCTAAATTGACATTTATAAAATGTGTAGTATTTTTAAGTGTAGATTCTGTAATTTTAAATAAATTAAAATACTTTCATTAAAAACTTAAATAAACTTTGATTTATTTACTTCATTTGGAAAATTATTATGGATTTGGCGATATCCAATCTGTAAACGATATACATAGGTACTTCCTTACAAAATAATTTAATAAAAATGTAAGACAAACCTTTCAATAAAACATCGCACTCCCATATATTGGTGGATTTTTGACAATATTTTTTTTCTTTTTCTTTCGGCATATTTTCTGGTTTCTGAACAAATTAATATATGAGATGAACAGCTGATTAGCTGTCAAATGTTCTGGTGTTGCAGTAAGTACACTACTCACCCCCAGATGTTGTTACTATCATTAAATTTAGCTCAGGTACACACTAAGCAGATCTGTTGGTGTTCAATTTAAAAAAAAAAATATTATACCCCTAAAAAATCCCCTAAACAATTTTACCCCCTAAAAAACCCCCCATACACTTTTTTTCACCCTAAATTTAGGGGGAAAACCCCTAAGTTGGCTACACTGAGTAGAGCCAATAGCTCCTCAGCTAAAAATATTGAATGCAGTGGAACCCAATTATCCAGTGGGTCGCACAAAATAAACATTGCCGAAAAATGCCACGGGATTATTGATAGGAAACTGAAATGATGAATAATTAATATTTTTATATGTTCGCTCAACAAAAGGAGCCCAACGGAGTACAATGACATTTTTGATTAAATTTTTATTTACCCACATAAATTGTGAGTGTTGTCTAAGATTCATACTCGTATCGTATGCATTATTGTCTGGGTTGACTTCAGGGTGTTCAAATCCGGGTGTCGAATCTAAGCAAAATTTCAAAATTATGAGTGGTAAAAGTTTACGCGGACTAAAGACTTACTTTAAATGGCGCTCACAGTCCGGGGCGGACCACGGCCTCAACCAATAAGCGGATTAAAAAACAAAACAAAAAATAGCGTCACTCACTCACAGAAAAAAATTGTAAAGGCTTTACTATCCGAATTGTAAAACCATCTATTTACAATTTAAATAGCAAATTTGGTTAATTTACTATTTTAATTACAATTTAGTTAGTTTTACTATTTTATTTTTTGTTGAAAATTTGTGTTTTTATGTCACAAAAAAAAAATTGTAATACATATTTACAATTTTCTGTGTAAAATTTACCTACCATTTTTAATTGTAACTATAGTCATTACAATTTAATAGGAAAAAAATATGCGAAATTTACTTATTTCAATTGTAATTTTTTTTTGTTTTCTTCGATAAAAAAAACTTAAAAACACAAATTTTCAAAAAAACTAAAATAGTAAAACAAAAAAAAAAAAATGCAATTAAAATAGTAAATTAACTAAATTCGCTATTTAAATTGTAAATAGATGGTTTTACAATTCGGATAGTAAAGCCTTTACAATTTTTTTCTGTGTGTGGGGGAACCGCTTTTCCTCCATTGTGACATCAGAATCGAAGCTTTCCAGACAAAAGAATTCGGGATACAGTTTAAAATATTGAAATTCTTCACAAAATGAATACAACCAAGTTGGCGTTGAGGCCCCTATCCATAAAATTTAAGCTTTTTCAATTGAAAATAGTAAAAAAAAACGAAATTTACTATTAAATTTTAATGACTATAGTTGCAATTAAAATTTGTAAATTTTACGCAGAAAATTGTAAATATTACAATTTTTTTCTGTGAGTGACACTACAAAGAAAAATACACTAAAATACACTGTTGACACTCGGACGTAACGTAATGTACTACTCGCACTTCTGACTGAATACTGAATTTTTTTTCAAGAAACGGGACTACCGACGCCAACGAGGCGAACTAACAAGAAAAATTCCGTTAAGCATGTCGCGACTGCGACGTTCGTGGTTGGTTTAACAAGAAAACATGTCAATTAACTACATTCGCGTTAGTTCCATAATGTTTGTGTTTCTTTAACAATGTTTATGGTTAGCTGCATTCTTTTTTATTATTTCAACATTTTCGTGATACATTCAACTGAAGTGCGCTACGTTAACAACGTTTCTGATTGTTACACGCGAGACGCGACCGATTTACAACACGGCAAAGAATGTTGGTTGTGATATTGAGAAATGTTTTTATAAAAACATGTCCACAGATGCTCATGATACTTTAATAATAGACAATGCTATTTTAGCTTACAAATGTTTGTGTTAAATAGTACTGAAATCGTTGTACTCCAACTACGAAAGAAAGAAACTACATAGTTGTACATGCCCGGCTTTGTCCGTGCTTAGGAATTGTATTTCTTAGGTCTTTAGATAATAATGTTCTTTCGTAAAATGCAAGAAATGAGAATAATTCTATTTGCTGGAATTTTCTTTCTGCTTGAAATACTTGAAAACAAAAAAAGAATCGTGAAAATCGGCCCCAGCGGTTATTGAGATATAACGTAATCGAGTTTCACCTCATAGAAGATGTTTTTTGTATAGGTAGGAGGTATACGATTTGGAATCGTACTTTTTTGTATGGGTGGAGCCACGCCCCTTTGTCCAATTTTGACCAATCACAGAAGCACTCCAGGGCCAATAACTAAGATTATCTGTAAGTTTGAGCTCGATCGATTCGGTGGTTTTCGATATATACGATTTGAAGGTTTCTATTTTTTTATGGGCGTTGCCACATCTCTTTGTCCGCCAAACTTCACAAAAACCTTATATAGACCAATACCAAAAAATTAATGCTCAATTTTTATATATACAGGGTGGGCCAAATACAAGTTTCTTTTTAAAAATGCGATAAAATGAACAAAATTAAAATTTTTCCATGTATTATGGCTTTATTAGTAAGAGCAAACATTCCTATTAATTATGGAACACAACATCGTTCAAGTGGATGCCTCGGCCGACATCGCAGTAGCGCATTCTGTTACTCCAATTTTCCAAGACCTTGTTATGATGATTTCGGGCTGTAGCTCATGGATTGGTTGGATGTTATTGGCCTTAAGTGCTTGAATCGTTTCTGGATTTTTGACAAAACATCGGTCCTTCATGGTTCCAAAGGGGTCAAATCGCAGCTCCGAGGCGGCCAATTGACATCGCCAAGACGGCTGATAACACGATTTGGGAATTTGGTGCTTTTGCGATCGATTGTGACATGGGATGTGTGGCATGACGCGCCATCCTGCATGAACCAGAGGGCGTCCAAATCCATGTCTTCAATTTCAGTACAAAAAAAAAGTCGGTTATCATGGCTCTGTAACGCCTACTGTTGACCGAAATGGAATAAAAATGGTGTAATGATGCCACCACTCTGCAGTCCGCACCAAACTGTCACTCTCTGTGGATGCATTGACTTCGAGATGAAAATGCGCCTCGTCCGAAAAGATGAATTTTCGCCAAAAATCGTCCAATTCAAGCTGCTTTAAGGCCCAAACTGCGAAGCGATAACGAAGCGGATGGCCGTGCGTCTTCAATAGATGAGTCAATTGGTCCTTGTAAGCGAATAATCCGAGATCTTTGTGCAGAATTGTCCTCTTTGCGTACAGCAGGTGCGGTGGGTGCTTCATTTCGTCCAAAACATTTTTTCAAAAAACCCAATGTTTACACTACACACTACACAGCATTCACTTTGGAAATAAGTTTTCAATATTTCCCAACGTTGTTCAAGCGTAAAGCGATTCATTTCGTTCTGCGGAGGTATGATACTGACTTTATGTCAAGATTTCGAGCGGGAAACAGCTGTCAAGTGTCAAAATAACCTATGATTTAAAAAGAAACCATTAAATGGCCCACCCTTTATTAGGTTGATTTTAAATTTATTGACCACGTTTGTGTTTAATGAAAAACACTTAAGGTCAAATTATTTGTAAAATCCCTAAGTTGTAACTTCATCCTGTTTATTGTTGTTTAACAATAAAATCAACAATTAAATTGTAGGCTAACAATGTTAACATTTTTGAAACAACTCTGTGATATTTACGAGCATTTTAATCAAGAACGCCAAAGTAAAGATGTGTCGTTTTAAAACTCTTCAAACTTCCCATTCCCCTTGAATTAAGAAAATTACTACATACTTAGGTAATTTCCTATGTGGGATTGGTCAGGCTGGGTCAATTTTGAGACAGCTTAGTCATTCTGTTATTAGAAGGACTGAACTTGGTGTCAAAGCTAAGTTGTCAGTCTTTAATTCGGTGTTTGTTCCAACTTTTACCTATAGACTGGTCATGACTCAACATGTTTGGGTAATGACCGAAAGAATAAGATCGCGAAATGAGATTTCTCCGTTGTATTGCTGATGTGACCCGAAGAGATCGCATTAGAAATACCAGAACACGTGAGGAACTCAATTTCGAGCAGCTACTTCTCCGGACGGAGCGGTCCATGCTTCAGTGGTTTGGTCATCTAAAACGCATGTCGCATGTCCACAACCGACGTGCTATGGACGACGTACCATCAGGCAGGCGTCCTCTAGGTAGACCTAGGATGAGATGGTTAGATCAAGTCCATAATCTTTCCTCTACCCGTATGGGGATTGCCCTTGATGATTTGGAGTCGATGGCGGAGGATCGAGAGCTATGGATGGTCCACTTGAGCAACCTACACCCGCGACCCACTTAATGGACATGCGGACCATTTGAAAATGAAAATGATGACTACTTAGGTCAGTCATAGGGTACCTACTATCTTGCCATACATTCGACATCGCTGCTGTATGTTTCCTTTCTAATTCCCAACCCATTTAAATGCTATCAATTCAAAAAAAGAAAAAGAACCCAGAAAAGATGTCATCTTTGCGGTATCCCGCAATCTAATGTACGGTTCGGATGTTGTACATACATATGTATATGTATCTAGTTTCTCTCTGAGCACGTACACCATATCAGATGATAATAAATCGAACTCCAAAATGACCCACTTAACTATTTACTTTTGCATACATTCTTTTTTGTTATATTACTAGCCGCCGCATCATTAGCATGCGACCACGATACATTGCACGCGATCAGCGTTCCTTTTACAGAAAGAAAAGTAATTCCGATCCACACCGACTAATTTGCATATATTTTCCGCAATCGCGATCGCGTTTCGTGTATTTTTATTCGTTTTTCCCTATTTATCTCTCCCTCTCTCTCGCGCAGTAGGTGGCTGTCTAAACAAACCCCATTTAGATTACACGAACTAACAAACAACAAAAAGCTCTCTAAACATATATTGCGCGACAAGAGGTTCATTAAAACACCCAACCATGCGGACCCATTTCACCATCATCCAGTCCACCACCACCCAATAGTACCTAGTAGCGTTACAATCGATGCTTGGGGGGAAACAAGTTTGACTTTTGATGGTGATCATGATGATGATCATTCGGTGTCAGGCCCCCCCACCACCCTCAGTAAAGGAAGCGCCGCCATCACTAATTTCCATTTCAATCGAGTTTGTTGTTTCTTTGTTGCAACTTGGCGATAGTAATGCAGTCCTCGAAACCGCTCGCTCGAATGAGAGGTGCTCTCTCTCCTTAACAGACAGACTGTGAGAAAGCAGAAGAGCCAAAAGCACTAAAACGGGGCATTTAAACCACGAAACAGTACCCAGTGCAGAAACAAAAACAAACGCCAAAGGGAAATGAAAACACTTTTTGCGAGTTGCGCGCATAGCAATTTACCCGTATACCTCGGCTGCGGAAGATTGCTATAACGACGCGATCGCTTGTTAAGTTGGGGCGCAATGCGCCTCTCACTTTAAAGCCACTCTACTAGTAAAACGAAACAACAACAACACGAAACGACGAAAAAAAAAAACTTAATTCAATTCGAATACGAAAAAAATGATATTCGTTGTCGTTGTGCCTGTTCCGTCGTTCATCGCGCGTCGTTTGTAATTTCTCCGCGTTTAGTTAGTAGGTTGTTTGCTTGGTGTGGCGTACTAAGCCATTTAAGCCGGCTCTTTCCGTATTCATATCGTGCACGGTTCGTACAAATTTGGTTATATTTTCCATTCCTGTCGGTGGGAATCGTTACTTATTGTTTTTTTTTTTTTTCGAAAATGAAATCGAAATTGTTTGATTCTTTCGAGCTGTCAACCACTGACAACCAGTGAAGTGTCAAAAAAACAAGTGTAAATATTGATGAATAAAAAAAGAGATCACTACTGTGTAATCAGAAATTAGATAAGCTACATAAATGTGTAGCAGCAACCTTGTAATTGCACGAGTATGTGTGTAGTTTAGATAAATTTATTTTCAAAGTTCAATTGCGTTGCGTTTGCCGAAAAGTGTATTTACTATGGTTTTGCATAGTTCTTATGGCAGAAAGATAACGCACGCATGTGTTATCTCGGTATCTAAAGATATAGATGATTGAAGTAATTGAATTTTGATTGGAATAACCTCTAGCGCGTTGCCTGTTTGTGTCACCGATGATGGCAGCAGGAGTCATTGCCACCGGTGCTGCTAAGTATGTCAGATGTGAAAAGGTGAGTGAGTTTTCTCCTTTTCCCATTTTTACTTGAGCATGAACTCTCGTCCTCGCCTCGATACTTTTGTTTTTCATTCTTTTTTTTTTTTTTGTTTCAACAAGAGGGTGAATTCGGATTGGATACCCCTTAAAAGTTCAAGGCTGCGTGCAGAATTGTTTGCATTGCATCCCCCAAAAAAATAGTTCATCTGTTGAGAGTAACTATATCGGTTTCTCTTTGTTTAGTTTTTATTTCGGCTAACCGGGGCGGAAAATCCACAAAACTTTTACCAACACTGAACATGTACTTAGAGGGGGGTAGGTAGGTACGTCGTACATAATTATTTCTGCATCCTCATTTGAGATTATAATTACTATTGCAATTGATATGGTGATACTTGAAATGTAATGGATATAGTGTATCTGTGCGCCACATGTTTGGTAGCACTGTTGCTTTTCGTTTCGAATATAAAGAGCACAAATGATGTGGAACACTATCGTGGAGGATCTCTCATTTAGTTTGACCTATTTGCGGCCTAAAACGAGTTTCAAAGTTGTCAGTCAGTCATTGTTTATTCTTCTGGCACGAGTACTTCTGGTTTAGTCTTCGTGTGGATTGAGTGCATTGGGTACAGAGTTGCAGTAGTAATTTCTCGGATTGGTTGCCAGATACTCGTAGTTGGGGCAAAATGCATTTTCAAGTAGTATAGAAGTATGTAATATAATTCCTTTCCCATCGGTTTGTGCTCTCTGATTGTTTTATTTTTTTTTTTAGGTAAATGGCAGAAATCGTTTATCCATGTTGACATATCTAGTCCGACAGCAATACACATAAGAGTTGTGCCAATGTCATCGGCGGCGTATGGAAGTAATTTTACAGAATTGTGAAAAATTGTGTCTCTGGTGTTGGCTTCTGAGTTTCGCAGAATTTTCTCAATTATGATGTTGATGAAGTTACATGACAGTGCATCACATTGTCTAAATCCTTTTCTGACATCACCATCTCGGTTTCCGACCTTAATGGGACAGCGAGTGTTCTCCGTCGTCTTTCTGCACAACCTGACGAGTTTGCAGGGATGGCAAAGCTAGACATGGCTCAATATACAAATCGTCTCTATAAATAATGACATAAAAGGCTTTAAAATCGATTAACTGTTAAAAGTTAATTGAATTGACTGCAATATCTGCTACAGTGTGAATATTTCGTCGGTTTAAGTCCACATTCGTGCCTAAGACCGTGCATCCAATCGGTTCGTTGATAAATGCTTTCAGGCGTTCACAGATTACGGCAGACAGTATCTTGCATGCGATATTAGAGGATCTCCTTTCTATGCTGATGTTCCATTCATCAGGCCTCCTTGCTTGGAGATGAGTAAGTTAGTTTAGGTTGAATAGGGTGTGAGTTCAGAAGATTAGGCACCATATTGGGCCCATCGCCATCCCAAGGGAGCCCAAACACTTAATTTCCCTAAAGAACATAAAAGTGGTTTCAATTTTGTTTGAGAGACCAACATCCTCCAAATTGTCAAAGACGTACCTTCCAAGGTATTTCCATCTATTCCGAGCTTGACATTCACAGCGATAAGATGAGTAACATCCTCTGCGACATGTAGGTCCTCGCAATACCTGCACTGCACGTGTCCGTATTTGTTATTCTCAATCGCCTAGCGTGCTTCCTATAAAAGGCAGAGCCCAGAGAGTATCCCTATTCGTAACTTTGATCTGCTGAGTTTTAATAATTCTACAGATTTTTTTCCCGATCTAACTTCCATAAAGCCTTTGAAACCCTGTGATCTTCTATATGTAAGACCATCTTAGGTCTTCCCTATTTCTAGTTTTCTCCGTATGCGGCTTTAAAATCGATTAATTGTCGACTTCTGAATTTTCTCCAAAATCTGATGCAGAATGAATATTTCGTCGTGCTTTACAGGGCCTAAGACCGCGCATCCAATGAGTTCGTTGATAAATGGTTTCAGGCGTTCTATAGAGTACAACCGACAGGATTTTGTATGCGATGGTAGAGGGTTTCCTTTTTATACTGAGATTCTATTCATCACGTATACCTTCTTGAAAATGAGTATCTAGGTATATGCTCTTCAACAAGTCGTCTCCCACTGCCTTAAATAGCAGCATTGCTGGACTTGAGCTTAGATATTGACATCCTCATTTCATTTTGGTCGGGTGAAGGGAGATCTTGGGTTTCATCTTCCAGAATGGATGGTTATGCCTGACAGTGGAATTTGGGTCGTCTACGCCGTTTAACAGCCTACACCGACTCTGCCTCTACCACAAGAATCCCTTAATAATCTCTAAAGGTCTCTGTTGTCTTGTTGCATTGACACGTTCATTTTACTTTTGGTAAAACTTCCGAACATCGCTCCTGGAGTAGCACTTCCCTACTTCCTCGATCGCTCGCTTCTCGCGTTCTTTCTTTTTCCTCCTACTCATAGAGCTGTGGGCGCAGTGGCTTATAGGTGGTTAGTGTGCTGGAATACTGTGCCCAGGTTTGATCCCCGGAAAAACCCAAATTACATCTTAAGGGTTTTTTCTACTGCGTTACCTCTCGCGAACATCTGACAAACATCCGAGAGTATACCTGTCCTGAAAAAAGCTTCTCAATTCAGCCGGTTCGGACTTGGCATAAAATTATATGTCCGTTCCATTCGTCCCAAAAATAGATAAAAACTCACACAAACGAATGGTTGTGAGAAAATAGGCCTAGGGCGCCTACACGTCTGTTGCGCCAACTATTTATTTTGTTTATACATATAGCTTACGAGCCGATCTAGTCCTTTTCTGCAGCGCCGCTTTGTAAGCAAGTTGTTTTGGTGCATGTGCCTGCCGGCACTCTTCATCAAACCAAAGGTTTCGCGGGGATTGTGTCTCTGATGACCTGTTGACCATCTTCTTGATGATGGCGTCAGGGCTACTCGATAGGGTTGTACAATTGTTGCGATTACAGACGTCAACGTTGAATCCTCTGACAGTGTTTCTTCGTTCTAGTGGGGTCTGAGATATTCGCATTCGTACCTTGACTACAACATGGTAATGGCCCGAGTTTATGTTGGCAGCACGGAACATTGGATAATTTGGTCTTGATGCGGATTGTCATAAGACGTTCACTAACCTGTCGATAGCTCAAAATTTCTTGCCTAAGTCCCCTTCCTTCTATAGTTATATCTGTTTTGTAGCATTTAGTTCCGCTTCATGCGACTCCGAAAACTCTACGTCCAGATCCGAATGTTATTGTCCTATTTCCGTTTCTGAGGGTCGTCACCAGCAAATCCATCACTTCGTAGGCATATTTGTTTTATTTTTTTATTTTTTTTTTGTGGCTAGGTAGTTAACCTGTTGGCGCAGTAGCGCAGTGGTTAGTGTGCTGGACTACTGTGCGAGGGATCCCAGGTTCGATCCCCGGAAAAACACAAATTACATCTTAAGGTTTTTTTCTACTGCGCCACCTCTCGCGAACGTCTGACAAACATCCGAGAGTATGACTGTCCTGAAAAAAAGCTTCTCAATTCAGCCGTTCGGACTCGGCATAAAATTGTAGGTCCCTTCCATTCATTCCAAAAATTGAAACTCACACAAAACGAATGGTTGCGAGAAGCTAGGCCTTGGGTGTCTACCGCCTGTTGCGCCGCCTATTTATTTAGGTAGTTAACCGAACACACAACACCAAACCTTGAGGGCTAAGCCCTTGCTTGACCCTAAAACAGCAGGCCGGCTCTTCTGATGTCAGTAACCCACTTCGGGGATGTAAAAGCTGTCGTTTTCCCATAAAGGGTTCATCCGCCAACATCTCTTTTTCAGCACCCTGATGGGCTAGTCTTAAAAATTGTTCACTTAGCTCCAAATACGTCAGGGTCGCTCATATAAGGTACATAGGTATATCTGTCAACCTGTTGATTCAATCGAGTGAATTTTTCTGAGTTTCCCATAGACTTCTGTCACAGTCAGTCAGTCAATTCTGGAAGAGCATTATAGTGTTGCTATTTTCTTCGTTTTCAACATTCGTCCTTTTAGATAAGAACATTGACTAACATTGACTACCACGTGGATCTAAAATAAGCACAATTGATGCGTATGAGAAAATTCAAACAATCAGCGCCTACCCTACTCATACACACCTAACCAGTAACCACCAGAAAAAGGATACGTTCCCATAATAACGAGTGTCTGTCATCAGACAACATTTTAAACGTTATAATCAAGTAAACTAAAAACGTTCCTGTCCTTGTGATTGATAACGAAAATTATATCTTGCAGTAGTAGGTAAGTCATTCGTAAAAAAAAAATGCCTAACGGTGTCGCCCATTGGACATGCATTTTAAATTTGTTCCAATCAATTATATGCAGATAAAATATATACATTCAAATGCGTGTTCTACAGCGCACGACGGCGGCGTCATTTCGCCGTCTCCTATCGGCACGACTTCATTCAAGCCAAACCCAGTTTTTGCGTGAGAATATTAAACGATAAAGCCATTGCACAATCCGGAATGGTGCCTGAATGCAATTCTATCAACAAAATTACCACCTAACGCCACCTTCACCGTCGCGTCACCGCCACCATCAATTCCATCAGCTTAAGTATGTTTGTCGGCTAGCCAGCTCTCTCGACGGCTATATTTCGACTATAAATAGACAAAAGAAATATCTGCACCCGCATAAATGCCTCATGTTTTCCAATTAACCATAAGAATATTATATTCGCTTCGCTCCGAAGGCACTCAATGCATAATAAGGCTTTAAATTGAATTTTGAAATGCATTGGCTATAGCAGGGAACCACACCGTGATATAGGGGGCTCACTAAAGAATGCACGAGTTCATTATGTTTGCACTCCAGTCCTCCCCATTAAAGCGCGCGCCACATTCGCATTCATTTGCAATTTTAACTTCGTCTTCACCTCGATTTACCTCGGTAAGTAGTTCGTTTTTCTTTAGAAAAAAAAAAAAATGAAAGTAGCCTAGGAATAGGTGGTACGTATAGGTATAGATACTTTCCAAAGTTTTGCATTTGCCGACAAGAAGAATCCGCATTCACAGTCGTAGCTAGAGCGTCAGTGATCCGTATACTTAAGACGATGGGTTTGGCATTAAGTTAGCTGAATAGCTTACACCCACTATAAGCGGGGGTGACGGGGCTATGCCAGTTGCAATGAAAGCAAACCATGATTTATAGCCTGAATGTCAGGTAAGTGGTACAAAACGGAGATACGTCAACGAATCCGCATGGACATGGGCTTATTCATACCCAAACAGGTATTGTCAAACAATCGTGCGGCGCGCACTCTTATGGCGCTGAACACAATTGATGGTCTTCATAAAAATAAAAAATAAAACGGAATCGTGTCAGTTGAGTGCAACGAAAAAGAGAAAAAAATAGGCAACGTCCTCAAATGGTTTGACTGTGCAATGGATTGGCTTAGATGAAGAAAGTCTCATATAGCCTTGGGGCGGAAATTCATTTCAAAAGGAGAAAAATCCCGCAAACGACATCGACAGTCAACAATCGACATTCACAATGAAAGAGGCTAAAAAAATGAACGACGACAACTACAAATACTACTGAAACTGACGACAAAGGAAAGTAGTTGGCCGTAGTAAATTTTTCCTTCTCGTTCGTTTATTGTTTTGTTGGATACGATTTATCTTTTAAAGGAACTGATTCAATCCCATTTGGCGATGAGAGTCCACAAAGAAAAAAAAAACCTAACCTAAGAAAAAAAAAAAAACCATCAGAGAAAGTGTAGGAGTGTAATATAGAGCTCTTGGTGGTAGGTCTTGGTCTAGAGATTGGTATCTTGGTATCCTGCAGAATTTGAATTTGAAAAATATTTTTACATTGGTACATAAGTAGATTAACAATACTGTAATATTAAATATGCAAGGACACAAAACGAAGGAATACATTTTCTAATCCTAGAATTTGAAAATGGGGGGGCTAGGCTAGGACGAGTGTATGTATCTTGGATCAACATTTTTGACTAAACTTGATTCCAACAAAATTCCTGTCATTTCTTCAAAAAGGATTGTGAAAAACTATAATCGATGTCATCGATACAAAGCCCAGAAAAGCAACGATATTATAATTTGTCGCCGCAGCTAAGTTAAGAATTTTCTAGGGAACTTTTAACATAAAAGGGTTAACATGTATCAGTCTAAGCAGGCACCACATACGAATCATGACAGGTTTCCTAACGGGACCAATATAGACTAAAGGAACACCTTAAGAAAATAGGTATGTATATAAAATAAGGGTCTCTGCAGGTTCTGCTACGAGAGCCCCTAGTCCAGATCATATTCTGCAAACCTATGGCGCACTTACCCAGAAGAGAGTTAAACATCTGGGCAAGTATTAGCGGATAGCAGATAAGGATATACCAACCTACTTACCCGCTACTCATTCTCAGATTCATAAAAAAAACTGGACTAGATAACAGTGCTCTAAAGTGATATTCTTGCCAAGTCAAAGACAAAAGCAAAGACTCTCAATCTCGGTTTGAGTAAAGTCGTTGCAGTAAGAGACTTCCCGATAAACTACTAAGTAAGTTTCTTTAGTCGTTTTATTCCCAACCTCGCTTCCATATTTACTTACTTACTAACTTAGGTAGCACTACAGTTCGGGGCCTCAGCCAACACGGCTCTCCAGTTAGCACGACCTTTGCCTAATCGCCTCCAGTTGCGCACTCCAAATTTGTTGAGGTCCTCTACCACTTGTGCACCTGTGACGAGGTCTTCCTCTACTGCGTTGCCCCTCCGAGTTGGAATCGAAGTCTCTTCGGGCCGGAGCGCTGGTGTCCATTCGCTCTACATGTCCTAGCCATCTTAGTCGACCGATACATACTTTTCTGACCAGGTGGATGTGGCTGTACTGTACAGCTCGTTGAGTTCGCTGTTAAATATCCTTCTCTAAAGCCCGTCAACGCAAACGGAACCGAAAATCACTCGAAGAATTTTGCATTCGAAACGACCAAGGAGATCTTCATCTTCAAACTAGACATGACTCTGTATAAATGCTTTCATATGCGGTCTTAAAATCAATAAATAGATGATGATGATGATGATGAGTATCGATTTGGATTTCTTGGGTTTTCTTCAGGATCTTCCGTAGTGTGAATATTTGGTCGGTTGTGGACTTACCGGGCCTAAAACCACACTGGTAGAGGGACCAATCAGTTCGCTGACAAATGGTTTCAGGCGTTAACACAGTACGCCAGATAGGATCTGATATGCGATGCTGAGGAGACTAATGCCTCTATATAGTTGGCGCAGTTTAGAGGGTCTCCTTTCTTGTGAATCGGGCAAACGATGCTGAGTTACTTGAAAGGCTTTCCATTTAAAATCGTGACGGATCAGTCAGTTCAGCACTCAAATGGTTGATGAATCAGAAGGATTTAAGTAGTTTGTTAGCATGGTAAAGGTTACAGAATCAAGTTTTTTATATCACTATCGAACATTAGAGATCAAGTCCGAATAATGCCATATCATGGGAATATGAGGCTGTCGAGATCGACTCCTCCGAATATAGTCCATTTAATAAAACAAGTAGAAGTGTTCGGCCTGGCCGATGCTTTGATACCCTCCACTACATATAAGTCATGCAAAATGTTTGCCATATGAGTTAGTATGTACTTGTACACGTATGGGAGGTACCATAATTACTTGACCGACATAGCCTATTTTCAATACCAACCTGACTACAGTCAAAAGATGTCCAGTCACAAAATTGCATTCGCCTGGGTCGATTCGTTTGGACGCAATGGATGGTATGGCATTTTATTAGATGAAAACTTCCAATCGCTCTTGGTTACACTAACGTGTTTTCTTTTATGTAATTTCAAAAACGAACGAAATTTTCGTTTCCGCGAAAGCGAAAAAAGCTATTTCATTAACGTTTTCGTTTTTTTTTTTTTTTTTCATGTATGTAACTCCAAAAACGAAAAAAGACATTTTCGTTTCGTCCAAAAAGAACACAACGACAGCTTTTTCATTGACGTTTATTTCAACAGTATCCAATTTGCGGATATTTCTAACAGGTGTCAAAAGAAAGAAACATTTCTGGAGTAGTGGTGGTTTGCACTGCATAAAAGCTGTGCAAACGGCGTTATTGCTCATGGCTACTTTGTTTTGAAAAACTGCAAAATTACGTCAAAACAAGTCTAAATGTAACCCACGAAATGGAAGAAAATTGATACCAAAAGTGACGGTGTCTTCTACGAGTTGTTCTTGCTGTTCTCTCAACAATTATTCAAAGAAAATCGATATTGCTATGTGAATACAATAAAATAAATTATTTAAAAATCAGAATCAGAAAAGCAAAAGTCACAATAAGGTATTGCTGTCAAAGACAAACGTTTCTCGAACTGTGAAAATGCCCCAAAAAGTATGCAATTTAAACTACACATATTTTTGTTCCTCTTTGCAACCGTTTAAGGCAAAGAGAAAAAACCAAAAGGCGTTACATGAAGTAAAATTTCGCTATCTCACAATTTCTTTGGTTTTTAGAAAAGCGAAAGTAGCTTTCGTTTCGTTTTTTAGATAACGTTTTCACCCCAGGGCTGGCTTGTTCCTGATGTACTTGTACCCAATATTTGTTTTTTTATAGATGCCATTTAAAAGATATTATTTCAATAAAAAAATTTCCAACAAAAACAAACAAATCGAAACGATATGCCACCCTGTGCTTCCATAAGTTGATTTAAATAAGTAAAATTAATTAAAATCAATTGCCCAGGCCATATTTACACCATTTTAATGAGACAGACATTAACAAATACTTAAAAAAAATCAGTTACGCCTTTACAACCTGTTACACATTCTGTGCGCTGCATTTTATTGCTTCGAAATTGATCACTGGATTAAACCTGAATAAGTGCATTTTGAATAATTAAGTCGATTGCGATTAGTTTTATTATATATAGCTTTTGGCAATAACCTATAGATCAAAGAAGCGAGTTATACTGCAAACGAATTGCATAATATTTAAATAGATTTGTGTTCGAAAGCTTTTCCAGTTTTCGTCGTTTCGAAATCATGAAAAACAACATTTACATGTTTTCATTATAAATTGCTTCCCTATACAAACTGATATATATAATGGTCGCATTTATTGATACAAAAAAAAAAACATTTTTGTTTACATTTGCAATCTTAACACGTTTTTCAAATAAGCTGTCGTCTCGGTATCTACACCTCTATTGAAATGATTTCTATGAAAGTTACGTAAAATTATATTTTCAACATTTGCTACAACAAATTCTATAAGCGACCTCGTTATTTGTTATAAGCAAATAGAAAAAAAAATCAGTTAAAACGTTTGAAGAACATTTACATTTGCATAAGAAAAAAAAAAAATACCAACACACACAAAAGTAAATAAAATCATGAAATAAATCAATGGAATAGCGGTCTGTGGTCTTATGCTAAATAATGCATATTAAATTAAAAAAAAAAAAACTAACATCACTATGTAACCAACGTGTGTCAGATACAGTGTCAATGACTTGCTCTACATACCCCGTGGAACATGGGAAAGTCAGTGGTGGTGATGGCTATGGTTACCCCTCCATACAGAACGAGGAGGTTCCAGTTAGCTCGCAGATCCATTCAAAGAAACAAAAGTCAGTCGTTACAATACCTGTTCCAGACGGATGTTTTTGTTTCTCATTTTTTTTTACCTGGAAATGATCATAAAGCGAGGAAAACCATTGTCAGGGTGATAAAATTGACACCAGCTGGTTTTTTTGTTGTAATCTCTTGTTAATTGGTCGCTTTGTTTCGCTTGGTACATAATAATTATGTATGTATTTCCTTTGGGAACATGGACTGGGGGCTATGGTTGGCATTGTGAAGTGCAGAACGGAATCTGCTAAGTGAATAATGGGATCTAATTTTTTTTGTTCTTTTATTAGTCTGTGGAATAAAAAAAAACACGTTAGAAAGATAGTCACTAATTAATTTTGTTGACGATTATGAAGAAATGCTGGCTCCGTCTGGGCTATGATTTAAGGCATTTTATTATGAGTTGTAACCAACCTTAGCTCATAATAAACGTGTCTGTTGGACGACCTTCACACATGAGTATGATTTGGTATCAGTGGGCATACGCGTGTATTTCATGGCGAGGAGATTCGAGGAAAGTGTTCATTTGGTGGGTTTTGTAAGTTTCCATTAATCTGCCTTACTGCGGATTTTTACCAACGCTAATACTGTTCGATTAAAACGGAGCAGATATCGAACTACATACTTTAAATGAATTTAGAAAAACCCGAAGGAGTTCAAATACCCAGAACACATCCCATATGGCTATAGTCACAATAGGAGTTGTCTTGAGAATCTAGTGAACAAGTGGGGGGCTTCAAAATATCATTTCAATTGCGCCTTGGATTTTCTGCATTGCACCCCTGAAGAAGAGAGTATTCTTAGATCGTGCTCCGGACTAATAAAGAATGTCTGACTGAGACACCGCAGCCTTCGATTCCATCCCGATCCCAGGTACCTACATTGCCTCTAGTTGTCCAAACCAAGCCTTCTGTCATCCGCGATGGTCTTTGAAACAGTTCGGCCATCCTTGTTTGCTTATTTTCAAAGGTCTCCCTGACTGGAGCATTATTGTCCATTCACTCGATCTAGCCGAGCCAATGTAGTCGTGGTTTTCTTATTTCTTGGCTTTTTGGGGTACACCGCATCTCTGTACACTTTGTACAACTCATAGAGTCGCGATAATATTTTTTTTCCAATCGTCTGCCTCGAATAAAGAACCAACAATCTGTCGAAAAATTTTTCTTTGAAAGTAGCCCAGGATCAGCTCACCCTTCCCACTTCACGTATAGCAATCGGACGTCATGAATCACAACTGGCAGAATAAGGGTTCTGGAGATTATAGATTTCTATGCATTATTGTTTGAGAGAATAAGATTAACAACAACTCGTACTTCTTTCAAACAATAATTCATAGACTGAAATTCGACAAAATTTCCCAACCGAAATTGTCAGGGTCAATTCCAACTAGAGAGCATCGTTGTTACTCATCGCTTCCCTACTCAGTGATTATAAATTTCGTCCTTCCAGTCTAAAGTTTTCATCTCATTTGTTTTTCCAAACGAGGAAGAAGAACAAAAAAATAAAAATTCTAAAGATGGAGAAAAAGGCTGAAAAAATAGCGTAACGAAAATTGAAACGCAACTGTCGCTTTACTGACGTTGGTCTGAAACATTTAGCCCGCTGAAAAGTGAAACATTACGAATATTAAAACACTCTAAAGCCATTCAAACACCTCCGTTTAGTTTCTGCGTGCGGATTAAAAAGTTTAATCGCGTTTCACTTTTCGTTACGATTCTATTTCCCAACATTGAAACTTACACCAAGTCTACATAAAAGGTTCCAATTCAATCCCTATAAAAGAATCATGTGACCTTTTAAGAGAAGACAGACGTGTATTCATTCAATTTTGCGAATTTTCTATGGCAATTTCTCGAAATGTGGGCGCAGTAGCGCAGTGGATAGTGTTCGATCCCTCGAAAAACACAAATTACATCTTAAGGTTTTTTTCTACTGCGCCACCTCAGAACGTCTGACAAACATCCGAGAGTATGACTGTCCTGAAAAAGCTTCTCAATTCAGCCGTTCGGACTCGGCATAAAATTGTAGGTCCCTTCCATTTGTCCCAAAAATAGAAACTCACACAAACGAATGGTTGGGAGAAGCTAGGCCTAGGATGTCTACCCGCCTGTTAAGCCACTTATTTATTTGTTTTTATTTAATTTCTCGAAACATCCTTGGAAATTGGATTACACCCGCTCCCCTGCTCTAGGCAGTCCAGAAATTAGGGAAAGTCATCGTATCTGAAGACATGAGCAAGGGTTGTATAATTCAAACCCAAAGATAGCCTTGCCCTTGTGCGTATGTAGCCCATGAGAGTATCTAGAACGGTTTCAGGCGTGCTATTGAAGGACCATAAACAGCGGAGACCAGTGTTGGGACTTGAGGGTAGGCAAAAGGTGGTATATTGGGAAACCAAAAAGTGGTAGAAAGTGGTAGATTTTTAAAACGTACCATAAATGCTACTATGGTATGGTAATGCTATCATTACCCAAAATAGGATAGATAATTTTTTGCAAACATTCAGAACAAATTTTCTTGAGTTCTATAAACGTCACCTCACAAAGCATCACCGATTTTTTTCCAAAGTTCCAGTACCAGTACCAATTTTCCAGTGCACAAAAATCTAAAATTATTCAACCACTCGGTTTCTATTGTGTGGATGATGGAAAATAAGTCTTATAGTGCGTAGGTATTTGTTATTATATGCGTTAGTGTTCCATTTTTTTCCCATCTGAAAAAGTGGTAGATTTGGATTTGCGGGTGGTAGAATTTTGTGTTGAGCAAAAAGTGGTAGAAGTCCCATCACTGGCGGATACACATAAGGTCTTTGAAATTCTTCAACTTCATATCCATACAACTGATTTCCAAAAATCTACAGGCCAACTCATATATCAGACATTTCATCTACCATCATTTTCGAAGGCTTTGAACTCCAGTATATAATTTTTAATTACCTTATCCTGTACAATTTGGACCAAATTTTTCCTTAAAAAATCGACCTTTAAGGTAAGGTGTAAATTAGTTTTGGACCAAATAATTTAGCATTCTAGGTATTCTAAGTTGCTATATAAAATACTAAGTTTTTATATCAATACCTACGTATAGTTAATCTTATTAAAGTTCCAAAGAGTTCAAATTGTCCTAATCTAAAATCTTTCAAAAAAAAGCATACATACTCGCACTCGTACACAACGATATTTGTACATCTCAAGCTTAAATTTACATAGCCAAATAACCACAACGTCCGTCTCTACGTGTATTTGAGTTTGTACGTTTTTTATTACCATAATTATTTAGTCGCACCTTTGGCCAGAACAATCCACCCGGTTCTATACTTGGGTGAGTGAAACCGTAAAAGCTTTTATTCTTTTTCTTTAATTTAAATTTTTCATTTAATTGTGTTGACGGATACCAAATTGGCAATAATAAAAACAATTAGCTCGCTTCATTCATTGGATTCGCCTATCTCTATGGGTATCGATGACCTCTAACTTGAACGCTCTTCAAATTCTACTCTTCAAAAGTATCTACGTATCTTTTTGTTATGTTAAGCTTCTGTTTTGAATGTCTGATAACAGACTAATACCGTTCGTTGACACAATTGATTAATGACAAGCGAAGTTCTATGCGGTCATACTGATGCCTCTTGAGCTTTTTTTTTTATTATTAAACACGTAATCAATTTAAACTTGAAAAGTAATTTGTTTGCTGTGTTATGCTGTGCTTCTCTTGATTGTAAAAAAAAATAATAATTTTGTACTAGGTTAATTCTGCGTTTTAATGATATTTAAATTAGACACAAAACCCACACAGATGAGCGCCGCGCATGAATGATCTAATTTGTTATCGCTGTACACATGTGTGTTGCTGACGTTTATCGCAAAGGTTAATAGCTGTATTAAAAGTACAAGGCAAATGCAGCCGCGAGTGTTGTATATTAAGTTGTACGTGCGTTCTGCTCTGCGATTAGGGCAAATGTGAAAAAAAAAATATTGTTTAACCTTTGGGTGGATATTGCACTTTGCTACACCTGTCGAGTGTCGGTGTTTATTTATGATGGATGCATAAATTGTATCTATGTAGGTACTATAAAATTCTTCCTTACATTTCAATTTTTTTTTTTTAGTTATTCATTAGAAATCATCACGCAATGTCAACACCCCCTCAAGAAGTGGAAAGGAAATTCATCTTGTGGGTGGGATTTACCATAAAAGCGACTTCTTTACACTTTGATTTATTGAGTTGCAATTATCTCACGTGCGCCATCTACCAGTTTATTACATGATCAATTTCAATCTGCTGTTTATTAGATTTTGCATCGTAATTATTCACTTAATGTAAGTGCGCTCCTTTTGTACCGTGACAAGTCAATGAAAAATACAATTTTTATGCTTATTGTTGACCAATTTTGAGTGGGATCAGTCGATTGTATTTGTTTATGGTTTGAAAGAATAGTACGAGTATTATCTGACCATAAATCTTTCAACTTTCTTTGTTTGTTTTTTTCATGTAGCTCCTCCTACAAGTTTATCTAGAAAACTAATGTCATCATAAATTATAAATATTACAAAGTATGAAATGAAGCAATAGCTGATTTACAATAAGCTTTCTTAGGTGTTTAGGGTGTTTTAATCGTTTGAGTCAAGGGTAGTTCTCAAAGTAGATTAAAAGAAATAAATTATTTATCTAGAAACTGTAAAGGTTTGACCAATGAGAAGTTTTAAGCCGTATCATATCTGGGCCTAGAATTATAAAAAATAGATGTTTGTACAGAAGGAACATTTTTGATCTCTTAAAATGGAATACTTGTTGATCCACATAGATCGCAGTACCTACACAGTAAGGTAAGGCTATTCACTGCCAAATACCATTTGGTGATTTTGGGTCAATTCAATTCTTGACGGATATTCCCTTTGAGGGTTCCAAGAGTCTGTGGTATGTTGACATAGATTCGTGTCTTCAAAAAACCCCACAAAAATAGATGGAAATGGCCCTCGTCGCTTATGTTGATTTTCGATGAAAAGTTATCTTCCTCTCGTGATTGAGATTTAGGATGGCTTGAGCGAGGCTATACGCGCTTGGCGGTCAACAACTGACAGCTGATGCACTGCCTGCACTTTCTAATGGAGCTTCTTACAGTCATTCACCAAAATTGTCTGTAAAGACAGCTGATTAATGCCTAATTGCGTTGCACGTCGTTTGGTCGATACTCCGGGGTCCTCTGCGATATCTTCAGACACAACTACGATATTCTCAGCAGAACGTCTGCTCCGGGCCAGGCCAGACTTGGCATTGCATTTCATGGTCGCATACTCTTTTAGGCGAGTACTAGTGTTTGCACAGTTGGTGACGGACGACGGGGAAATCTACGACGAAATTCACGCTGAGCCAACACCACCGACGAATTATTCCGCAATAAAAACGAAACCATTATTTCGCGTGCTTTTGGAGTTCATATAGCAATCCATGTTTTCTTGGCATGTATTTTTTATCTGTTTACTTCAAATGTCAAAATCTATATATATAAAAGAAAGTGTCCGAAGTGCGATGTAATCCCATAACTCGAGATTGGCCGAACCGATTTTGATGATTTATACTTTGTTGGAAAGGTATTTTCTCAGTACGGGTTTTAGAAAAAAGAAAAATTTGACAAAGGGGCGTGGCACCTCCCATACAAAAAAAATCTTTTATCTCGAAAACAACTGAATCGATTGAGTTAAAATTTACATACGATCTTAGGTATCGGCCCAGGAGTATTCCTGTGAAGATTGGTCAAAATTGGACAAAGGGGCGTGGCACCTCCCATACAAAAAAAAACATTCAAAATTTTATATCTACAAAACCGCCGAACCGATTGAGCTCAAATTTACAGACAATCTTAGGTATTGGCCCAGGAGTGCTTCTCTGAAGATTGATCAACATTAGACAAAGGGGCGTGGCACCTCCCATACAAAAAATATCTTCTATGGGGTGAAAATCGATGACGTTGTAACTCGATAACCGCTAGGGCGATTCTCATGATTCTTTTTTTGTTTTGTTCGTATTGCTTCAGGTTTACGCAGAAATAAAATTCCAGAAAATCGATTTATTCTCATTTTTCGCATTTTACGATAGAACATTATTATCTAAGACCTAAGCAATACAACTTATGTGCACGGGCAAAGCCGGGCGGGTACAGTTATATTGCATTACCTATATAAAAACGTTGGTGCGTATGTAAGGCCGATAATGGCCGCTGAACCACTATGGAATCCGTACCATCGGGTAGGCGTCCTCTAGGTAGGCCCAGGATGAGATGGTTAGATCAAGTCCATAATCTCTCCTCTACCCGTATGGGGATTGCCCTTGACGATGGCGGAGGATCGAGAGCTATGGAGGGTCCACTTGAGCAACCTACACCCGCGACCCACTTAATGGATAAGCGGGACATTGAAAATGAATGAATGATGACTACATGCTCATGAACTATAAAGCAGAGCATCATTATCAACAGGTTCCGGTCGATATTCTCTTAAAAAGATTTTGTCAGCGTCCAGACGGCAAAGTTGTCTTGTAGGTGACGTTTCGCCCTCCCGCAAAAAACGATTACTCTAATTTCGTCTCCGAAATCATGTGGTTGTGAATGATGTGTTTTTTGGCTGTATAACCAGAAATATCATCCTTTCCGATTTTGGCGTTAAAGTCTTCAATCTTGACGTCGTATTTCGGACACTCGCCATACGTCTTTCTTCAGAAGATGGTAGAATGTTTCCTTATTTCTCTCCTCTGTGGGGGCGTTAAATGATTCTAATCCCGTCCTCTTCTCTCTCAATTAAGAAAGATCTCAATGATGATGATGCGCATTAATTTTGTATTTCCAAAACAACCTATTAAAACAAGGAAGCACGCAGGAATATAATGCCACTCGGTGGTTCCAGAAAAGAGGTAGCCAGTTGCCAGTAGCCACAGATGCCTTTTAGATGAGCAAATTATACCAATTCAAAAATACCATACATTTTAAATTTAAATACAAAGAAATGTTGTCAAGATATAGTGGGACGCAACCACTCATTCAGTGGGGCCGGGCGTAGCATTTCCAATTTAGCCCACAATCCCATTTATGAAGATGGCACAAAGGAAATCGCAGATTCCAAGTTCTACAACCAAAACTAAATTACTTCATTTTGCTAAATATTCCAATTACGCCTTAATGAATGAATTAAAATCAAATCAGCATTAACTAAGACTATACATGAACTTATTACTCATCGCTCCTATTAAGCATCATTACAAGACCAGACTTCAACTTTCTTAAATGAACAACTCCATCGGATTACCTACTTCGCAACGATTCTGACCACCTCCACAGGCGTAAAAAAATAAATAAAAAATTCCACTGTCGTGCGATTAAAAACAAAATCGCAATAAATTAAATCCAACCGCCCCCGAAAAATAAAAACAACTAAATCCAACTTGCTGATGCTTTTTTCCATAAGCAGCACACGCTCACGTCTCGTGTGCGCTCCAAAGAAAGTATCTCATTTGTAAAATAGGGATAAATTTATTGCAATTTGATTTGGCTCACCATGTTGTAACTGAGGGGTATCGGTTTCAATCAAAACCAGAGGTCTCCAACGCCCACAGAATCAATTTAAAATATGTATCTCAAGCAATCGTCACCATTGCACTTTTGTATCTCGAAATGATAAAGTTACAAATTTGCCTGCCCCCGCAATCAAAAACACACACAAATTCAAACCAAAAAAAAAAAAGCTTCTCAATGTTCCCATTGAGGAACACACTCAATGGTATCCGGTGCGGACAAACAGTTAACACCTTTAAGGCTAAATGCGATGACATCTGGGCTGCGTTATGTTAATTTGTAAGTTAAGACCGCTCAACCCCCACAGATGTCGTGCGACGCATTTTTTATTTCTCTATTTTGTTCCTAGTGCGAGTTCGAAATGTTGACACTCGAAAACTTGTTAGTTTTTCAATTTCGCACTTAAGCCAGCCGCCAAGGCTGCTGCTAAAACGCCCACCGACTGTATAAATTCCTCCGCTCTCATATGTGTCAAAAGCGGGAAACAAATCACAGTATCTTATGATAACAAATGGCATACTGCCTACTCGTAGATACATATTATAATTGTGAATGCGCATTTGTAAGTGGCATTGGAGTTGAAAACTAAAGTATAAGTTAATTGAAGATCACACAGTGTTACATGAGCAGCGGGCAAGCTAATAGTGTACGGCGAAGTTTCGAGTTAAGTAAGTAACCACAATGAAGTCTGTTGAAACCGCACATCGTAGGTATACAGTGGCTTCATTCAATTAAGATATCATTTGTGAATGAATCGAACATGTAGGTGCTGGAGGCACATTTGTGGAAAAAACATAAATCAAAATGAGGATTGCATGAACAAAAAAAAAATAAAACTGCGTCAAAGTTACGTGTCGTTGTTGGCGATATATAGATTGTGCGGAAGACAACTTTATTTCACGATTTATTTGAGGGCGTAGAAGTAGAATCTTTAAAGTTAACACGCAATTACAACAACTACACGCTGTTTGACACTTTCGAGACTCTATTATAGTTGTTGTAATGGCGTGCTGAAGATTCTACTTTACTTTACTTCACTGAGATAGATTGCCAATAAAACAGACCTATAATCGGTTGGAAAAGAAAAATACACGTGGATCAAACGTTTTCGAGTTTTCCGATAGATGGCGCTGAACACCAAAATCTTAAAATTACACTATATCTTGACATTTGCGGCAGCTTTAGCTTTGAAATTTGGTAAATAGGGGTTTATTGCCTTTAGAAAGTATTGAAAAATACTATAGGCGGGATCGAGAAAAGAGGCGTGGCACTTCCAATAAGAAACTGCAAACGTTATTGCTCGACACTCGTGGGAGCTAAAGTTTTAAATTTAAAACATTGATGTAGATTGTCGTCATAGGCAATTCCTGAGTACGGGCAAAGCTGGGTAGCTACAGCTAGTAATAATAAATAATAAATGCATTAAGCTATATCTATGTTTTTCATTTTATTTCAATTTATTTTTAACGATTTCAATTACTTTTTTTACAAAAATTGATATTAAACCTTATCTGAACAATAAACCGATAAAGTACTAAAAAACATTTTTTCTGAAACTTCTGCTGGTTTGAGGGAGCCAAAAGTTCATAAAAATCGCAACTTTTTTTTATATATTCTGAAGCCTAAGATCCCAATTCAACTTTTGGCAGGTATTAGATTAAACAATTAACAACTTTTTTTTTCGCCATACTAAAGTGACACACCCTAATCAACACCTAGAAAAAAAATTCCTTTAGATTCGCTTACATTTGCATTCGCGCAGACATCCAGCATTTTATACGATACATGTATCGCCTGGGATTCTCAGATGAACTCGCCGGCGAATGAAATCTTCTTCTAACACAAATGATAAAAGACATCCACTTAAAGTTGTCTGGATTTAATTTTCTAATTCATTCATTTCATTCTAATGTGAATGTACAAATGCTTTAGAGAGGTAAAAGTCGTTTAAAAGTAGAACTACAAAACGTGGACGAATTTTCGGGTGGGGTAGATTTTAGGTATATTGAAAAGGTATTTAAAACTAGAAGACTCTTACTTCGTATCACCTAAAATTGATTTGTTTGTCATTAGCGATCTAAAATCCCAATTAACCTTCCAACTCCAGTTTATTGAGATCGGCAAACCTTTTTCCTAAACTACTCTTGTAATAAGAGGAACAAAAAAGAAGAAACACCTAATTCGGATGATTTCCTATACCCGGCTCTGCTCGCGCCCAAAAATTGTATTACCTGGAACCTACATATATTTTTATCTATCAGGGCAATTCATATCAGTGTTACAAATTTTAAAAACTTTGGCTCCCATGACTTTCAAAGAGAAGCATTTGAAATGGATTTTTTTTTGTAAGGGGGGTGCCACGTGCCACGCTTATTTGCCTAATGTTGACCAAGCTACACAGAAACCTCTTTTATGCCAATAGCAAAGACTTTTCCAAAATTTGAGCTCAATCAGTTGGGTGGTTTTCGAGTTTTGCAACCATTGGTGGTGTTACCCTGTAGTATTTTTTTTTCACGTACTGCTTGAATCTTAGAAAGAAAATTTGCACTTCACAATTGTAATTTTGATAGCACATAAAACGGTTAAATACTCTAAAAGAGCTCCAAGTACAAAATGATTTAAGCAATCTAACTAGGTGGGCGCCCACAAAACTGATCTGGTGCTCTTTACCAAGAAATATAAAATCCAGATAGTTCTTTGAAAACAGCAAACTATTTGGGTCTTATCCTGGAAAGCAAGCTTAGTTGAAAACTTAACATCAAAGAAAGAGTCAAGAAGGCCACAGTATAGCACTTTTCACTTGCAAAAATGCTATTGAAAATAAATGGGGCAGCGAGTGCAGCCATTCGCCTTAAAACTACATCCAAGTGGTCAAGGAAAGACTTTGGTCACGCTTCCATTCTGAAGAACTTCATAACCTCAACCGAAAACACTGGATGGTCGTCTCCAGAACGCCTGTTCAATGCACTCTGCATGTTAGTGGAGTCCCATTGAAACAGGTGGATAAGTTTAAGTATCTCGGGGTCTTATTCACGAGTGATGGAAGGAGCAATGCTGAGTTTTCCTGTAGGATTGGTCTGGCTGGATCAATTTTGATCCAATACAGGACTGAAATTGGTGTCAAAGCTAAGTTATCAGTTTTTAATTCGGAGTTTACTCCAACTCTTACCTAGTCATGATAACTCATGACTTATGAGGTTTGTTAATGACCGAAAGAATAAGATCGCGAATACAAGCTGCCGAAATGAGATTCCTCCGTTGTATTTCTGGCGTGACCCGTAGAGATCGCATTAGAAATACCAGAATACGTGAGGAACTCAATGTCGAGCAGCTACTTCTCCGGACGGAACGGTCCATGCTCCGGTGGTTTGGTCATGTTAAACGTTTGTCCCCGACCATGATTCCAATCGCTACTTGCAAAAAAAATTTTAAGCTGGATGCTATCGAGAGTGCTAATCTTTAAAACGCTCAAAGAATTAGATGTCTTTCAATATGCACTCTTATCGGCAGCACAATAGGTGTCATTACTGGGCACTGCCTATTAGCAAAGCAAGGTTAAGACTTTTCGCAAACGACTTTTGCATAAGCTGTATGAATGAAGAAGAGGAGGAAACTATTCTTCAGCTCCTTTGTTCCTGCCCAGCTTTCTCCCGTAGAAGGAAGCTTCACTTAGGAGCCTTCGATTACAACGAGTTACATAGGTGATTAACCAAACACAGACATCAACCAGTAAGACAATTATCTTCGACTATGCCGAAGCTCAAATACCCGGTACCTACTATATTATTGTAAAATAAAAAAATATTTTAGTATTAAAAAATTATATATTTGTATGGGAGGTATGGGTAGTTTTTATTCGATCAAGCTCCTTTTTTGTCAAAAAATTTTAAATATTATTAAAACAATACGTGCAAAGTTTAAACTTGCTATCTTTACTGTAGCTATTTAAATTTAATTTTTAACATAAAAAGCTATATAAATCTGATATTTTTGTATGGGAGGTAGTAGTAGTTTTCATCCGATCTTGCTCATCTTCGAACTTAGCCTCAGTCTGGTGGATAAAAGCTTACGTACGTAATTTCAAGCCGATAGCTCTTAAATTACGGCCGTAATCGTGCGGACAGACAGACGGACATCGCTAGATCGACTAAGAAAGTGATGCTGATCAATAATATATATAGTTTGTCATACCTACAACGCCTCCTTATGGGCGTTACAAATGGAATGACAAAGTGAATATACCCTCACCACAGTGTGGTACCGGGTATAAAAACCTCTTACACTTTATTATAAGCTCAAAATGTTTCAACGAGTAGGGAGAGTCAAACGTTATCCAATGATCCATTCTTCGTGGTATAACAATTCACAATGGACATATGCTGGTCTAAGTGTGTTTAACGTTTCCTAGCTGTCAGACACTTTCAGCCTAACTCAATTTTGGTAACAGCTTTAATTCTGTCTCTCTAACACTCGGCCTATATTCCTTTAACTTCAAAACCACTGGGACTAAAGTCTCCAATACATCATTTGGAACTATTCAAAAGTCTTTCGTCGATAGGCTTTGTTTTGTCAAGTTGTTGTTTTCATTTCACCAACTCGTTCACAGATGTCGTTTAAAGGTTTGTGTCGTAACTTACTAAAAGAAGCGAATGACATATAAAACATCAGCTTCGAGGTTACAGCAGCAGTCTTGTTCAAACTTTGCAACTCAATAGGCTCAACATTTTTCTTTCTCAAGAATACGATTTCAAAATAAAGTTGTTTGATATCACTCTTTCTAGCTAGATTTTTGAGCTTGTCATCCAAAATCTCACTCGTTCTTCTCCGTATTGGTATTATTAGCTCGTGCTTATAGGTATTTTCTTGGGATAAAAACAATTCGATGTAGCTACCTTATTTCTTCATCAACTTCTGATAAATTATTGATTTATGCACTTTAAATTTCCACAACTTTCCTGTAAAGTTGGCAATCTACCACTTAAACTTTGAAGCTAATGTGCGGATGGAGAACATGAAGAAATCTATTACTGTAAGGGAAAGAATATTTTAACATGCTTCACAATAATTGTAAGTAGTAAGTTTCGTAATTCTCAATGAAATTAATTTTCGCCTTAAAAAAAGACATTTTGAAAATCCATCTATCGGAAAATTTTAGTACCTAAAAAAAATTTGTTAGCTATTTTCTGCAGCTAATCGAAGCTTCAGCTGGCAAAATATTTTATTCGCATTGTCAGTGCATTTTTTTGCTAACTTTTAATATAAACATTACAACTAAATAAATATTTACTAAACATTTTCCCTTTCTTTATTTTCAGGTAAGCAAAACAAAATAAATTGAAATTAATACACAGAGTAAGTAAAAGTTCAAAATTAATGAACATGCTGCATCCCAAATAAGAACATTGCCGTCATCAATCAAAATGACAACCAATTCTCAATATGTATCCCGGAAGCGGTAGTTTTTCTGAAGCAACATTTATGTACATATTTGGAGTCGTTGAATGTTGCCCCTTTTTTTTACCGGCAAGAAACAATGAAGAATGTTATATGGAATCCAAATGAAATTATAGTCATTGCCTGATGTTGACAATCTTTCCCTTTAATTGGTTCGTAAATTTGTAACTAGTTTATAATTTGCATAAGCAATTGATGGAAATATTGCCATTGGTAAGAGCTACAAGTATTTGCACGACCAAATTACTATATACGGCTAAGAGAACAACAACCCAACAAAGTTAGATGCACATTTATGTCAATATTTAATCGTGTTGACCATATGCAACGATAACTCTTGCGACAGCAAATAAATACGGTAAGTCACTTGCCTGACTGTCAGTTTAGACGATTTATGTAAATACCTTGCAATACTCCACCTACGGCCAGTTTTATCGGCAACGACAACAATTAATCTTTAAATTTGCAGTCGTACCAAGTCCATAAATAAGGTACTCGTATCTTTGCGTACACAGGTGAGAGAGATCTGACATGACAATGGTACCAAATTACTCACAGGAGAATTTAGCAGGCAAGAGTTAAAAATCTCCTTAAAATTCCAAAGCAAGCCTCGGTGATTTATCAGATACAGACAGTGAATGTGCTTAGCCTAAAGAATTTTGCGAACAGAACAACTACACAAGATAAGACAGCAATTTTGCGTTATAGTATTTAAGTCTCATGGCAGTATAGTTTGTCCTGTCAAGGACAAATTCCAGATGACTTCATTCAGCACATAAAATCAGTAGTATGGTTCTTAAATACTCTCAGTACAGTGAAGCTTTGCCCCAAGGAATGGTAAAAGTCATTATGTTGACAACAAGATGGGGGTGAAAGTTTGCGCTCCGTGTTGGGGTGGTGGTGTGGTGTAGAGTGAAGGTCAACCTTTTTAGGAGGGCCTTTATGGAAACAGTAATAGTATCTGAATGCGTGAAAAGCAAACACATTACCTACTGGCACGATGGATTTGGGCACAAGAGGCATAGAATTTAAGGACTTTTGTGTAATTTGAATTTATTCCTTTTCGTTCTGTCAACTTGTGTGGTTTTATTATTCGGTTGTATTTATTGAATGATAGTTGGAAAAAAAACTTTTGCTGCGTTTTATTGTTCGACACAAATTTTTTGGGGGTGAAAAATGGCGCTTCGGTTATGATATTTTTGTCGCCGCCGCGTTGTGGCTTTAAAATTGTGTGCGAGGTGGAATAGAATTTAAGATTGGTCTATTTAACATTTTAAATATCGCATTTTTACGATTGAAACCAAATTGCCTCGTGAATGTCGAAGATTTGGGAAAGAAGATGAGCAGGAAGATTGTACCCTGATGTACATTATCATGTCAGCTATGTATAGTAGGGTGGGTCATCGATGTATGAACAAAAATTTTTTATTTTTTTTTGAATTGGAATAGTGATAAAAGTTTGACCCATATCCAAGGGATTCTAAAAAGCAAAACAAATATTTTGTAAGAAACTTCCTTCTACCCGCGCATTGATTTTGAAAATTTGTGTTTTCCCCAATATTTCGATATTTTTCAACAAAGGCCATTTTATTTTGAAAACAGTAAGATTTACTGGGGAAGTTAAAGCCTTGGTTCACTTTGAACTGTAGAGCTGCTTACGTCTACTAAGAAAGTTTTCGAAATAAAATGACCTTCGTTGAAAAATATCGAAATATTGGGGAAAACACAAATTTTCAAAATCAATGCGCGGGTAGAAGGAAGGTTCTTAAAAAATATTTGTTTTGCTTTTTAGAATCCCTAGTCTTTGGCTAACTATTTTCAGCAGAGGTAAGGTAGACTGAGATACCCATCTCCGAATCCTCTTGCCGCTGGGCCCCTCAATTTTTGCCAGGAATTCGCCATTTTGTTTTCCTATCTGTGTACATCAGTTCCTATCCGTGTAAAAAGATTAGGTGCGAATGTGTTGGTGGAGAGGATTTTTGACGTTTGTCAATACGAATTTCTATGCAACAGTACTAGCGCACCTAAACTTTTTGGGAGCGTAAAATTTAGCTTGTAGGCAAATTACTGTAAATAGGTCGAAGATGGGAATCTCAGTCTCTCTTACCTCTGATTTTCAGTTGCGAACTCGAAGTCGGTTGAGGTCCCCTTCAACTTGTGCGAGGCCTTCCTCTACTGCGCTGTCTCTTTGCTACATGTCCCAGCCATCTTAAAGGACTGATTGCAATTTTTGACTAGGTCGATGTCGCTGAACTGCTCGTATAATTTGTCGATGATTCTTCTCCTCCAAAAACCGTCAACGAACGAATAATCTTTCTCTCGAAGCGACGGAGGATAGCTTCATCCGCTTTAGATAGAGTACAAGCTTCAGCGTCATAAAGCAGTACTGGGATAATAAAAGTCTTATATACGAATAGAATCTCCTTAGTTCTTCGGAATAGGGCTCTATTACGCAATTGCTTCTCAGCTCAAAGAAATAACAGAGGTTGGCAAGTGTTTTCCATCGTTTAACTTCTTTTGAAACGTTGTTATCAGAGCTGATAGAACAGCCGAGGTACACTCACAGAAAAAAATTGTAAAGGCTTTACTATCCGAATTATAAAACCATCTATTTACAATTTAAATAGCAAATTTGGTTAATTTACTATTTTAATTGCAATTTTTTTAGTTTTACTATTTTATTTTTTGTTGAAAATTTGTGTTTTTATGTTTTTTTTATCGTGCTGGCACTCACAGAAAAAAATTGTAATATTTACAATTTTCTGCGTAAAATTTACCACTTTTAATTGTAACTATAGTCATTACAATTTAATAGGAAAATGAAATATGCGAAATTTACTTATTTCAATTGTAAATTTGTTTGTTTTCTTCGATAAAAAAACTTAAAAACACAAATTTTCAAAAAAAAAAAACTAAAATAGTAAAACAAAAAAAAATTACAATTAAAATAGTAAATTAACCAAAATTGCTATTTAAATTGTAAATAGATGGTTTTACAATTCGGATAGTAAAGCCTTTACAATTTTTTTCTGTGTGTGGGGGGCCGCTTTTCCTGCATTGTGACATCAGAATCGAAGTTTTCCAGACAAAAGATTTCGGGATACAGTTTAAAACATTGAAATTCTTCACAAAATGGATACAACCAAGTTGGCGTTGAGGGACCTATCCATAAAATTTATGATTTTTCAATTGAAAATAGTAAAAAAAAACGAAATTTACTATTAAATTGTAATGACTATAGTTGCAATTAAAATTTGTAAATTTTACACAGCAAATTGTAAATATTACAATTTTTTTCTGTGAGTGTACTCGTACCTATACAAAGTCTCTCACTACCTCAAAGTTACAGCTGTCAATTGTAAGGTTTTGTCCTATCCGTCGATGTTAGGTGTGTTGATAACAGCATGTACTTGATTTTATTCACGTTGACTGCTAGACCCATTTTATCCGCCTCCGTTTCTATACTAGCTAACGTACTAGCAGCAGCTCACTGTATTCTACTATATATCATCGGCGTATGCAAGTAATTCGACATACTTTTGAAAGATCGTCCCTTGTGTGTTGGCCTGTAAGACGTGAGTCTCGGACAATTCTTTCAAGTATATGATGTCGCATGGCAGCGCGTCAACTTGTCTAAATCCTCTTTGACATCAAAGGTTTCGGTAGGGACGTTATACATCTTGAGCAGCGAACTTTCTCCATCATCACCCTACACAAACGATCGAGTTATGCAGGGATACCAAAACTATACATGGCAGGCTCTGTATAGCTCGACTAGCTCTATATTGATGAGAAGGTGGTGATTATCGAATTGGACTTCTTGGGTATTTTCCACGATCTCTTTAAGTAGAGCTTGGGAGCAGCTCTAGTAACATTTCGCACAGCCGGCTTTATACGCCTCTTGTTTTGATGCGTTTGCTACTGTTGTGTTGTCAGTGTTGTCACTGAATGCCTTGAATTTTGAGATATGGACTAGGAAAGGGATGTCTATTACCAGACTTGCCAACTGTACTACCAAATATGTTCACCTTTCCTATTCTACAGTTCAAACTTCCTATCAATATTATAACCTAGATTTTCTGGTATTGCTCGGATTTTTTTTCGAGGAGCTCTTATAGACACTTTCATTGGTAGCGTGATCCTTTTCTTCTACGAGCGCATATGGGGCTGATGTTCGCGAGTTTAGCCTTGATGCGGATAATCACAAGTCGTTCACTAACGTAACGATAGCTCTAGACTTCTTGCCTAAGTCTGCGGCGTATGACAAACCTACATCCAAATGCACGTTCGTATGCTAGTTGTTCGGTTGCACGCGGCCTGATTAGTGTACGAATTTATGTTCAGATACGAAGGGCACTGTCCTTATTTCGATTTGCAGGTTTGTTAACAGTAAATAACAGTTAACAGTGCTTATATTTTTAACGCAAGGTACGTTTTAATTTATTTTGCAAACAATTTTCGGATTCTAGTAAAATCAACCTATTTGTGTCAGATTTCACAAAATATCTTCATATTCAAATGAAATGCGCGGGTAGACCGACAAGAAAAAAAATGTTTAAAAATATGTACACGCATTTTATAGCTTGGGGTCACATTTTGGTTGCTATTCCAAAAAGATCGGACGAAATTTAATTTTTCGACCCACCCTAATGTATAGGCCTTAAACGTCTCCTTCACTCTATCAGTTTTTCGACATGAGTTGGCTCCTGACGTTCCACCTGATACAAACATCATTGTCTTTATTTACTGATTGGAGGCTGTTTGTGTTTTCGGAACAACATTTTTTCCCAAATAAAAAATTGTAATCAATTCTTTCCACCATGGACTTTGGAATTCGTCTAGAGTGCGTTTTGTCTCCTCTCTGTTTCATTACTTATACGGCCCTAGCGAGGTATCCGTCGGAACGGAAAATTCTCCGATTTCATACGAATCGGAGGATTTTTGCTTCGAGGTATTCTTCCGACAAATTTGTAACGCTTCATACGAATTTTCTTCCGATATCCTCCGACAGGAATTGGCTGCGGAATTTGTTTACGATTTGCAGTTAAGTATTAATAAATGAAAGCAATAATGAACAAATTTTAGCAAAGTAATTGGTTGTATTTGTTTCTTAAATTTGTGTCTCCAGGGCAAAAGCATACAAGCACCAAATAGGAAAATCCATATGTAGAACAACATCATCCTTTATCAATGCGTCGTCGCATTTTAATTATTCTTTTCCGAAGACGGATACCTCGAATGTAATTTGAGCCTCCGACGCAGTATGCGTTGCGGAAAATTCGCCGTTCCGACGGATACCTAGCTAGGGCCGATAGACTAGATGTTATACTGTATAGCCGTGGCAAAGAACCTTTCGAATTGGGTTACCTAAAGACAAGTCATTTGCTCTTCACTGATGACTTGGAAATCCGTCCCTCTCAGAGCTTGGACTGTACTTTTTTGTTAAAGCCGAAATGAAGGCAAACGTGAATAAGTCTGAAGTCTCCTGGACAACTGTCCAATGCATTTTTCATGTTAGTCGAGTCGCATTTCCTGGCTTTATTCACGAGTAAATTAGCTTTTGGTCAATCTGTTATCAGGGGGACCTACTATGAAGACGGTTCCATAATTGAGCCAGAGAAACGGACTACATGATTCCGGACCAGAACTTCGTAAATAACTATACTCTTTCTTTATTTCACAAACACAGAATTGGCATACAGCAGCATACTACATAACCCGGACGCAAGCGTACACGAATTCTAAATTTACTTTGACGGTTCAAAAATGGAAGTAGGTTCAGGAGCATTCTTCGAGTCCTTATGCATAAACCATTCGTACAATCTCCCCAATGAATTCGGCGTCTTCTAAGCCGAAAAAGTCGATATCGACAAAGCAGCAAAGAACAAAACATCCATGAAGAATCGTGACCCGTCTAAAGCAAGACGCTCATTGAAGTGGTGTGGGAGTGGCGTGGTAACCAAGTGGCAGGCGCCATCGCTAAAGCCTATGTAAACAAATGTAGACGAGCGCATCAAAATGTAATGGAGGCGACGTGACAGGTGGCGTAAAGCCAGTCTGGTGCCACTTAACTTGAACAAGTTTAATTTTCGAGTGGCAAGAGGGTGGTGACGACACGTGGACTGCATATTTTTGTTTATCCGGAAACTAAAAACATGCGAGACGAGCAAGAATTCAACATAGGACGACATTTTAAGAACTGAAGAATCGGTGGCACCATACGTTGCTTGCCACTTCAGTGCGATTTAAATCACTTTCATACCAATTCGCCCGTTCGCCACCATTCCATCTCCACACCACTCATATGTCACCTGCCACTTAGTCACCACGCCAACCTATTAGAATGACAGAACCTGTTTTAAACGCTCCATTCCCTTCCATTCGTCCCAAAAATGAAACTCACACAAACGAATGGTTGGGAGAAGCTAGGCCTAGGGTGTGTCTGTGTATATTCGCCTGTTGCGCCAACTATTTATTTATTTTTTTTTTTTTTTTTTTTTAGGTACGGACCAAAAGAATAAGATCGGGAATACATTAATTCATTGATTGTCCATGGCCCGCTTATCCATTAAGTTGGTCGCGGGTGTAGGTTGCTCAAGTGGGCCCTCCATTGCTCTCGATTCGCGAATACAAGATGTCGAAATGAGACTTCTTCGTTCCATTACTGGCATCGTATACGGAAAACAATCAATGTCGATCAGCTTCATACTTCTGCCAACAACAGTCTATGCTTCGGTGGTTTCGTCACATTAAACGCATGTCTCCAACTCGGATTCTATTATAATGTAGTAAGCATCCTGAAGGTATCCCAGGATGAGTTATGATTAGATTAAGTCTGATGACTATTGTTTCCATGGCTAGAGGATTGCCTCTAATAATTTAGATACGGTAGCGAAAGATCAAGAATTATTGTGGGTCCACTCGATCGCGCCACACCAGCTACCTTTGTAGTGGATAGACGAGTCATTTAAAATTGTAATGTTTTCTTAAGGCGGCATAGATTTGTAGTTCTTGACGCATTTATTGCTTACTGTAGGCCGGTTGACTTGGTCCGTAGGGCTTCTTGTTATGACACCTCTGATGCAATAGATCCAATCAGGCCAACAAAATGTCTTCTCTTCCTCCTCATCCCAAAAATTCGATAATGAGTAAGGTCTTCGTTTTGCCAAAGAATTATACCTCGTCAATACCGAATTTTGTCACATGCGTTCTATGAAGCTAGCCCGGTTAAGTTTATGCGGATTCTTTCTCAACATAGTGTAATCAGCACATTTGTCGGTAGTTCCCTATAAAGGTATCTATCTAGGGAATATCGTAATAACGTTTTGTCCGTTTATGTGATGATTGTTCATTTGATTTTGCTGAACTCGCAGAGAGCCCACTTCTGTGGGTAAGCGATGGACTACTGAATGAAGAAAACTACACCTAAAGCTTCTTATTTTGTTCACTGCCCACCTCTCGCGAATGTTTGTCCTGAGAAACACTCTCAAATCACCCGTATGATAACAGCATAAGTACTTGTCAAAACTAAAGACTATACGGACTCGACTTCTTGCATTTAACTTAATGCTTAAATTATAATGAACTCTGTCCTCAAACCTGTATTGTTTAAATTGTCGTATACACAACATTTAAAATAATAATACAAGTCCTTAGGTTAAACGTGTCCTTTTAGTGGCAAGCGCTACATCGACGAACAAATTGAAAATGCTGCCATCTTCCCTGGGTATCTACATTAAATATTTATTTTCGCTTCCTCTTCCTCTTACGTAGGTATATGTTCAGTTTGTCTATAGTAGAGCTTAAATATTTTATTTTTTTAAATTCCACTCCAGTTGAATCATTTCAAGTACATAAATACATTCTCCATGTATTTATTGAATTAAAATGTGGGCGTTGTGTTGTGTTGCTCACAAGCATCTTTAAAAGCCATGGTCATGGGTAAACCACTAATTAGTATCGATTATCATTTAAGGGGTGGCTACACTTATAATATTCCCTTGAGAAAGACTCGTGTCAATTGACTTTGCTCTCACCCTCTTAACCACTTCGAGTGACAGTATTAACTTGTGATGATATAAAAACCCTCAATAAATATTTCCGAATTGTGTAATAAAATACCGAAAGCCCCTAAATCACTTCGAATGACAATATAATATCGTTAATGTATCTGAAAATCCCTTCCAATGAGTGGTGCTATCGGAACAAAGTTACTCTCCAGTGGCCATTGTATCAACCAAGGTTGAATGATAAATTTATCACAGTAGCTTGAAGGGATCAATCTAAAAAAAATTGCCTGCAATTAGTATTTCGCAAAACCCTGTGAACATCCCGATTACGATCACACCTCTAACCTCTGCATATCACGTGTCAAGCATGTGAAGAAATTCAGAAATTCCCTCGCCTTCAAGACATCAGCCATGCCACGGCCTCTGCTTTGGCTTACATCAAAATTCAATTTGCTAGCGTATGCAAAATTTAAAACTAAGTCTTGAAGATTTTCTACTTCGACTGTGCCGCCGCCGCCGTTAAGATCTTTTGCCCATAGATAGTCTGGGCGCAAATCCATCCGAAAACATTACAATTATTGCAGTCACGTCAGTCAAATATACTAGCTGAATATAAAAAACAAACCATTTGTAACACCAAAACTCAGCTCGCTTCGGCTTCCATAGACAGACAATATACATACGATTTAAAGTCTAGTGTATCTGACAGATACGAGGGCGGTAAACAAGTGACTTGTGTATACTGCCATCCGTCCGCCAGCACTTTTTCGTTGCTGAGAGAAAAGTAGTCGCTAGGAAATTTACAAGTTTTTTTTCCGGCTGAGTTAAGCTTAACACTTGGAGTATCTCAATGGCACCTTTTTATAGTATCTTCTGGTATAATAAACACTTCAAGTGACGGGGCAACACCAAAAAGGCAAGAGAGCGAAATGACGTTTTCTTTCATCTGCACGGGTATGTCGGTTCACAGACTGAAATTAACATGCAACTTGTATCCAGTTGAACGGGCCAAAAGTTTAACCCCCAAACTGAACTTGCCTGGTAGTTTGCTGCGCCACAGACACATTAATGTTTAAATTTTATTCTTAACGAATGGCTGCCTCCTCGAACTGCTTGTATTTATATACAGTATGGAGACAGATACGAGTACTCTATAGGTTTACACATAGATACTATACTCTATTTTCTATTGTGAGTCTTTGTATCTGTAACTTTTATTTTATTTTTTTTTCGCTCTATAGAGATGCCCGTTTGTGGAAGTTACTAAGGAGGAGGCAGCAAGAAACGTGCATGGATTAAAATAAAAAAATTTCTTGGACATAGTAATGTGGAATGTAACTTGTGGTATTTTTGTGGGCGTACTCGTATCTATGTTGAAATTTACCGTTTTGGGAAGCTAGAAAAGTGAAACTTTTTGCACAGCAGGAGCTGCTTGCATTTATTAAATTTATTACCAATTCTTTTAGCCACACAAATGTATGGCATTTTCATGAAGATACAATTAGATTGACATTTAAACTAGACAGATACACATGTTTCCTGAAAAGGGGAGAAATGTTATTTTTTTTTTTTTTTTTTTTCATTTTCAAAACTTTCAAACTTATGTGACCCATTTGTCATCAAGACACACAATGGCGGATTATTTTAAGCTAACATTTTGTTTAAAAATTGCTGGCAACATAGAAGGAAGACTAAAAGAGTACATATATACACGGAGAGCTGTTCCTTTTTGTTCTGTTCATTTTTCGTCTTTTGTTTGTATGAAAATTTAAAAGAAAAATGTTTCTTTTTGTTTTCCAACTGAAACGGGATGGTAGTTGTATGGTTTTTGTTAGCTGGAATTATTCTTTTATTCGAAAAGGTGAAATGAGACTATACGCGTGCAAGGATAGTGATTTGTGTTGAACTCTTTTTATGCATTCAAAACGGGATGCGAATGCATACAGACTTTGTCTGTCTTTAGGCGATTTAGAATGAAGAAAAAAAAAGGACATTTTTGTCCAGAAAATGTCTTCTTGCTGAGTGAAAGGTTAAACATTTGAAAACGTGATGTGAACTATGATTATGAATGACTTTATGGTTGGATTGACGTACTTTTAAAAAAATTGCTTATCCTAGGCTATGGCCAATGGAATGGAGGCGAGTATTCAGTTATTTATATCATTGGTTGATGTGATGCTTTGTAATCGAAAAAAATATATTTTATTTTAAGGAAATAAGCTCAGTGTTCGAATGTCAAATATCCCCTACCCATTTCAAAGACATTTATGTGCTTGCAAGCCCTGTCTTAATGAGCAAGACCATGGACCACAGCTGATTATCTATTTTCGTTTAGCTTTGAGTGACAACAACAATATATTATGCGACCCTAGAAGACATGCAAGCAATCACCTTATTCTATCAGTGAACTTGACAACCGCGAGGATCTAATTTTTTCAATACTCCTTTAGTTTTAAACAAGCAAAATATTGGACGTCGCTTTCTGAGACGAATATCCAGAGGACTACAACTTACAAGTTACAACAGTTTATGTTTATAGAAGTAACACCTTTCTGCAAACATCTCCGGGTTCGGGGAACTGCTGAAGCGTTGTATGCGTCTTTCCCGGGAGAAATATTGAAAAAAAAAATCACATATAGCACGGGAACGGAACATTCATTACTTCGTTACTTATACTTAGAGTTGAGGTCCTAAGCCTGGCGCTGATGGCATTCCTGCAATAATCTTAAAAAATTGCTGCAGCTATATCAGCAAACCTTTACTTATGATATTTAATCTGTCACTAGCATTGGGTTTATTCCTGGATGAGTGGAAGGTCTCTTTTTTAGTGCCGATCTTTAAATGTGGCTCCAAAAACGACGTAGAAAACTACAGAGGTATATTTGCAAACTCTCTGCTATACCAAAGCTTTTTGTGTAGTTAAAAACAAAATAAATTTTCATATTAATGGCAGCATATCAGAGTTTCAACATAGTTTTGTTTCGGGTCGTTCGACAACATCTAATTTGGTCCACTTCACATCTTTTGTTATAAATACTGTTGAAGGCGGATGTCAAGTTGACGCTGTATATACGGATTTTAGTAAAGCCTTTGACTCTGTAAACCACGTACTACTGATAAGAAAGCTAAAGCAATTTGGATTTCATTCTGCTATGCTGAAGTGGTTTTCATCATTTTTGATTGGAAGGTTTCAGAAAGTCTGCCTTGATAACAATTACTCAAGATTAATATCTAGCACTTCTGGAGTTCCACAAGGTAGTCATCTTGGCCCGCTCCTTTTTATAATATTTATTGATGACATTGTTCAACAGCTGCAATTTTGCCGCTGTTTAATGTATGCTGACGACCTCAAAATATTTTAAAAAATTAATTGCTTAAATGACTGCTTAAAGGTCCAGACTGATCTTAACAATTTATCAAGTTGGTGCGTCACTAATTGCTTAAAGTTAAACGTTCGAAAATGCTTTGCTATCTCGTTCATACGATCCCAAACGCAATATTCGCATACTTATTGTATTGATCGCATGCCATTAATAAGAGTTGACAAAATTAAAGATCTTGGTGTATTTCTTTGATACGAAACTAACCTTTGTTAGGTACTCATATCGAGTATATAGTCGCTAAGGCTAATTCTCTTGTCGGATTCATAAAAAGAAACGCGAAAGATTTCTCTGATCCTCACACATTTATATCGATTTTCAATGCCCTAGTCAGATCAATACTTGAATACGCCGATGTTGTTTGGAATCCAAACTATTTATCGCATTCGGACCGTATTGAAAGAGTGCAGAGGCGGTTTACAAAATACGTCTTCTTTAAAATGCGTTGGGATTTTCAGCCCTCTTATAAAGCCAGATGACAACTGTTAGGTTTAATGACACTCAAAGCAAGAAGGAATGCACATGACATAATGTTTGCGAGAGACGTACTGTGTTCACATATCGATAGTTGTACACTTTTGTCCATGTTTCCAATTAATGCTCCGGGAAGGGTTTTAAGGGATCATCACTTCTTTTACCAACTGGGGCATAGAACAAATTATGGTCGGAATGAGCCAATTACTAGATGCCTTAATTCATTCAATGTTGTAAGTAGACATATGGATTTTCATATTTCGAGAGAACGCTTTATAAGCATTTTATTTAGATTGCTTTCAAACTAATTGTCAAAAGTATTATTTATTAGCTAAAAATTATAATTTTTTTCCCATTAAACTAGATGTATTATTATATATAAATTCGTAATCTGTAAGCTAAGCTTGTTGATGAAACAAATAAATAAATAAATAAATAAATAAATTTAGAGGATATCCTTCCTTGTGGAGCGGAGAAACGATGCAGAGTTTCCATTCATCTGACATTCCTTCTTCCGGCCATAATAAGTCGTCTTCTGCTGCCTGAAAAAGCTCAACCAACAACCTAATCCAGCAGGATTGTTGGATTTGAGATTAGATAGTGCTGTCCTCATTTAATTTTATTTCAATAGGTAGAAGTCTTGGTTTTCACAGTGCCAATTTAAGGGTTCGTTCTACCTGTCAGCTGAATTTCGGTTGTTTTCGCCGTAGGGAAAGTGTTGCCGCAAAGAAACATCAAACTTTGCGTCGATTTACAGCTTGTAGGTACTCTTTCTAATTAGTATACTTAATCACGCTTATTCTGAGATTCGATCGAAGCCTCGAATTCAAAACTTTCACTCCAATGAACTTCTCACATTCTAAGTTACGAAGGAAAGAATTTTATTTTCGAAATCAGCTCTATACATATTTAGCTGGCAGATTTTCAATTTTTGTTGGCTTTAATTTGAGTAAAGATAGTATTTATGTATTCTTGGAGGAAGGAATGATAAAATTAAACCGAAAAGTACTACGAGACAAATCTAATCCTCTTAACGTGCCCAATGAATTATAGGTTTGCATTTGGTATATCGTTTGTACTACCTTGAAAATGAGCTACACTACCTTAAAGCTAGATCAGACTACTTTGAAGTATAAACTTTGGAAAATCGTGAGTACATGTCATGAAATCGTAGTACATGGAATAACGTTGGACCACAAGATGTTCAAAAATTAGTGAGGGACTTTAATGTGATTTAAAAAAAAACCCTCCCGGGGACTGACTTTCGTCATCCTCCCGAAGGGGATTGCACCTAGTCGTTTGACTAATCGGCACTTTATTTTTGACTCATTTGAAAAAAAAAATGAGAAGAATAATTCGCCGTTTATCGCCTTTATCTCCTGATAACATTGTCAGTATTCAAAAGTTCTGTTATATTTAAATTGACTTATCTAAGAAGTATACTTCTGTGCCTTTGGGCAACTTTTTTAACTTTATATTTAATGATTTTAATATTTAGATCTCTACGAAGATCAGCGTTGTGTATATACCAAGGTGCATTAACTATGTTCCTTAGTACTTTATTTTGTAAGACTTGGATTTTTTGAGAATTTCTTTGGCATGTGCAATGTGCATGTCTACAACTGGAGCTCGTAGGTCCACACTAGTTTCAGAACTTGCTTGTATAGCAATAGGTATTTATTGTATCGGATGTTTCAAGTCTTCTTTACATGAGCTTTCCAACGCAGTTTAGCGTCTAGAGTCAGGCCTAGATATTTGGCTGTAATTGAGTATTCCACTACATTTTGATTTATGTGGTACGTTTTTATATGTAAAATTAATACGAACTGACTTTAGGACTTTAATCTAATCTGCCATTTTATTGTCCATTCAGAGAAACTGTTTATTGCCATTTGGAGCTTTTGTTGTTGCTATTTTAACAGTTGCTTCCACAGCAAATACAACAGTAGTTGCGTTTTTATGAAACCTCCCCAGGCAGTGGTTGGCAGTAGTTGCCAGTTGAGGCACATTTCACATGCTAATTAAAACAACAACCTGCTGGCAACTGCTGGCAACAACTCTTGATTTCCTCCCCAGTCGGAGAGCGGCTGGCTGGCAGCTGGCTAAATTCAATTTACAATGAACACATAGGTGGCGCTGAAAGCAACAAGTGGCTTAGAATTTCCGTACAATTTGCTTAAATCATATGGCGTTCTTATCTCATGCACACAACATTCCAGAGAAAAATGTCAGAATGTAGCAAATATTTCTACCAAATGCATAATTTTATACTAAAACTAGGCTGGCTTCATCTTGCTGGCAACTGTCCAAATGAACGGCTGGCTGGCGAGGTTTCAAAAAAACTAGTCTAGTGTCATCTGCTAAAGTTGCAATGGTGGTTTCTTCAGTTTCAGGCAGATCGCAAGCACTGGACCTAGCACACTGCCTTGTGGTACACCAGCTGTAATTTATCTTAATGTTGAGTACTCGACCTCCAGTTTAATTATGAAGAATCGATCTGATATATGACTCTGGAATTGTCGAATTTTTGGATCAGTCCTTTTTGCCAGACTTTATCAAAAGCTTGTGCTATAGCAAGAAATATTGTAGAGCACACAATTTTCTCTTCAAAGTCTTCTGAGTTAACTTATTTACATTGGTATATGGGTTTTCGTATATCATATGCGGTCAGGATATGTTTTCCATTTTCGAAAAATGTATCCTGGCCGCTTATGTTCATTGCTCATATTTTAGCCAATATAATACATACCAACTAATCAGGTTCGACTTGATATAACTTCAATTACAAACTTGTTCTACTTGCATTTTCTCATTTTGCCAATGTCGACATTTTGTGTATAAAAAACAGCAACGGCCGAAATATATTTTACGAGTTATATTATTATGCTGCCGATTAAATAATACAACAATCACTGATTCGTCTAATATGCTCATCAAATATTATGCCTCGTTAACTTGATTGTGTATCGGTATGGTTGATATATTCTGTATAACCTTTATAGCTCCATCATAGCAAACAAGAGCAAGTCAAACTAGCATTTAAAAAGTGGCTATGATTAATATGAGTGTGCCTCAACCCAATGTAATTTGCATAGCCAATAATGTTTGTTCTATACAATTGAACACACATTTTAAATGACAACCAATTGTGTTATTATGTTTAAAATAAATATTTGCACAGACTATCGCAGAACGTCCATAAATTGACAATTAAGCTACTTATGACAAATGACCTAATTATGGCTACGTGGCTATGCCTCATAAACTGTTTGTGAGGTAAATATTTACTTGGAAACATTTTTCTTATAACTAATTGGCTTTTTCTCGAAAACGGTAAAAACGATTTAAAAAAAAAACTTATTTTTAAGGTACTATTGTCATCCTTAACTTAATAGCAAACTCAGTTTTTCTCTAAAATGACTGCGTCCATTGATATCCACCCCAATCGCTAAAAATGGTACTTTAAAAACTGCTCATATCTCAAAAACGCCATTTTCGATTTGGATGAAAATGTAACTGCTAGGTAATGTTTATATCCTGAAGAATACATCGTACTCAGTTTTCAGCTAAACAGTTTAATAACAGTGCTTTTCGAATCCACAGTTGTAACATTTGTCAGCATAATTTTACAAAAAACTGCTGTAACCATTTTGCGTACTTAGTTTTTCTCGGGAAACTCGAATATAGCCGTTTTATGAATATTTCTCAAAAATGACTACCCAAATCCCGATATTTTTGCAAAGATCAAAGCTTCAGTGGCAATATAATTCGAAATTCATCGCCTACTTGCCTTGAAGGAAATGTCAGTTCGGGGTGAAATTTGAAAGTAGTAAAGTTTTGTAGTTAATACGTATGTTTATGTAGTACGTCTTACGTTTTTAATTAATAAGGCTTTAGTTACTAAACCTGAGTACATCTTGGATGGGTATGTGTTTAAACGTAAAATCTGCTGAAATGACTCTGAGATTCTGTGAGATTCGCAATAAACGAGAAAGTTTCGTGCTACCCAGTCGTGCACATTTTTTCTACTGCGCCACCTCTCGCGAACGTCTGACAAACATACGAGAGTATTACTGTCCTGAAAAAGCTTCTCAATTCAGCCGTTCGAACTCGGCATAAAATTGTAGGTCCCTTCCATTCGTCCCAAAAATAGAAACTCACACAAACGAATAAGAAGCTAGGCCTAGGGTGTCTACTGTCTACCTGCCTGTTGCGCCACCTATTTATTATTATTTTTTTTTATTAGCATTTTGATGGATTTAGTAGAGTTACCCTTTAGCTACTCTTTAAATATTCTTTTCTTTAAACTTAAGTGCTTCGTAATCTACTTTGCCATCAGATGAAAAAGGCATCTCAAATGCCTTTGATAGGCATTTGTAGAATGCTAACAGATCTAAAATCAGGGGCAGGGCAAAATGAGCAATTTTATAGAACTGCGGTAAATTTCATGTTGTTTGAACCAGTTCATCACCTGAGAGAGATGGGAAATCATTTGAGGTAAAACACATTGAGTAAAATATGCACGCACTCGCTTCTAACTACTTCAAATTGATTTGATTATCAAAAACAGCTGCAGGAAATAAATCAAACTGTCCAAGTGCAAGTATCACTCGCGCACCGAAGGTTTCGTACTTGGCTAGAGTTGGTGTCTTGAAAACGTTAGTGTGTCGGTTTTTTTGAGTTCATAGACCTAGGTACAAAATAAAACTGTTTTTTGTGCGAATGAATATATTTTTTTCACCAAAACCACCAAAACCAGTCAATGTATCGCTACCATTGCTATTTGTCGTTTAACTAGGGGTAATATTTGATGTTGTGGGCTTTCTACGACAATTAGTTCTTGAGATAGACCTAGGAACAAAATTGCCATAGTGGATTCGGACCACACGGTTCTGTTTTCCCCCTATGGGAACTTGTACAAAACAAAATTATTTATATCGTGGAGTAATCAAGTTGAAAAATGTTTGTTTAAATACATATCAGAACTTATTAACAAATCTTGAGCACTGTTAAAAGAAAAGGGTTTTCTGTTGAAAACTGTTGTGCTTGAAAAAACAACGTTTCTTGCCTTAAATGGGGGAGGACCCCTGAACAATTTCGGTTAGAAAAGTTTGTCGAGTTAATCATTGAGGTGTTGTTTGAGAGTTAACCACTTTTAACACTTTGGTTGGAATTAAAGCTATTTCGAACTAAACCCCTTATTTATCATCAGATTCCTTTAAAATTTAAATGATTTGTTTGAATAATATAATTGAATGTTCCTCTTTGAAAATACATTTTATTGTTCTCTCCTGTAAGCTTTTCGATTAATTTTGTCTTTATCTCAGCACAAAGATTTTGTTAATCACCAGCAACATTTGTCAGTTCGTTGTTGAACTCTTTTGTTTTACTCAATATTGGCTTCGACTTTCTGATTGTGTTTTTTTTTTGTTTGTTTTAGAGGTTTACAACCTTAATATGAAATAAAACACATGAAATAAGGTTAATGATATTAGCTTTACTGAAAAGATAATTTTATGCCATTAGTATTGGTGGTATATAGGTTGGCTCGAATGAAGAGCAATTTATAAGTCAAATTTTCTATCGATCAGTTGGACCGCATAGTATATCGAAAAGAATGCGTCTAATGGTGACTTCCGAGTGGTTTATTGTCGTAGACCAGTGACTTCATACCTCCCCACAGAAAATAATCCATAGATATGAGATCAGGCGATCGTGGAGGGCAGTTCACAGGTCCATTGTGACAGATTGTTCGTTCACGCTTATGTGGCATGGTTGGTCGGTGAATATCTAAACAACCTGAACTAGGATTCCCTTAAACAACATTATGGCCATGAAGAGTTTTGTTTATTAATTTTAAATGGATTGATGGGCAAAATGATATCAAAAAAAAAACTGCATTTTACAAGTTCTGTCGAAAATTTTATATTTTTTTTTTGTAAACAAACGAACGCAAAATCACACCAACCATCCCTTTAATTTTTCTAAGGCACATGTCAATTATTGACCACCTGCTTAGCTGATATAACTTTTCCATTTATTGCGCTAATAAAGAGACGTCATTATCCAAATAGCATTTTCAAGTGCCTGTCGGATCATAAAAATCATTTCATTCCACTTTCCACTCAATCTTGTTGACAATTAGCCAACAGAAACAAATTAAATTTGCGCTTTGCCTCTTCCCATTGACGACTGACAAAGTGAGAACCAAGACGACAAATCACTTTGACCACTGTCAACAGTGTTAAAGGCAAAACAGAAAAAAAAAAAACGAAAACTTAAACAAATAATTACTGACAAAAACTTGATCGTATCTTTTTTGTTAGATCTCTCACTCTCCTCCTATACTATGCATTGTTGCGATTCTCTTCTCTCTCGAGAGACACTAAAAATACACCGGTCTGTCAACTCAACTCACCAGCACAAAACACACCTTTCTACATGATTTGAGGGAATACTCGTATACGAAACAAATAAATAAAGAAAGAAAAATTGAATAATAATAGGTACGAGTATACTAAGACTACAAACAAACAAACAACAGAGAGACACACGACACACGAGACACGACGAGTTCGAGAAATACCTGCGCCTTCGCTCTTAAGAAACTCACAAACGCAAACGCCAACCTGGAATTTTTAGTTTGAAAGAAGCCATGAAATTAATCGTAAGCTTCGCTTTATAATAATAATCGTCTGACCGTGCGTTGTCCGTTCTCTGCTCTGAGATTTCAAATCAGTTGTCGAACGACACGACAATTGCGCGCGCGCCACTCTGTCGAATCGAATAAAACAAAATATAAATAAATAAATTGAACATGCCGCTATATCGACTTGGAAATAGTAGCAACACTCAGTTCGATACAAAAAGTATCTCAATCTTAATCTTAATCTGAATTTCAATTTGAATTTGAATCCCCTAACGAATTTAACGAATAGATAGATTTATAATAAATTTCTTTGTAAATAATATCACGAAATTGTAAAGATAATTAAATATCTAAGCATCACGAATAAAAAAGTATCTAAGTGAAAGAGGATAGTTAATTCGCGGTCTCAGTTTGATGTATGACCAAAAAGGAGTCACCACGTTCGTGTGCTAATGTAACAACTTTGCCGCAAATGTACCTGTGCACGGTGCAATCTGCAAGAAAGTTGTCGTCACAATCCAAACATCTCTTAATTAAAAATAAGATTCAAATGAAAGTTTTCTTCGTCTCGTATCCAAATAACAACACCTTGCAGCAAGGTGGTGGTGGTGTTGTTGTTATCGGTGGTGCCATTGTTGGTTGGTAGTTGCAACGTGAAAACCTGTCGGAATATCTACATTCGGTATAGTAGTGCACAACAGCATTCGAAAAGGAAAAGTTTTTCAAGTTATTTTCTTCGTGTTTTTTTTTTTTTTTAGTGTTTTCTGTATTTGTTGTCTCGCGTTCTGTGTATGGTATACTCGCCTTCGCCTTTTTGTTCGTTGATCTTAAATTATCTGCATGCCGCGGCCGTCGCGCGAGATGCAAGTTACACTGTAGAGATACATCATATGTCTATGTAAATGCAGCGGTAACGCCAAACAAAACACGAAACGAAGAAAGTTGTTTCAGTCAGCCCTGATTGTAGTAATTGCATTTGAAAGTGAAACAAAAAAAATCTTTAAACGAGAGGAAAAAGTTTCTAAAAAATCTGCCGGAGTGTGCCCTTCAATTTGTTGCCGCCCTAAATTCGGGATAACAAAATATGTATGTGAATTAGTGACAACAGAATTCAACTTAACTTATACTGGATAAATGCACAATTTGGATTGAAAAATGTTTGCCCCAAGAAATTCATCACCCACCGCCTTGTATGGCAACGAGGATGTAGCCGCACATCAGGTATGCTATGCCGTATGCCAATAAGAATATATGTTTCTAATGGATACTGATCGGAATTGATCATCGGTATTCAGCAGAACCCGAAACTTAATTGAAATTCGTTTAAAGTCGGGACAGAGTATGGAATAAGCTTGTTGGGTGTTTCTTTTCGAGACGGTGACGATATGCAAATTTAGATATGACCTCATTTTCATATTGTGTCTTATATTTTAAGTGGATAAAGTGGTGGTGGCTGCCGCAAGTTAATTATAACTATGCACAATGAACTTTCAATTAAATTTGTTGCGCGCCGATACAGATAGACTGCGAAATGTCACGGATTTGGGGTAGATGTACCTATCAGAAAATTGGATGGTTGATTATTAATTCTGCGGGAATTGGAGATTTCCGGTTTTTCTTCTCGGCCAGGGGTACTTTTAGGTAGCTTCTTACCTATAAGTCAAGCGATGTACACTGAAGCAATGGTACCGACGCGTTTTCGAAATTCCCATCATCCCATCAACCGTAACAATAAAGACCAAAGTACTAGTGATATTTTAAGAATTAGCTAATAAATTGGCAATCCTGCTTACAACACAATAAAATTTGGGGCCTAGTTCTTCATTTATAAATACAATAAATTTAGACATTAGGATTGATCCTTACAATGTAGGAACTCTTGATATGTGCAAATAGGATGTACTGTGTTCAGCTGGGATATACAGTTGTGTTCATGAAAATATGTAGTAGTGCATCTCTCTAAAATAGTCAAAAGTAAATAAAATTTGACCGAAAGTAACGGAATTTTGAAATTTTTATTCTCTTCTCTGCATTCTAAACTAAAAGTTTGCATCCTTATATTTTTCAACGGAAAAAGTACCGTTTCATTTGGTTCAAGTTTTGTCTAGAGCAGCACTACTATTTTCATGAACGCAACTGTATGTATTAGGAAGTGTTAAAAAATAACCTACGACAGCTTTTTTCATTGCTAAGACATAGATTTCTTACTATTATCACGATCAGCATTTATTCGGGTGTTAAAGTACATCGGCAAAGCAATGAATCTTCAATATGACTTTACTCAAAAATCCCAAACGATAACAAACCTAAATTTTTCTTTTCAATTGGCTAACTATTAGCTGAATCCATCATTCTGGCGTTAAAATACGCCCGCCGGTAGCATATGTAAAATCATCAACTTGCTTATATGTACAAAAAAATTACCGAAAGCTGACAATGTCTCCAAATTTTATTTTTAGGCATTATTATGGAAACGTAGCTTTTTCTAAACAACGACATCACTATCATAGGACTGCTTTATTTATTCCTTGATGTTGAGGTTTTGAGTTGGTGATGAAATCCCTTACCCCAAAAGACTCTAAGAGAAAATCCCCAATTTTTAGCTTTGGTGTTATTAATTCGCTGCGACACCTAAAAATTGTATTAAAAAGTGAGTGCTTGTGGTCACCGTAGGATTTAGAGTAGGTGCAATGTTGGGTATATGCAAAGTTTAGTTTGCTTGTGGGAGATTTTGGCATAGGACATTTCGTCCCTAGAGATTTTGGAAAAAGAGAAAAAAAAGAAAATGAGAGAAGGGATTTTGGAAAAGGGGATAACGTAGGGATCGCTGAGGTTTTAAGATCTAATATGCGCCTACCACACAGCGACCGATGTGCACCAACTCAAGTCCACAAAAGAATGAAGAGAGTGGATAAACAGCAAAGCATTCTTCTTTTTTTGGCTACAAAATTTGTTGGCAGACTTTTTCTTTTCGGGATCATGACGTAATCTCGAATGAAAAAATCTCGAAGGCTAAAAAAGTTTTTTTTTAATCTCGAAAGCAAAAATCTCGAAAGACTATATCTCGAAAAAATCTCGAAAATAAAAAGTAAATTCGTGATTTTTTTTTGCACCCATCCCATAGCCAAACAGTAAACCCAAGCAGGGAGGTTGCAGGGGGGCAGCATGCCCCCCATACGCATCTCACTTTTTAACACCATTTTTAATATTAATTCGAGATTTTTGTTATTCGAGATTATGCTTTCCAAATTTTTTTTTCGAGATTAAACATTTTTTGCTTTTATTAATTAATTAATGAAATATTGATATACTTTAATACCTACATACTAAACATTGAAATTAATTTACCTAACTACATGTATATGAACCTAACTTGAATTTATAATTTTGTATTAACAAACATTTGTAACCATACCCTATGGTTCTTTAGCCTGTCGATGTTGCTTTTTGCCAAATGACTTTGGTGCACTTTTTTTGATACCTAACCGCTAACGAACGTTATATTTGCCATGTAAATTAGCTAACATAAACCCGTACGCCAATATGCACCGATCACTGGAAAATTAAGAACACGAGCGCAAAGGAGAAGGTGATAACGCGAAACGGTTCACGTTGGCAAAGAGGCATCGCGCGGTTACGAAGTTTAGAATCGGTCTCTTTCGTCTAGCAACCACCAACGAAGAAACATCTTCGCTCCCAAAGAACCATTGGGTAAATAATTACATAGTTTGATTTGCACAAGGAAAATATAAAATTGAATACGTTTTGGAAAACGCTGCGTTTTTCATTTTTTACACTTTTTCCAATGCAAAACAATAGCTGATAGCTGATTTTTGACTTTTTTCCTCGGTCAAAAAAAAAAAAAAAATGTTTAGATGCAAAAAGTTTCTTCAAACAATTCTAATAGTGACTGCAAACATTTTTTTTTTTTTTTTTTTTTTCAAAAATTTCTTCGGTAATATTTTTTATGATTTTTTGAATGGGATGATCTCAGAAAAATTTTGTATGAAAAGGAGGAAAAAGTGGCTAAAATAGCAATTTTCAAAAAAATCATAAAAAATATTAGCGAAGAGATTTTAAAAAAAAAAATTTTTGCAGGTACTATTAGAATATCACATCACAGTTTGAAGAAACTTTTTGCATCAAAACATTTTTCTCACCGAGGAAAAAAGTCAAAAAAGTAGACTTTTACAAAAGTTCAAAATTTTCAATGGGTACTTAATGGGTTAAGTAAAGTTTTGTATCATTCAAACGGAATTTAAATGACCTTTCCATTGATGCCAAAATTTACATGAAGTAAGTTCAGATTTATGAGTAGATTAACTTTACTTTTGTGCAAATAATTTTGCCACTGACTGTATATGACGTATGTAAGATTGTGCATACCTGTTTACGCATCACAATTTGCAAACTACGTATATGTGCGACGTATACGTACATAATGTACATAGTTTGTTTTATGCATATCCATTCCCTACATCAAAATTCAACTACGCCATTTAGGAGCATGTATAATGTGCATTCTGATATTCTGAATGCCCGTCGTGGGAGTAATAATTATATTTTTGGAACGCATTATAAAACTACCTCTAAGCACAACCACAATCCATATGGTCATTTTTTCGCACTTCGCCAAATAAGATCTATTTTCAATTTATTATATCTCACCCTCTGGACGGACCTGAAAGATGAATGTTAGCTCAAAATACTCGGTGAAGTATTGCCTAACAATTAAAAGCATATCTTGAATTGACATAAACAAAATTATGAGTATAATGGCAGGTTAAGCGTAAGGTCGAAATAGAAAATTTTGTTTGAAAAATTATTCATCCCTTATAGGACGAATTTCGAAAAACGATGAATGAGGCATGTAATAATTTTGACTTATATATTAACATACAAACTTGCACGTTCATACGGCTAACGATTCTTGAGCCCCCTCTTACTCCCTGCGACCCCTTTACTCCCGAGCAATTCTCACCCACCCTTGGCCACACATCTATAAAAAAAATCATGAAAATCGTACGAATGGTTCTCAAGTTATGGAGGGTCGAACAGACGGACGCTTTAAAAGCTCATTTGACGAATGAACTCCTTAATCGGCAGTGTAAATATATTGAACAATCTTTGATGGAGGTCAACTTTATATCATGACTTACTTGATTATTAGACTATGATGCAGCTTTTCCGTGAACAGATACCAAACTCATGACTTGCTATAATAATCAAATCCCGTTTTATAATAGACAGCAATTCGATAGTAGGTTTATGAAGTCAGCTGTAGTTCTTCAAATAAATTTGTTTTAATTCCACAAACAGCGATGAGTTAACCAAAAACCACACAAAATTCTATCTAAGCCAAATAACTGCGACAACGTTAATTAATACGGGAAATCCCCACGTTCATCGAAAACAAGTTCTTCGTCTTCAAAAGAAAATAAATTCTAAAAATAAAGACGATTATGTGAACGTTACTATTATTACTCGTACGTTGTGTAGTAAAGTTTCATTAGTAGCTGTGAAGTTATTTCCTGTTCTAAACACAATACCTATACACAACCTATTTTTCATATAAAATTCAAACAAGGTCGGATATATTATTGCGTTCACGAATACACTATATACATTGTGTTCATTCAGCATCGCGGCATTGTACAATTGACACACAAACCAATACAAGTTTTAGTTCAAGACTTTGCGTCTTCACGTTCTAATTTCGTTCTGGAAAACCGGTAAATTTCTCAATGCGCCGGCATAGATAAGACATTTGTTCATCTTTACACAAAACAGGTTGTGGGCCTACTGCGTCTGCCTATGCGCACAGATATAGTCCTAACATAAAGAACCAACAAAAAGATACAATAATGAAAGATTCACGTGGCCATCAGGTGCGACATTGAAACAAATCGCGTCGTGTGTATTATAATCTTTAAGGTGATTACGATATGAATCTGGTTATGTGAGAAGTGACAACATACCATTAAATTAGCGAATGTTTTGCCGCATTAAGTCACATCACGATATTAGACAAAAAAAATCTATTAAACGTGCAACGAATTTTTGAGATTTCTTTAAAACCATGAGAGATCTGCAGTGAGATTTCGTTTCACTTTTGTTTTCACTTCGTATATCGTATTTAGAAGGGTGGCGCTGAGAATACCAATTTTGCGATTCAACCAAAGAGTCACGCACCTTGTTTTTCTATAAAGTGAAGTTGCAGTTCTTATCTAAAATAAACAAGTGATAAGGAGATATGCTGAAAATGGATCTTCTTAATGGATTTTCTGATTTAAAATGACAGCTAAAATTAATTGTGATAATTAATTTCGTTGACAAGGTGTTGATTCGATTTCAAAGTTTATTCACACTGCCTTGACACTGATTTGAACAACATCTATCAAGTTTGACATGAAAACTATTAATATGATTGGTTATATGTACTAAAAAGAAACCTTGGACTGTTTTACATGATTTCTTAATTACGTGAAGAACTATTAGAATTGAGTGATCTACATGTCTTATAGAATTGAAATTAATTTCGAAATAGTCGTTTACATTTGTTTCTGTCAAACTCGTAACTGTTACAATTAAAGTGTTTAAAGAAAAGTATTTAATCTTCATAAATTTGAATTTTGTTTACCATACAGGGTGCGGCAACATCACTTTCTTTTATTTTTTTTAACGCAATAAAACCCATTTTTTTAAACAGATTTTTTTAATACTGTAGGTAGGTAGTTTAATGATTAAGAAAATGTCTTCAAACGAGAATCTCATTTTCTCAGCTTGGTTTATCGTCATAAAAATATTTTAGAAAAAAGAGAAGGGAAAACGAAAAAATATTACATAGTCCGCGGTACTAATAATCATTTTTAGTGTCCAGGCTAACTTTTACGAAGTCACAATTGCGAAAATTTCCATATAAAATTTTCCATTGTGACCGTCAAAATATTTAAGTTGAAGACTAAATTATTGGTAAGGCCCAGTATGTATATTATTTATATTTTAATTTTATTTTTATTCTTCACAAGTTGGGCTTGTTTTCAAATAATTTTATTAACTGCCTAATTTTTTTCCTGTCACCACACTTGTTTCTTCAATTTGATTCGGCTATTCGTCACTAACTACAGAAAGAGATATATTTTATTTTCCCACTGGAACATTTGAGAAACGTTTCGCAAATAAACGGGAAACAAATTTTACCGTCCAGTATGGACAAACAAAAAGTATTGAAAATGTTCTGGACACATTTTCATTTTGCATAAATGTTTCTGAAACGTTGCTAAATGTTTGGAAAATGGCCACATTCAAGAATCTAGTCATCATAAATCGACTTGAATTGTTTGGACTCAACTTTACTTAAACGCAAAAACTAACTTGAATCGTCGGTATGTCACTTCTTGACAATTGTCATTTTATTTCTCAAGGGGTTCTGAGTTCCGATTGGCTCAGCGCAATCGAAATACCATACTGCGCTTTTCATGCTCTCCGATGCTCTCCAATGACCCAATGGAAATGTCAAAACAGAGTTCTCCAGACTGGACACATGTTGAGTGTTGACACCAATAAGATGCCAATTTAGTAGTAAGTCGACAAATTATTGACCTGATTTGTCGGTGTTGCGGACATAAATGTCAACTGAGAAAAATGTTCATATGTGACCAGTTAAGTGGTGAAAACTCGCAACATGAAGTTAGAAAGCTGTCAGACTTACTAAATTAGATTCTTGAACGCCCTCAATGTTTTAGAAACGTTTCAGAACGTATATCAAATTTAAAATGTTTCCAAAACGTTTCCAAAACATTTTCCAAACGCTTCTGAAATATTTGGTGTGGAAAAGTATTTACTGAACGGTCTAAATAAAGACGCATGTTTTACGCAGAAAACTCCGTTGAGATTGCAATATTCAAGTTTTTACTGCCTCAATACTCCCAAGAGATCTGATGAGCCGAGGGCCTCCAGTTCTTCGTCTTGTCTCACTTGCGGTTTGTAAAACTAAGTAAGCTATCGAGCAGTTTAAGCTTATTTCTTGATATAGAATTCTATTCCGGCAGTAGTTGCTGACTTACTTAAGAAGCAATTCGCGTATAGGAGATCGGATATAATGAAATCATTGTAGGTGGGCATTCGTTATCCAAAGTTAGCTTCTTCGTTGCGAGCAATTTCAATATCCACAGTTCTGATTTTTTTCAAAATTCTGAGCATAAAACACTCGAAGAGTAGGTATACACGTATTTGCTGTTTCTATTTTTTGATAGAGATGGGGGGACCTACAATCTTATGTGGAGTATGAGCAGCTGAATTGAGAAGCATTCCCAGGACAGTATTACTCCCGGAAAAAAGACTTAAGATGTAATTTGTGTTCTTCCGGGAATCGAATATTGCACACTAAGCACTGATAAATATTTCGCAATCTAACCAATAATGTAAAGCTCCAAAAGAAGTATACACGAGACGGACGGATCTTTTCATCAATCCTAACGCTCACTTAATATCACGATCCAATTGTCGGCTCTTAAGCAAAGCTAATCTGTTTGCAGGACATTTCGCTGGTAGCTCAATACCAGACTGCACCTTGTTCCCACCTGGACCTAATTGAGAGCTTCACATCTACTTTCTAGATATAGAAACGATAAATCCCCAACTTATGAAATATTTTGCTCCTTAATGACCGGGAGTACTTATACATACATTACATGGGTATCATTCAAATGCTTCTGACATTCCCATTTCAGACGGTATTGTTTGGCCAAACTTGCAATGAAGGAGAAAGTTTCCTGCGATCCAGTCATGCACGTTTTTTTTCTACTGTAGTTGACTCCAATTTATTGATGAGTTGTATCTTTTGGTATTTGCAAAACTCCATCTATCTTCCTGTAACACATTCTATAGCTAATTGTTTTTTTTTAATTAAATTTCAACAGAGACATTAATTATATTATTGAATAGATTCACAATGTTTACGTAATCTTATTTAATGTACACAATGTCTGATCCGAGTTGACACTATAATTGCCGGTGTCATGCAACAAAAAAAAAGCAAGTACAACAACAGAAATCACTTTTATATAATTTAATTTGTAAAAAGTTAATCAATAGATACATCCAACCATTCCATTAATGAGATCACTATGTAAAATGATTTATTAATAGGAAAAAAAAGCAAGCTTTAATAATGGCAATAACAACTTCTACTCCTACAAGACTTCAAGTCAGCGAAATGACACCGCGGAATTTTTATTAAAGCAATTTTTTTAATCGACTTTGTTTTGCTTTAGTGTATTTTCATTCAGAATTCAATGTCAAATTTTTAAGATAAAAAATGAAAACCATGAAATCATACGATGCTATGCAATGATATCATCAGGTATGATCGAAGTATCTTCGGCCGGGGGGTGTGGTGTGGGGTACTTGTGTTATTTAAGGTGAATTGCTGTAGGTGTAAATAGTCGTTAGTGTAACAAATTTTGCCATTAAATTTGGACCTACAACCATTTATTATGGTTTTGCAAATATAGCCGTGCGCAAACATAGATTATTCGTCTCTCGTAAGTGGTTGGTTTGTTTTGTCTGGATGTGGTATTGACGGCTAAGGTCAAATCGATAACAATGAACTATGTATTTATGTTAATCCGATATCTGATAAGTATGGTAAATATGGCGGTAAGGAAAAGAAAATATTTTACAAATTAGAATGCAAAATGTATGCGACATTGATATGAATGGAATTTAATTTCGCATTCACTGTGGCGTATACGTACTAAAATTATGCATAAAAATGGTTCTTTAATATTCGCAAATTTATATTGTGCGTTTGTATTTATACGCAGTTTGAAATATGTCTCTTTGTACAGTTTTCCGGCTGTGAGACTTCCTCATTCTGGTACCATACTTCTTGTTACCAAAAATTCGACCGCCTTAGACTATTTTCTTAACTTTTTATATTGAGTCCTTAATACCATTTGATTTAGTTCATATTTCGTCTTTACGTTTGATCATCTTTTATATAAAGCATTTTATCCCAGCCCAAACGGTAAGAGCTAGGAATCTGATATTTTAAAACAAATTTCCTTTTATGGAAGAACTTAGAATTTGGGAAAATTCGAACTCCAAAAGTGGGAAAAGGAGGATACAATTTTTCTTGATACCCGAGTTATAGCAACGGGAAAAGGAGGAATCAGTTTTTTTTTCATCATATCGAGCGCGTAGCAAAGCACACTAGGTACTTCTGTAAAGGGAGCGAAGCTGCGGATAAATGCTTTAATTTTTGCAAAATCGTATTCGAAGTTTATGAATGCTTTGACGGAAACAAGTTGCTTCAGAGTTCCTTCACTCAGTCAGATTTTTCTTATGATATGAAAATTCGCACAAATCTTTTTGCTTGACGTTAGGCGAACAAGTGCTGTTCTTCAAGATTAGATAAACCGATGAGGACATATATTTTAAAAAATCTGTGGCTGATCTCCGTTGTTAGATTTTGGTAGCAAAATCCTTAAAAATACGTGCAATAAACTTCGTAAACCTGAGCGAGTGGTTTTAGGTTATACCCTCGTAAATACATACATATTTCAGAAGAGTATTAACTGTGGTGTGAAAGCTTCTCCGTTCAACCATTCGGAGTTGTCATGAAATTGTACATCCTTTCTATTCGTCCCAAAAACAAAACTCACACAAACAAATGATTGAGTGAAGCATATACTAAGGGGTCCTATATAGGTTGCGCTGTGCGCGCCACCTAAGGCGAGGTCTTCCTCTAATGCGTTCTACCTCCGGGTTGGAATCGAAGACTTTTCGGGGCGGAGCGTTGGTGTCCATTCGCTCTACATGTTCTAGCCATCTTAGTCGATTGATACGTACTTTTCTGACCAAGTCGATGTCGCTGTACATCTCCAAATCCCTTCAACGCAAACGGGACCAAATATCACTCGAAGAATTTTGCGTTCGAAACGAACAAGAAGATCTTCAACCGCCTTTGTTAACGTCAATGCCTCTGTACCATAAAGCAAGACTGGGATGATGAGGTTCTTATACTATAGAGTCGGCTTAGTGTTTCTTGACAAGGCCTTACTAGTCAGTTGCCTTCTTAGGCCGAAGACACAGTGGTTGGCAAGTGTAACTCTTCGTTTGATTATAGATTTAGCTTACACTTTTTTATTTTGAAACATCATACCCATGCCAGACACACTGGTAATCTACAGACCTGGCAAGAAGTCTCTGTAACGCTATGATAGTGCACTCTGATGAAGCTAAAATTCTAAAGAGCCTACGCTAATCAGCTGGATCTTGATAAAAGTGCGGTCTAGCGAAATTCAAATATTCTTTCCCAATCCTCTTCGGATGGAGGTTACCTATTTTGATGAGCGGCTGCTGATTGGGAAATTTTAGATACCCGGCGGCTACATTTTTGATCACCTTTTTCTTGTTCGGCTGTGATATCTACTTTATTATTGAACAGCTCCACTGAGGCTCGGGAAAATGTGTATATATGAGGGTCCTCTTATGGAAACTCTTACGGCATGACAGCTTCGTCATGAACTACATTGTTATTCATACATAGACTAACTTACGGTGTCATGACGTTTTCAACTTCTTTTCGAATTTGAGAGTTTGCCGGGCTATCTATTCTTTTTGACTAAGGGAGCGTTTTTCATAATCTTATGCTTTGCGACGAGTATCACTGCGGAATTATTTAAAATTTGTCGAAATTCTAAAAGAAAAGCTTGTTGACCTATGCATCTGGTTATCTAGCGTGTCAAAAACAACATCATTGCCAGCTGGAAGTCGTGAAACTGCATCTGCCTTGGCGCGTCTATCTGTGGGATAATACTTGATCTGATACGTACTTAAATACAATTTAGTCAAGATCCAGTTGCGTAGTTGACTAGGATATGTGTTCACATAATATAGTATAGGCGTAAAAGCTTGTAACCATTTACAGTTCGAAGATGCGACCTTATTAGAAACAATGCAACTTTTTCACACTGTAAACAAATCGGCAAAGCTTTGTTTTCGATTTTGATATAGAGTTTCAGGTCACAATATACTTTTTTTTGGTCACAAACTCTGTAGGGTTCTCTGACTTGATTGTATATAAAGGGTCCGCCAAATAACTTTTTTTTTTTGAAAATGCTATAAAAAAAACTACTGAATATTTTCTCAAATTCCTTTTTTTATTTGAAAGTACAATCCTTCCGGTTAATAATGGAAAATAATTTCATTCAAATGGCTGCCTCGGCTGGCCATGCAGTAGCCTACACGATCGGTCCAATTTTTAAGCACATTATCGATTGTGTGCAGCTGTATTTCACCAATGGCTTCACGAATATTGTCCTTTAAAGCGTCAATTGTCTCTGGCATGTCGGCGTAACACTTATCTTTTACGGCACCCCACAAATAATAGTCCAACGGTGTCAAATCGCAGCTCCGCGGTGGCCAAACGACATCAGCTCTGCGGCTGATAATGCGATCTTCAAAAAACAGGGCGCAAAACATCGAGTGTAGCTTCGGCTGTGTGGCACGTAGCACCGTCCTGTTGAAACCAAATGTTGCCAATATCCTTCTCTTCAATTTTTGTGAACAAAAATTCGTTCAACATGGCCCGATAACGATCGCCATTGACTGTAACGGCCACTCCTTGCTCATTATACCCGGTACCACACTGTGGTGAGGGTATATTCACTTTGTCATTCCATTTGTAACGCCCATAAGGAGGCGTTGTAGGTATGACAAACTATATATATTATTGATCAGCATCACTTTCTTAGTCGATCTAGCGATGTCCGTCTGTCTGTCTGTCCGTCTGTCCGCACGATTACGGGCGTAATTTAAGAGCTATCGACTTGAAATTTGGTACGTAAGCTTTTATCCACCAAACTGAGGCTAAGTTCGAAGATGTGCAAGATCGGATGAAAACTACTACTACCTCCCATACAAAAATATCAGATTTATATAGCTTTTTATGTTAAAAATTAAATTTAAATAGCTACAGAAAAGATAGCAAGTTTAAACTTTGCACATATTGTTTTAATAATATTTAAAAATGTTTGACAAAAAATGAGCTTGGTCGAATAAAAAGTACCCATACCTCCCATACAAATATATAATTTTTTAATACTAAAATATTTTTTTTATTTTACAATAATATAGTACCGGGTATTTGAGCTTCGGCATAGTCTTACTGGTTTTCGAAGAAAAATTGCCCAATTATGCCTCTGGACCAAAATCCGCACCAAACAGTGACTCGTTTTGGGTATATCGGCTTTTCAATGTATGCGTGCGGGTTTTCTGTGCCCCAAATGCGACAATTTTGCTTGTTTACATACCCGCCAAGATCAAAATGAGCTTCATCTGAAAAGATGATTTTTTTGGCAAAATCGGCATCTTCTCTAAGTCGATCGCAAGCCCACTTAGCGAAGCGAAAACGAATTGGATGGTCAGTTGGCTTCAACTCCTGAACCAATTGGACTTTGTATGGCGTCATACCAAGGTCTTTATGCAAAATTCGTCTCAATGATGTCTCCGAAATGTTCAATTGTTGAGAACGACGGTGAATTGATGTTGATGGCGCTTCACGCACACTTTCTGCCACAGCAGCAATTTTCTCGGGAGTACGCACTGTTTTTGGCTTTTCACGTTTTGGTTTATCGATGAGGATGCCAGTTTCTTTCACTTTTTTCACAAGATAACGAACATACGGAGCTGACGGTGCTTCTCTTCTTCCAAAATCCGTACGCAATTTTCGCACACATTCTGCAACATTACCATGATTTTCAAAGTAATGTCGCAATATTTCCCAGCGTTGTTCAAGCGTATACACAACCATATTCGTTCAGCGGAAGGATAAAACTAATTATCTGTCAAATCAGACATGAGCTAAGTGTTACCATTCGCGAAATAAGCACTAGTTGAAAAAAAAAAAAACGTTAGATGGCGGACCCTTTATATGAACATTGTACATACCTACTTAACTCAACGGGCTTCCGACCTGTAAAGAGTCTTTGCCTGAGATACTGCAGCCTTCCGTCCTCTGTAATTCCGGTCACATTTCTAGCAGTTGTTCATACCAAGCTGCTGTGGATGCCAGAGCGAAGATTCGGTTTTGATTGTCGTCTCAAACTTGGTACATAGCTCGGTCGATGTGATTTGCCTTGCTTTTCAAAGGAGCCAAGTGCTCACCATTCATGCTTATCTTTCAGTCCACGGCGCCATGTAATCCTATTGCACCCTTAGGGTATAAGTATCAATGTGCTTACAACCACTACCCAAGTAACCGCAACTTTCTGAGCGGAATCACTTTCAAAGATTATGCAGCAAGGCGCTCCGCGTAATCACTGCGGGAAGATGCCGCACACACTCAGACTAAATACGTCGTCGCCAAGGTGTTCCCATGTTGGTTTCGCAACGTTTCATTAATAGCAATGACTAAACGTTCTTACATCTTTGCATTTGTCGGTTTATTGAAACCCAAACCATGTCTATAGCAATGCACGCAAACTACAATCTACATTCGTCATCTCAATATCAATGATGTATCGATAGATCGTGATGAGAATCATCTCCAGTAGCACGTTCAATGTTAAGTTTTTTATCCACTTAAAAGCCTTAGCCAGAGTCATTCAATTTTAATTATTTTGAAAACCATACTAAACAAACGGAGTTTAGGCCTTGAACTTGAATTTATCGAGCGGCCGGCGTTATCTAATCGCTTCGTTTACAACATTCCTACTGTCATTGAACTCTTTCTGTATTCCAAAAGATTTAAAACTTTGTCAGACAGCCACGAGCCACCATGAGGTAATGAGCACGGGCCCATCAACTGAACATGCCGGACATGAGCTTGTAATTAAATTACCTATCAACCGAAAACAGTCAACAATTGCAGGTGTAATTATGTATGTCTCCGTTCAACATGCCAAAATCGCATTTAAAACAGCTTCATGACCCATAAATGGCTACCCGATTGTGAGGTAGTGACAGCTCTCCCCTTTCCTAACAAAAAACGGAAGCCGTTGTCATACTAGGCATTACTGCGTGACATCAACAATAAAAAAAACACATTTAAAAAGAAAAAAATTAAATTTACTGTTTCGTCAAGCGAGTGACGCTAGCCTCTGGCAGCTATGGTTGGTCATTCCCATGCACTCGTGTATCTTTGTTTTGTTTTATTTGTCGCAATTAAAATGTTTGTCGTGATGTCACCACTTGTTGCACAATAAAAACTAGCTGAATGTCAAGTTGAGTGTACGCACAGCGGCGAAGTGCAACCACAACCGCAACACAAACATCGGACCGGCAACAGCAGTAGCTGGAAAAGAGTACATATGTATCTAGATGCGTTCATTAACCTCATTACCATAATGTTAATGTAATTTGGCAATACCGAGTGTATTGGTGTAGTACATAAAGCTCACTCAAGTACTTTGGCAAGCACTTGCAACAGGGAACATATATAGTCTCTTGGGAATGACAGACAGTAGGATATACATACATGTGTTTATAGCGGCCAAGTTGTGTGCATTTGCAGTTCATTCAATGGAGTGCTTTACCATAGCCAAATGGAACTGCAATATGATGGGTGGCAAAATGTGGCCTGAAGCAATTTTTGCCAACTTTTATGGTGCACTTTTGTTTTTTGTTTTTCTTTATTACGAAGAATACCATGTACATCCTGTAAGTGTATGTCATAGAGAGGTTTATTTACAATCCTTTGGGGACATGAAAAAACTATGACATATTATGGGGTCATTATCGTTTCAGTTAGTTGTTTGTCTAAGTGAAAAGTACTCTTTGGTTGGAAGACAAAGCAACTTAATGACCATGAAATGTCTTAATATCTGGATGGACGAGACAATGCGGTAGGTATACATTACCGTGTCTGCGACAGATTCGGATTAAGAGAATAGAAATTTTTGATGGATCTACTTTGGGTGTCACGTAGAAGACGGGGACACTTGAAAAGCCATGACCTTGTCATAGAAGGTTCGATTTTTCAAGTGATTTTTTCCTTGGCATACGACTGAGATTTTATTTATTTTTTTTTTTAATATTAGTCGACAGTAAAACGAATAAAATGTATTATCACAATGATCTATAGGAAATACATTTTCCCAGTTCTACAACTTATTTTGCAAACAATTTTTTAAAATTATTGTACTTTTCGACACATCTATGAATGTTAAGCTACAATTTGGTAAAAAATTGAAAGATTTGGTTAACATTAAGTAGGATAAATATGTTCCACAAGAAATAGTGTCGGGGAATAATATATAGATTTCGAACAGACTGCACTAATACTTTTTTGGAGTTAATTTCTTTTAGAAAATTACAGCCGAACTCCAATGAAATATTCTCTATATTCTCTAAAAAGTTATAGCAATTTTTTAAGGTTTTGACTCTTTCTAAGCCAAATCAGCTTGTTTTATATAGGATTTAAAAAAAAAAAAACATTTAGAATTAGCTGTGCCAGACCGGAGAGTTTCCTCTTCCTTGTAGTAATGCATATCGGTCATAAGTCGGGTGCACTTTTCCAAAGTCAGAAGACATCAGCCAACAGAGATCAACAAAGTCAACCGTATAGCCATACATTGTAGTCATCAGTAACATTTTGGTTGGTAAGCAGAGAACGACTACCATACAAGATGGATGAAATACCCGTTTGTTTTAACATTGGTGACAACATATTTCCTGCAGTCCTCTTTCGCAACAGCACGCTGGGCAGTGGGCATACCTACAGCGTTTTTGAGAATACCCTTGATCCAGAAAGCATATGTGTTTCATTAACACCATTCTGTCTAGCAGAGCTGCACATGCTGTCAAAAATAGAATTGTCGAAAAAAAATTGAGATAAAAGGAGGAAAAGGAGGTTGCAGGGTCAAATTTTGTATGGCAAAATTATTATTTTTCATCCGATCGATTTTAAACTCGGTTTGTTTACTTTATATAAGAAACTAACAGACAGGCTGAATTGAGAAGCTTTTTCGGGGTAGCGACATAAGTCGGTAGTTTTCTAGATAAAGATTTTTTTTGTTTTTTTTTTTTTCGTATGGGAGGTGCCACGCCCTTTTGTCCAAATGTGAATCTAAACCATTCTTGTACCCACTCAAACACACACACACAATTTCATTAAAATCGGTGCAGCCGTTTAGCAGGAGTTCGGTTACAAACACGTACAGCAGAATTATGTATTTAAAAAAAATAAAATCAGTTTCCCTGATTTTGAAAATTTTGCTTGGGGCCCGAGCTTTTAGCGACTGGAAAAGGAGGATTCCGTTTGTATAAGGATCATTTTTTGTATCCTTTCGAGCGCGTAGCAAAGCGCTTACAGCATGTTCCCCAAACGGTTTCTAAGACGTGCCCTAAAAACTTTTGACATCAGACGTTCGTCCTCTCGGTAGGACGGCGATTGGTCCAAGTCTTACATATCTCTATTATAGGTATGGGGACGGACTGTCCCTGATGATTTAAAGTCAGATAATTGAGAGTTATGGAAGCTTGTCGGAATTTGTGTTTTTCCGTGGATCAAACCTGGGACCCCTCGCACAGTAGTATCCAGCACACTAAGCACTGAGACACTGCGTCCACCTTAATTAGGTTAGGTTATATTAAGTGGCAATTATCCTATACATTCGGATTCGTAGCTCAGACGGATAAAATTCGAAGTCGGCTATATCCGCAACTCTTATTGGGTGTCTAAGTAGTACTCAGTGACCTGTTAGTACCCCGATAAGACTTTCGATATGATGTGCTCTGATAACAATAAGCAGGCTTTTTCTTTTTCGCGGATTTATCTTTAGCGCCATTTTTCGTTAGCCTGTTGTCTGCTGTTCAGTTGCCTTGTATATCTATATCTATGACCATGAAAAAATCATAAAAAATATTAGCGAAGAGATTTTTGAAAAAAATTGTTTGCAGTCACTATAGAATTGTTTGAAGAAAACTTTTTGCATCAAAACATTTTTTTTTTTTTGACTGAGGAAAAAAGTCAAAAAAGTAGACTTTTACAAAAGTTCTAAATTTTCAATGGGTAGGTACTTAATGGGTTAAGGAAAGTTGTGTATCATTCCAACGGAATTTAAATGACCTTTCCATTGATGCCAAAATTTACATGAAGTAAGTTCAAATTATGAGCAGAATTAACTTTAGTTTTGTCAAAATACTTATGCCGGCCACTGTATATAATGTGTGTGCCGGAAAGTGCAGAAACAGTAAAATGGAATTTCGAAAATTTGTGTTAGTGAAATAAGAAACTATATAACAAGGTCAAGGAAGTATCTAGAACGTAATATTGATCCATCAAATCGCAGGTAAACTTTACCAAGCAGACTTAGACCCACGTATAGGTACCTACATCCCTCGCACACCCAGTTAAAAAGTTGATTTACCGATTAGCACCCTCCGTATAGAAAATAAAAATCTTGTTCTACCATTGACAACACGCGAAATGATTGAATATTGTGATTTATGTTTGTTTATTCAAATTTGTTTATTTTTATTATGGAAACAAGTTTCAATGTCATGTATCATTAGCTTTGCATTCAAAAATCTCATTCAGCTGGCACGATATGATGACGTTTATCATGTTTTTGTCACATTTTTTTTTTTATTTATTACTTTTAATGGATTACAACATTTTTTTGCGTCGCACTTTAATGCACGATATGTGTGCGTACCATGTTGTCTTCCTTCACAACCAACAAAATGGGAATAAAGTAATAAAAAATAAATATACAAATCGATATAAGAATTTGCATAAAAAAAATCGAGAATATTAGCAATTTTACGAATAAAAAATTCCTCGCACTTATGGTGCGATGCACATTAAATAGTCAGCTGTCATCGTGAGAATAAGCATATGAACGATATTTTATCTTTGGATGATATCATCATGCTAGTTAAAAAAAAAAAAAAAAAAAAAAAAAAAACTGACATAACTAGGTATTTGTTGAAGCTCTATAGAAATAGAGTCTGCAGTTTTTTTTTTGATCTTTTGGGAGTGTGCTTTGAATGGCTATCTGCTAATAAAAATATTTTTTTAATCATGTATATGCAGTCGTGTGTGTCGTTGGTTTCAAGTTTTGCATGTTCACATAGACGGTAATTTTTAAAAATAATATTACGATGATATTTTGATAGGGAGACGGTGTTTAGGGGCCGTGCTTAATGGAGGCATCAGGGGAATTAGCCTAAACAAACATAATAGTATTGGGTACTATTCAGTGACTTTTTCTCAGATTTAACGATTACATGTGGAACAGTTTGGTACATATAGTCGTGAGAGGTCGTAGAATGCTCACAATTTGTTTAGGTTTACTTACCATAAGTGGTGACCACTTTTATTTATTACACACGTGGGCCAGTTCGTTGAATTTAATTAGCATGGACAGTACGATTGGTAAAAATGTATAGCTCTACGCTTTTAGTTGGTATAATTTAAATTTGTATTCTGGTTGAAATGTTGAAACGTGGTCTCACTTGTAAAGTGGTAATCTTATATGAGAACGGGAAAGCGCACGTTGTGATAGTAGGTCGAGCCTAAACTTTAAAATCACGTAGTAGTGATTTTAGTTTTAAAAGAACTGATTGTGATCAGTCACGAAAGGTATTTAGTGTTGAAAAAATCCTAAAGGAACGGGAAATAGAACTGTAAGACAAATAAATAAGCAATTTATTTAAAACGCTATACGAAAAGACTACCACTATTAGAATGAAGTGCGATATAGAATCAGACCCACCGCCTGACCGAGTGAGTGAGTACTGAAGCAACCAGTTTCCACATCATTCAATGTATAATGAATAAAGTGTGTTATGAATGTAGAAACTTGGCAACAGTCATAAACTGCGAAGGTAATGCTTAGAGTACGAGGACAATGGCAAGTGAAAGGAAACCATAATATCTACTAGGCTCCACACTGTCGAGCTATCGAAAGAACACTAGTATCCTGGATGCATGTTCTCAATCTTATGACTAATTGGAAGACAGCAATAACCTTTACAGATCGAAGAAAGTCTGGGTTTGAATGTCGAAATAGGCATCCCGTGGGAGCTTTTGTCAAAGCATCGACTCCTTATACCTGAGTGCTACTAGTAGGTTCTAAGTCGTCTTGAAAGGCCTATCCACCCACTCATACCGCTGGCATTCAGTAAGCCAGCGGGTAATATCTTCATAATATTGAATGCGGAAACATTTGGACTTCTATCCTGGGGGCTATCCTCAATTAACAATCCTCTCCAGTTGCCCGGTGCTCGGTTGAGCACTGGAAGATGTTTGAGGTTCTTTACTTTATTTGCGGGAACTCTTCCTCTATACTGAGTTAGAATCGAAGAGTCTACAAGCCGGAGCCAATTTTGCATTTTTCTGACTAAGTCAATGTTGCTGTATGATCGTATGAACAAGCCAGGCCGTGGGCAAAAAACAAATCCTCTAGGCGATAGTATTTGAACCAAAGATTCGTCTTGAGGTATGATTCACAGTCACTTGTTGATTGAAAAATCATTAGTCAGCTGTGGTGGTCGTCTACTGATGAGCCCACCCACCACATCGGGGCGAAATGCATTTCTGGAGTCGAGGGAAACTCAAATTTAAAAATTTGTGATGACAATCGTACACACCAACAATTTATTCCCTTCATAAATATGTTTCTGATTTGAGAATAGTTTGACGTATGATTCATAGTTGAATCGCCTCGTGAAATTTTTCTCCCGAAACGGTCAATAATATCTTCATCCCCTTTCGTATTGTTCCATGCTTCCAATCCGTAGAGTTTGGGACTTTAAGTTCTTACACAGAGTCCGCGAATGGAAAGTATTATTCTTTGTTTGAGCCGTGGTAGACAAAGTTCCTTTACTACGTCAAAATTTAGGCTTTCTATTTATCAATTCTCAATTCAATTCTCTCAAAAAAGCGAACCTATAACTTTTCAACATCGCTCCAAGATGCTTGCAGATAGGTCTCAGCTCTGCACTTAAATTGTTTTAAGTTGTAGTTCTCGGGAAATAAGGGACTTCCTATAGTCAAAGTGGCTGTCAAGTGTACTAAAAGGTGATGCGCAGTGGCTGTCTGTCTTTTGACTTTCTATCCGAATCGACAATATTGAAAGTCCACTCATTTTGACAGTGTATACTTGGCCCTCGTTAACGTTAACCGCTAAACATCGTGACGAAGAATTTTACATTGTCATCAACAAGGGTTAAAATATTTACTCATCGAAAGAGAAGACAATTTTTAAGACCTCCTTTTATGGAGCTTAGCTAGACTTTTAGGCTGAATGCCATGCTCAAAAATTGTCAGTGGCTTATACCCAACTTTGCCGAGAAATGTTGTTACTTCCAGCACAAAATGTATTGAGGTTATCATCCTCTCTGTTGGTATTCACCAATTGTTGGCCTACCGCTCATTTCTTAAATGTCAATTGCAGGGTTCATCTCCCGGCATAGGAAAACTGAAATTTCCTTGCAAAATAATACCTGCCACTGAATGAACAGTGAAAAGGGAAGTACAGGCGTTCGTTTTCGCCACTGATACCAAATAGAATTTTACCCAAACTTTTGTAGTAACTTTTTTAACACAAAAAAAAGATGTTTCACTCGCAATTTGGAAAAATGTGTTGTGCGGAAGGATGTGTAAATAAAATAAAAAATTATGAAAATATATATGAGGAAGATCGTACTTTAGGTGTGCACAATTGGAGAGCAACCATCTTCTTGTACGTACGTATAGCTGAAGGCAACTAGCTGCTCTAGAATGGCTGTTGGGCCGCTTATCGTTCCCTATGAGAGTTACAAAATCTTCCTCTATGCATTCCCACAAACTTCCTCTGAATATACACATTTTGTTATTCCTCGCGTTTTTTTTTTTTTTTTTCTTTGTCGAGTCGCAGCTTATACTTTCCCCATTTGAAGTAAAATATTACCAGTCGCCAGGGATTCTCAGATGAACTCGCCGGCGAATGAAATCTTCTTCCAGGGTAGGTAGTCGAAGCGATCGAAATGTGAATCGCCTTTGTTGCTGGGATGTATATATAAAAATTTTTTTTTTTTCTAGAATGGCTGTTGGGCCGCTTATCGTTCCTTATGAGAGTTACAAAATCTTCCTCTATGCATTCCCACAAACTTCCTCTGAATATTCACATTTTGTTATTCCTCGCGGTTTTTTTTTTGTCGAGTCGCAGCTTATTCTTCCCCCATTTCGCGCAAAACATTACCACTCGCCAGGGATTCTCAGATGAACTCGCCGGCGAATGAAATCTTCTTCCGGGGTAGGTAGTCGAAGCGATCGAAATGTGAATCGTCTTTGTTGCTGGGGTGTATATATAAAATTTTTTTTTTAATAAAATAAATTAATATTTTTTACAGGATATATATTCGAATTCCCCCTCTCTTGTTTTTCTTTCTGTGTTCCTTATCTATAGATATAACTATAACGTTCATAGAACAATTTTCCATTTCAATGTCTACCAATAATCGACACTGAAATATCATCAAAATCCATTAGCCGGGAAGCGTTTTGGTCACAACAAAGGCATTTTTTAAATTTTTTCCCACGATTCATCAAAAGTTCTGTAAATTTAATTTGCATTTGATTATCCCAAGATTTTTGTTGCGGAGCAGAACCCTTTCTAATTAACTCGAAACTTTTACGCTCATCTGTCAAATGGCACATCACTCTTCTTAACATACGACCTTCAATGTCAATGTCTGAAGTCGAAAGACGTTGGCTGTTGAAACTACGCCAAATGATAATTTAAATGTATTTATTCATCGCATCCCATGGTGATGATCCACAAAAAAAAAACAACCATTAACCGAATTCGCACGTACGTATTTCAGAGTTCAAATGCGCGAATTTCAAATAACTTTACAACCCACACACTGGTGCTTCGTGGAACGTATGTCTATGTATGTTCTCAGTCTCACAAAAATCAGCATAAATCCGCTTAAACCAACAAATCCCAATATGTCTGTGCTGTCTTGTCGCATTCGTCAATTCGATACCCCTAAGCGTTTCGTCTGCACTGAGGTCGTTATGGTTATGGTTATGGACCACAAGGTTAGTGCTCATTTCAGCAGACGACTAAGTTAATTCAGAGATGAAATACCACCGCAGATACATTCGCCAGTTTTTGGTATAATGGAAGGCAAATTAACTGCATTCCATTATGATTCAATTTTCCCGCTCGAATCACAAAGTAAAATTCTTGTGTAATCGATGCCGCTTATTGACAGTCGAGCGCGTCAAATGTGGAGGCTTAAGCCCCGTCCGTCATTCATGTGTAATTACTTGTGGTAAAGCTGTATATACTTTAAGGCTGGGGTCAGATCGTGGGCGCATCGCAACTCACTTAACGACACTTTAGGGGGTCTGACGCATTTGCTTTGCAACACCTGTTGTGCTGCTGTTGGTACTCAGTTTTGGCCCACAATCTGCGGCATGTAGGTGTTTTTGAATGAACCAAGAATTTCTGTTTGTCAAGTATAGACTCGGTTTTCTTGGAATCGAGGAGGTGGCGGTTTTAATTGCGTAATAGAGTATTTTACTCTCTGGCACGAAATGCTTTTTAGCCGCCATTCCATGACCATGTATGTAGGTAATTGCAATTTCGTCTGGTGACTTCAAATTAGCTTGTTTTTTTTTAGTATGTAGGTTAATAATAATGACAGGAAATGGTTTAATAATTTGTATTTTGTATTTTCTCTTTGCAGATAAAACTGAAAAAAATTCTTGGACTGACAGTATGCAGCAATGCAGCGTTAGATGTATCACCAGTCAGCGGATTGCTAGCCTATCCAGCTGGGTATGTTTTATGTTACTATATCAATAACTAGCCATGCCCGCGGCTCCGTCCGCCGGTTTATTTTCTTTAAAATAAAATTAAGATTTATTTAATTTATCATATACCTATGTACGTTTGTTTATATTTTTCCCATTTTTTAAACTTAAAAAATATTTTATCTCAATGCCTTTTTGTAAACTATACATGTAAGATTTATATAATGACAAGTTAGGCGTAGTAAGGACGAAATAGAAAATTTTTCACTCCATTTTTTCAACCCTTACCTATAGGACGAATTTTGAAAAACGATGAATGAGGTATTTTTGACTTATCTATCAACATACAAACTTTCAAGTTCATACGGCTAACGGTTCGTGAGACCCCCCTTACTCCTGAACAATTCTCACCCACTATACGGCCTAATCTGACCACACATCTATAAATCAGAAAAAAATCATGAAAATTGGACGAATGGTTCTCGAGTTATGGAGAAACGAACAGATTAAGGGTGTAGTAAGGGTGATTTTAGTTTAAGTAAGGGTGTAGTAAGGATGATCTGAGTTTAAGGCCAGTCGAGCAGCGCTTTCTCCTAACGTGCACGTTATAAATGGATGTTCCCAACTCTGATTCCAAAACGTACCATGTATGCAATCCATTCTAAATGGTAGGGGTTGAACTAAGTCCAACATCTCTCTACCCGAATGGTTTAGAGTCGTTGGTGGAAATATATAGATGGCCCACTTGAGCACACAAATATGTAGGTAGGACATTTAAAATGACATAAAATGACACGTTGTACTTCTGCTAAAATTGGTTTCATATGAAAAAAGATTTTCTAGTGCTGCAGAAATGCCCTCACCTCACCAGCTTAGATTTACATAAATTCAAAGCTCTCTTTGTAAATACAAATCTGTCTACCTGATGCGCAACAAAGTCATTTGAAGTGAATTTTCCCAAACCCCGTCCTTCAAGAATTTCGCAATTTATTCTCTTTATTTAATATCCACTTATAAACAAATTTTCCCTTCAAGTCTGGGAAAACTCTTGGACATTTATGTACAGGGAATAAATTAATAAATTATACTCCATGCACCATCAGTCCATTAAAAATGCAAATGCGCATACGAACGAACGGTGGTGTGGAAGTTTTTACCTGTAGCTCTTTGGTACTTTAAGTTAGCAAATTCTTCATTGAGTACTGTTATTAATATCCCTCCCGAAGAATGTGGTCGAAATATTATTTTGTTTTAATTTGTTTGATGGCTCAACTCCGACACCACCACCACCACTGCTGCACTTCGATCCGTTTCTCTGCAATGACATCCAAGTGGTTTAGTTGGGCTGAAGCGGCCTCGTTTTTTAAAATGAACTTTAGCATGGTTTCCATCGTATTTCATTATAAAGGAAAAAAGGCATTGCTGCCAATTGAATGGCATGATTCCAGGCTTTTCTTCTTCCCTGCGCACATAGGCTTCCTCCTCCTTCACCAACAAAAATAAGAACGAACAAAAAATTAGTTTTGAAAGTTCCCTGGCAGTCCGTTTATTTCGATTAAGTTCTGCGGTAAATTTACGAGGAAGATACGACTTGTATTCAGTACCAAGTGCGAAAAGTACTTCAGTTGGAGATTAATTCAGGCGTTTACAAGAACATCCCATTTAACTGCTGTTTCGCTAACTAATCTTTTTTTTTATTTTGCTCTATTTAATTATGTGGTAGACCACACAGCGAACAATACAACCACAAGTGCAATTTAAAATTCATACCTTAAAAGGATGTGGCTGGTGGATGTGAAAAATGTATACATTGCATCGGGGGAGAACATTTCCGGAAATACATCTTAATTTCCTTTCAACCATTGACAGGAAATTACCCACTTCACCCATGAGAGGCACGTCATCACCTTCTTGTTATACCCACCATCAACTCTTGTAACTTTTTGGGCCAAATTGAGCATTTTCCCTGCTTGTAAGAGAGAAGAGAAAATTGTTTCGCTACAGGGAAACATTTAATCTGAGGATAAAATTTTGACAATTTCTGCAAAGGACGACGTTTAAGGTTTACCTGATGGCTGCTGATGGCATACTCTGTTGTAGGTGGCGAGAAACTATTTTCGGAGAGAAAGTTTTCCAACCGAAAAATTGTCCCCAATTCAATAATCTCCCCCGCAATGGGACCGAAACGGCTTATTGAAGTGAAAATCCGAGAACACCACCGCATTGCACATTATACTTATGTACATATAGGTATACCGTATACTGCCCTGCCTGCCAATGCCATCCACCACCATTACCACCATCACCACCACCAACTGTATGAAGGCAAAATGTGATTCTTTATGCATGGATGCGATGTCATAACCCATTGACATGATGTGTGCAATTTGCCAAGTGCATAAGAGCCACCAACCAGGCCAGAGTACGTTTTCGCTCGCGTGAGTTTTCGGTTCACTTGGAATCGTATGAATGCAAGTGAAATTGATATTCGACAGGAAAAGCCGATTGAATTAGTTATTGATGGTGTAGTCTTCTCATCCATGAATCTTGATTTTATTTCACTAATATGCTGTACAGATTACGCTATATGATCTAATGGTCATATTAATAAGTAAAAGAGCTTTTGAAACGGATTTGGAACTGTTCAGTTATGCAACACTGTTGACATAGATTGACAAGTTGTACAAGTATTGTAAGGCTCTCCGATTCAGCAAATCGACTGAATAGATTTCAATGATTTGTTGCAAGTGTTGGGATATTTTTTAGAGAAGGCTTGTGATGCTACTTATACTCGTATGTTCAGAGTTTTAATGGAGCAGGGTGAAATATGAACTGAACGATAAATTGTAAGGCTGCTGCTGGAGCCTGTCATTAAAAAAATCAATATTCTCCAAACAAGAGCGCCCAAAATTTCCATAGGTGATGGCCCATCAGTATGTATGTTTCTGTATTTGATACATTTTTCTGTTCCCGTAGGTATGCAAACGGGTCGCTACAGCCGAGAGAATCAAAAATGTGCCATCCATGAAAAATCTTACGAATTTTTCAAGGGACCACATAAACTAACGTTTACATAACCCTGTACCTTTGAAAGCGGAAAATTTGTCAAATTTGTCTGTTAAAAGCATCCCCGTTCCTTTAGGCCCGGTGCACACATGCGTTTTTTCCCCGCGCGGGCCCGCAGCGGGGTGCACTTGAGTGCACCACCCAATTTAGGTGTGAGTACTGTAACACGCAAACGCGGACCCGCTGCGGGCACGCGCGGGAAAAAAACGCTTGTGTGCACCGGGCCTTAAGTCCTGTACAACGGATCGCTGCCAATAGCCACCGATTGGCCGAAAACCAAGATGAAGAAATAGGCGGCGCAACAGGCGGTAGACACCCAAGGCCTAGCTTCTCGCAAGCATTCGTTTTGTGTGAGTTTCTATTTTTGGAACGAATGGAAGGGACCTACAATTTTATGCCGAGTCCGAACGGCTGAATTGAGAAGCTTTTTCAGGACAGTCATACTCTCGGATGTTTGTCAGACGTTCGCGAGAGGTGGCGCAGTAGAAAAAACCTTAAGATGTAATTTGTGTTTTTCCGGGGATCGAACCTGGTATCCCTCGCACAGTAGTCCAGCACACTAACCACTGCGCTACTGCGCCTACCATTGCAGCGTCTATAAGGCTGAAATCACCTCCATTCGATAAGCAGCTGACTATTTGACGTTAAATACGGTATTGCAAAAAGATGCAGCTATCAAAATCCTCATATCCGGTACAATAAAATCGAAGGCTGTGATTGCCAACCAATTTAACGTCACCCTTTGCTGGGCTCCAGGTCATTGAGTTGTCTGTAGCTGCGACGAAGTTGCTATAGCAACGCCAGCATCAAATACAAAATACGTTACCCGCTCCGATTCACTTAGCAATGCAAACCTTTTATGAGATTACCGCCTAAATCAGTGCAACATCTCTAAGCAAATATGGCCAAAACAAGAACTTAGAAGGTCCACCGGACTACTCAGAAACAAAAGAGATACCATTGCTTTACCTGACATGTTGAGAGTTTTGGGTATCTCCTACAACTATATTTTCAAGATCTTCAGAGGTGAGCGATAGTATACTTTGTTGTGTACTTTTACTGTTCTCGCCAGTATCCGGAAACCCACACTAGGGGTTTACCATGATCGTAACGATACTACGATACCAAGCATTTACGATTCCATCCTTGGCCTTCCTTGAAGGATATGGTTGGGGACGTACACTTAATGTGATCAAAACTACCGCTCCGTTCGGAGAAGTAACTGTTCAACATTGAGGACGCCACGTATTCTCGTGTTCCTTATACGATCTTTAGCTATCTTAGGAATCTCATTTCATCAGCTTGTATGCGTGATCTTATTCTTTCGTTCAGTACCCGAATCTCATGACCATAAATAAAAGTTTGTCCAGACCCAGAATTAAACACCAAAAGCTTAGCTCTGACATCATCAAGACTGGTCCCCCAATAATAGATTTGCCTGGCAGTCGCAAAATGGACTAAGTCTGATTTATCTTATTGGAAAACTCAGCATTGAAACTTATCCACCAGTTTCAAATGGCACTCCACTAACATGCACGTAGATGCAGAGTGCATTGAACAGGCGTTATGGAGACGACCATCACCTCTATTTGTATACGTTTAGCTTCCTTCCAGCTTTTTAAAACGTGCGCGCTAATGTTAAGTCTGGCAGCGCCCAATGCAATATTCAAATTATGTACTCCCAATGAAAAACGTTCTTCGCAACCCCTGACAAATTCCAAAGGCTTCAGTGAAATGTGTTAAACATTACGCCCGACGTTTCTCAAACACAGCTTCAACAGTTTGTTTAAATACATAAATGGAATTGGCTCTTAGGAGAGAACCGTCTTTTCCATACTCTTCCAGTACACTTCGGTCATATGCTGGAGAAGGCCTACAAAACAGTCGGATTTTTGTTACTACCCAAACTACATTAGGTAAGACTCATATGACATTGAAGCTTGACGATCATTCCTTTTTTCACTCATTAGGAAAACTCTCAGTTCTCTACAAGTGACACATATATTAGCTCGATCCGTCTCATGGACGTTTTTGACCTTATCACATTGAACATTACGCCGTAGTTCGCTCATCATTATGCGATATACATAAGTGTTCCAAATTGTTCATTGATGGATTGAGGGATCTTCAAGAGTAGCTGTACGCAGTTGTGCATGGTGAAGGTTGGCCTGCTGTCCACGTAGCTGCTCTTTATACGCACGCCTTTGTTTTTTTGCAGCTTTTTGTACGCTTGCTTGCAGCTTTCTTGTAATGCAACTTTGCCGACAGAGCTTCGTTTGTTTATATGCCAGCTGCAAGGAAGTGTACAACACGCTGCAAATGACGAAAGCGTGCGTATGAAGCGCAGCTACGTGCACAGTAGGCCGTAGCGTCTACAATGGACCAGTAATTGTGTCTGATAATTCCAGTTGAATAGCAGAAATGTCCAATGTCACCTTCTCGTAATTTATATGTATATATCCATTAGACTACTTCTAAAACAGCGACTAATGACGTTGTCAGCCTAGCAGCTGACCTCGCAGCCTCGCAGCTGACAACGAGCATATTTTCCGTCTAATTTTGTGCTTAAGCATTTATGGCAGAATGTATTGGATAAATCAACAAAATCAACGAAACGTTCTACGGCGAAGCTTGTTGTCCAATAGGCTTTTATTTTGTCATAGTTTACCTTAACGCCTTCCTTCATCTCACTAAAATAAGCCTTAGCTATTCATTGCACATCAATGGGCGTACTTATTAAAAATCCAGTCCTCCTACACTCCCTCAAATAACTAGCTTCTTTATAATTTCACATTGATTTCGCAATAGAAAAAAAAACTCCAAATCCCCCGCATATTACATTTTGCATCCCAGATTTTATTATAGTCGAGTCAACTCCTTAAAATCGCAATTTAGAAATTTCCAAAGTTACCTTTCAAAGGCTCCTTCTTTATATTGCGACCAGAAATTAAATTATAATACCTCCCACCCTTCCACCCACTACCCCGAACAACTTTTTATTTACACGCTCAGTAGCAGCAGCATTCAATTAAAAAAAAAATCTTAACCGTGACTCAGGATACAATGAGAATCCGCGCAAGTCGCGCAAAAAGTTACTACAAACAATAAACTTTCGTCCTTCCTCTCGAGAGAAAACAATCTCATTCATTAATTTCACAAGCCACCGAGGAGACTACGTTGGTGGTTGGTGGCGCTCGCTACTACCGCAAACATCCTTTCCTTCCTTTTTGCAATTTAATTTTACATTTCTTACTTCTTCTCTTCTCCAGGTGCACAGTTATATTATTCAATGCCAAAAAGCAAACTCAGGCTTACCTTGTGAACACATCGCGAAAGGCGATCACCGCTGTTGCGTACTCACGATGTGGTCGTTACGTGGCAACAGGTGAATGTGGCCTAAATCCTGCCATCAAGGTGTGGGAACTGGACTCACCGAACGGCAATCTGGAGGACACAATTGGTGGCAATGTTGTGGCTGAGTTTATCGGTCACAAGAATGCGGTCAGCTGTGTGGTAAGTCATACATCTATTCCCTAAAGCCAATAACAGATTGTTGTTATATTTGTATTGCAGGCGTTTTCGCCGACTGGCAAGTACCTGGTGTCGGTTGGTTCCCAACACGACATGATAGTCAATGTCTTCGATTGGAAATCCAATCTCAAGATGGCATCGAACAAAGTCAGCGCCAAAGTGTCCGCGGTGAGCTTTAGCGAGGACGGCAGTTACTTTGTTACCGTGGGCAACCGACACGTCAAGTATTGGTATCTGGAAGGAGGACGAAAGGTTAGTATTCACCATTTGGTATTCAGAATCGTTGCTAATTGAAGCTAATTCCTTTCAGCAGTACAAAGATCCCGTGCCGTTAATGGGCCGGAGTGCCATTTTAGGAGAGCTACGCAACAATGACTTTTGCGCGGTCGCATGCGGAAAGGCTGATTATGTTGATAGCAACAACAGCAGCACGTATGCGATAACGCGCCAAGGACATCTAGTGGAGTTCAATTCCCGCCGCCTGCTGGACAAATGGGTCGCATGTCGGACGACCAGTGCCAACTGTATCTGTGTGACAGCCCAGTTTATTCTGGTCGGTTGTGCCGAGTCGATTATAAGGATTTTCAATGCGGCCACACTGGAGTATATGACAACCTTGCCAAGGACGCACTATCTGGGGGTGGATGTGGCCGCCGGAGTACATATCAATCACATAATGACCGTGCCACATAATGCCAAATACCCGGACACCATTGCCATGGTGTACGACGAGACTAGAGCGAAAGTCAGTTGTGTGTACAACGATCACAGTCTGTACATCTGGGACATGAGGGACATTAAGCGCGTGGGCAAGAGTCATTCGTTTTTGTACCACTCAACGTGTATCTGGGGAGTGGAAACAGTGCCATACAACCTTGAGCGAGAGATGTCACAAACTCTGCCAGAGGATTGCTTTTTGACGTGCTCCTCGGATGATACGATCAGAGTGTGGGGCCTGGATGGGTGTGCCAACAACGAAATCTACCGCAAGAACATCTACAGCAAGGATCTGCTGAAGGTGGTCTACATCGATGATGAACTGAACTTCATCAAAGACAATGACAACTCGATTGTGCCGAGTCCGGAGAAGTCCAGCTATGACGGTCGGAACGGGGTGCGTTGCATCAAAATCAGTCCAGAGTTGAGTCACCTGGCGAGCGGGGATCGCAGTGGCAATATTCGGATCTACAATCTCGCCAATTTGAAGCTCCTCACAACAATCGAGGCTCATGACTCCGAGGTGCTGTGTCTTGAGTACACCAATGACAAGATCGATCGAAAACTGTTGGCCAGTGCGAGTCGTGATCGATTGATTCATGTTTTCGACGTCAATCAGGGATATGTGATTTTGCAAACACTGGACGATCACTCGAGTTCGATCACCTCCATCAAGTTCGTCGGCAGCGGTTTGGCCTTCCAGATGATATCATGCGGAGCGGACAAGTCGATCATGTTCCGCACTTTTCAGAGTAACCAATTCCTGCGCGGCACCAATTGCTCGGGTAAGACAACCCTCTACGACATGGAAGTGGACAGCAATAACAAACATATTCTCACCGCGTGTCAGGACCGCAACATTAGAGTCTACGGCACGCAGAATCAGAAACACACAAAAACCTTCAAGGGCTCTCATTCGGACGATGGCAGTCTAATCAAACTGAGTCTCGACCCAAGCGGAATCTATGTGGCTACCTCATGTACAGACAAAACGCTTTCCGTTTACGATTACTATTCTAACGAGTGCATGGCACGAATGTATGGACACAGTGAGCTGGTGACTGGCCTCACCTTCACCAACGACTGCAAACATCTGATATCGGCCAGTGGTGATGGTTGTGTATTTGTCTGGCAGATCCCCCACGATATGATTGTCACAATGCAGGCCCGTCTCTCCCAGCAGCGTCTGCGTTCCGGTCATCCACCTCTACCGCGTCCAATCTCCGAGATTATAATAGAATCTCCCCTGCCAGAGGAGGAGAAATTCGGCTTGTCACCAGGTCGCCTCTTTATGGACGAAGTTCCCCTAACTCCGGGCTATAAATTCTCCGATGTGGGCCAACTACCTCAATGGGCGAAACGAAAGACAGCATACGATGATGGGAATGCACCGAGTTTAAGTTCGAGTCCTAGTCAGGTTATCGGGGTTCCTAAGCCGCGTGGCCGATGGGCTCAGCGCGGTCAAATTGAAACGGATGCCCTTGACTTACGAAGTAATTCGGAGAGTCCGCTGGGTGCTCCGCCTTATAGTAGCGCTCTTGTAGGCAACACTCAGACGTCGGACTATAATAGTGCCAGTTCGAAGGACATTATGTACAATCAGACGTATTTGAGTGAGGACAGCTCGATTGATAGCGGCATGGAGACGAGGAGGGAACTGAAGTTTGTCGGTGGTGCTATCAGTGGGACAAGAGCAGTGCCTGAGAAGAAGAAAACATCATCTTCGGGGGTACCGCCATCATTGCGATTCGAGTCGAACAATGATCACGATGGAGATGTGGAGGATATTTCGGATGGCGAGCGGACGAGTTCGGATCATGGAATGTTCTACCCCAATATTTCACCGGGAACACCAACGTAAGTAGTTTTACCAAATCAAACAAATCTCCCAACATTTTCCACGTTGAAAATGTCCAAGTCGAAACGTCGTCATCCAACACATCCCTTTGCTTCACTATTCTGCCATCTCATTAGCATCTCTTTTCTCCGCAGTGAATTCAAAGTCAATGCCATGAACGAGGAAGAGCTGCGCAAATCTATGCGACGGAAAAATTTCGAAAAAGTCGGACTCAACCTTAGCGGCGGATCACATACAGCGAGTACCGGAACTGGAACAGGCACCTCCGATACAGAGGATGAGGGCTCTACTCCAAGTGGAGAGAATGCCGATCGATCACTAGCATCCACATTGGGTGGTAGTGTGGAAAGCATACCACAAGCTTCATCCAGTTTCCTGCAACAAGCTCTCGACGGTCCAGCAGCGTTCCCAGAACGTGGCGATAGAAGTAAGACTGCCAAATATTTCACAAATTCCTTGATATTAATTTTATTTCTATTTGTCGTACAGCTCGTCGCAGTATAAGTGCCAAACATAACACGGAAAACAACAAATCACCTTCAATAACCAAGTCGTACACCAGTACGAAGAAGGAGGAACTGCTCAAGGTGATAAGCGAGGCCAAACAAAAGTTGGAAAATGTAAGTTTTTGTGTTTATTAAACCTGACGCTATATGGTGCTTCGATTGTGCAAAAAGTGTGACAAATAGTTTCACTTTCTCCCGCCCCAGAGCTGTGCACCTTATTCGTTTTCATCTTTAGAGTCATTTTGCACCTTTTTTTCAACAAAATTTATTTAATTTTTGTTTGTATTTGTCTTGTGTTGTCTTTTTTTCATTTTGTTTCTTTTGTTTTTTATTTATCATTACTGTTTTAGGGACAAAGAAATTACAAAAATGGAATTAAAAAGAATAGTGCAATCCCAGAGGTGAGAGAAGATCCTAACCAAAAAAATAAAAAAAAGAAGTATTAATTGGAGAGACGAATATTGCCTGACAGAATGCTAACAGCTTTGCTAATGTTTTGAAAATATTTGCCCGTCATTCACCTGTAAATCCATTAACATTGAAATAGTCATTTAGAGTTGTTTTTTTTTAATCATATGTTTGCTGTTTGTACAGTAATTAGATTTTATAACTTTGCATGCACGCAATGAATCAGAGAATCGATACCTTTGATATGGCAATCGGTCGATGCAATCAGATTGAATAATTCGATTGTTGTTTGGAGTTCATGCCAACATACATACCTACACATACATTTATTGTATATATTTTGTTGTCATTATTTCACACCATCCTTATTATAGTCGAATACCTGTTACATTAAATTGGATAATCGTGCGTTTGAACAAATTAATATTATGTGTATATAAATATCTAAATAGTAGTGTCCATTGTTGTCACTGCATAAATGTCCTTTTCATTACAAATATTCGAAGTATTCTCCACTTTTTATTCGATGCATCACTGATTTTATCACCATGGTAAATGGAGAGGAAGCTGATCTTAGTTGGGATGACTTTTTTTGCGGGATAATAATTTGTATGAATGCCTTATGTTGGAAAAATAACTGCTATCGAAGAATACACAATCTGGCTGTATGTGTCAAGTATGTGTATGAATGACCAATCCAGCAGCATAATAGTCACAGCTTCCGGTTGAATATAATCTCTAGGATCTATCGCAGACAGTGCCCGACCTCCAGAATTGGTGTCGGGTTCAGAATAATACGCTCATGTATGACCAACACATTTAGTCTAGCCCGTTGATAGCTAGGAAACAGATGCTCTCGGCAGAGTATAAGTGATTTACCCATTCAAAAGATCTCCCTTGGATACTATATCTCTCAGATTTAAACAAATAGCCTAAGAACAGTTGTACTCAATGACTGGTCAAACAGTTTGGATTATAGAGGAGGAGAAGTTATAAAATAAAAGTGGACTCTTATAGGACAAGAAACAGAAACAGAAGCATTCCATTGACTGATAGTCTCACATATAAATGTAGATCTGTTCCTATACTTCCAGGGCCAATATAATCTCTTGTAGTGCGTAATGGTCCTCCCATTTGCAACGTAAAAGAAATAAAAAGTAGGAGAGCGCCTTGCAATTCATTCAAGCTTATAAATTATATCAAAAAATAAGTGGATTAAAGGACAGTCTTTAGGCACAGTTTGTTAATTATGAATATCGTTAGCTTCGCGGAGCATTCGAGACACCGGTTCGTGGTTTCCATAATTCGTTGTGAGGATTGACTGGAGAAGATGGGCACATGGATTGTTTTTGAATTTGGATGATCAAAGATCATTGTCGGGCATTTTTCGGTCTACAAATGTTTGATGCAGCTATTTTCTGTAGTAAATTTAGGCTCTCGGACTAAGGTCCGAAAGCGAATCGAATAAAACTCCAATTATACCTGAAAAAAGTTTTTGGTCTATTTGAGAAATTGCATAAGAAAAAAGGTTCTGTAAGGGGATGTAGTGAAGATTATCAAGTTTGATAAAAGTAATACTAGAGACTTTGCAACTTATTTCCGGAAAGTATCCTCATCTGACATCTTGCAATTTGCTCTACCGAAACTAGTCTCCTGGATTAACAGCTGTAGCTGTAATGAAAACGGAGTTAGTCTTATGTGATTTTCCATTGGGCACATCCGATTTTTATTTCAGATTTTTTTTGATGACAAGGATGAAGAAGAGGATGACAAAAATGATTTTCACGAAAGTGAAAAGCAAAAAGTGATCCGAAAAAAAAAATTGATTTTTCGTCCCAATGGAAAACCACATTATTCACTAGGAAGGTTAAACTACCTTTCGTCACTTCCCACAGGTTCAATATTAAAAGCGTCAAATATTTTTGGCTAAGAGTAGTCAGCAAGTTTTATGGCGAGAAAATATTGCCGAACGCGCTAGGAAATCCCTACAGACGTTCTATACTCCTGTTCTGTATGGAACTTTCAACACAATACTGGTCTTTAAGCACTAGCTCTATACCGCGGCAATCAGACCGATAATTCTACACGGCATCGTGTGTTGTGGCCGTTTTTGGACAAAAGCTCCAATCTAAAGGTCCTAGAGAAGACTCGGCGATTGTCATGCTCCGGCATTACAGGTGCACTGAGATCATATCCAACCGCTGCTCTACAAATGATTCTCTGCTCAACCTTCTTCATCTAAGGCTCTAGGCATAGTCAGCAAAGAAAATGACACTAATGTGCAATCAGAATACGTGCCTACGAAAAATTAAGTTCGGGAAAAATCTGAACACATGAAATACCGGGCAAGAGCCAATTGGATTTACGAAAAGTCTTATGACGGATCACTGGAACTGTGCAGCAGACGAACTAGCAAGACTGGGCTTCTCTGTTGTTGACATTACAAGTCTGCACAACGTGTATGCACATGCGCCTACTTTAAAAAAAAATAATAATTCGCGCGGATACAGTAGGTAAAGCAAGTCTCACCTGGGCACCTCTGGATACAAAAAGAGGAGCTCGGAGTTCAAGCGAAAATCGTTAATGTCATGTTGCATTTTAATTATAAATTTACTTAATTAACTTTTCCTGTTTAACTTCTCAGTCAATTCCACAACAGGTTCCACTGAATTCCTATTAAATGCCTAGGTTGAATATTTCAGTTTTGTAGAAGCAAAACAGAGATGAAGAGAAGATTGAGTTCATTACCCACTTTCTCAGCAGCAGCCCTCCTCCAGGCAACTTAAGAAAGGCTCACTAAGGAGCCTTTAAAAATGATCTCAGTGATTTACGTAATACCATAATTTAAGAACGGCAGCGAATGGCTTGCATAACTTACTTACTTACTTAGATGGCGCTACAGTCTGGGCCTCAACCAACACGCCTCTCCAGTTGTCACGATCTTTGGCTAACCGCCTCCAGTTACGCACTACAAGTTGGTTGAAGTCCCCTTCCACTTGTGCGCGCCAAGTAAAGCCGAGGTCTTCCTCTACTGCGTTGTCCCTCCGGGTTGGAATCGAAGACTCGAAGAATAGCTTGCATGAGTAGCCAATAAAGGAACCATTCCCCTAAATCCCAGTGGTATGCATGCACAATGGGCCGCGGCCTAACTTATACCAGAGAATTAGCTTGTTTTACATTGTTGTCAATATGATAACAACTACCAAAGGTAACACATAGATCATCATGCATTTCATTTAGTAGGGGAACGCTCTATGGCTTTAGAACATAGAACTCAATCCACATCATAAGTCTTCTCTTCTCGACATTAGAGGCTTTAATTTAAAAAGATATATTTTATAAGAAATATTGTCGAATGCTTGCTCAAAGCGGGGATTACATTAGGTTCGTTCGTGTACTTTCAGCGTAGAAAAATGAAAAATGTCAAATCTCAAAAATCGAGAGAGAAATCTCTCAATTTCCAGAGAAGTAGATACCTGACCGGTTTTCTTACAAAAAGTTTAAGAAATGTCATTTCGACATTCAAAAAATAAACGTTAACGGCAGAATCTATGGCCGCGTTCCATTGACCGCTAGATGACTAGCAACATGTCAAACTCCATATAAAAAAACTGACATTTCACCATTTGCGCTAGAGCTCTAGCACATTTTGTGAAATATCGTTTTCTGGGAAATTTTTCAATCTAGCGCAAAATGAACTGCTAGATTGAAAAAAAAATAAAAGTGAAAGTGCAGAAGTCAAATATTTCCAATTTGGTGTAAAATGGGAATTCCAACTTCTATGGAATTAATATACATTGTATTTGATTGTTTAAATTATAGTGTAATAATAAATATGCGGCATGATGGCACAAAATACATTTTTGACTCTCATGAAGATAAAATAATACGAACTCAAATTGGTTCTAATGTCACTTTGCCGCTGCCGCTAGATCTCTAGCACCAGCGTTCCTTCATCAGGGATATTATGTGCTATACGTCTAGCGGTCACTGGAACGTGGCCTATAAAATAAGTTGGATTTGAATTTTTTATAAGCTAAAATACCTATTAAACCTACCATTTTGAATGCGCTGATATGTTCTAGGAGAACATTCAATTACAATTTTTTCCTCCGACATCGTTGAAGACGAAAATAAAAAGAGTTTTATTTTTCAAACTTTCAAACTTTTTCAAACTGCCACTTAGATGACAGTTTTCATTTTTTCATTTTTCAGTAAGTCGAAATTCCGCGAGTAGAAAATTACGAAAAAATGAAAAGAGGGGAAATGGATTTCTCTCTCATTTTTTTCAATTTACTCAGTACGTGGTCGCCTTCGCACAGTTTCTTAGCAAAGTTTTAATAATTTTACGTTTGCAAAAAAGTACCCGAACGAACCTATTAACTTCTTTCGCAGATTCCATTGCACACACAGTTGCTCTTAAGGGTTGAATATTTTGACGGATAGAAATGTCCTAACAAGTAGAGGGGAATAGTTATGTTGGCACAAACAACTAAAGTCGAGTTAAGACGAAGTTCAGTTTTTGATACTATTAGATTCAGCATGTCCAAATCTATAAGCCGTTATTTTTTAGCCTTTATCTTCAAATTTGAAGCTTTAATGCACCGAAAACAAAACAACTTAACTACAAAAAACAAATAAAAATCGAACTTTAATACCTAAAGTTGACTTAAGAGAAACGCATTTCTGTTTATCACAATGACAAGTAATAACAGCTAAAATTAAGTTTGGTTGTTTTTCCGCGTGATATGTATCCCCTTTCTTTGATTTTATTCAAAAAAATTTCTAAAGTCGAGTTTGGTTGCTTTTCCACGACGGAATATCAAGGAATATCAGCTAAAGTCAACTTTGCCCAATAAAATTGCTGTTCTTCAACGAGCTATAACAGGTAAACTCGATTTAAGATTTGTTTGCCTTAAAGTCGTGTTTGGCCATAACAGCTAAAGTGTTTATTTTGCTTACCATGCTCGAAATAACAATGATCGATAGGTAGATTATGAAACGTTAGATCGAAATTGACTTAAATTACCTTTATTTTCATATTCAGGAAGATCTGATTTTCCGGGAATTAACCAGAGCTATTTGTAATTTCAAACTTTTCGTCGAATCTTAAAAGTGCTTTCCTGAAAAATTATCAAAATCGATTTAGCTTTTTTTCCTTGTTCCCACAGAGTTGCTTTTTAAAAATCGCCATAATTTTTTTTTACATAAAATCAGCCTTACTTTTCGCTATCGCTAATCTTTCGCTAATGGACTTCGGAAACGATAGTAGTTTTAGAAAATAGAACATATTCTTTGATAACGCTGCAGCCATTTAGGAGGTAGATATCGTTAATGTTTCACAATTTCTAAGTTTTACGAGATACAACAAATTAACTAATTTGCTGATTAGGGCATTATATAATCATAGATTTGTCAGCTTAAAACTAAAAAAAGCTCTAAAAAGAATTCCTACAATCAAGCTTGATATCGGCAGCAGAATATCTTACTTACCGAGGGTATTGCAGACATGATCAGTTTAACTGTATTACTATCTTATTACAGCAACAATCCACAAAATTTACTTAAAAAATCATTTTCAAGTACTAAACGAATAACGAATGCCGTTCCAGCTGGAATTGCCTATCTAACAAAAAAAAAAAACGAAATTCTTAACTCAACTCTCCATTGTCACCTAAAACCGCATTTTCTTTTGTTAATACCTCTTAACCACATGCACATCACGATCAAATCGTTTCCTTGATATATATGTTTCTTTTTAACTCTTTTAGGTGGGTTATCGACCGCTGCGCGGAAGCCACAGTATATCGGATCTTAGCCTCGCGGGAAATGCAGAAAACCCTAGAACACCAAATCGTTATATCAAAGCTGGTGAGTAGAAAATTATTAAAAAAAAAAAACTAGTACAATCTCTCAATTCTGCATCATTTGATATTTCTAAAAAAAAAACATGCTGCTCTTTGGGTAAACAAATCATTTACTGTAAACTAGGATACAAAACACACAGCTCCAATTTGTTCTTCAATTGTGCTGCCTCGAAATCGGTTCTCATTCAGAATTGCAATGTAATGCGTCAATTGCATCAAAACTATCCTCCGTATCCGCGCCATATTGGCGTTTATACCGCTACCACCACTCTAACACCATCAACTGTTCAGCAAACAGACAAAACCACCTCTTCCACTTGTCCGCGTTCAAAACCAAGCAATCTAGACATAAGCAATGACGACAAGTCTTCCGCTACATCTTCCAACAACAATACTAGCCAATCGAAATCACGTAAAACCTATAGCATCCTGAAGAACTACAAATCGTGTCCCGTTTCACCGGTGCACGAGGAGATCGACTGGAGGAACCTTCCAAGCAACAACAAGAATATAATTTTCACCGAACCGAAACGACATTCGGTTTATAGCGACGATGCCAAGACAATCCTCGATATGATCCACACAGACACGGAGCGCATGATCGAAGAGATCACGAAAAAGTATGGCGATCTGAATGAGGCACAATCTACGGGACTATCTACCTCGGCATCGGTGCCGCATAGCTTGGGCAATACTCATAGTTTGCCGAATCCACATCATCACGCGTCGGGTGGTAAGAAAAAGGACAAAGATTCGCCAAAGGACGAGGAGGGCAACTTTAGCTCTGATTCCTTGGAGAACTGCAGCCTTGACTTGGACTATGAGAAGAATCATTGCGCTGGACGCAAGAAGAAGAGCGTCTGTAAGAAGCATCAGAAAAAATCATCAACGGCACCCAAAAGATCTGTCAGTGAGTACTTTATCTACAAAGACTTCTATGATCAGTCAATTCATCGGAATGTCTCGCTGTCGGATATTTTGAACGATGATCCATCGACAGGACCACCAGGTGACCACTTGGATGAGGCGAAGTTTCTTGAAACTCAGCGTCATTCGAGTGCGAGCTTCTTCCTTACTCAGTATCCTGACAAAAAGAGTCAAGAGAGCCTGCTGTCCGATGAGTACGGCGATGGCAGCTACTACAACAGCATGGAGAGCATCCTCTCGGATGAATCGGATTGCAAGAGCGCTCCTTTGGAAATGCTATTTGATAAAAAACGAGTGCGAGCACCCTATGCGAATCTCCTTCAAGGGCGAGTCATGGACAACGTGTCTAAATCATACGGGTCGAGCCCGAACACGTACAGTTCGTTGGACTTCTACATGCAGCAGAGGTCTATGAATTGCACCTATGAGAGTTTCGACGTCTCTGCTTATGGACTCAATGAGATTTCCGACAAAGCCCACTGCCAGAAACCAGCAACAAGCATTCACTCATCGGAAACATACCCGCGATTGTCGGACTGCCTTCCACCAAAGTCCCCTAAGAACGATGATGACATTCCCACGATGAGATACAAAAACGCCCAATACAATTCGGGCGTTAACAAGTCACTTAGTAAGGAGTTTGCATATGAGCGACAAAAGAAGCACCCCCTCAACAATGAAGAGTACGACGATTACATGTTTACAAAGAAGCCTGTCGGCGAGAAGCCTCCTGTTCCAGCGAAGCCCCAAAGCCTTATGTCGACAGTGTTAAGCGGTGCTCCTCAGTCGGTGAAAAAGTCGTGCAGTTTCGAGGTCGACACCAAAGACATAACTTGCCCTTCGCGCACGGCGAGTGTAGTGCGCAAGTTTGAGCGAAACTTGGCGAAGTTCGAACGTGAAAAGCAGCAACAGAGCATGCGTACTAGTTCCAGCAGCGGTGCTTTGAGCTCACACGGCAGTTGTCTCAAATCAAGTCAGAAATCGTTAAACACCGGAGGATCATCATCTCGACGTGCCTCAAGCATGCGATCGCGAAGTCGCCCCAAGATCTCGGTTCGATTTAACACCGTCAGTCAAATCAAGTACACCCCATGCGACAAGAGGTCCTCGTCTTGCAGTAGCAGTCGTTCCAGCGGCAATCGAACCGACTACGAGGAGAAGTCCTTTGAGATGTACATCTCCGAACACGGTAACGAGCGCGACAACAACATGGACAGTCTAAAGCTCTATACAAAGCCGCCTCCCATAGTCGACGAGTTTCAGGATGACAAGAGCAAGAAAAACTCACAGAACGAAAAGACTTATGTTCAGCAGCCGTCGCTGGACAACAATACCAGCAATCAGTGTCGCAACATCGCCAAAAAGATTGACATCATCAACAAACTAATTGAAATGGAGGAGACCAAGTTGGAACAGATCCGGCTGGCCACAGAGACGCGAATGAAACCATTCGAGTGCAATTCCAAAGAGAAGGGCTACGTGAAGAGTTTGACCATGAACTTTGACAAACTGGCTCGTGGTATTGAGAGAGATATTGAGATTGAACAGAAACGGGCGGGTTGTGGTGTCGGTGGTAGCGAATACAGTAGAATGACGAGGAATATAAGTCTTCCAGATGTCTTAGAGAGCGCCAAATTGCAGGCTTTCGACTTTATGACCGATACGGATGAACATGAAAGTGAGAAGATTCGCAATGACTGCGGTGGCAAGGACAAAGGTTTGATCACGTGGAGTGGCACATTTTCTTTGGATTTTTTTTGAATTTTTGCTCGGTTCTCGTTGACGACTTTTTTTTCACAGTGTGTTGCTTTTGGTTGTGGTTCATATATAATTTCGTTTTACACATTGGATAGTCGTTCTTTGGTTGTTTTCTTTTTGCCATTTATCAAATAAATAAATAAATAGGTGGCGCAACAGGCGGTAGACACCCTAGGCCTAGCTTCTCGCAACCATTCGTTTGTGTGAGTTTCTATTTTTGGGACGAATGGAAGGGACCTACAATTTTACGCCGATTCCGAACGGCTGAATTGGGAAGCTTTTTCAGGACAGTTATACTCTCGGATGTTTGTCAGACGTTCGCGAGAGGTGGCGCAGTAGAAAAAAACACTAAGATGTAATTTGTGTTTTTCCGGGGATCGAACCTGGGATCCCTCGCACAGCATTCCAGCACACTAACCACTGCGCTACTGCGCCCACCATTTATCAGGGACAACGAAATTTGTGCTCCGGAAGGACTAAAGTGTTCAGTGGGTGATGGGGAACATTGGAATAGTAAATTCAGATGTGAATCGGCTCAGTATTTGCTATAGCACCCTACAAACATTTTTGCATTTCTTTTGCAGAACACTTGGTAATTACAAGCCTAACGGATGTATGTTACATATCCGTGGTGTGTGTACACTGGGAGCATTTAAGTTGACGCACAAACTTTTTCGCAAAATGCTTCCTTTCCTAGTGTACCTATCTCTGCATAGTGCCCGAGACATACAGATGAATTGCGAATGGGTTCTCTTTTCGTTTTCATCGCTACAGCTCCACCAGAGTGCAAAATATCTACTCTGACTATGCGATGGATTGACTAGTTGCTCGCACTGATTGCGACATTATGTCGGTCACTAAGGGACACTATCAATTGTTTACATTAGGCCATTAGTTGAGCCATTTAATTCGGCTAGCGCTCGTCTTATTGACAGATCACTTCCGTGAACGTAGTGTCACAAACATCCACCTTAAAATTGAACTTTAGTGGACGTTCGACCTAACATTTTAACAAATCTGCTGAAATTCTATTACCGCAAAGTATGATTAGTCGCGCCTTAGTGCACTGCCAGCCATTCCGGTTTTTGAATCCATGACAACTCAGTCGTGACGGTGAACATAGCTAATTATAAAATTTATTTTATTACTTATTCCGTTTCCTCTTAAATCAGTTGTATTTGTTTCTCAATTATTTAGTTGATTCCTCTTTCAAATGATTTTTATAAATTGTTTTATTCGTTACTTTTGTACTTTACACACTTATTTTCTGTCATTGAACTTCGAATTTACTTGTTACCACATCACCTAAACTGTATTCGTCCAATTTTACAGGAACCACTAATAAGAACCTAATGCCTGTGCAAATAGAAGACTCATCGATTCGACGTGCATGCTCGTTGAGTGACCTTCATATGGGAAACATGGGAAAGAGTGAGTACACCAAGTTTAAGCCATAGCAATTTTAAACGTTTTATTGTTTCCCTCAGATGTTAAATCCAATGGGACACCTACGCAGATACAAAAGTCCGGATCAAATCACAGAACTGGACCAGCTTCACGCTCAGCAAGCAAACGAAATAGTCTGCAGGGAACCAAGTCGCCAGGTACTGCGCTAGTCTCGCAGAGTAATTCAATGAATGTTCTTAACAACGCGGTAAGTTGCTCAAAAGTTCCATTCACATACATTGAATTAATGCAAATACTGTAGAGCGACTCGGAACCTGAGGATGCGGTTAGAGGCGGCTCAGTGAGGCCATCGGCTCAAAATCAAAGCAGAACTAATGGCCCGATTGGTAACTTAGATAATATCGTTTGCATTTTCATATTAATCAAACTTTCGTTTGTCCTTAGCTGCGTCGAGGCAGTATGGTAACAAAACCACCACTGCAACCTCCAGTCGGCGTAAAGGTCTTCAGACTTCGTTCAACAATGGTATCAATACAGATCTAAATTTGTTTTTTATTATATCTAATCAGAGATTTATGTTTTAGGATCAGGCCAACAAGACGATTCAAGTTCAGAAGAGACGCCCGGTAGTTCATCAACACATGGTGGCAAACCAGTGGTACCTCCACGTCCCAGAAATCTGTCACTAGATCACAAGAAGGCCGTCATGAATAGTCCGAATGTGGTGAAGGCTCGTGGCAATTTCGAACCCGTAGATTTCCCAACCCGCGATATAGAACAATCTGATCGTAAGGCAGATCTTTCGCATGTTGAATAAGACTGAATTGACTTTTTTCTTTGCAGCAAAATCACAAGTGTACAATATAATTAATAAATTATACACAACAACTACTGCTGCTATGCAGCTGCATGCTAAATTAAAGAATTGCGAAGACTCCTCACCCACGAGTACTGGCAACAACAATCTGATGCTAAAGGAATTGGAAAATGCTGTGATCATGACACAACAAATGTTAACAAACATAACAAATAAGTAAGTTGTAGAAATTGAACGTATTTAGTTGAATTGCTTTACTGTTTTAGTGAAGATGGAGTTTTTTGTTGTTTGAAAAGAAAGCTGTGAGCTTCTTTAAGTATTTTGAAATCAAACAGAAATCAATTATGTATTCAGTACTAGTTTTACAAGGAGGTCCATTTCAGACCACCATTTAACATGAATTCACTCACCCCCGTGCTACATTCCAACCGAATTCGAGCGGATTTCAAATTCTCGGTATGCACGAATTCAATTTCGGTTGGAATTGGGTGATTGAACGGTCCCAAATTACATGCTGCCTAACTGCTTAGAAAGACATTGTCTCATATGAAAATGTTTTTTTCTACGGATGGATCTTGTGAATGTACTGTTTGCGCTGCGGAGTGAGATTCGGCAGACTTTTATCAATATTTTGCGTTGGTCTATTATGGGACCATTCATTTTTGAGCGTGATTCGCATGCTATCTACCACCGCGGTAAAAACAGAAATAGGTACTTGTATTAATATTCCAGCCCATAAAGGAAAATGGTTCAGATTGGTGTGTCAACACCCTACGTATGTGCCTAGCCATTATGTTGGCAATAGTACTGCTACAAAAATGTCATATTTCTATGGATACAGACGAGGACAACTGGGTATAATTCCCATATTTACATGTTAATAGTAATTTAAATAGATATTCGACCATTTATATTTATATCCATTTACGTCCAAGTTACTCTTATTTGAGTGGCAATGAACCGCGAAATAACCTTGTTTTTGCATCATTTCGCTCAGACATAGAAATCGTATCTATAAAATTACTTTGTCACCAAAATGAGATCGTTGGGATTGCGCCTTCTTGATGGAACCAAATGTCTTCTAAATATATTCCGCGTAAATGTGTCGCTATTGATAGCCTCATGCTCTCCTTCTTCATTTGCAAAAAGAACAACATAACATCCAATGATTCCGCTGGCGGTAATTGCACAACAGGCATTTCATTTTGTTTTGTGAGGATTCTCCTCTCTCCACACCACATAAGACAGTTCTGCTTGTTTACACAAACATGAAGCTGGAAATGAACCTCGTTGAAGTACCTACCAAATTTTTTGATAAACTTTTGCATAAACCGAAACTAAAGCGCAAAAGATAATCGAGTGGCTTCATTTCTTTTACCTACTGAAAATGTTGAGCATATATATCAAGGTCTTTTCTTTACACAAAGTTGTCCATAAGGGGATGCCTTTGCTGAGCGGGATATTTAGATTGTCTTCCACACTTCACGTCAATATTCTCTTATTTAATGCCTAAAATCAGCTGTGAAACCAAAAGAGATCAAGTGGAGGCTAGTTAGTCTAGGCTAAAAAAAATTGTCAACTGCAAAATCACATTGCTTGAATTTACGAGGGATATCACGCTTAGGCATGGCAAGCTCGACAACTGACTAAGTAATGCCTTTCTCGTCGTGTAATCCTTTAATGGTGGTTTCAACAGCATTTGATTTCCTTTGCGCATCATGAATGTTCACACTGGCATTCAGACCCATGTTGTTGTAGCAGCTTTACTCGTCATTCGTCAATTCGTCTTTGGTTCTAAGTCCGAGGAAATGTGCCACTTTAGTTCGGTGGGTCCATGGCATTTCTGGGGCTTATGTGGTTGGACTCGCCTGGCAGTTGAAAAGGTGTTGTACAACGTGCGGGCCACCGTTACCGTCAGAGTGTACTTGTGAACTATGCCTAGAGCAATCTGAGACAGCGGCAAATATAATGTGTCAATGTCCAGCCTTAACTGTCAGAAAAATGAGAATCTTGGGACAACATTGGGTCGAGACCCGTTGGATCTACAGAGTTTATCTGGGTACGATTTATAGTGGAAGCAGCGTTCCCTCCCTTTTGGTTGGGCAGAGTTCTCATCTCGGTGGAAAATAGTACTCAAATGGCTTCCAAGGTAGTACGTCTCACAATGCACCTAAACTAAAGTGTACTTTCCAAAATTATAATTTCTATCAATTTCCGCAATCAGTAATCTATTGACGTAATAACACCATGTGGCCATGCTGATTTTGACAGACAAATTTGATAAAAATAGTGCCTAAATGTGGTGTGGCGATTTATATTTATTTTTTTATGGTATGATTTGTTTTTCTATAAATTGCTTAGTTGTAGTTTTAGTCGGCTCTCACATGAGGCAACAATCAATTTCAGGGTTTCAGTTTCAGGTTTGAAATCAGATTTAGCATTCATTATAAGGGGCTTAACAATGTTTCTAACAATTTCTTTAGTTGGGGGTGGGGGGTTATATTTAATAAAAGTTTCGATATCAGCTATCGTGTCTATCAAGGGTAGGCGTAATGGTTTGGGGGTGTAATTTAGGCCTTTGTTCAAAACTTCACTTGGCAAATTAATGACCAAATTATCCACCGTTATAGGTTTTATTCTTTTGGTCCCGATGCAATCGAGATTGTTTCCGCGTTCATATTTTAACCGGAGTAGTTTGTTTGTTTCGTTTGTTTTCGAAAAGAATATTACTTTTTTTTTGCTAACACATACTCTGAAAATTTAACCATGAAGCAAAATCGATGTTGTTTAAATGCTTTGTTATCTTGAGATGTAAGTGATATAATGTAGCTTTAATTCGACAGTGGATGGATTCGAGAAATGGTGTTTTATTTCCAATTGGAGCCATTTAGATTTCGCAACTGAAACAACTGTAGCCGTTCTAAAATTAACTACGGAGCACTTAATTTTTATAAACTGAGGGAACACTTTATTTTTCCTACAATCTTTTAGGTAACATATATCAGCTTTTATCCTCTTCATCTTTTCCACTAAGTGTGTACTTTTATTCAACAAACATCAAATAAATTTGTATTAAAGCAAAACCATTTTTCACAGTTTTCTTTAAAAATTGTTGAAAAAGTCCAAAATACGAAAAGCATTGCAAAAATTGTGCAAACATAGAAGTTACCTCCCCAATAGTATGAAAATACATCAAAAAGGCAGTGGACAGATTTACCAGTCAATTCTTGGACTTTGCTGAAGCTTTGACTTAGTTCCAGTGTATACAGAGTCAACTTCGTTTCAAATAAATAGTTGAAAATCGAAGAAATTCTCATTATTCCTGAAAGTTTTATGTAACGGAGTTTACTCTACTCAGTGTGACAGTGCTTGACTATTCTAGCTCCAATAGTAAATTAATAATATTTATTGAGTAAATCTTCTTCTTAAAAAAAAAGTAGGTACATATAACATTAGAATTACGTAGCTTACAGTTTTAATTGCACCATAATGTCCATTGTTCTTAGTCGTACTATTATTGTATTATGCACATTTTAACAATTTTTAAAGAAAACAAATCTCTCACTATATAAAGTCAATTTTTGTTCTCTTACAAAACGTTTTGTGATTTTGTGTTATAATTGGGCACTTTTTTTATATATATGAAATTGACACTTCATACTAAAATTGTATGAGAAAGTAAAAAGGTCCTTATAAGTAGGTAATTAAGTACTCCTCAAGTGTCAGGTTTAGGAAACAAAAATATTATGTATATTTCGAAAAAAATAAAAATAAATTATGTTTATATTATATGTTATGAAATAGTAGTACGCGACGGCTTCAAAGTAGTGTCCGTACTCAGTTTATAAAAATGTACTCAAAATGAGCAAATGAGTACAATAGTAGCACGGGAGGGAACGCTGAGTGGAAGAGAGACAAAAAGAGACCCGACAATGGTGGTCTGATTCGAACATCTCTCGAAATCTATTATGTATATCGGCCCTAGCAAGGTATGCATCGGAACGGATAATTCTCCGCAACGCATACTCCGTCGGAGACTCAAATTACATTCGAGGTATCCGCTTTCAGAAAGAATAATCAAAATGTGACAACGTATTGATTTGACATGATGTGGTTTCGTGGTACATCGGGGTTTTCCAATTTAGTGCTTGTTTTATTGTTTGTTTTTGTCCTGAAAACACAAATTTAACCAAGAAATACAACCAATTACTTTGCTAAAATGTTTTTTTCTTTATAACTTTAATTTATCAACACTTCACAGCAAATAATCGTAAACAAATTCCGCAACCAATTCCTGTCAGAGCATATCGGAAGAAAATTCGTATGAAGCTGTCAAAAATATCAGTAAAAACGCACTTGATCGCACTGAAATACAAAACGCCAGTGTGCGTTACATATTTGTCGGAACCAAGTTCCGAAAAGGTGTTCCGAAGTATACCTTGCTGCGAGAATTTTCCGTTCCGACGGATACCTCGCTAGGGCCGACAGTCTATTCTCAATGGCGCTGCGAAATTAAGCCCAAGGAAATAAGGCCCAAAACACAAAATGAAATAAGGCCCCAAAAATTGGGCAATTTTCATAACGAAATAAAGCCCAATTTATTATGTGGAAATAAAGCCCAAAAAAATGAAATTACACCCAAAAACAAAAATGAAATAAGGCCCCAATGTATATTTTAATTTTTTCAAATTTTAAACAAATGAAAATATGCTCAAATATCTTAAATACCTAAACACATTCATTGTATCTTCTACAATTTGTCTACGATAAGGACATTGGAAATTCGATAAACCTTTACCAATAGCTTCAGCTAGCAGTTTTAGGTTGCATTCAGTGCAATCGTCCTTTATTTTATTAATGGCTTATAATTCCTTATATGCCGCTTCATCAGGCAGATGGTTGTATTTAACATAATTTTTTGAATGTACACCAACCAGGGATGATAATGCTGAACCCAAAAAAAGTAGCAAATTGCCCGAAAAAACGAAGTAGATTTACAAAAAATGAAGCAGACATTTGGCGAAATGCTCAAAATGATAAAGTTAGGTCTTCAATGGGATAATGGGATCTATAGATGGATGTGTAGTGTGACAGAAGCACATAAATGATATTCTATAGTGCATTACATGTCACATTTTCTTCCTGATATTTATATTTCGTTGCTTTTTTCGTCGTTGTTGGAGTATTTAGAGTCATATTGATCAATAATGTCTATTTTAAATGATATTTTGAACGGCGCAGGGACATAAGTCCCAACATTTTTTTGTCGAAAATGGGACATAACTCCCAAATTTTCGGAGAGATAATATTTAGCAAAATATTGCGGATTTCCATTGGGCATCCAACAAACAAACTTCACAAGTAAACAAAAGATTTGTTTTTAATTATCTATTTTTATTTACCATTGCTTCTTCGTTTATCTTTGCAAAACAGATATGTACTACACGTAACTCATCTTAGCTTAGTCCCACTTCGGTGTGGGTTTCCTTTCATGTTTTAAATGCACTTCTTGTCCAGTTTTAAATATCTGCAAGGCAAGCAGACTATTTCAAATGGTAGAGGTCCTGGCAGTGCACAATAGGAGCGATCAAGTTGTGCATGTAAATAAACCAAAGGCGTAGCCAAGAAACGATGCGAAGGGGATGATCGATTTTCAATGAACATAAATGCGTAGCCGAAAAAAATTTTGAGCAAGGGAGGATCGATTTGGGGTGTGAAAATTAAAAATTCGCGCGAATTTTTAATTTTCACACCCCAAATCGATCCTCCCTTGCTCAAAATTTTTTTCGGCTTCGCCTTTAGATTCTTCCCACGCAAAAGTTTATCCCTCATAATATGGCGGGGTGGTGTGTGCTAGAAATTACCACCTACAATAGTCGATGATGAGTCAGAAACTTCAGAAAATCTTTCTTCAATTAAAATCTATATACCTTACAGCTAACACAAAATCTATATACACAGTTAATAATTGCCTGCATCCACAGGATGGATAAACATTAAATATGCTATCAATTAAAAAATGTCGTTCTGATTAAGGCAATGTTTCAATTTACTCAACGATTTTAGATGCCCGGAATACGTTCCATCCAAATTGGGCTTCTAAAATCGTGTTTTTGTAAAAAGATTTTTGCTTATCCATGCCGTAGTTTAACAAAACATTTTCGTTTGCAAATGATTCATTTATATCCAAAAGACTTCGTGGCGGTATTGGTTTGCATCACTTTTCGCAAACTGCTGGCAACTGTATTTTAGTTGTAAATATAAGTGATGCTTAAAACTATACCAAGACAATAGAGCCAAACACCTATTTTATACTGGTTAGATATATTTATTTATTGCGTGATGCTCTTTGTGAATTATCTAAGCTTATCTAAAGAAATAGGTTGAGTGGGACATAAGTCCCAAAAAAAATGTATAGGACTTATGTCCCGATGGGGTGGGACATAAGTCCCAAATCGAAATTGGGACGTATGTCCCACTTAATTTGGACTCAATTATTGGGACTTATGTCCCAATTAAGTGGGACATACGTCCCTGCGCCCTAAAACACAAATCTCCTTTTTTTTATATATTTAGTTTTATACCTTTTCCAGTTTGACTATATTTTCTCGAATGATATTCTATTTTTCTATTTTCATCAGGCTAGATTTGGTGGTACTTGATCATATTAATTTCATCAATTTTACAAGTTGATTTCTTAAAAGTAGAATACTTTCTTGGGTTTCAGAAAAATAACATCTTGGGTCTTATTTCATTATCGAAAGTTGAGGCCTTATTTCATAATGAAAAAGCACCCAAATACGAAAAATGAAATTAGGGCCAAAAAAATGAAATTACACCCAAAATATATCATATTTTTGTTGTTATTGTATTGTGAGCATAATTTTGGGGCCTTATTTCATTTTGTTTTTTGGGCCTTATTTCCTTGGGCTTAATTTCGCAGCGCCATTCTCAATATTGGGGTCTGGACATGTAGTTATTTAGTATGTGTTACTAGCCTGGCCGGAGTTGGGCCAGAGTCGGATCAGAGTCGTCTTGGTTGGGCGTGGGAATAGTTTCTGCCGCCGAGCACAATTGCTTTGTAGCTAGCGATCGAGATGGTTACAGAGGTGTAGTGGACGTGCTATATGTCTTCTATATATTGTTCTGTGTTGTAGTTGGAAGTCTGTGACGGACCTTCGTATATTGCGAGGTACCTTGGGAACCGAGATGAGATTGTGGTTAGGGTATTTCGGTAGACGACAGGCCAGTTGTTGATGTTGATGAAAGAACATCATTATTTCCGTCTGTAAATGGTCTTCGTTGGGATTGAGGTGGCATCCTGTGATGGTTCGCATGGCTGTGGTGTGGGTGTGGGATGCTTGATGTTTCTATTTGGTGTCGCTTAATTGCGGGGCCAAGATAGGTGCAGTTGCAGCGTAGTAGCAGACCCATCCACCGGTATTCATAAGTGCGCTCGCACATATAATTAAAAATGATATCATTAGTTTTCTATTAGCAAAAAAGTGGCACAAAGATGTAAGGAGCCATATTTTAGTGAATTGGATGGCCATCAGCCACCGTGAGGGACTCATAATTATAAAATTATAATCGATCTAATATATTGGCTCTGATAGACCCAACCAGCCAGCGTCACTAGAGAATATAGTAATACCAAGAATGAAAAATGTATGTACTGAAAACAGAATTTACTTTGATAAAGTAGACGCTTCAACGGCTACCTTCGTTACGAATAATTCAACATATTAGACTATCTGAGAGCAAAGCAGTCTCGCAGTCTCACAGTCTCTACTGGTCTTTTGCAGCATTTCCGCATTTGTGTTGAATCAACAACAATGACTACAATCCACAAAAATCAAACATTCCATTAAACATTTCTATCTTGACATTATTAACTTGCATTGTTTACCTTTCTTACAGGAACGATAAAAGCTTGTCGCAAAATACATCCTCACCATTCGGCGGCAACGAGGTGAATCTGGAAAACGGTGATTTTCTAACAATGGTAAACAATTGCGCCGATCTACTCAGCAATGTCCGAAGTAAGCACAAACCCGATGACTGTGAGAATAACTCCTAGTGTGTAAAAATTTAGTCTATAACTATACATAGCATAATAATAGTTTACCTCTAGTTAACTAATAATAATAATTCTGTTTCATTAAATCAAAAATTCTATTTAGTTCTATTTGTTTTGTTCTTTTTTTTTTTCAAATTTTAAGTGATTCGCTTGCGAAGGATTATTTGTTTGTGAATTCGTATTCTAAGAAACGTTCTTATTCTAATATTGTATAAGTCAAAGCAAAACAAACAATTCAACTATGTATCAATAGGTGTAGAAAATCATATATCGCGGAAATAGAAATCTTTTCATTGCATTAATATAACGTTCGCCCAATCACTTCTATATTGGTTGGTGAACGATTAAAAAGCAAAGCCAAACACATTTTGAACGATAAAAAGAAACAAATTATATTATACATATATACTGCCGCTTTTTTTTATTTTTGTTGCGGTCCGAGTATATTTCAATAAAGAGAAAGAAAGTATTTTCCATTTAAAAAAAAAAATCATGCTTCCAATTTTGAGAGAACATCAAAGAAAACAACAAATAATGTGGCAAATTGAGTTTGATATCTTTTTAAATCTAAAAACTAATGCTTAAGGGAATATTTAATTAAAAAAAAAAACATAACGTGGCTTTCCAATAAATATAACTAATTACATTGTTAACAAATAAATGCTCTTAATAAATATACACAATATATATTTGTATAAACTAAAACAAAATTAAATGAAATGAAATAAAAGCCCAATTGCAAATGAACATAAATGCAATATCAATTAAATTCACATTGAACAGGAAACGTAATGTATTTATATTTATTATAAAAGCATAATACAAACACAAAACACAAAAAAAAGGGAAAAACTAAACTTTTCAAATTTAACGCTAATTAATTTAAAAAATATATATATACATATACTAATAGAATAACAAATAAATAACGAACGACGCCAAATGCCCCAAGAAATTATAATTGAATTATTCTTATTATATACATACAATAGTAAAAGGAATCGTTAAGTATTCTTGCTTTTTCTTCAAAAATTTTGAAAACATTTATACCTACATTTCTAGCTAAAAATTCGGATTGTGAAATCGACTTAGGAGATACGAAATTAGTTTACTTTTACCCTGCATTGCTATTGTAAGTTGTGTCATTTGGTTAGATGTTTAACCTTAGAAATGTATACACTCCGACCAACATGTTATTGTGTTTGAGCAGTCTTTGTTTACATTACATTAGTTTGTTATGTATGAACTACATCCAAACAAAAGTGGAAAAAAGTACAAAAAAGTGAAAACATGGAAACTCATCGAAAACACACGCATATTTACGTGACATCTATGAGTAAAATCTGAACTACTAAAGCTCTGAGCTTTTTATTGTTTATTTCATCGAAAACAAATGACTATTGACAAAACATCTATGAGTAAAATCGGAACTAATAAATCTAAGAGCTTTTACTTGTGAAACTCATAGGAATTATGTGATTTGAACGTGATCTGGCGGAAAGTCTGTAACGATTTTATTGAGTGTATTGGTTATAAGAACTTTGTGAAAATTGAAAGCTGGAACATGTTCAAGCTTTCAGCACACACAAAATTTTAAATTGAGAGAAAATATACAGAGTTTACTATATGATGAAGTAGGACAAATGATTTTGTTTACTTTTTTGTACTTTTTTTCACTTTTGTTTCGATGTAGTTCAGGCTTTAGTGAGTGGACCTGGTTTAGATGGAGCTAGTCTGAAAGAAATGTCATCCTCGTTCGAATTTTCGCTGTCAGAAGCGCTATTGAACTTTACAAATTAGCACTGCTTAAAATTTCGAATATAAGGCTTGCAACTCAGAGAACAAACGTTTTGGTGTCTTTTTTTTTTTAAAGACTGACATCTATGAGACGAACTTTTAGTTTATAGGAAGGCGTGATTGATATTGATTTCCGGGAATTTTATGGAGCCGGTGACGATTTTATTAGATCTGCGCTTTTATTAGATGGCGTAGCTCAAAAAGTTGAAAAGCTCCAGCCGCGTCCACCAATTATTGCTTTTCTTTTGCTTTTGCAGGTGAAGCCGCTCACCACTTTGTTCAATGTTTAGACGCCACTTTTGTGGTAGTTGTAATCGTGGATGAACATTGACTTCCTACGTATCTGCTTGGTGGCGTGGGCAAACGATATTTTGTTAGACCATTCGTATAGTTCACAAGCGATATATCATCCGACAAGAAAGAAACCGAAAACGAACCTCTTTCATAAGCCTCTTCGATCAATCGATCACCAATACTAAAATGATGCTAGGAAAGACGAATGACCACGGCATGCATCATTATCTTTAAACCGTAACTGAAACAGGATAAAAGAAACCGCTTTCTATAGAAAATGTTCCAAGGAGAATATTCTGCTGTTCAAGTGTACAGCTCCTCAACAACGAACAGAGGTTGCTTTGTTCTATTATCGGAACCCTCACCGAAACTAATCAAAAATTCAAATCCTAGTACACCATTTTTGCAAAGCTAACTTTACACAACTTACATGACATTGTTGTGAAATTGGTATGGTTTATATTCATAATTTTAAAGTGGGTGAGGAGTCCAGCACCCGACACGTGCGCGAGGTTTCAAATAAAACGTCATTAAGACGGCATAATGATTTCCATCACAACGAAAGCTATAATTGGACTCAGCTAAATACCTAGCTATTTTTTCTGTTGCTTTCGTGGTCCCAAATCCCCATTATTTCGAAAGTTTTGTTTGAACATGGCATTGGGATTGGTGGGTGCAAAGAACCACTTAAGTTTCTTTCCAAATGCCTAAAGGATTGTCCGCTATACTATTTGATTGATTGAAAAATGGTTGATCGATTAGCCTACCAATCAAATCCGCAAAAGGAACGTAACATTTTCTAAGCCGAGACAAAATTACGAACGATTTAGTTTTAGAACCAGAAACAAGTAAACGTTCCGTTGGACAGTTTATGAAAATCTACCAACAGACTCGTAATATGTACTTTCCGTGAAGGTTACAATATGTCACCCTCTTTGGCGACGAATTTGTACGTACACGGAAATAGCATTTAGTAAGATTTCGTAAAATTGTTTATGTGCGAGAAAGAACGATATTGGATTTTGAAATACCGTACCTCTACAATAATTGGCTTAAAAGTATTGTACAACTTTCAAGAACTGTAGATACCTTTTAAGCGCACGTCATCGTCAGCTTGATTGTAAGCAGCAAGATCTAAAACGAACGACCTAAAACCCAATAATGATCGCGATATACATCTCCAATGTAATCTTACATTGATTTAATTTGGCAATCCTAATATGGTTCGCATTTTAGTGCTTGAGCAACTTGTAGTTGAACCAATGTTACATATCATACAAATACGTATCTAGATATTTTAAAAATTTCTCGCCGTGTAGTTGCATTCACAAAAAGTGATTATAAAACGACACTTCCAGAAGTTCGTAAACGCACCTCATTCCGTTAAAACGCTGATTTCATTTGTTCATATATTTTGCGGTAGTTCCTACACGTTACTTTATTATTAATTGTTACACCTAAAATATACAAAAAGGCTATCTTGATCCACTGTATACACTTTCATTTTTGGCCAGGCGTTATGGTTGCTTCTGATTTGCAGACTATCAGCAAGAAGAATGGACATTCTACATACTGTGAGTTGTGCTGCCATATAATACAGTCTATAATTCAATTTTGGCATTAGCAATATTTGACTGGAAAGTGGCCGCTAATTCGATCTACTGAGCGAAAATAAAACTGTGTAATTTATTAGAAAATGTAACCATGTATTGGGCACAAAAGCTCTAGACATAGGCCCCTATTGTGAGTGTCGATAAATTGATCGTTGAGCGACAACTGTCGACCGTCGATTGTAAATTTTAGTATTGTGTTTGTCGATTGACAGTTTGTCGATTTGACAGTCGCTTGTAGTCGATTACAAATGTCTGGTCGATGATTTCTCTTGGAAGTCAAAAAAAGTTGTGCGTAAGAATAGCTAAAAACAATCGTCGCAATCGACAATTGTCGTGACGATCGCTAATCGACAATCACAATAAGGGCCATTACAACCTGTCGGGTATGAGACTTTCATTAATTTGCCATGTATGGAAGGGACAAGGAAGGAAAGGATCTTCTATCTCTTAAAAATTGATTTAAGATGTTAACATAATGATTAGATACATACCTACAGTTTTATTTCGAAAAACGTACTTGTTCATCGGGTTTTTTTTTCAGAAAGAAAACCTACAACTCGTTTACGTCCCACGAGTGTTTGTGAAACTCTAGACCTAGGGTTCTATATGGAAATGTTTTGCCAACTACTGTAGGTATAATTGAGAAATTGTACGCACTTCTCAATCGTTGCTACGAACCGAAATAAGAATGCTAGAACAAAGTGCAATTTAGCCTTCACTTAAGTAATTTGAATTGGTAACTTTTTTCTCTTTTATTCCAAAACATCCGCTTGTTCAGAACTGAGTTTGCTACCGTCTTCGTGGTTATCGTCAGGATATCAATACGTATATGTATTCTACGTCGCACACTGCGCGTCAAATCGCTCAGGTCAAAACTAAACACTTACCACTACCCTATGGCCAGAGCCATTGCGAATAAAATAAGCTGAGGGGTTTTTTGCCTTCATCGATACATTGCTAGATAATGCAGGGTAAAAGCTAAACAAAATTTCAATAAATTAAAGTAAATTATATGAAAAATGAATGTTAAAAATTATTTTGGTATCCTTGCCAAATATTTGTAAAGATTTTAAGCTTTTTAGAGCTCTTCTAGCCAAATATTCAAAAAGTATTTGTAGTTTGTCGTTTATTGAAACAATTTTTGTAGCTTAGTTAAATTTTTTTTATTTCCAAATGTAATTACTTTTTGTCTAGTAAAATGGTTGTGTTGCGATTTAGTTATCATGTTTTGTAAAGGTGTTGTAAGGAGGGGATTTCGCTTGATTCTGTTTCCGATATTTTCGTGGCAAACAGTTTTTTGTTAATACTTTCAAATAGAGCTATCTGTGGCTTTTTAATTATGAACTTATTGATTTATTTTAGTTTGATAATAGCGACGTTTTTTAACAATCCAAAAATCCACATCTGGGATTTTACAAACTCAAAGAAACACACAAATTGTTTTTATTCCACTGTGTGCGAATAAGGTGTGTTTTATAAATTATCCATTGTAGACTTGCTATTGAATGTTGTACTTTAAGCAATATAAAAGTTCGTACGATTATTATTACAACTTGTCTTTAAGACCGCATCCATATGCCGAAGAATGATCGATTTTTATTAAGTAATCATTTCTGGAATTTCAGCAACATTCCCCCCCAAACACACCCGTTGCTAAATTGTTTTCTTATGTCAAATAGACAGAATGTTAATTTCTTAAAAAAAAAAATTAAAACAAATAGGTAAATATATTTCCAAATAGATGTACTCTGTCGTTTGTGTTAATTAAGCAAATAGAGAGCAAAAGACATCGTTATCATGTTTCTTCCTAAACATATCAGTTGAATTTCCTTACGAATCTTTTTTGGTTTTATGATCCAACATATTTTTTTTCTCAATTCTTTGACTGTTCATAACTTTCTCCTCAGTCAATCGATTTATTGTTATATAATTGAAAAATAGAACATAAAACATATGCACAGCACATCCGTCCATTTTTCTTAAAAAAAAATGTCGTTTACACTGCAAATTAAGTTTGATTCTTCTCTGTTATACATATTTTCATTGTTGTTACTTAGTTTTAATGCAAATTTATTTCTTTAATTTTCTTAATACAATCAGTTGAAATTTTGTTGCACATATTTTTTTTGTAATTGTGCCAAAACTAAAAAAAAAATACAAACTTACGACTTTGGCAGGAATCAGGGATTGATTTGCGTTTACCATACATTTTTTAATTTTTTGTTCTTAAAAATAATTCTATATAAAACAAAAATGACTGGTAATGAGTTACTAAAAACGATTTTCTTGTTAAATAACGCAAAATAAAACAAAACACCATATACAAAATACTTATGATGATAGTATGTAATCTAACAATATTTAAAGAGTGTCTTCTTTTCGTTTGTATGCATTTTCTGTTGTGTGTGAATATTACAGTAATTATTTTTCATATATGGTTTGTGTTGTGAAAAATTGTCTTGACAAAAAAATAAAAAATTCAATTGTAATATATATTTTCCAGTAAAGCATATAATTATTATTTTGTTTTTGTAGTCATTAATAAAATTGAAATATAAAAGCAAATTTAACATATTAATTAAATAAAATAAATTGCATATTGTAACCATTTTTTTTTTCATCAGAAACTTGAACAATACCATTTGTAATGTGTATTGATTTATAATTATACATACCTACAATATTTTTACGATTGCATTGTATAAATTACTGATAAATTTAACTTTAATTACATTTAATAAGAATATTTATAAAAAAAAAATTAAATAAATATTTTAATGAAATACTGAATAGTTTCTCTTCAATATTACTTTAAATTCTTTGATACATCCTTTAGCTATTCCAAAATATCCCCAAGTGGATTTGCCATAGCTTCAAGTCAATTCGTATCAACAATCTTCCGAAATAGTTTGTCAAACAAGTTTCAAATTGCCATGCCGTCAAGACATACCTTCAGTTGTGACTTTTTCATCTGTTGACCTAGTCCCATCTGTAATATTCCACATCATTGACTTGATATTATTGCACTGCTCTCTGGCTAGGGATGGGATTTAATTTTACCGAGATTTTTGATATTCTTTTCTAAGACTGCGGGCCTTGACAATAACACAAATAACCGAGTGGATCATGTATTTTAAAAGTCGAATTTTCGGCAAATGCATGGTTTCTGTTCTTAAATTTGTTCTTTTGACTTTGGAAACTTTTATAAGACTGTGTAATTACGCTGGACTGCTTAGCCCTTATAATGCTACAATTTATACAGGTCTCTTTATGTATTTATATAAACATAAGACAAGGAGTTTTTCCCAAATTAAATATTCTCCGAAAAAAGGACGATTACAGGTAGGCAGCTAGGTACCTTAAGTACTTACTTAATAATTATGTATGTAAATGTTTGAGTTAATTGAATGGAAAGGGCGCGATATGCATGCAAATAATAGTTGTGCGTACCTAGACAGGTAGTATTGCAAAAAAAAAATAAGGCGCCAGGATAATTACCTTATTCTTTGAAATACGAAATTAGAATTTATAACTTTGTCACAATCATTGCAATAATTTTGACTGATCCGCCTATTAATTGCTAGAATCCATTTTAGGTTAATATTTGACTGAAATATTTTTATTTAAATATCTAAGGATCATACGTAGACAGAACAGATCCTGACTTTGGCAAATAAATTTAACCAAAGGGAAGGTAGTGGAATTGGTCAATGAGCTCACGAATGACAGCATAATTTGGTAATATCATCAATGTTACTTCCCATTAAACAATTCGTATTTGTTTTATCATTTTCTTTTTTTGTAAACGCCTAATAATCTAGATGTACATTGTACACATAAGAGGTCCACTCAATGAGCACAGGATCTGATGTACAAAGGCGGTCTACTCAATAAGCACAGGTTATGCGGCATCCAACATGTCTTCTTCTGCACGAAGTTGTGCCAATCACTGAAAAAAGCTAACATTATTATGTAGGTATGTATTATAACGAATTTGAAATAGCAGCATTTTTAGGCTCTGAATGTCTGAAGGAACTTTAAAAAATGCTCAACAGCAGAATAACTAGCTCACAGCTCAAAGAAAGAGTAGCATACAGTGACGCAAAGGAACTATATGCAGACGATCCTAAGAGGTGGAAAGTATATGTATCTCAATTATTCAGCCCTATCATGAATTCCGTCGTAATCGAAAATACGCTACGAATCCCGAAAAATACATCATAGAATCCATTCATAGTGTCTGCTACAAGTTTCGAAATTCGTAAAATTAGGTAGGTATCTCTGAATCCAAATGAAACGGAAAATTTACCTCTTTTTCTACGACAAGTAATTTGTGTCGGAGACGTTGGGAAAAACTATTTTTGCACAGCAATAGGTAGGTTGTGTTTTGTATAAGAAAATAAGTATGTATTTATCATATTTTGTTGGATTCTTAATTCTATTTTTGTTGCTTTAATAGGGCAAACACAACTAATAAGGCACATAATCGAAGTTATTCAACAAGAAAGCACACCCAGGACAAACTCATGTTCCAACTTCTCTAATATGCATTTAAATGCCGGTTTATTGAGTCGAAAATTTCTTTGAAACCTGTACGTTTATTATTAGTTTTAAAACATAAAACGAATTGAATTGATTCTACTCGTGGCTTGGCTTATCTAAGTCAAAGGGATCACAAGAGACAAAAGTCGCGAAGTATTTTTCACAAAATTTTCAGATTTCGCTGTTGCCGAAGGTCTCTGTTCGACCAGCAATTTTATTGAGAGGGCAATTGAATCCAATTTGTTGTAAAAAAAGAAGAATTATTTAATTATTTAAAAGTTTTCTCGCAATTCATTTCAATAATTTTCACACATGGACATGACCGATGTTTGGCACAAAACAACTGATTTCGAAAATGAAAATGAGAGCGGTTAATGAGCCAATGCTTCTGTGGATTCCATTCGGATTTTGTGAAGTAAATTTTTCGTAGTTCGTGTCGTAGCTTTCATTCGGGGATTTCTTGCAAATGGATTCTGTGATAGTGCTGATTATCGAGCTTATGGAATCTACTTAAGTAAATTTGTCAGCAACGTCAAATGGCAAATCAAGCTGGAACTTGTGGTATTTATCTACTAGGCAGAAAATGAAAAACTATTGCGGTAAAAACATTGACAAGTCTAAATTCACTTGTCCTACTATGCTTGACCGACAAGAATGAATTCTGTAACAGAACGTAAACCGTTGCATTTGTCAAAAGAATTAAATTCCCTCGACTTGTCGGCATTCTTCGACAAGTGTTTAACATGGTGAAGATGGCAAAAATCACAGCGGATAAAAAAATCCTATTTAAACAAAAATATGAGCACTTTAAAATTTTCCGTTCAAGTTAGTTTTTTTCTATATTTCGGAAAAAATCTTGAAAAAGGATATTTTATTTTGGAAAACAAGATTTTCAACTTTTTCATCTGGGAACACTAATCCCAGATGCAGTGATGCCAACCCTAATTTTCAAAAGTCTGTAGATGAAAGATAAAAATTCTGTAGAATTCTGTATTTATGCTTGACGAAATTCTGTAGAAATCCAGACTTTTTTTTAAACATATTAAAAGTGTTTAAAATGTGGATTTTGGGTGCCATTAAACATAGATTTTTAATTGTATTAAACTTGAATTTACAATGCACATGCTCATCGTTTAGTAATCGCTGAAATCGATAATACCGTGCACCTTTTCTAAAAAAAAAAAAAAAAAAAACAATGCCCTTAAGTTTAAATTGTCCGACACAGGCGCTATTTTGTGTGACAAACAATGAACGTATTGTTTAATAGCATTTATTAGAAAAACAGGCGCTCTAAATTTTGCACTCTACATTTGTGGCAAAATTTCGAGACTACGTAATGGTAACAACCTAGTTGGATCACCTTTTTCTAAATTGAATATAGAAATATCTGAAAAAATTGGCCACTTGTGTACATGATCCGATGAAGATTATGGTAATGTCATTATTTGCAAATTATCTTTCAAAAATACAGTCACATTCAAATCGTACCAAAATTGAGGTATTTAGGAATATGTAGTGCATAACCAGATTTGAATTGTTGAAAATCGCTTAGCATCGCTTTGCTACGATCGTAGTGCCTTATATTTGGCTTCAGTTTTTCAAAATTGGAAGACTGATATATAGATATATTTGATATATAGATATACTAGCAAATGACCGCGGCTCCGCCCGCCGGTTTCTTTTCCTTTAAATAAAACTAAGCTCTATTTTAAGCTTACAAAATATTTTATCGCAATGCCTTTTTGTAAAATATATGTACACCTTATTATTTTAGTGGGCGCAAGTAGGTATAAACAACTGCAGCTCACACGCGAAATTGCAACATATAGCTGTCCATGTGAAAAACATGGCTGTCGGAGTCCAACTCCAGCAATGGCAGAGTAGTTCCGAAGATAGCCCTATACCCCAGTTTTCCCTTCACTCATCATCTCCCAAGTAACCTATACTGATCCGGAGGATGTAGCCAGTACAATGTTGAAAGAATTTTTAAAATCGGCCAAATAGTTCCAGAGTTAGTCTCTACGACCCCTTTACCCCTCCCCAGTCAGCAACTTAGTCCTTACGCAACCACCGAAGTCCTAAGTCAATTCACATAATAGCTATTTCACATAAATGAAAACTCGTCACAGGTATGATTTGATTATTTATACTACGCGATCATATCGTTACACTTTCCATTGCTGCAGATCTCAAATATATATAATATATATAAACCTATTTACGCATCACAAACTACTTGTAGGTATGTACGAACATATGTAAATAGTTTGTTTTATACAAACATAAAATTCAACTACGTCATACATACGCATATACAATGTACATTCTGAATGCTTGTCGTGCGAGGTGCGAGTAATCGTTCTATTTTTAGAACGCAATATAAAACTACCCCTGAGCACAACTGCAATCGATAAATCAAATTTTTCGCACTTGGCCAAATAAGATCTATTTTAAATTTTTTGTATCTCACCCTCTGGATGGACCAGAACGATGAATGTTAGCTTAAAATACTCGGTGAAGTATTGCCTAACAATTAAAAGCATATCTTGAATTTACATATATAGATTTATGAGTACTATAATGGCAAGTTGAGCGTAGTAAGGTCGAAATAGAAAAGTTGGTTTGAAAAGTTTTTCAACCCTTATAGGACGAATTTTGAAAAACGATGAATGACGCATGTAATAATGTTTGCTTATCTATCAACATACAAACTTTCAAGTTCATACGGCTATCGGTTCGTGAGTCCCCCCTTACTCCCCGCGACTCCTTTACTCCTGAGCAATTCTCACCGACCCTACGGACTAAGTTGGCCACACATCTATAAATCAGAAAAAAAAAAATCATGAAAATAGGACGAATGGTTCTCGAGTTATGGAGAAACGAACAGACGGACGTTGCATTTTATAAGTAGTATGGATGGATGGATTTGTCTGTCTCGCAATTTGCTTGTTTTTTTGGGGTGGTTCGTTCGGTACAATCTTCACTAAACTCATCTTCTTTTTAGTTATAATTTACAGTAATGTTTCGCTAATCCGAATCACCTTTAATCCGAATATCGTTCTTATCCGAACATTCAATAAACATTCTCCGGTTTTTGCAATTCGAATTATAAATAAAGAATATACCTACATTCAACACTTCATTGATTTTCACTATCATGTTGGCTTTTACTACCATTTTTTGAATGAATGAAGCATAAGTCATCAATCAACATACTATTTCCCTTTCTCGTCCTGTATGTATGATCCGAATATACCCTTGCAATAATTGATTCGGATTAGCGAGGCAGTACCTACTCTATTTACACTTTTCTCGCCAATTTTCTTTTTTAAATCTTAAAGCATTTCATGTAATATCATTCTTTTGAAATCATAGTATTATACCAGTATTGTTTTATATACACTTTTTTACTGGAATCTGAAATTTCTGTATATTTTCGTTTGATTTCTGTATTTCTGTAGGCAAGGTAAAAATTCTGTAGATATACAGACAATTCTGTAGGGTTGGCATCCCTGCCCAGATGAAAGATTCGGAAAGAATATACATAATTGAAATGCGACGACGCATTGATTTGACATGACGTTGTTTCGTGCTACATCGGGGTTTTCCTATTTGTTGCTTGTTTTTTCGTTTGTTTTTGGCCGAAAAAAATACAAATTTAAGCAAAAAATAGAACCATTTACCTACTTTGCTAAAGTGTTTTTTCTTTATTGCTTTTAATCTTTCATTTATCAATTATACTTCACTGCAAACTAATTCCGCAAATATTCCTTTCGGAGCATATCGGAAGGAAATTCGTATGAAACTGTCAAAAATATCAGTAAAAACGCACTTGATCGCACTGAAACGCATCAAAACGCCAATGTGCGTTACTTTGTCGGAAAGCAAAAATCTTAAATCTAATTATCTTATGAATGAGTAATCCGCAATGAAATAAAGCCTATATGGTGCCCATTGTTAAGACCTACCTTTTCCAAAAAGATCCATACCAAAAAAACAAAAATATCTACAATTTTATTATAGGTATAGATTTGTTGAAATACCACTCTGTACGGTAGGTGACCGAAATAATTAGTGTGCAGCCCTTGCGTTCTGAACTACCTACTTTACCTCAGATGTCAGAGAGTTACAGTCATGTGAAAAATAATAGGGACACTTGCATAAAAATTGTTCAAGACACAACTCTGTTTTAATTACCATAAATTGGATAGAAACGGCACATAAAATTATTTGTTGTGATGTCGATAAGTAAAGTACCGTTACCAGAGGAAAAATATTTTACGTCTTTTCGCAATTGTTGATCATTTTGTAAAGTGAGCTCATTTGGCGTGTGCGAAATAATAGGGACGCGAATATTAAATTGATTGTATTGTTGAAATATTGTGGTTTTTAAATATTTATAAACGATAAAGCTATTGTATATGAGGTGCTAAATGTTTATAAATTGAGAAAATAAACATTTTAATATTATTTAGGCCCTTATTGTGATTGTCGATCAGCGATCGTCACGACAATTGTCGATTGCGTCGATCGATTTTAGCTATTCGTACGCACAAAAATTTTTCACTTCCAAGAGAAAGCATCGACCAGACATTTGTAATCGACTACAAGCGACTGTCAAATCGACAAATATCTATCAATCGCAATCGACAATCAAAGTTGTCTATCGATCGACAGTTGTCGATCAACGATCAACTATCGACACTCACAATAGGGGCCTTAGTCATTCAAAATGGGGAGGGGACAACACTGCAGCGCCGAGCTTCGTAAACAAATAAAATACCTTCAAAATAAGGGATTTTCATACCGGAAAGTAGCAGAAACGTTGAACTGCTCTAAGGGAATGGTAGAGAATGCAGTTAAATATAAGCCCCAAAAGGAAACGCGTGGACGAAAATCAAAAATATATCCAACTCTTGAAAGGAATATAGTGAGATTTGTGAAAAAGAATCCTTTTGCATCTTCTAATGAGATCAAAAAGGAATTTGCTTTGCACGTCCACACTTCCACTATTCGCAAAAGGCTAATAAATACAAATTTAAGATCAAAGAGACCCAGAAAAGTACCTTTTCTGTCCAAACAAAATGTTATTAAAAGGTTACATTTTGCTAACGAGCACGCCAACTGGCCAGTGCAGAAATGGCACAATATTCTGTGGTCAGATGAGACCAAATCAAATCTTGTTTACCCTGACTGTGGTACCTACTCAACATGTGCGCAGGCCAGTGAATACCGCTTTCAAACCGCAATATACAGTTAAAACTGTCAAGCACGGAGGAGGGTCAATTATGGTGTGGGGATGCTTCTCCCACCAAGGTGTCGGTCCGATATATCGAAATGAGGACAGAATGATAGCGGTGACTTATTGCAATATACTCAATGAAGTTATGTTGCCTTATGCTGACGATAACATGCCGCTTGGATGGGTTTTTCAGCAAGACAACGACCCGAAGCACACATCAAAACTAGCAAAGAAATGGTTCTCGGATAACAATGTCAACGTATTAAGCTGGCCTGCTCAATCACCGGACTTAAATCCCATCGAGAATTTGTGGCAAGAAGTGAAAGCAGCTTTGAGGGGTAAGAAAGCTACAAACAAAGATGCACTCTGGTCACTGGTACAGGAAACGTGGAAAGCTATTCCCCGGGCCACGTGCCAAAAATTGATTGACTCCATGCCTCGGCGATGTCTGGCTGTTATAAAAAATAAAGGATATGGAACTAAATATTAAAGAATAAATCATTTTTTGTTTATAAAAATATAATTTCTTTGAAATACTGCAATTGTCCCTATTTTTTTGCACAACATAATTTTGGTTATCTAAGCTATTGGATTATTATTATTTTTTTCTTTTGTATTGAATTTGAGCTTTTTTCTTTTATTTTCTTATAGTATGAACAAGAACATACCTACGCCTATTTAAAAAAAAACACTACTTCAAACTTAATGAAAATATTCTTGTTTTTTGTTTTCTTGTTATCGCAATGTGTCCCTATTATTTTTCACATGACTATAGGGTAAAAAAAAAACCAAAACTGAAGTTACCTACCCACACCTGACCAGTTCTATCCAAGGATTTTAACTTGTAACATCATGTGAATGCCATCAGAAGCATAACTTCTGCCGCAGATTTGCAATCAGTCTTACTTCGTTTTAATTAAATTTTTAATAATTTGCCTTGCTTCATTTTAACATGAAAAATAATCACAGTAACAGAGCACCATGTTGTCACGCAAAAACCTTTTGCTTCAACCACCAAAGTGAAAATCTGAACCCCACCCCGGCACCCCTAAACTATGCAAATGGTGAACATTTTCGCACCGTTCGCAGCAAAAACTGTTCTGCTGACCACAGCGAAACATAATTAATTATTGTGTCGTGCTAATCCTTTCTCACCCCGAAAACAAAAGAATACACATTTTCATAATGTTCCGGCTACCGCTGCCAGGAGCAATATACGCTTTCAAAAAACCAGCTGTAAGCTCCAGCCGAACGGAAGGCGTGTAACAACTACTATGCCCGCATAGACAACGGAATGTTTTGCACAACGCACATCAGGACAGGACGGAAAAGAATTCCCTATTTTGAATGGTTTTTCGCCGCACAGCATCATTTGATTTATAAGTCTGCCTATGTAGCATAATGTGTGTGGTCACAGTTTTATTTTTTAACACACGCCATGCATCAGACAAAAGGAACAATGGTTGCTTTTTCTTTCGATGGTAACTATGAATTTATTATGTAGGTGTAGGAGTACCTTGGGAATGGGTAGAAAGCTTTCACTAGCATAAAATAGTTACAATGGTTCGTGTCTAGGAATTTAACGACATGCCAACAAATCACCTGCACGAGGACCCCCCGCACTCATACATCACCACTAACTAGATTAACACGAAAAATTAATAATTATAATCATCTCTCACATCTTGCCCAGCCTATGCCACAGCGACAACGACCATCGTTTAATTCCCTGAATTGCCGTCTCGCACTGTATAGTTATTGACCACATGACGCGGTGTTGATAACAGACCCGGTGTAGACCGCAATCACCAGCCAATTAATTTCAATCACTTAAACTGGGAAAAGACGGATAAATGGCGGGCGCGATTAATCCCCTACGCACACGCTTCTTCCAAGCGGCCAACCATGGTCCGCGGTAACTACCAGGTTGTCCGTAAAATGTTTACTCAACCGCCATCGAAGTGCGGTCTGGTGTTTAAGTCGGCTCAAAAAGGGACTCAAACTCAACAGACCCTGAGAAGCGATTTCGCTGACCCAAATTGATTGGGGGTTCTCTCATCTGCCTCGTTGAGATCATAAATAAAACCGAAAGGCGACCGATTATAATTAGATTGGCTGACGCAGTGCGCGAGATCTTTGGTATAGGACACACCATGGATGCACTGCCACCGCTGACAATCATTATGAGGATGATGATAGGTCGCTGCATTAGCTCAGCATCGATTTCAGTGCGGGAAACTTGGAAATTATCCGTCATATGCTGCATGCCGCTATAGATACCTGTGGCGAGGGGCTGATGATTGTTAATGGGTTGCGTTCGTATGACGTGATTTTAGGTACACGACGACGTGTCGAAGGCGCAATCACTATATAAAAAAATATCGCTGTCAACATTTTAAATGGGATTTATTACTGAGAAATTCATGAGTGTGCTCGACTTTTGGCCAAAGATTGATGATGGGCAACGCATTTCTCTTTGGTTTGGTGGGAAAGCATCATTTACCAATCAACACCTTCATCAGGTCGGATCTTTTCAAGATAATAAATGCATTTGAGGCGTTGTTACTTCGCCACAGTGGGGTGAACAACAGGCAAAAATTAACATTTTAATTGAGATACAGTTCTTCGAATTATGCAGGGTGCAGCTACGTGATGTGGAAAATTAAGGGCGATCTTGTTTAGGAAAAGGTATGAACAAAAAATACACTAATGTGTTTAATTTTTGCACAATCTCCTGTTTGTCCTTGCAGGTTTCGTCTCGGGCTTTGTAGACTTGACATTTTCTATTAAACTTTTGTTAAAATTTTCGAACCTCATTACCTGGGGTGACATTGCTCTATATACTCAACCGCGCGTGCGTCGGCGTCGCGTCGTTCAGTCGTTCTCTCGGCCCATTCCTTGCGCGCAGTGTTGCGACTTGCGAGATATGCCTCTTGCTCGCCATCATTCATCGTCGAACCATGGCGGTTTCTGCTTGGTTGTCGCCTGATGAAACCTAGACCATCGAAGGCTGCTTATAACAAGCTTGCTGCACTTCTGATGGCGTTATAACAAGTCTGCAGCTGGTTTTCTGGAGTTAAGATTTGGACTTTTGGAGAGATTGATAGAACGATCTGGCAATCATTCGACGTCGAAATTTCTTAATTTTTTTTCTTTTGGCTGGACTAGCCGCAATGTACCTACTTCTTAAATGCTTTTAGTGGTCCCAGACCGGTCGATGTTGTGGCTTCTTTGATGTTCGGATAACTAAAATACTGAAGGCAATGTTTTTTCGTGTTTTGATCCGCGGACAGCCATGTTTTTTCCATATATGCCAAGAAGTCGGAAACGAGTTCTTGGTACCACTATAATTCGCCCTCCCGAGTTGTCAATGTTGCAGTACAACTTCTAAAGTTCGCTGTTAAATCTCCTTCTCCAATTTTAATCAACTCAAAAGGGAAACGAAAATCACTAGAAGACTTTTAAGTATAAAATGACCTTCCTTCCTTCGCTAAATCCTATGCTTCTGTGCCATATAACTGGATTTTTATTAGAATGGTCTTGGTCGTATATAAATTCTCCATTGTATTTCTTGACAATGCCTTAATGCGATTGCCTTCTTGGGCCAAAGAAAAAGCGCATATCAACCGTAATTCTTCGCTTAATTTCTGATGATATGTTACTTTCAGAGCTTATAGCGGAGCCCCTTGCAGAAAAAGCCCTTACAACCTGAAAGCTATAGCTGTCTATTATGAGGTTCCGATTCGTCAATGTTATGTATCGCTTCTTGTTGACACGACTAAAGCCGTTTTTGCCGCTGTGTTCTGTCAATGATGACAATGTTTTCCGTGTAAACTATTTTGTGGAGATATGAAATTCGTAGATCAGGTATAATTACATATACTTTACTTAAGATGGGGCTTACAGTATGGGGTGGACCACGGCCTCAACCAGCTCGGTCTCTAGCTAGCTGCCTCCAGTTATGGACACCAATTTGGTTGAGGTCGCTCTCCAATTGTGCGCGCCACCTGAGGTAGAGTCTTCCTCCGCTTCGTTGTCCCTCAGGGGTGGACTCAATTAATCGTCAGGCTGGTGCGTTGTTAACCATTCGCTCCACGTTTTCCAGCCATCTCAGTCGCTGTATTTTGAGTTTTTTGTTTGACTATGTCAACGTCGCTATAGAGCCCGTAAAGTTATTCGTTGAATCTCCTCCTCCACACTCCGTTGATACAAACTGGACCGAAAATCATTCGAAGAATCTTTCTCTCAAAAGGTTTTCATCAGCTTTCTATGAGGTCCATGCTTCTGCACCATACAGCAGGAATGGCATGACTGAGGTCTTGTACAATATTTCCTTGGTTCTGTAATATAGATACCTTCTTAGCCCGAAGAACAGCGGTTGGCAAGAGTGATTCTTCCCTTGATTTCTATGCCGATGTCCTTTTGCGAGGTAATTGTAGAGTGTATAGGTCATAGACAAAGTAATTATTTCGAAGGTATATCTTCTCCACTGTGACTTTTTGTCCGACTCGCCAATCTTGTAGTAGTAAAAAATACCTCTGATGTTTGCTTGTGAGTTCCATACACTTGTTTCAAGAATAATGTTCAAGAAATTTCACAATTCCATCAGTGTAGTTAAGAGTAGAATGTGTATTCAGTCAAAAAACCCATGCCATGGTAAGGCTATTCACGGGACTAAACGTTTTCAGCTCGGGCCTTTTGAAAACTTTATGAAGGTGTCAGAAAACTAGATAGATTGTTTAGTAGGTAGATAATACCTAATTCTAACGCCATTCTTACTGAAACTGTCTATTATGCCTAGAACGACGTTTCTATACATACAAATAACACTTCCTTTCCTATTATATTGTATATCCACTATTATATACAAGATACAATACAAAAACGAAACGAGATCCATTCCAGAAGCTGAGTGATTTAATTTCTTTCGCATAAATTATACCACACGGTTAAAACGTAAACGGTTTCACGCACCATATCAGTTCGCTGACGTTCAGGACTGTTGAGACCTGATTGATGGCTGGGTAGCAAATTTGCCTTTTAAATTGTCCACTTCGTCCATCGTCGAGTTAATTACCCGACAACGACATCACATAATTATTTATGACAGAGATACGTGGTCGTACGGGACTCGTGCCGATGTCGTCGTCGAAAAGGTGTTCCAAATCTACATTATGTGTAGGCATCCATACGTATAACGTGTGGTTAAATTAAACCGACCAGAAGGCTGTCATTAGGGTTTAATTAAGTCGGCATCCCGCAAAGCCTCCCAGTGTGTAACGTTCAAAGGGCACGATTTAAGGCCCTTGAAGTAGGTATAAGAGAAATGTTTTCTTTTCGAGATGCTAACCGACCGATAGGTGGAAAAGACAATGACAATTAGACAATAATGCCATAATACCTTGACCCAAATCAGACTTAGCATTTCAATCTGCATTATTTGTAATTGGTTGTGAATGCGAATATGGACATCAGTGAGACAGGAGTAAGCTTAAGGGAACGTTGTGCACAGCACACCAATATGGCGACAATATTATGATGATGGATAATACACAGTGATGGCTACCTTAATGCTTTTAGTGACATAGGACATATTTTAATTAAATCTGAAGGACATTTGGATAATGGATTCGTCAATGAAACTAAATAATAGACGGTGTCGGTTTTCGTTATAAATCAATTTGCAATGGACGTGTTTTATTGAGAGTGAGGAGTTTACGTGATTCGAACACGAGATTTATCCATTTAATGACTGACTAGAAGTTCCAAGGAACTCAAAGACATTATCCCTCGAAATGCAACTTTTGGGCGGGGCAGGAAGCTAATGCTCATGACCGTAGAATACACTTGACAACCGCGAAGACATCAATTTTCCAAAACTCCTTCTGTTACAGGACAATCAAACTTTGAAACTCGACAATCAAACTTTGGAACTCGCTTTAAATGTCAAATGAACGAGCGACTGAACGAAGTATCGTGTGGTTCAGCCATACCTATACATAGGCAAATGTCAACAAAATTCCATTTCATTCGAGACCTAGCTAAATCTCTTAAAAACTAAGGTTATCCCTAAGTCCAACCCTTATTACCGCTATAATGAGCCGTTGTCAACCCACACCAATTCAGTGAACCAACTAGGTATCTTTAAATGCGAATAATTTTTTTTTAGACTTTCTTGACTTGATAATTAAGCTATAACTTACAAAAGCCTCCTATAAATTGTTGGCTTTAGGCGCGTTGATTAAGCTAATAGCATTTTACTAGAGGAATATTTTAAAAAGTTATTTCAATGTCCACGGGTGGTTATAGAAGAACAATAAATCATACATTCCTTTTACTAGTTTAATTTATTACAAAAATATGTTAATTTGGTATAACAATATTCGACAGGGTTTAACTGGTTAATGTTCTTATAATAGCTACAAATTTGATGAAAGCAGAAATCGTTTGGTTTACTGATTACAGATTGATTCTGATAAATGAGGTTTCTTTTTTTTGGTGACAAGTCAGGCAGAGTTCGTCGATTTATCATTCACTAGTGAATTGGAATTTTGTCAAACTATAATTTGAATTCGGATGAAGCAGTTCAAGAATTCGCTTAAAAAAAATTGATTATATTGGGTCATTTAGTGCATCGCGCATCAAAGATTTGCATTACGAAACTATGCACTGAGAACGACATCAACTATACATATAATAGTCCCAAATGGGACTAACCCCTATTGGCGAAAATGAACTATGTACTTACTTGCTTACTTAATTAGATTTCGCTCTAGTGCGGGGTAGACCAGGGCCTCAACCAACACGCTTCTCCAGTTAGCCCGATCTTTGGCCAAACGCTACCAACTGCGCACTCCAAGTTGGTTGGGGTTCCACTTATGCGTGCCACCTTAGGCGAGGTCTTTCTCTCCTGCGTTGTCCCCCGGCTTGGAATCGAAGACTCTTCGGGCCGGAGCGTTGGTGTCGATTCATTTCAAATGTCCTAGCCATCTTATAGTCGACTGATATATTATGTACTTCTCTGACCAGGTCGATATCGCTGTACAGCTCGTAGAGTTCGCTGGTAAATCTCATCCTCCAAAGCCCGTTAACGCAAACGGGATCGAAAATCACTCGAAGAACTTGGCGTTCGAAACGACCAAGAAGATTTTCATCCGTCTTTGTCCCTTCTTGTTAACAGCTATATATCGTTTTGCCCTCATTCACTACTAAGCCCATTTTTCCGCTAATAGGTACTTGCAAAAATTGGATAATATGTATTTACTTGCAAAATATAGAAACTGGTTCCTACTGAATAACTTCCACGATTTTCAGAAATTATTAATTGTGAACTTTGGACATTTATTTTAAGTATATAATGCGGTGGTGAACACACACTGTCTCATGTCACTTACACTTACTTTTGAGGGGCTTTGGTGATTTAAACGTGTAATACTTATATTTTCCCGCTAGGTGGAAGTGGGCTTCGTTACTTCAGAAGATGCAATTCATGGTACTGAATCTCTGCAAAATTGTTTCACAAAAGTTTTTCCTTAAATTAAAATCAATTTACATTTTCGAATTAAATTTTAAAAAGTTGACATTTCAAGTATGTATTTTGGTTTTAAATTTAATGAACGATAGTTTCGGGAGAGGCACAAAGTTGACGCTGTTTCTGAAACTCTTTGATTTTCCTTATGCTTCAGTTAACCCTTGATGCTCTGCTGCATAAGAAGTTTGGCGGCATTGACGAATATTTTATTCGGCTTATTGTTGTGGTAATCCATAAGACGCTAACTTGCCTAATAGGGCTCTATGACATACTCGGTCAAATGCCTTCGATATAGGTATCCAAGGCTACGGCTCTGGATTCGCCGAGTTGTTCAATTTCTTGCGTCCATAAGTGCGTTACGTATAGCTTAACAGGTCTCCAGTGGAACGACCGACGGTTCCGTAATCCGTATTGCCTGTCGCTTATTAATCGGTGGCCTTCTAGATATTTGATTATTTCGACATTTATTGATATTTCCATTACTTTTGAGAGCATTGGAAGTAACGCTATTGGGCGATAGTTTTGTAGCAGTAATTTCCTCCCTATCTTTGGAATAGGTTGAATGCGAGCGGTCTTCCAGCAAGAAGGAAACGTCTTCTGGGAGTACAACATGCTATAAACAGCTTACAAAGTACAGGTGCAAGTTCTGGTGCCTCTTGAGTACTGCCGCCGGGATTCCGTCGGTTTCCGTTGCCTTATTGCAATCTAGTTCTTTAAGGATGCGTTGAATTATTCGAGGCCGAAATTTCACTTCTGCCATCGATGATTGCACCCTCGGGATATTTGGTGGCTCTAGTTGTGCAGAATCTAGGGTGGAATTCTCAGAAAACATGCTAGTGAAAAGATCAGCCTTTTCTTTAGGTGTTGTTGCTAGCGTGCCGTCTTCTTTTACTAGAGGTGGAAAGGAAGAGCAACTAAAGTTATTACTGATTGCCTTTGCCATGGACCAGAATGCGCGTGAGCCGCTAGGACATCCAATCACTTTGTTAGTGACTCTTTCGCTGTAAGTTGTCTTCGCCGATTCAATAATTAGGTTGCTTACAACTTAAAACAATTGAAGGACGGAAGTAACATTTGTACCGCAAGCATTGCGAGAAAAGTATGTAAGTATTCGAAAAAAAATAGCAGTCTTTCGGCTCTCCATTTTCAAAATGGCTCCAAGATTATATGCAATGAAGAGAAGACAACAGTACAGATACAGAGAACAACCATAGGCCGGCCATCAATTTCTGTCCAAAGTATGCTTAACAACTCACGGATATAAGTTCGTCGTAGAGGGTGGGCGAAATACAAGTTTCTTTTTAGAAATGCAATATAATGAACAACCTTAAATGTTTTCCACGTATTATGGCTTCATTAGTAAGAGCAAACATTTTCATTAATTATGGAACACAAAGTCGTTCAAGTTGCTGCCTCGGCTGGCTTCGCAGTAGCGCATTCTGTCACTCCAATTTTCCAAAATCTTGTTGATGGTTTCGGGCTGTAGCTCACGGATTGCTTGGATGATATTGGCCTTAAGTACTTAAATCGTTTCCGGATTGATGGCATAAAATCGGTTCTTCACGGTTCCCCACAAAAAAAAAAGTCCAAAGAGGTCAAATCGAAGCTCCGAGGCGGCCAATTGACATCGCCAAGACGGCTGATAAGACGATTTGGGAATGTTATGTTTTTGCGATCGATTGTGTCATGGGCTGTGTGGCATGGCGTACCATCCTGCATGAACCAGAGGTCGTCCAAATCTATGACTTCAATTTCAGTAAAAAAAAGTCGGTTAACATGGCTCTGTAACGCCCTCCGTTAACCGAAACGTTGTTCCGAGCCTCATTTTCGAAGAAGTTGATGTTCGTGAATTGAGTCTCACACTCTCGGATACAGAAGCCACATTTTCGTACGACGACGGGGACCATGAGTGTTGTCCACTAGCATACCAGTCTCACGAACTTTTTGCACAAACTTGCGTACAGCAGGCGGGTGCTTCATTTTGGCCAAAACTCCTTTTCAAAAAACGTACTGTTTGGGCTACACAGCATACTCACTTTGGAAATAAGTTTTCAATATTTCCCAACGTTGTTCAAGCGTGAAGCGACTTATTTAGTTCCGCGGAGGTATGATAGAGACGAGAATCATGGACACCGCTAAGTATAAGTAGGCTGATGGTGTGTTAACTCAAATTTCATTTCAATAACTACAATAGGATGTTTTATTTTATTGCCTTGTATAAAATCTGTCATTAGCATTTTAAGTATAAATCACTCCGTTCCGCTGCAGATCCTATATTGCTTTACACAATAAATTAATTAAGAGACCACATATTCATTCTTTTGAATACCATCCCGACCGTAATATATCAATCGCGTAATAGGCCCCAACCAACTGGCAGTCGATATTTTAAGAACACAAATTGTAGGTGCTGCTCAGATAACGTGTCAGGAAATTTGAGACGAAATATATATATTTTTTTAAATTGAACTGAGATGTGTTAATAAACAAATTGGAAAGAAATACCATCGATTAGTTATCCTGTTGATGGGAAATTCATATCTGACACCTATTGACAAATAAACGATCCATCCTCGTCATCATTGAATTGGTAAGGCGGTGAGTGGAATTCATCATGAAGACATTCATCTTCTGTCAAAACACCTTGTATAGAGGTAAAGGATTTCCCAGAACGTTAGCTAATAAACGTGTCAACGCAAATTTAACAATACGACACTGCTATCGGTTGCTGATGTCCATTACATTGTGTCTCAGAAGACGATGAGATTTGTCGGTTTTCCCCTTTGGGTCTTAATGTAAACAGACGAATGAAAATTCGTTAATAGATTAACGATTTCATTGTCACTAAATGGCTTTCGATTATCGCCTACAAAAACGGCAATCAAGAGGAAATAAATTTCCCGTTTTGAATTCTGGGAGCGGTTGTAGGTAGGCAGGTACACATCAACACATCGCTTATAGGAAGCAGATAGAGAAGTCGATTTTGATTTTGATAACTCATCAATGGGTATTGTTCCGAGCGGTGCTTCTGAATTTGCATCCGTTAAATAGGTGAGTAATGGTGCCCTGAAGGTGATAATAGTCTAGAATTTGAAGGATAGGGTTTTCAATACTGATTTGTTTTTGTATTTTGACGGACTGGTGGCAACTTATTAATTCAATAATATAAACCAACTTATAAATGACTTGTTAAAGCTCATATGACAGTATCTATATCTTTACTCAATTTTCATCTTTTAGAGCGGCAAAAACAATTTACCAGATAAATGTACTACAGAACTGAATTCGTCAATTATAGTGTCAGAAAATCAAAGAAAAATGGGGGAGAGTACGATAACTGTGGGTGTGGCGCCAAAAATTGATAACCGTTTTTTGTAGAGGGGTTAATTACAAGCACTTTTTACTATGGGAGATAGATGAGATAGGCCCCACTCCGTTTAGGTGGGAGGGGTAATTTTAAAAAAATATACTTAAAATGAAAATAAAATATTAAAAAAAAATAAGGCCTAGCTTTTGCCAAAGAACCGTCGAATTAAAACAACTGTCCCAACGTGCGTCGTTTTCTCCAAATACATTATTTTGAAAGAATTCAATGTTGGAATGATGGGATGATTTACTTGCTTCTTGCTAGTTTATAGTAGGTATGCCAAGGACAAAATCGAAAGATGGAGATTTCTCCGAATCGACATTTTATCTGTCACTTGAATGCAACGCTAGTTGAGTGACGGTTAACTCATGGTGTATTCGATTGGCATTCTCAGATTCTGTCCCTAGATTTCGTCTGTCCAATCGAACAAAAGAGTACACTGAGCTGTTTTTTGTTGGTATCAAAAAATGTTTACCTTTTTTTTTTGTTATATATCTTCAGTTTTTTTTTTTGTCTTAAACTTGCTGCAAGTGTTACCTACATTTTTAAATTCAATTTTAAAATAGCTAATTATAAAAAAAAATCAGAAACAAATTGATTTGCGAAACTATTCATACTTGTTGTCGATGAAAACAGTTTTATTATGTCACAAGCTCTAACTTTTTCGGCCAAAGACTATTCGTATATAGATACAAATGAACGCCAGTTGTCAAATTCAAATCAGATTAATGCCGTTTTCTGAAAGCGTTCGATTGGCACTCAACTGACATTTCTTCTACTGAAAATAAGAGAAATTTGCTTCTGGATTTGAATTCAGAATCGCGGAGAGTTCTTCCGGACGGTTCTGGACGACCAACAGAAAACGACATACTCGTAAGTGTACCTAGATATCATTCTAGATATCTATTGGTAAATCTTGGCAACTCTAAGAAAGAAGTCTAGATTCGCGAAAGTGCTATCGATTCCAAAAAATATAGCTTTTTTTGTGCCAATCGAACACTAAAAGTGATATAGAGCCTGAAAGAAAGAACAGTTTTTCTTGTTAATCGAATACACCATCACAAACATTCGCTGGTACGATTTTTTTTTTTAATTTTGGGAGGAATGGAAGGGACCTACAACTACAAGCCCACTCTGAACGGCTGAATTAATAAGCTTTTTTAAGGCAGATATTCTCGTGGATTGTCATAGATTGGCGAGAGGTGGCGTAGTGGAAAAAAAACATGAAGGTTATGTTTTTTACTTATGTTTTTCCGGGGATCGAATGTGAGTTCCTCTGATTACTGATCAGCACAGCTGACTAATCACTAGGCCTAGACGACAAGCATATTTAGCATCTAAGCACTGTCCAAGCTTCATTCGAGCTACAAATATAGGTCATTTCATTTAGCCGAAATCAACATAATAAAAAAGTAACGTCCATGCGTCTTGCAATACGCTTGAGTAATGACCAGCTTCAGATCACGCTGCGTGACGATTGCTTGCGACTACTCAAAAAATACTTGCGACTTAGCCGCTCCGTGGACAGAGTTTTGTTTGTTTATAATATGCAAGATGCAAGCAATCGTACAAAAAGCTGTAAATAACGAAAGCGTGCCTATGAACATGAAGCATTGTATAAGCAACCTCGAAACCTCATATCTCTATAAGCGATAGATTCGCGAAAAATGTTTCATGAAGCCCTTTTGGACTTCCTAATTTAATATTTGAATTGTGTTTGCCTGCATGTTAAGCTTAAGACCAACAAGTCCGCAGACTTTGATGGTTTACCAGCGGAGCTCTTTAAATACGGTGGTGATGTTTTGGTAGGGAGCATGTACTGAATCATCAACCAAGTATGAGTGGAAGAAAACATGCCCGATGACTGGACTCAGCTCCATATGCCCCATCTACAAAAAAGGCGATCAAGAGCAAGAGCTATCGAGGCATATCCCTGCTTAATGTCGCATACAAGATCCTATCCAACGTACTGTGTGGACGTCTTAAACCGTTCTGCAACACACCAATCGGCACGTACCAGTGTGGCTTCCGGTCCGGCAGATCGGCTATAGTATAGACCATATTTTCACAATGAGGCAAATCGTGGAAAAGACCAACGAATTTCAAGTCGAAACACACCACCACATACATTGTCAGGAGCTCTATATTGCGATGGCAGAATTTGGAATCCCGGCAAAACTGATTCAGCAAATCACGCGCTGCAACGTGCAGTTTGGAAGTAGTTCCTTCGAACTATTTCAAACATGCACCGAATTTCGGCAAGGAGACGCGCTATCTTCAATCTTGTACTGCAGCAGATAGTGCGCAGGGCAGGTGTCAACACGGAAGGCACTATCTTCAACAGGTGCGTTCAGCTGCGGCGGTATGCGGGCTATATTGACATCATCTTCATCGTTCGCTCCCAGCGTGCCATGATAAAGGCATTCACGGCGATTGAAGAACAGGCGAATTTACTTGGCCTTGAAGTAAATGAGGACAAGACTAAGTACATGCTATCAATAAACAAACAAGCATCTGTCCACCGCCTAGGACAAAACATCACAATTGCGATAGCAACAATTTCGAAGTAGTTAAGGACTTCACCTACCTCGGAGTAAAATGAACTTCACGAATGACCATATAGGAAACCGTTGCTACTTCGGTTTGGCCAAACAATTGGGTTCAAAACTCCTAAATCGAAGGACGAAATGTTTGCTCTACAAAACACTTATCCTGCCAGTTCTGATTTATGGCGCAAAGTGCTGGACGATAAGCAATAAGGGAGAGCTGATACTGGAACTGGGCTCCTTCGAAAGAAAAATACTTCGGCGGATTTTTGGTCCTGTGTGCGAGGAGGGCGAATGGAGGAGAAGATTCAACCGCGAACTCTATGATCTGTACCAAGATGTAGTCCAAAAAGCCAAAACTCGTCGACTACATACGCTCGGCCGCATCGAGCGAATGGACAATAATTATGCTCCAGCTAAGAGGATCTTCGAATCCCAGCCCCAGGCCCTAGGTTCGAGAAGACAAGGAAGACCGAAACTCCGGTTCAAAGACCAAGCCATCGCGGATGCCAGAGCGCTTGGTCTGGACAACTGGAAGCAGCGTATACCTGGGATCGTAGATGATGGAAGGCTACAGTGTCTCCTCAGGCAGATACTCTAAACGGGTCGGGAGCCCGATAAGTAAGTAAGTTTGCCTGCATGTGGTGTCGGATTTAAGTTTATATACTTATTTCTTTCCTTTTTAGACCTACGTCGTTATTCCACCATTTAGTCTGAAAAATTTTTGGTGTCTTGTTTTCCAGGCATGCTTTTTCGAAAGCTGTTCTCAGTGCATTGTTGTCAGCTCTACCGCCTTGCCTAAGTCATTATCATTATCGCCAGGAGCAATTCAGCGGCAAAAGTACATCTGATAACTCCGTTGCGTCCAAAGTTACTTAACACTGCGTTTTGTAGAAGCGGATTGGAACTATCAAGAATACGTGAAGTTAATTAATAAAGTTGTGTTGACATCAAATTAATCAACTGGAACTTGCAACAGTAAAACAAGGCATCTATAAGTCACGATAGAATAGAGAAGAGAATTTGACATTTGGTTAAATGTGTCAAATTTTTGCGAAATGTTAGAAGAAACATAGACTATAATAAAAACTCTTTACAAGTTTGTCAGGAATACCCCCATCAGTAACACTGACCATTTGTCTTTGTACAGATGAATGAATCTCCAAACTTATCTCTCTTGATGGTCAATCGAAAATTAGCCATTTGACTATATATTACCCTAAGCCTAAACGATCTAAATTTAAATAATTGGCATCAGTTCTTAGTATCTTGCTGCCACCTTAATATTTTACCTCTCATTTAAATTGATTACGAAACATTTTAAAGACTTTTATTTCTTTATCTTTATTCCAACTGAGACCTCCTCTTGGCAACCTTCAAGCAGATGTAGATATACGAGTTTTTTTTATTGCAACTATAGATAAATAGAATTCCTCGTTTAGTAGATAACTTAAAATTCAACGAACTTTAAAAGGCACGTAAACCCTCTTATCACAACATGTCGCGTGCTAACCCCAACATCCAGTTCGATGCCGTGCATCACTCTTCGATTAAAATGCCATCAAAACCGAACAAAAAACACCCGTATATAGGAATGTCCAAGTGCTAAAAAACCGAAAATAAAGTTTAAATAGATAATTCCTTAAAGTCAGTTCATAAACTTTTTTATTACCAAACAAATTTTGTTCTTCAAAATGAAGGAAAGAAAGAAGCAAGCGGTCTCATGTCACCATATTGTGAAACCCTTCGTTTCGATGGTTAATTTATGGTGTATCTGCTGTGTTGTTTCACTACCCCGCTTTGATGTGCCACTTTGATTGTCAATCGACTAATTCGACTGCATAAGAAAATGCAAATGCATTTTCCGAAAACAAAGACCGAAATAAAGCAAAACGAATCAAGATACTTTGTAAGTTCGACACTAATTTAAACTCGAATCTAAAGCTATACTGGTCTATATGGTGGACCACATTTTTGGTCTTCTATGGGTTGCTTCTTCCGTATACCAGTCGGTGAAAGATACGCCGAAAGTGTTCTGTTAAAATGCAAATCGCTTGGTAATAATCGTAAAAATAAAACATAAATGTCGTTTAAATCTAAAACGCATCATAAATACTGTTCTTGGCGCGATGCGAATATATACCTATCCTCTCGTAGAGATGCAGCTAAATTATTCATCTCATCGATTTGTGCACAATAAAATGCGCAGCTATCTACAGTTAGCCACCTCTTGGCTCGAAGTGGATACGCCAGGCTGAGATAAGAGCAACGCGCGAGGAATCCGGTTCTCGATGGTCTTCTTATCATCGATGATCCTCTTATCTTATGCTCACCTTTGATATTCTTTTTTTGTCTTCTGATGGTACTCCTCCACGTGCAAGTTATGTGTGCCTAGCTCTGGATCTCTAGCACGTCCGTTCTTGGAATTGGAATGCCGTTCCGCATGAAAAATCGATTTTCAGCTCTGAATAATGAACCCAAGATTTCCATAAATAAGTGCTTCTTTCACGCGAATGATTTCAAGACGACGACGATGATGATGCTGTGCTATATGATGAGTATCTACAATGATGATTATGATGATTATTATATGCTGTTTGGGTAGCAAACAGATGCTGCCCCCTTAAGGAAGCACGCCTAGCCTGGCAGTGAGACGAAGGTCGGCCCGTCGTCCTCATAAAAGATATCCATCGAATTTCTTAATTTTGCTACCCGCAGTACGAGATGAATGCATGAGATACTCTACATACACAGATCTGAGTTCCGAAAGAGAGAGAGAATGCCGCCTATGTCAATATTTGTGCCCCAATAGGTTTCTGGATAAAATCTGTTTGGAACAAATTGTCAGAAGGAGGCCTTGTACTTATGTCTTCTTCGCAGCACAACACAACGGGAAGGGGGTTGGTGGCATAAAGTGATAGATACACAGATAATTCTGTTCAAATTGCACGGTAAGCGAACCACTTTTGCATGGTAAATCGCAAAGGGATATACACAGGAATTCGCATTGGATTGGCATTTAGGGCTTGTGAAATCTGTTAAGCCCCAAAGTGGCGTTCGTGTTTCCCGCCTTACCTTGCCTTTTTTATCTGCAGTTTGCATTTCCCAGAGATTTAGCTGGATTGGTATGAAAATGCAAAATTGATTGCGTGGGAATGTAGCTATCTGAGAAAATGATTTTTTTTTTTTCCGTATTCTTATCTGCTTATATCCGTCATGAAGAATCAACATTTAGGCTATGTGGGAGAATCGCTGTTAATGTATTTAATTCCCGACCGTAACTCATTTTGGGAAGATTCGGTGTTGAAAGTCATTAGTGCGGCCGGGCTTTGAGATAATGTTTCCCATCTTATGAAAAATAATTTCATCAATTTACTGCGAATGCTTTTGGGAAATGATTGCTTTTCATTTTCCTCTTTTGATGCTTACACCTCTGAGACTTGAGATAATGTTCTATGTCCCATTGGGACTGAGGCATAGCTATGTATATCTTCTTTCGTTAGGTCTGTATTTAGATGAAATTCAGATATGTATAAGAAAATGCAGCTTTTATTAAACTTTAATGGAATGGATACGGGTCTAATGACGGCGATTCCTGATTTTGTGAAATAGCTGCCGCCGCAATCATCGAAAATGTATTGACAAATCGGAGTGACAGGGTGGCCTACTGAGAAGCCACTTGAAACAGCTATTTGAGTTAAATATGTGTCCTATAATTCACGCAAAATTTGAATTTTGCACCATTTAATAGTACAGTAATGTCAGCTATAATCCGCAATTTTTGAACAAAGTGATGAAGCTCATTTTCATGTTTATGGCTTCGTCCATCGTCAAAATTATCGCATTTGGGGTTCAGAAAACCCACGAGTAATTGTTGAGAAATAAATGCATCCACAACGTGTGACTATTTGGTGCGGATTTTGGGCTTGAAGCATAATCGGACCATTCTTTTTTGAAAATGCATTTCAGGCAGTAACAAGTATTGGTATTCGTTATCGTGACATGATAACCCAGTTTTTAAGTGCCTAAATTACAAGATATGGATTGTGACTAACATGTGGTTTCAACAAGACGTTGCCACATGCCATACAGCCAGAGAAACAATTCAATTACTGCAGGAGCCATTTCCTAATCGTGTAATCGGCCATGTTTGCGATCAGAATTGACCATCCAGATCTTGCGATTTAAAGCCATTTGACTTTTTTCTTTGGGGTTATTTGAAGTCAAAAGTCTATCCAAACAAGCCCACGACCACCAACGCATTGAAAGAGAAAATTGGGAGGTGTATTAATGAAATTCAGCCACATGTATGCGAAACGGTCATAGAAAATTTCAATAAAAGAGTACGACTTGCCAGCAAAGCCGTGGCGACCATTTATCCGATGTCCTATTCCATACATAATCCCAATCTTTATACTCTATAGGCCTATAAATCAATACAAAATGTAAGCTTTCTAATTAAAAATCTGTATTTTCTATCAAAATTACATTTTGCGTGAATTACTTATCAGAACAAAATTTTTAGAAACATTATTAAAATTTGATGACCAAATTTTTAAAAATAGTAAAGTTTTGGCTTAAGTTATTGTTTTCGAAAAAAAAACTTCATTAAATATTTTGTATGCCTACATCTTGGCATACAAAATTGACATTAAAATATTTGGAAAAAATAGTTTAAATACTATCGAAATAAAGAAGCTAAGGCAGGTAATCAGCTAGTTGTTTAAAGCTAACAATAGCCTATATCTACGTCTATATCTACATATCTATTCTACATTATTTAAACCAAAAGATACAATTTGTATGTTTAGAGGGAAGTTTCTGAGTGATATAACATATAAGATATATTTATTTTTATTTTTTATAATACGATTAGGCGCAGGGCCGAACTAATAAATCGGACAGTGCTTAAATATGTGGGAGAGTGTGCGAGAGGCTTAGGTCTATAAGATATCTCACACGTCGGCATCCTACGCTGCGGACGTTAACGAAATTTAATTTTTAAATAATACGATTCATTCGAAAACTTATACATTACAATTTGTTTAGATTTAAGACATTATTTTTAGAACTACTTTCTACTTTCATATACAATTTCTTATATCGAGAAGTTCTATACTACCTTCTTCTAATACAATTATTAACTTAGATCAGTTATTAAATCGGGCAAAGTAATTATTTGGGACGAGTGCATTATGCCTGCTTTACGCTGAGCAGCTTTAGCTCTCATGCAAAGGAAAGCTAGAATGTCTACTACCTAGACTTTCGACAAAATTGTCTCAATAAATATTTTTGCAGAATCAATAGAGGTTGAATTTTATTCCCTAATGCAAACAACTTTGAAGGGTGCATTTGAAATATTATGTTAAAGAGGCTAAGCCCCAAATTCACGAACGCCCTCTATTGGTAATCATAAAACATAGTGCGCTGTACTAATATTCATTTTTGGTGTTTTTTTACGAACTCACACACTATGTCGCAGTTTTTTTTTTTTAACTATAATACCTATATTAATAGCTAAATTGGACCTAAGTCGAAGATTTGGAGGAACACAAGTCCGCTATCCATATACATACATATCTTCATTCTTCAGTATTTGCTACCTATTTCTGAGATATGTGTAATTAAAGCAGTGGAAACCACGAAATTCAGATTTCCCCAGTTTTTTCAGCAAAATATTGTGCTTGACCATGTCGAATGCTTTGGTGATGATTTTAAGGGAACAAAACTGTAGGAGAGCATCTTCCGTAGATTTGTCTTTTAAAAAACCAAATTGATTTTGATTGGAAAACCTTGTCTGATTTTAAAAGCTCATTATTATATTTTTCAAAAGTTTCTTAAAGATTTTGCTAAGGACAGAAGGAAGTGAGATGGGCCTGTCGCCTGAGTTACCGATTTTTGAAGCGGATTTATTCAGTAAGCTATTTACTACTCGAAGTTCTTTTTTTTCATTTTAATATTTTATGGTGGGATACGAATCTCGTAAATGTCACAATAAATCTTCGATCGATAATTTGAATGTAAGTAGCCCCTGTGTAGGTACCTAAGCAAAAACATTGACAAAGATGAGAATAACCCAGGAAGTCATAGGTGATTAAATGGGACCAAATGACATTGCTGGTGTTGTGAATATCTAATGAGGAACACATTTTGGTTTCATATCGTAACTCATCTTAAATGCGATTTATACAGAAACCATCACGACATGCGTTATGAGACATGCCAACAAAAATAAATCTATATAAATAAAAATGAAATGATGTTCGTTGGTCATCGCTTGTCATCACTGCTGGACTGATTTGGCTAATTTTTGTTCTAAATGTTCGTAATAAGGTGTATAAAAAAAAATTCAAAAATTTGCATTGGTAAGTGGAAAAACGAAAACAACCAAATCAATTGAGCTCAAATGTTCATACTCTCTGAGGTATTCACTCAAGATCGAGAGTGTCCCTGCGAGGTTTGGTCAAAATTGGACAAAGGGCGTAGCAGTGTAGCACCTCCCGTACATAAAACATTCAAAATCTTATATGTACATATCTCGTAAAAAACTGAACCAATTGAGCTATAATTTTTAGTCAATCTGATTTCCTTCCATAAAATGTTTGTGAATTTACATCATCGAAGGAAGAAAACATCTGCAAAGTGTTACCGAACATAGGTGCAGGGAAATAAGTCCCCGGGAACTAAGTCCACTGAGGGACAAAGTTCCCACCTAGTGGGAAATAAAACCACTTTCTCCAGTTGTCCATAACTCTAAAAAAAATGTTTTTAAGCTTTGGGGTGCTAATTTAACACACCCCTCATGACGTGACGATGATATGAGCCGTATGCGGAAGGCCTAAGTCTACACAAATGCAATCGAACTTGTATTGAGCTATCTGAGGTATGACTAATGAAATAGATCACATGGAGCAGAAAGTTGGTATATTCAATCCAAAAATACATACATATGTACTAAGAATGTCAATATTTTCGTCGAATTTACTGATGTAATCTGGAAGCCACCTCTATATTATAAAACAATAAGATAATTAAGACCAATAAAAAAGCTAAAAAGCTGATTCACACTACAGAGAAACACTGAGATTGTATTACCTCAATCGTGTATTTTTGACAAAATAGTAAGTGCTGAGTACACAGTCATGATCCGTTTTCGCAAAAAATTTTAGAAATTACCTTACATTAGGTAGGTACATTAAATTATATGCTTCATATAGAATTACTTACATAGAAAATATTGTCAAATTTTATGAGGTCATAATTACATAAAATGCATATTTTCGTCGAAATCGAATCATCCGCTTACGAGAAAATGCCATTTAACTCTACACTAATTACTTAATTCTAACTGGTAGAGAAATATGGAGCTAGAACACGTCCAACTTAACTCGAATATTTATTTTTGTTGAAATCGTCGGAGTCGTTTTTGAGAATTAGCTATAGTGTGGTATAAGTAGATATTTCATTAGTTTTAATTTTAATTTCTTACTAAATGCAAACTAAAAGAAAAGAAAGAGCAATTAAAAAAAACGCAAAGTGGATATATGTGTGTTTATCAGAATCAAAAACGATGTACCTATTCCACTTTTTGAAAAAATCGAGTTGATGAATGATGATGCACTTTAATTCTCCCTCTTGAGATCTATCTATTGCTGTTTTTGTTTGTTTCCAAAGCCAACTAATTCCAGAGTTATTTTGAATTGAATTTGTGGGTTAGAATCAAAAACGATGTATTCCATTTATATCTATTCCTTTCCTAGTTAAAATCAAAATAGCTTTATTCCAATACTAAATTACATTTTTTTTTTACTGTAATAATCAAAATAAATGTATTCCAAAAAAAGGCGGGAAAATCCGTAAATCTGTCTAACTTTTTATTTTGTTTCCTTTATTTGTTGGAGTTTGTAGTTTATTTATTTATCAGTTGTTGAAACGATGACTTGAAAAAATAACAACATAAAAAAAAGTTTTGTTCATGAACGATCTTTTTCCGGAGAGAAAATTTCAAAACGCATGTATTCCAAAATGCATAGCTAAATATTTCCAACACCTTTTGAGGTTTCACAATAAAATGCATTTAGTAAAGTTTAAAAACCTATGATAAGATATAAAAATGAAATAGTTGTTACTATTTTAAAGGCTAGGTCTTAAGAAACGTTTTTTTTTTTTTTGAATATCTCAAAACTAGTAAAAGTTGAATAGGTACGTTGCTTTTGATTCTGATGAACACATGTATACGTATAGGTAGTAATTTGAATCTCATCTAACTGTAGGTTTGGGACACGTCATACAAAATTGTAGTTAACTGATTAGCTAGTAGGCTTTATCAGTATCCAGGCGTTGTAAGTTTGCTTTATCGTTTCTCTTAACAATTGCAATGGGTATAGGCAGGGCGCATTGAAAAAGTAGAATATAAATTCACAATCACTATCCTTGTAGCAAAGAATAAAAATGTAGGTGTTGAGGACATTTGCATAAATTCAAATGACGTAGCCTTTCACGCCTTTAGATGCCGAATTTTTTTTTATTCTTTTTATCATTATATTAAAGGTTCCAGTTAGATATTAGTCTATTTAGGCTAATCGCAAGAGCTAAAAGTGCGCTTGCATTCCTCGTTGGCGCGAAACGATTAAAATAAAAAAACTACCAAGTTTACATCCTTCGCATACATCACGAAATTATATACGAGTACATTATACAAAAAGCAGATACGAAATTTAAATTTTAAAATGTCAAACAGTTTCTATGGAATTCCAATCAGATTGGAAGCCATTGCCACAGGCTTAACTAAAAATATACCATTCTCGTGCTAGTGGCAAGTTCATCTGATCTCTGTAATTCATTGCGCATCCTAAGCGCATAGCGCATGCTGCATAGCCGCATAGCCGCATACTCCATTCAACTCCACGGTATTGTACTTGTACCGTTGCCATACACCGATCCGGTATAGACGTATAGTACCTTAAATACGATCAATCTTCCCCACCCGATGAATTTCCATCATCATAGTCTCCACCGATGAACATTTACGATCTTAGAATGACCCCCCACCCCCATGTGAGCTGAGCTGATGACTGCTGTGGTACGGTGTGGCGTGTGGTGTTTAGTATTTCATCGCGTATCATCGCTCAGTGAATGTTTTCTACTGTTGTTGCTCCCGGAGATCATAGATTCTATCCTCCTCCATGCACAGAGGCGACTGTCGTTCGCGTCAACGTGTATGCAAGCGATCTTTGCCGGCTGCGAACAACTGCGGCAACGCGACAACAAATGTATGCCCACATCAGTTGTGTATAAACAAACGCGGCGTGCGGTTGTGATATCAGATGCGAACGGGACGGATAACAACTACGAGTATCTGCGAGTCGAATTTTGTTTTGTTTTGATTCTGTCGTCGATCGAGAATAGCGTATTTCTGACGACGCGACGGCAACGTCCCTTTTAAATCGAATTAACGCGGTGCTGATCTATTTTTGGCGCCCTCCCTTCTGTCGTATTTCGCCAGTGTATCTTCTTTAGGGAGTCCGTGGCTGTGTATCTTTTGGCGTGAAATAGTGCGTTATAAGAATAAAGTGAAAATATTTATAATTCCCTATTTTAGTGCTAAAGTTAGGCACAAAGTGCCGGTGCAATCAAGTTCTACAGGAGGGGCAGACGAAATTCGGATTTGGATTACCATTATTGAGCCTTAAATTAGGGATTATCTACATCTAGGCGGTCAACGGATTACGCTTTCGCATTCGTAAGTACACATACAAGGCTATCCAAGTATCTCATCTAAATGCAAAGTAGCATTATGAGATTGGTGTTCATTTGTCCATATCCCTATCCCGCATGTCAATCCTCACAGACCCAGTGGTGAAAAAAGTATCTACAAATTGAGGCAATTGTGTTAATCACGGAAGATTACATTAACGACCTTACCACGTTAGACCCTTTGACGTCGGAGTCGTTGTATCTTTGTTTTGTTTTTATCATCGGCCGGCTCTATGTGCCATCGTCGTGTATTGTATAGCATCGGGCTGGTTCTCGTTCTCGTTCTCATGTAAACAGGTCCATTTAGGAGAGTCGGACTCGTGAGAATTTCCACAATCACGACATACACAATTGGCCGTATAGAAGCAATATTAACTTTGGTATACGATTGCGGCCGCGTCGCGTCGGCGGTGATGATTGTGGACTGTGGTGGGCATCAGCAATTATTCGACATTCGTCGATGGGAAACATTGGCAAAGACCAAAGGTAATACTTCTTCGTCGCGTCGAAGAGAATCGATCAGATAGATCGGCAGGTGATCTATGCACATATAGCAGAATCCTGTATTAGCTACTTTTTTACGCTGTTTGGTTTGGCTCTGGAAGACCAGGTTCGGTTTTTTGGATTTTGTAATATGGGAATTCTAGAAATGGAATTTTGACTTGCCAATTGGATGTGGTACGGGATATGATTATAGGAGACGTTTGCTTTGTTTTGCATTTGTTTTTGGGGTTGTGGATATATTTTTTCAAGTTTGGAGTATTTTAAAGCGTTCTTGGATATTTTTTTAGACGTATCAAATACTTTATAAGCTTTGGCGATGTTTGTGAAAGGAAACCGTCGCACACTGAAGTACTTCCACAACTTGCCGCCCTAGAAGTGGGTCTATGGGGTTGGTTTACAGTTCTTGACATTTTTGAAGGACTTCATTTAATGAGACTCTACATTTAAGCGGACCGAATTGTACTACTCTTAATTATGTAAGCCCTTGTGAACGACCATTATTGGAAATCGGAAAATGCTTCTCTCGGGTCGGGGCTGTAAGTGAGTAAGTCAACAAAGCAGTCACCTCACCTTTTTGGCCTACTCACTACTCAAAGAAGATTTATCTCTCTTATTATATCGGCCCGGGTGCGTTGTCTATGAAAGTTGTCTGGGTCTGTGCGAATCAAATAGAATCAGTCAAGACTGCAATATTTTTTAAGAAGAGATAGTTAATTTTATCCAAGTAGTTAAGAAGTGGTTATAAAATCCTTGGAGTCATTTGTATTAAAATCATAAATCAGGAGCCACAGTGGAAGGAATAACTACTTTGACGTAATCTCACTAACCAATTCGGTGACTATTCTGGGTATCTATCGGGGCAAATTGATGTTTCGGGAAATGAGCAACAAAATGAACTTGAGCAATTAAAGATCAAACATTTTTTTATTTCACCACTATACCTACATATTTAAAGTGTAAAGTAATTATGTAATGTGATTTTATGAAAATTGTAATTGATACCTACACCCGTACCGCTTTTGAGGTACCATGAGTCAGAAAAGTAATTTTTATTGGACCTAGACGCCAAAACAATTACAAAAGTTGTTTCAAATTTCATATCTAGAATTTTTAGATGATTACACAAAAGTTTTCTTAGAATTCTTGCTGTAAAACTAAAGATACTCTCAATATGCCAGTTTAAGCTTTAACAATTCCGAGAAACTTATATGTACTTTCATATGAACCTGTTGAGTAATAATATGGATATTTATATAGGTTATGTTGGGTTAAGTTGTTTAGGGTGTGAGTTGATCATAGTGGACTAGGTACCATATTGGACCCATCGCCATCCCTAGGAATAGGGTACCTTCACGGTCAAAACCTAAAACCACGGTCAATTCGATCAAGCAATTAATTTCCATACAGAACGTAAAAATGGTTTCAATTTTGTTTGTGAAGCCAACCTCCTATTGTCGAAGGAGTACCTTCCAAGGTGTTTCCTCCTGAATCGAGTAATAGCTTGTCATTCCCAGAGAAGATGAGTAATATCCTCTACGGCATGTAAGTCTTCGCAATACTTGCACGTGTCCGTATATGTTAAACCTAATCTCCTATCGTGCTTCCTTAGTCTTAGGAGGCACTGCCCGGAGAGTACCAGTATTGGTATTCGTAGTTTTGATTGATCTGCTGAGTTTTAATAATTCTACAGAATCTATCCGATCTAACTTAGGCCATAAAGCCTTTGAGACCCTGTGACCTACTACATATATTATCCGACCATCATCCATGCCCTATTTCTAGCTTTCTCGAAAATAATTCCCTTTGCCACAACTATTGGTGGTTTTATGCTCTCAATTGTTTCAGTTTGAGGAAGCCCTGCTCCGTTTTTGCCCAGAACGTCAGCTCTTTCGTCACCCTCAATGTTACAGTGTCCGTGTACCCAACACAATCTGACATGGTTATCATACGTAATGTTCTGAGCATTGTGCTACAGCTCCTGGCTAATTCTAGTTCAGATTTGATGATAGGTAGCGATATTCTTGTTAGATATTGATCCCATATCAAGTAGATCCGCAGCTTTGAGCACGGCCAGAACGTCTGCCTGGAACACACTGCATGTGTCCGGAAGTCTTAATGACACGTGTGGGTCTATATCACTAGAGTATATACCTGACTCTAACACTTTGGTATAATATATTATCCGAAAAGTGTGAGAAATAATTATGAAGGATTCTTAACGATATTTTTTACAATACATAATTGTTTTGAATTTAATTTATTGTCTGATGTTTTTTACATGGAAATCTATTCATTACGTCCAGGGCTTTTGATTCAGATTCAAACAAGCGTCACGTGGCAGCTCCAGTTCGTAAAGGCTTTTCCACACCAAACAAACATTTGGTTTTGGGAAAACATTTCAGAAACGTTTCGAAAATGTATTAAAAACGTTTCAGAGTCATTTAAGCAAAATAAAAATGTTTCCGAAACGTTTCCAAAACAATTTTTGTGTGCACCGCAAATGTGCAATTAATAAAATTATTGAAAAACAAACCCATCTTTTGTGGAATCCAAACTGTGAAGAATAAAAAAATAAAATTAATAATTATTTTTGTTTAGTAAAAATGTTAATTGACTAAACTTTCTTCTCTTTTCACTCTTTTGTAAAATACATATCATGACGATATAACAATCTTAAAAATGGAGATTCACGTTTGAAGATATTTTCTTCAGCAATAAAACTTCGGAACAAATGAAAAACATCCAAATGCCTTAAGAAATAGGAAAAACGTTGTTGATATGTTTCAGAAACATTTCAAAAAATTGTTAAGATACTTCATTCGGAAAACAACACTTTTTTCAAAAACACTCAACACAAGTAGGCAGTCAAACAATTTATTAGAAATTTTGACTATATTTTCAAGTGCGACAACATTTTCGAATTGTGTCCTTAAAATGTGTCAATGAGTGAAATTTCCTTACCTATAGTTCAGTTACATGTGTATTTCTTAATAGAAAGATAAAAAAACAGTTCCCTTTGAATCTAGCCCACAGCAAAAGTTTTCTGTTTCTGTATTGGTATCATAATACATAACTTTCCTCGGGATGTCGACTTACTGTCAACATTGTGTTAAGTGGCAATATTTGTCGCATGACTTTATGAAATTTCTTCTCAACTAATCTACCGCATCCACCAAGCAAATCATCCATCAATCGATGAAGTTGCGAGATTTTCTCGTTAATTAGCTGCATTACTATACTCCATCCATGGTCAGGCCATCCTTTGGAATGCAATTCATGTCGTTGGTCTTTCGTTTGGCATCATTATTGTTTATGTTAGAGCAACAATCGAGGCTACACGATGCAGTTTTTCTATATACACTTACTGCAACCATGAGTTGAGTTTGTTGTCTAATTGCGATTAACCTGGTTCTATGGTGTTTTGCCCTGCTTTATGTAGATCACACAAACTTCGGTCACATTAGGGAAGACGTTCTTCTTGCGGATCGTGACCGAATAGATACACACAGGATGGCAAGAGTATCTTCTTTGTCCCGTCTGTAGTGGAAAAATACGAAGTTACTCAGAAGTTGTGAAAAATATTTTTTTTTTTATTTTAACGTCTTGTGCTTTGCTTTGTCCCTTTCATTAATATTAAGTTTTTCTCATGTTTGGAGGTCTTTTTGTCGCAAGAAAATAGTACATGAATTGGCCATGTAAATAGTCTTCATCGCTCTTCTTATGGGTGAACAAAAAAAAAGTGAAGAAACATTTTATGGTGCTGATCCCATTGTCTCCATGCTGACTGTTAGAAAAATGAACGCAAGGAATGAGTTCAGCAGATCTCTCTTATATGGCGAAAATGTGTCTGCCAGTTGAATAGCTTGTAACATCTGACAATTTTTCATTTTGATTCTGACAGATCGGAGCTACTCTGTATATGGTTATGTTTTTGTTCACTTGTCGTTGGAATTCATTTCTCCTTTGGGTGCTTTTGGTTTCTCTTGTTGGCCACAAGACACAATACTGTGGGAACTGAGTATTGTGTAACGCGTTCGTTTATGCGGTGACGTTTGACGTATATTAAGTCATACACAGGGGCTCAGATGAAGGAGACAAAGTATCTACGCATGGTGATGAAATATTTATCAGATAGTTTGGCTGTTGGATTGTTGGATGTTTTATTAAACTACTATCTCAAGTCTGGTTTTAGAAATGATCAGCCTAAAAGTATATTATTTTTAGAATGTCTAATGGAGCTGGGTCTGAGTGCTTTGATTTCCCATTACCAAAGATGAACTCATTGCCTATTTTGGTGTTAAAATCACAGACGACGATTTTGACATCATAATGAGAACTTTGTTCATATGTCTTGTCGAAGCCGTCTTTTGTATATCATCTCTTTTTTTTCTCTGGGGACATGAACGCACAGGTTAGTGGATTAGCAAGACAGAAGAAACATGTACGTGCCAGCCTTTGATAATTATTTCTTGTTCAATTGCAATATTCTTTCAGTTTTCTGTTTGTTATAGATTGGCCACTTTTTAATAGTTATGCCACAGGAATCGAGTATGTCCCATCTTTCATATTTTGCCATTAGTATTTTGTTCCCCATCTCTGTCTGAGAGATTAGAGGGGGCTTGTTTATTTCAAGGCAGGGCCCCGTTTTTGCCAGCTAATCAGCTGGACACACCCCTGTGCCCGGGAACCCAGCATAGTCTTACGTTGTGCTGCTCGCCAAAAACGTGTAGCTTTTCGCGATAGCGACTTACAAGCTTCGATTTTAACTCAACGGCAGAGAACAGAGAACGCTATTACTACTTCTATTGACTGTTAATGAAAAATGTAATATCTGGATGAGGTATTGCCATCATTGCAACCTGTTTAGCAGCTTTTGTCATTTCCAGTACCTCAGCTTAAAAAACTTAAAGAAGCCTGATTGAACTGGATAGTCCGAGACTTTAAGAGTAGAAACCCGTGCCAACGCCGACCTCCATCTTTGATCCATCCGTATAGACTGGTATGGTTGATGCGATAGAATATATCGGTTGATCTTCGTATAATTCGTTCCTGCTGGGAAAACACGTCGTAGAGTACATTATTGTCGGTGTATTTGTTCAAAATTTGTGCATGACCCGCCAGGCTGTATTTCAAGCTCTTGGTCTGGGTTAACCTAAGGGCGCTCTTTTTAGCAGATTGCTTTATATGAAAAAATCTAGGGGTCTAACATTAAGTATAGCCTCTAGTCCCGCTGTGGCGCTGGTTCTCATGGCCCCTGTGATGCCATTACAGGACTGCATTTTTTGTCATTGTTATAAAGTTGGTGGCCTTGGCCTTGGTGACGCCTGCAACCAGAACAAACTACCATACTTTTGTATCGATCTTACAACCGCTGTTTTAACCCACATGACTATTTTGGAATTAGGACGTCATGCTCGTTCAGATATTCTATATTACAAGCATAGGAAGCTCATTGCTTTTTTTGTTCTTGCTTTAATATTGAAATTCCAGTTAAATTTGCAATCTAGCAATTCGCAATTGTTCAGCTAAACGCGGACTGTTATCTAAAGGTCCCGCGAACATTCCAGTGTAGATCTCAGCTGAAGTTCGTTTGCCTTGCCATTTTGGAGAGTGGTCAACATTAAATTCACGGTCAATGTTCATTGCAGTTTACATGGTTGAGTAATTAACCCCCCAAATACCCACAGCGTAGTGTTTAGACCATGGCTGTTACTCTTGGACAGCAAGGGAGGTATTCCAGTAACAGTAACAGTAACAGGGTGTATAAGATTCATCCGACAATAGGTAGGTACATGTTTCACAGTAACCTGATGAAGCGTTAGGTTCGCCTTTCCCGAGAGAAGTTATTTAAAAAAAAAAAAAGTATTAAAAAATTGTCACTGAAATCAGCTCTAGATATGTCAAAGCAGCTTTAGAAAGGTATCTGCCATCCCAATTCCCAAGTGTAACAAAGCCGATTTTTTCCATTTGTGAGATCCAGAAGTAACATTTGCCTTCAGGCCGCTTTGGGCTTTGTTGAAGCGATATAGAGCCATAAAAAAATGTGTGCTATACCTACCTACACGGACATAATATAAAACTAGCTCTAGTCACCGATATATCTAGGCCTACCTTTACCTACATGTGCGAATGACATTCGTAAGCCTAAGAATTTATTTTCATATCCGCCCAAGATTACAGAATTTGTTCTGTTGAGTACGTCGCCGACCGACGCCTATTATTGTATCTACTTTTTGACGATTTTTCATAAGTCAAGTCTACGACTGTCTTAGGAATTTTCAATTAAATTCACTACAAAGCCAAATTCAATAGCTTTTTACGGTCACTTTCTCCCTGATTCTACCACCAAAAACGAATCAAAAAAGACAGATGTGGATAATTGCAATCATAATGCTGTCGACACAATTTTCCTAGAATACATTTTCTAATTATATTCCAAACACTTATCGACCCCTACCACTAATATTAGCTTTCCAAATGATTAGCTGATACATATATGTATTTTCAAATTCTTAAAAAAAGAAAAACAAAAACGCAAAGCATAGGAATGTGAAAAACATTTAAAAATGCGAACAACAAATAGCAAAATAAACAAATAAATAGCTTTACCGTACATAAAATCCCTTTGCAATAAATCACGCGAATATTTCCGTTCCTAGAACCATGTCATCTAATATCAATATCACTCCCCGCAGAAATAAAAAAAAAAAAATAATTCACAACTTCATCGCAAAAATTCCCACACACGATTGATGACTATGAGTATCTACAGCTGTATCTATCAAGTTGTATTTTTTCTCCATTCAGTCTGCCTTATATCCGCAAAAAAAAAAAAAAAACAAAACAAAAATTCAACTGAAAACAAAAAGAAAAAATAATAAATTTAATGTCTGGTTCTGGTATATTAAGCATCTTTGTAGATACGAAAACCAATCCAACTGTAATCCCATTTGAATGACATTGACATCATATCGCTACTATTCTCCTTCTCCAATATCATTGAGATGAGAAATGCCAGAGACGAAGACGAGTATCAAAACTGAAGAGCTTAAGGCAACCATTAAATAATATCAATCAGCGGATGTTATATCAAATATTATGGCATAAAGCATCACACACAATGCCACTACCCCACTGCCATGCTACTGTCAGTTGAGTAGCCCAAAGCTCACCCTTTTATGTTTAGGCGGGATTTCCAATGAATCTTGTGGTTTATTTTTAGAACAGAAAAGGAACATGAAATGAATACATTGAGGAGGGATGCAAATTTAGAAAATGTTGTTTGTAAGTTCTCAAAACTTATAAGTAGATAAATGTAAGTTTATTTTTTTCTTCTGATTTGTTTTTTTTCTTTTATAAAGATGCGGGTTGTTATGGGACTTAAAATATTAATAGAGTTGAAAATAGCTTTGTTTGTGGTTACTTTCACCGGAAATTTGTGGATATGTATTTTTGAACCAATAACTGTGTAGATATCTCAGTAAATTTGTTTCTTTATGACTTTATTTGTAACTACAATGTAAGAACAATGGGGGGGCCTAAATGCCTACTTGCATATTTTATTACAAATTTTGTTTGTTTTTTCATAACTAAAGAGGGCGTGCTGTGTTGATTATAAATTCACGAACTATTTACATTCTTTTTAGAATACCATAAAGACCGCAATTTGTATGTTGACACTACAAATAAAGATCAAATAAATATGATGATAAGTTATGGCCTATTATAGAAAGAAGCATACAACTACCTACTATAGAGATGGTTACGATACGTCTGGAGCAAAATATTAAGCATAATTTTGTAATAATCGCATTTCACACTTTGCTGTAAAAAAAACTGGTGTGAGCATCCGGAACGACAAACGTACCCCACCCGCGAGCATCGCTTTAAGACTATTTCAGTGGACGGTATACCTACAATCTACATTGACAGTGATGGTGAAGGAGTGATTGTATGATGCGACTTATAAATCTTGGGATATCACGTGGGTCCAAAAAATTTTGTCTAAACGTTCAGCTAAAGGCAGCTGCCTAACCTAACCCAACCCAAGAATACTATAATGGCCTAAGACGACAGTTGTAGCCAGTCAAAACTCAAACTTCAAACCAACATTCGATGGCTACTCCGCAGCTGATGTGTCAGACCACTCCCACGAAAACCTTGGTTTTATGAAGAGTTCGGTAGTAAGCACATAAAGCTAAAGAACTCGCCAGGAAAGCGGTGCTGCAGAAAAGGAAGAAAGTTAGTCGTAAGCTCAGTGATCAAAAGGGAAGGGAAGACCATCGGCTGCGCAGGAAGAAAAAGAAAGAGATTGAGAAGCTCGTGATCGAGGAAATAAGAAATAGAGAGTCCTAATCTAGGAGAAATGTTTGGAAGTTTTAACTAAAGGTAAAACGAACTATATCAAGGCAACAAAACCAGAACAGAGACTTGTAGATATGAGAGAGGGAATCTTGTCGTAGAGCCACAGTCGGTGTTAAGCATATGGAAAAATAACTTTTTAAGACTAAAAATGGCAAACACGACCCGAAATGCGCTGTCTGTTTTTTTTTTTTTTTTCTTTTGCCAAAATGAACCATTGATGAAGGACGAACTGATGAAAGCCAAGACTCCGTAGAGACCAAATTGAAGTAAGGATAGCAATATCTAAACTCTAATCCAACAAGGTTGCTGGACCATATGGCGGAATTATATAAGGCGTCGGGAGAAGAAACCTTATACACCAACTCATTTTCAAGATTTTGTTCGGACGAAAGTATACCTGATGAATGGAACCTTAGCATATCGTTTGTCCATGGTCCACGAGAAAGGTGAACTCAAAACTGCGCCAACATAGAGCCATCAGTCCCCTTAACATTGCATATAAGATCCTGTCGGCCGTACTCTAAACGCCTGAAATAATTTTTCAAAGAACTGATTTTATCCACGAGTGCGGGTTTTCTGAGTGATGTTGGAGAGACTAGTAGGCTTTGCAAAATAAATTAGTTTATAAAATCAAAAATAAAAAAAATAAGAACAAAATTAAACAAAAAGAAAATCATCAAATCAATTTAATAAATACATACATACTTAAATAGTTATAAATATTTGCCAGCCCCTTTAGTATACTGAAGATAGTCACAAAATTAGGACGAATTAGAGAACAGCCAAGTTGGCAGAACAGTGCAAAGTTCGAACAGTTGGTGAACGATCAAGATGTAACCATTATAAAATTACAGATTCAAGAAGAGTGCATTTTTTTCAAATATCTGTACGAAGCTACTGAAAAGGTAATTTAGTTAGACATGTTTATTTTAAGTTTAGAAACTTAACCGAAAATGTGTAACATCGTCACATCGGCTTCAAGAGTATTTCGCCAACACAATGGAAATCAGATCCACGACAATTGGGTTACACCTGGGTGCCACCAGGTAATAACATCGTCAAAGGTCCAGCGTTACTTTGATAAGATCCCTCAGGAGAAAGTTCCAAAACTCAGTTCAAACGGTAATATGTAAGAACCTTGAATATTCACGTCTCTGTAATTATTCAATCAGCTTATTTACGGGTTTAGTTTGTCCATTTGTATTGGCGCTATTCTACGATACCCGGAGGCCCAGAGCTTAGCTTCAATGAGGGCCAAGGCCTGTGCTAATGTCTCTAATACATACATACATACATACGAACTGATTTTATCCACGAGTGCGATTTCAGACTTGTCAAGTCCACAACCAAACAAATATTCACAGTACGACAAATCTTGGGAGAAAACACAAGAAGTACAGATCGATACCCATTTATATAGAGACGAGTTATGTAGAGCGTTGTATAGTTTTGACATTCCTGCCAAACTCGTCAGGTTATGCAGAATGACGATGGAGAACGCTCGCTCCTCCATAAAGGTCCGAAAAAATAGCATCGTTACCTTTGGTGTCAAAAAAGGATTTAGACAAGAAGATGCGCTATCGTGTAACTCTTTCAACATCATGCTTGAGAACATTTTGCGGAACAAGGCAATATCAATAAGGAGGGACACACCTCAACATCGACAAATCGAATGGAACGCCTTAATGGACAGACATAACTTTGATGTCTACCTCGGCTCTGCTACATAAATTCAGAAAATAACATCTCAGAAGTAACGTAGAATAACTCTTGTTTAATCCTGTTTCTTTTCGCTGAAAAGGTTATTTATTTTTGTCCCGAACAACCAATAAGATTATTTATGAGACATTGACCTTAATGGCGCTGAAGCTTCAACTCTGTCTTAAACGGACAAAGGTATACTCAGTTGTTTCGAGAGAAAGATCCTTCGTAAAATGGTCGGTCCCGTTTATGTTAACAGAATTTGGAGGAGGAGATTCAATGACGAACTATACAAACTGTGCAGTGACCTAGTCAACAAATTATGCATCAGTCGTAGGGGCACTAGCTCTCCGGCCCGAAGTGTCTTCGACTCCAACCCAGGGGGACAGCGCAGTAGAGAAAGACCTCGCTTTAGGTGGCTCACAAAATTGGGCAAATATCTAACTAAATGAAGAGGCAGACTAGTTGAGGCCCAGAACCAATCCGGACTGTAGCGCCACCTAAGTAAGCATGATTCTTACAAGCTTCAAGTATTTATTATATTAGTTTTCATGTTCGGGACGAATAAAAGGGTCCTAATTTTATGGCGTGTTTGTTCAAAGCACAATCAAGACTTGCGGTGTAGTATAGTATGTACTTAAAGCGATAAAGGCTTAGAATGGGTAAAATGGGTCAAAGACCACCTAGAGCTAGACCAAAAATACATTTCAAGTTTAAAACCGTAGAAAGGTAACATAAAATCTCGTTTTAATCATTCTATCCGTCAATAATTTAAGTAGTTACATCTTCCCCCTTTTATATACGCTATGCAGTTAAAAAATCACAATCCCATCAGTCTAATGGTTGTATTAACAAAATATTTCTAATTAGCAGTTAGCTACCAAATTAACCGCGTTAATGTGGTGATAATCACTGTTTGCCCACACCTTTAACAGTAGTATCTATATATAGTTGTCACTCCCACAACTATAGGTACGACCATTAGGCAAACTTGTCAAACCCGCGAGCCGCGACCACTGTATAGATTTTCTCAAATATTTGCATAATACACCAATGTGTCGTTGTCGCTGTCAAATATTTCGCCACCAGGCAGCGTAAGCCAATCAAACTAATTAACATTTAATATCCACTCATCCGGCCAGCAGGTCACCACCCGCCATCTGTATAGAAGCGGATTGTTTCGATAATAATTAATACTATTAGCCGCGGTAGTAGTTCGATATACCTTTTGTCTGAAAGAGTTAATATTTATTTATGGGGTAGGAGGACTCAAAGGCAAGGCGCGGTGTTCTACCCGAAATTTTGATTCGACTTTCATGTGTCCCCATAAGTTTTGGGGTGAAAATAAAGGAACCCCATCAGTGCGTCTCAATGACCCATTCAAATGCCAAGCTTTGTTCTGAAGCGAAGCCCAACCCAGTTATCGGATGCATAAAATTAACATGCATCGAGAAGCCATACGTTCGTGTATTTGTGTAATTGAGTGCTATTCATAGACCAGTCACGGGAACGGGACCTATATCTGAGAGAAATGGTGGAAAGCAGTCATAAAGTGCATTAACGATAGAGGCTGCAGCCTGGTCGAATATCGAAATTTTATAGGAAGCGTGTCGATGAAAATGACCCAACCCAATCGCATTTCGGTGCTTAAATGGGATTTTCAATTAATTAATAATTAATTAATGAGATAAGAAGGGATTTACTCGTAAAAAGGGATTTTTGTTGTGCCCCAGTGGATGGGAACACGATTTTCAGTTTGTTTTATTAACTACTTAGTTTGGATGAATCGTGATCCTCTAAATGTCAAGAAAATCTGGGTAACTTTGACACGAATTTCACTTGACATTGGTTGATGGGGTATTTAAATGGTTCAAATGGTGCATTGGACCAATTAGCTTGATATTTTATCGATTGGCTTCAAGTTGACAAGGAGCAGTTTTTAAGAGGCTGTTTGAATGAAGATTAGTTGAATGGGACTATAGTTTCTGTTTGCGGTAGCTTTTGAGAATCGATTTTCTTTGAAAAGCCAATAACAACGGATGTTAACAAGGGAGTTCTCAAAGTTTACCTTTTTAAATCGTAGGTAGGATGCCCTTCTTCCATGCATTCAAAGTCATCAGGTTAACATGCAAACCTTTTCTTGAAACCTTTCATTGATTCTCCAAATATGTAGATGGCATTTGGAGTCAACTGTAGAAAGTGGACAAGTAGGAGAGACCGATAGATGCATATAAAGTTAGCGCAATGTGATTCTTAGATCGAAACTTAATTTTTTTTAAAAAGCAATAAAACTCATTTAATGAATCAGAGTACCTACACTGAATAATTCGATTTCTGGCGTTTACCGTGGCCCTTTTCAGCATACCAGCGGGTATGTTGGTAATTTCCACCCGGGTCCGGGCGTTTGTAGGGTCCGTAGACGGTTGACATCATTTTGAGATCTAAAAAAAACTGCACAAACAAAAATCGCAATAAGTGGCCAAAATGGGGGACCACTCCAAATCACCCCTTATTGAGATGAGGTGCTCTGAAAAGTATTCCCTTAAAACAGTCATCGATACCCTTCAAGTGTGAGTCGTTGCATCGTTCTGTTGCAACGAAATGTCCCCTACGCTCAATTCATCAACGGCAGATGTATATGTATGTTCTCGGACTGCCACTCGTGGTTCCATTCATGTATCTTTTACCACTGTACCTACAAATAAAACTTCAAACAGGTAATATAGTGCGCTTAGGCTAATTAACGCAGCTCCATACTCAAGGAATCTTTCTCCAATATTCCTGACAAAGCGGATGAAAGTTTGGGTGTCTGCGGGTGGTAGTGATATATGACCTACTATACTCTTTGGGCACTGCCTTCTTAGGAAGCAAGCTAGGAGAATAGGTTTAATAGATACGGACACGTGCATGCTACATTGAAGCGATTTCGGAAAGGCTGTCGATATACAAGCCCTTTTCAGGAATTTCAAAAGACTCACTCATTAAGAATGGTGTTGGTGGCTACTTTCTGACAAACAGATTTCATTTAGCGGCTTTGTTTAAGGGGCTTACGCATTTTATAGTTAATTCGATAGGGCGCTTAATTAAGTTAAAATTTTCTTAATGAACTAGCATGGCAGGCTAAGTAAAAGTGTGCAAATGTGGACTGTGGGCAAAATCATTGAAGCACAACCAGCGATTGCTTTATGCAGGAGCTTCAGAATTATTATCAAATGTTGGGAAAGACTTACGTGCCTTGGAGCCAAATTCATTCATCTCGCCTTGACGTACTAGACCTACACACGTCGCTTGTGTTTCGAAATTTTTCGAGCAGTGCCGCACTTGTTGACTCTTTGTACCTAATCCGACATGTTCGCCGAAGGTATGAAAAAAATAATTACCCGGGTAGGTAGATGGCGGGAAAATAAAATATGAATCTGGCAACAACTTTGTGAAGAAATAACGATATAAAGGGCGGATCGTTACGTCACGGTGAAACGTACTCTTATCTGACGCAGTTATTGACGTGTCATAGCTATATATTCTTAACAAGAACATTAGAACATTCCAAACTGTCCACACTGGGTACCTACTCGTTTATGAAAACGCGCTCGATACGATTCCTCGAGAGAGTCGGTTGTTCCCCGAGTAAGTATGTTACACTGAAGTAGTGAAGTCGATTTGTTTTAAGCAGACTGGTAGCTCCCTTTACTTCACAACAAATTACCTGGCGATTTATAAGGCTAATTTTGAAAAATTTAACCTTAAGCCTTAGGCTAATCCCAGTATCCTGCTCCACCAAAATTTTATCCCCCAAAGAAAAATTTCACAAAAATAAAATTAAGCTAAGCGGTTTAGCAAAGTACACTGAAAAAAATATTGGTTGTCATATTGACAATCGGTGGTTGTTAACTGGAAATTGTCAAATTGACGAACAAAATTGTCGATATGATGAACATTTTTTGAAAATATCAAATACATTTAACAACCGGATAGTCAATATGAAGAACTGGCGGTTGTCAATTCTAAGTACCAAACATTATGAAAAAAGTTGTAAGATTAACAATCGCAGTTGTCAATATGATGTACGCACTTTCATTGTAATCATATTGAAGAATGCGTTTGTTGAATTGAAAATCCGGGTTGTCAATATGACTACCACATAAGTGCAGTATTTCAAAATCTTTATATTGATGAACTTTGTTGTAATATGGACAATCGCAGTTGTCAATATGAATATTCAAGAAAACACGTTTATGTTTATAGTTCACAGTCACTTTTGTCTGTGAAACACATGATAGTCTCGGTCTCTCGAGTAATCTTTGCGTCTAGGCAGATGAGGTGATTTGCCTACTGATGAGCTCGATGTGGTGGGTCATCGGGGCGAAACGCATTATGGAGTATGTATATGTGTATTATCAATATAATATGTTGACACTCCACTGTAAGTATAAATTCCTTAATCTAGCTAGCTGGTGTTTTAAATCATTACGTTTCTATTTTAAAAATCGAATTCTTTAATTCAATTACTTCGTTCATTAGATTGAAAATTGCGATATTCATCATGAAAATCGAGTTCTTCAGTTTAACAACTAATTGTCAATATGAAAATCGAGTTGTTCAATTTAACTTCTGCGATGTTCAGATTGACTACTGCGGTTTTCATTATGAATATCGAGTTCTTCATTTTAACAATTGCGATTTTCATTATGAAAATCAATTCCTTAAATTTGACTACTGCGTTCATCGAATCAACAACGGCGATTGTCAATATAAACATTTTATTGATTCAATTTTAATTGACAACCCAAGTTCATCATATTGACAACTACGGTCGTTGCCTCAAAAATAACAACATTTTCTTCAATATGACGAACTTTGTTGTTAATATGACGTACCTTTTTGGTTCAGTGTAGTATCCTGTTCCGTACGCTTAATTCTTAATTTTATTTAAAAATCATTTGAGCTCAAATCATACAGCGTGTTGTCTGAAAATTATATACTGGGACTTAAACGTGTGAGCCACGACATACCCCATCCTTAACATTTCGTTGCCTATAGCCGTGTCTCGACCGAAGCGACGTGACGGACAAAAGCGCTAAAGTGTGGCATTTATCTGTGCAGTGGAGAAAAGTACTGTCGCCATAATTTAGCGCTAGCTTTAGTTTGGATTAAGACTTTCCTTATCGTACTTCAAGAATTATGTATTGCAAATTCAAGAAATATCCAAAGTGTCTGAGCTAACGCAGACAATCAATTTTGGAAGCTCTAAAATTATATAGTACATGTACTAGCGGGCCCGGCAAACGTTGTTCTACCTGCTCGTACATTTTCATTGCCCGTCAATTGTTTTGCGGCCGTTTTATTATTTGAATTTTTTTTTATAATTTTTTTTTGAGTGTTTATTATTTGAAATTTTGTGGAATCGGATCGCAGCGCCACCTACCGGGCCAAATTGTGAATATAAACCATCCTTAGACCCATTCAAACACACACACAAAATTTGATTATAATCGGTCCAGAAGTTTAGGAGGAGTTCGGTTACAAACACGTAGGGTAAGGTCGGGATGGTTCGACACGTTAACGAACATTTGGAAATATCTTAAAATCCAAATACAATTTGAAATTTTCAAAATTTACATAAGTTACAATATCATTTTAGCAATATAAAAGCATTAATGATTAATCGATATAAATATTTTTAACAGAGTTGTAAGGTTTTTCCCAAAACCTTACAAAGTGTCAATTCCTCCTACCATGAAGGAGGTTTTGACAGTGGACGTTTTTAAAATAATAAAACAACTTATATATTGCTTTTTTGATCAACAAATAAAATTTTTTTTATTCTTAACGCATATTAATCTTTGTTTATTAGTTCAGTCTACTTTTATTTAAGTTTAAGGACGTAGAATTAAAATAACAAAATAAATTGACCAACAGAAAAAACTTTTCATAAAAACTTAATTGAAAACACTTGTTTCATCGATGTTGTGGTGGGGATTTTTTTTCTTGTAAATATTTGGCATTTTTACATTCTAAAAAGTTGTTTTACCACACAATTTTTATTTTGACTTATAAAGAAGGATTTGACACTCTGTCAATTCCTCCTTCAGCAAAAATGTCAAATCCTCCCTTTTGATTACTTTTGGGACTAATACAAAAAAAAACTTTTGTAATGGTGCTCAAGATAAACTATTGTTTATTAATGATTCTAAAACGAATGAAGGTGCTCTACATTGCACTTTCAATGTAAAAAGCTACATAATTAAAATATTACAGTTGGATTGCATACCATAAAAGTTAGATGAAATGGGCGCAAAAATAAAAAAGACGTCTACTTCGCTTATCTCCTAGACCACAGTAATTGTTTATTTATCACTCAAACCAATCGTAACTAACTACGTTTTCTCATCATTTAAAGTGCTGTCAGAGTTTTAGTTTTTCAGAAAAGTGCTGGTGTCAATTCCTCCTGCATGTCAAATTATCCCGACCTTACCCTACAGAAGAATTTATATATATTAAGATGGAACACACACATTTGTATATTAAATTTTTCTATAAAAATATTAAAAATAATATAAATATGTAGATTATATGTATGTACTTCCAAAAGACTACGCAAACGACAACACTAAACTTAGTTACCTATTCACAAAAATCATTCCTCCTCTAAACCAACAGACAACTTCCCAAAAACTCCCCATTTCGTTTTAATTTTATTACAAAAATATGAAAACAAAATCGAATAACCTATACCTTCATATAAAATGATTGGCATCAAAAACAATAAAAAAGATATGAGACGACAATAAATCCCTAAAAAAAGAAACAGAAGCTTATACAACAATAAATCAATCGATCAAAATTTAGCTCTTCCCTATTGTTCCATCCAGTTCCTCCTCCAACAAAAATAATTCCCCAACAATCTTAAAATCTCATATAGAGGAAGTATCCCCAACACAAGTGTCCGAGCACACGTTGTTTACCCTTGGTTACTTGCACTATCTACTCAGGTATTATCTTCATCATCTCACTTCTGTTCCTTTATACCTTCGTTCATTCATTCCAGTTTTATTCCTTCCCAACGGGAATGTAGGTACTACTGGATTTTAAATAGGAAAAACATAAACCCTATACTATCATCATCATTACCGTCACTGAGATTGTTGGTCGCTACTGGTATACTGGTGCACAGAAGCTATTAAGATTGCTGCGACTGCCCTTGCCGTCGACGACGACGACGACAACGCACATCCGAAGAAAGAGGAATCAGGTAGCCATGGATCACGACAAGGACTCAGGTGGAAATGTCGTCGAAGTCAACAGTGATATATGACCTTCTTTGTTGATGGATTCTTTTTTGTATCCCATCCTCTCCCGACTGCATTGTGATGGAACATAGTGAATGGCTTCTGCTACGCTAACAACAATGGTCAGCCCCATCCTCCGCCATGCCATATTAGGGATACAGCGTTGAGTTGATTTGTGGCGCATTGTCGTCTAGGAACAATGATTCAATGATTCAAGCTTTTCATTATTATTTCTTTGTTATTATTATCATCATCCAGATGGAAAATAAAACGCACAGACCCTCATGTGGATACAATTTTCCATTTGCTCAGCTTGCTCCTCGGCGATGGATCCATGATTTATATTACCTTTCAACAATCTATCAGGAATCTATCAACCAGATTCCAAGTGTTAGATATAGAAAACAAAAACCACCCGCAGACACTCCTCCTGTTCAGTGTTTGTGTTCCTCTGGGGTGTGATTTGATCGAGATATCAATTGAAATGTTTATGGATCACAGTTTTTCACTCAATTTTATTATCATACCACTTAACGGGCTTTTCGATATCACTTACATCGTGATGGTGTCGAACAAAAGGAACTCTCAACTCTCATGGAGATGGTGACATCCGAAGAGGAATGCGAATGTGACAGTCAAATATCCATTCGCATTCTTTTTGGCCATAAATAATTCTGATATTAACGCCCCATCGGAGTGGCTTCATTTTTGTGTGTGTGTTTGCCTTGCTGATGGTTGTGCCGGCTTATTAACCGTCCACACATTCGTACGTGATTATACGTAAATGAGCACCAGTGGAGGACGATATGATCTGTCACTCTGTAGTCTGTATGCAAACAGGTTCAATCATTCCGCAATCACCATATCAACTTTATATATCGGCTGAAGTAAAATTTAATAAAATATTCACGCGTGCTAAATATTGTGATAAAGTGAAATAATAGCTGGATAAGATATTGGATGAGCGGAGGATTCCGCTTGTTGTTCTTGACATACAATGGATTCAACGATGCTGGGGATTATATAACGATGGTAATTGTAATGACGATGTTGATAGTTTCTCTGGTTATCCGAAGGACCAAATACGGCCAACCGGACTGGGCTTACTGGTTATGGAGTCATTAAAGCCAGTTGCGCAATATTGAAGTTGCATTATAGGATTTGATTATATCTTCCTTCCATTATGTACAGTTATACAGTTGGGAACAGAAGTTTGTCATTATACATAATCATCGATTTTTAATATCCCGCCATTGTGGTTTATGAATATTGCTGAATAATTTTATTTTTAATTAATAATAATTTAATTATTTTTAGTTCATTGCAAAGACAATTTATTTTTGTTATATTTTCCAAATGGTTTTACAAAAGTTAATGATAGTAAAATCCCGCGCTTGGTGGCTCCAGTCATTGGTCGATGGTAGTACATATGTCCAAAACTGTGATCGGATTCAGATACAGCAAACTATAGAGGAAATTTATTTTTAAATGCCTCTTACAAAGATAGACTAAGGGCATGGATTTAAATGAAAACAATTTGATAAAGGAACATCAAGCGGGTTTCACATTTATATGTTCTACTATTTGCCACATTTTTGTTTTACGAACGAAGGAACTAAAGGGCCCAGCTCATAAAGACAGAACACTTTCAAGATACTAGCTTAGTAAATCTGACAACTCTATCATTTGATCTCTCCGAGTTTTTATTGGCATCGATTGATCACGTGAACGGTTTACTCAGTTGACGTTTATGGTGGGGTACCTATCCGACACATCTAGTCAAGAATTTCTCAACATAATGCTAAGTTGACATTTTTATTGACTCCTCAGAGAGCGCAATTTGACATTATGTTTGGCCCGACCGACGACGTAGAGCACCAGTCAGAGCCCTGAGGTGCATTCTTGTTAACTTAAAAAAACTTCATGTTGCTGAGTTTTCATTGGGCTGAACTGTTCAGAACAGAACCCCTTGAGAAAAAAATTACAATTCAAGTTAGTTTTGCGTTCAGGTAAATTTGAGACCAGACAATTCAAGTCGACTTACGATGACTAGATTCTTGAATGCGGCCAATTTCTCTCGTTCTCTCAATATTTCGGCCAATGAAAGTGTTCAGGCTCACTGAGAATTTGTGAATTGTGAAACCTGTCAACGGATTATCAACGAACACAAATGACAAAAGTGGAAAGTGCCTAAACCTACTTATACTTAATTCGTTGCTTCGGGAATATGCGTTGCTTACGGTTATGGGTCAATTTTCAAAATTTGTGTTTTTTATATTTTTATCCATTAGCTGACCCGCAGACATTGTCCTGCCGACCGGTGGCTTGCCAATACCGAAACACAGCGAATCCTGAAACCCAATCGCAGTGCCACCTACCAGTTCCACCCAGCCGTCCAGTCGGTTAGAAGGAGTTTTGTAATCTGATTGCAGCGCTACCTAGCGGGTCCCTGTGCATTAATCCTATATGTTTTTTTATCTTGGTCCTTAGGGTTAGGGTTAGGAACAATCATTTTAAACTTTACAATTTTATTATATGTACTTACATATAGAAGATAGATAAGATCCAAAACAATACAACTTGGAATATTATTCCATTCCTCCTTTGAGATGTACAAAGATCAAAGAGAAGGGCTCAGTGGAAGAGGGACGAGGTAGTGAAGGGCTTCGACACGGTCATATACATTGACGGATCTAAGATGAGCTTTGGTGTGGGGCCGGTGTCTATTCGGTATCACCGCAAATATCAATTTCAGTCCGCCTACCGGATTTTCCGCCTTGAAAACAGGCGGAATTACTGCCCAACCGAGAAGCTTGCACGCAACTAGGGCATTAGACAACGCATAAACAAAGCATTGCTATCCTTATAGATATCCAAGCCGCAATTAAAGCCATCGACTTGGCTATCGCATATCCTCCAAACTGGTGCAGGAATGCCGGAACGAGCTTGCTTGCGAGCTAGCGTTTCAGGGTCACACTTCTCTGGATTCCAGCTCCAGGGCATAGTGATATAACAGGCAATGTGCGCGCGGATAAGCTGGCCAGAAAGGCACAGCACTACACGCCTCGCTCTCAACGATGGTCCACAATCCGCTAGGAGCGGTTAAGGGACAAATACATTCGCATTCCGATGGTCGGGGTTGACAAACTTCATCAAATCAAGGAAGATATGGCCTACCTACAATCAAAATAAAACAACTAACCTACTAAACATAACCCGCCCAGATATCGCTAGAGTCACGGCAATAACCACGGGGCATTGGCCAATTGGAGACCATGCGGCCAAACTAGGTATCCCATACAACCCTCATTGCCGCAGTTGCGGTAATACAAATGAAAAAGAAACTCTCTCTCACTTTCCCTGCAAATGTCCGACCTTAGCGACATCTCGGTCAAAGGAATACAGGATATTATCCGTTTTCTCAATTCTATAGTTTCGTTTCTATAGGTTTCTATAGGCACCGACCGGACCACATCCTTAACAATCACCACAAAATAAGTAAAAAACGGCACAATTTAGTGCTAATTGGGTTCAAGGAGAACCGCCAGTGCTACCTATACCTACCTACCCTGGACAAAGATGTCAAAGAGGAAAGAGCACTTCTACCGGATTATTGTTCGATCTACAATTTCCCATAGATTTTTTTTAGATTGGGAGACTTGGCTAATGGCTATCCATTTTCTTTATTTAAATTTTTTTGCACTTCAAACTACTCTTTGAATATTTTTAAAGTCTGCTTTGGATCATTATTCATTATCTTTCTGATATTTATGTTTATTTCAGTGGTAGTTTCTCCTAAGCATGTGATATTTTCTATAATATCCCTGTGTAGTATATGAACCTAGGCTTAAGTGATACCATGCGACGCTTGTGAAGAGGGCGACGATACTTCGGATCATTTCCTTTGTTATTGTCCTGATGCCTTTGCTCGGATCAGGTGGCAGATTTTTTGCGCTGATGTGGTGAGTGCTGATACTGTAAGCTCCTCATCGCTGAAGTGCATTCTCGGCTTTCTCCGAAAGTCGAAGAAATTCCAGTAAAATGGGTAATACTGGAATTTCTTCCTGGTACTACAATGGACCAGTTGCGTCTGAGTGTTTCCTAACCCGGCAAAAAAAAGTATACGAATTATATAATTCCGCCTCTTTTCAGAATCGGGCTACCAGAAAAGCAATCCCAATTCCCAAACCATAGCATTTTCTTAGGTCTCTTGCTTATTGATCAAATTATTAAGCACATTTTAGGACCTTTAGTTGCTTTATTTTCGGTCAACCCTGTGTATGTATTCGAAGCAACATTTCTTACGCTCATCTAAATATCAGTCTCATAAGTATCTTCATAAAAAATCAACATTATAATACATATATAAAGCTTCGATATCGGCGCCAGAGGTTTATCGAGCATCCTAAAGGCCATTCCATGAATTTATTCATAACTTATCTGACGCAGTAAAACCAAGAAGCAGTTCTGGTAGTCAAACACAGTCTCGCTCTATCGCTAATGCATTAAAGATGTATATTCCTTGGACTGGGCTCATTTCATAACTCATTTGAAAAATATATCAAGTCTATATTATACGAACCGTGAGATCCTCAAGCCAAAGACATTCATCACGTTATCGGTTATCCGCGACCATCGAGTAAGCATCGAAATTAATCGGCGCCGTAGCCTTTCATTATATGAATGTCTATCTGCCGTGAGGAAAGTTCTCCTCGTAAACCATCGAAATTGAGAAGAAGCGGAAATTCTTATCTGATAACTATGGAAATTAGCCTGTCGATTGAGGCAATGACAAACGTTCTTCTATCCCTTTCGTCGTTTAAGTTCCATTCAACGATGAGACCTGTAGTTTCAATAAAAGACACTTTCATTTGACAAAAATCTGGGCCAACATTATGTCTGACAATAAACAAAAAAACCCATTCAAATTGTCACCACCTTCAGAATTTAATTTGTCCACTCAAGATTAGATAGATGCCTACCTCCAGCGATGAAAATACACTAACACCACGGGGCAACTTATTTAATAGAATTCTATATCAGTTTAATGGCTTTATCGTAAAAAATTTAAATTCGATTTAACTGCGTTAATGGGTTGAATCTTGAATTGTTCCAAATGCAAATTCCCACATTAGGGGGTGTGCGGATCTATGGAAACGGCTGCCAACCCTCGCAGACATTCTTAAAACACTCCATACTTTAATCCCTTAATTATAATCCTAAATTAATAGCACTTCATCACATACATAAAATACTCATTTGGCAATTTAATCTGGCGCCAGAAACGGGTATTTAAACAAAATCAACGCAAAAATTTAAAACAAAAGTCTCATTATCCCAGTCTGTCAAATTGCTATATACGCAGGTGTGATGCGCGGGTAGCGCGAGCGGTCAATTTGTTTACAGAAAAAATAAAAATTTAAATCATCCAGATAAATGTGATTCCAACAACACGTCCATTTTCATATCATTTGTCAAATGTAAATGACCAGTCAATTTGAATGATTCCTCCAATTAAGAGCTACACAAGAAGTCAACAGCAAAAAAAAAATTAAACAACACTAAAATGGGTTAAAGCGACAAATTTTATTGTTTCATTTTATTCCGCGCTGTTGGAATTTAACATAAAGTTAAGCAGGTCGGAGGAAACACAAAATACTTTCTCAATATTTATTTATCTTTTAGCATTATCGCTTCGCTTAATTTAAAGCAATTAACTTGAATGCGTTTTCCACGAACGATAAGTCGCTCGTGTGTGTGAGTGAGAGTGAGTGAGTGAGAGTGCTTGAGAATCGGTCCATATCTAAGGAATAAAATTAATTAAAGGGTTAATCGAGGGTGTCTGCTATGCTGCATCAGCCAGTATTTGGAATATTCTCCTTGAACACCAAATAAAAAGACAAAAGGCTGCGTGGAAGGAGATCGCATATAGCCTTTTGTTTGGATAAGTTTAATGAGAAAACAGAATAATGAGATGGGAAGAAGCTGCATTGCAGTGGGTGCGACAAGAAGGAATCCAAATTGAAATGGACTTACTTTAGGGAAGATGTAAGCAATTGGCACGCGAAATTGTATTATTTCTTTTAGGAACAATATTCAAACAAAAGTGTTGAAGTTGAAGAAATCCATTTACGGATTGAAGCAGTCTTCGCGATTATGGAAAGCTGATTCATGTTTATATCATCGAATGGTTGGAGAAAAGTCTTTCAAGAAAAGCCTTATGTCATTTTTCTACATCGCAGCAACTAGTTTCCTAGGTATACGTCTCACAAGATTTAGAGAAGCAGGCACCATTTATATATGTAGATCAAGAAAAATACATGGAAGACTTGCTGAATAAGTTCCAAATGGCAGATTGCAATCCAATATCAACACCTATGCATTCGCAATGCAAGTTTTATAAACCTGACAAAAAACACGTAATCGACGTACCATATCATGAATTAATTGGAAGCCTCTTGTTCCTAGCAAGAATCTCTAGACCTGACATAATCTACTCAAGTCTACTATTTGAGTAGATTTAATACTTGTCCCGGAAAAGAACAATGGACAGCTGCAAAGAGAATCTTAAGATACCTGAAAGGCAGCATCAACAAGATTGTCTATTCACGGAATGCAAAAGCTAATTCTGAAATCTTTGGATATGGATACGGCGATGCAGATTTTGCTAGTGACTCAGTGGATAGAAGATCAACAACAGGATTTGTCTTTATCATGGCAGGAGGAGCTATGACCTGAAATTCGCGCAAGCAGCCTACTAGCTCTCTCCACAACCGAAGCGGAATATATGGCAATGAGTTTAGCTGTACGAGAAGTTCTTTGGTTAGAAGCATTGAAGAAAGAGATTTTACCAGAAGCTGGAAAGATTATTCTTTATATGGATAATCAAAGCGCCTTGCAATTGGCGAAGAATGCAACTTTCCATAATAAAACCAAGCACATAGATGTTAAGCATCATTTCGTACGAGAGGTGCTTGAAGCTGATAAGTTGGAGCTGAAGTATGTTTGTACTCAAAATATTGAACATCATTCAAGAGCTATGGGAATCATAGACGACCGTATTTCAGGAGGAGTATTTTCATTCTTTCTTGAACAATCAAACATACCACTCCTTTGCATTATTAACTGGGCTAATCGATATGAACTTAAAAAAAAATTTATTAATTTTCAAATTCCGAAAAGGTCGCAAATATAGGTCGCTTAAGTAGACCCTCAATAACGCTCGATCTTCCGCCAGGGACTATAAATCAACATATTCATAAATATTATAGATTTTGGACTTGATCTAGCCATCTCAACATAGCACGCCTTATTAGAATCCAAATTGGGGACTTGTCGACAGGAAATATCTAATGTATTCTACGGGTGCATGCAATAACGCCCAGTGCCATAAGGCCCATGGGCGTTACAAAATGTTACACGAGCTTACAAAATGTACGGATTATGCGATCTCTCCGATTCACTCCAACAATACAACGAACGTTTGTCATTTTGGCAGCTTGTAATTCTTTCAAGGAAGAAATTATATTGTTTTAATTGGCCAAGGGCCCCAGAGGCGTAGGGAGGGCTTCAAGGCATTGGTCACCTCGGGCTCCATTTGCAGCTACGCCACTATATAAAACGTACTATTTTATGATAATCTGTCACCTGACAGGTGGTCCTAGCAAAATCTTCTTGAACTGTCGGAACAATGTTGAGCAGCTTACTTACTTAGGCGGCTGTATACGGGGTAAACCGATGCCTCAGCTAATAAGCCTCTGCAGTTGCGCGCGTCACTTAAGGCGAGGTCTTCCTCCCCCTTCGGGTTAGACTCGAAGACTCTACGGGCCGGAGCATTTGTTTCCATCCGCTCTACATATCCTAGCCATCTTAGACGACTGACTCGACGTTATTTTTACCAGGTCGATGTTGCTGTACAGATCGTATAGTTCCTCGTTAAATCTCCAAATAAAAAGATCGTCAGCGCAAACGGGATTCTGTCTTATACAGAATCTCCTTACTTGTTCGGGATAGGGCTCTACTACTTCTTAGCCCAAAGAAATAGCGGTTGGCAAGAGTTATTCTTTTGAGATGTTATTGTCAGAATTTATAGCAGAACCGAGGTAGACCAAGTCCAATACTACCCCAAAGTTATAGCTTGATTGTGACGTTTTGTCCGATTGGGTGCTCTTGCTTGTTGACAGCATATACTTGGTGAAGCCCTCGTTGACCGCTAGTCCCATTTTAGCCGCTTCCATTTTTATACTAGCAAATGTTCCAGTGACAGCTCGCCGTGTTCTACCAATTATGTCAATATCATCGGCATATGTATGTAATTAAGCGGACTTTTGAAAAATCGTGTCTTGCGTGTTAGCCTATGAGTTTCGGAAAAATCTTTCAGGTATGAAGTTGAAGAAATCGCATGACAGCGGGACTCTTTGTCTAAATCCTCTTTTGACATCAAAGGTTTCGGTAAGGTCGTTACAGATCTTAGCAGCGAGCTTTCCCCATCGCCATCCTACTCAATCGAATGAGTTTTGCAGTTTCTGAGCTGCCGGCTGCCGTATTTATAAGTCTCTCTTGATTAAGGCAGAAAGTGTCAATTCTGATAGAATCTCTCAGTACCGCCCTGACAGCGGTTTACATTTCCACCTCGTGGCTAACATTTAGGTCAGCCTTTAAAATACGAAATTAATGTTGCTGCTAAAACTCGTTCGCTAAATGTTACAGCCAGTTCACGAATGAACTATGTAGTTCAAAAATCTACTCTGACAAGAGAACTAGATGAACTGTTTTGGTTCCCAAGCGTGATCGTTGACAGAAGTTTTTTGTTTTTTTTTTTTAAGAAAATGGTGAAGACTCATAAACAGAATATTAGTCCCTCGAAGCTGCACTATCGAATTCTTTGTTAAGTACCTCGTTTTGGACTTGCAGATGAATATTATTTCAGCGCTGTCTACGCAGTGAAAGGCATCCCAGATACAGATGGTGCTAATAGGAGTAATAATGCAATAGATACTCACAAGATGCCACTTATATTGGGCGCATCTTGATAAATGCATTCGAAAAATCCATCTCACTAGCTCTATACTAAACAGATCACAATCAGTTGTATTATTCCCCTTCATCTGACAACTATATCCGTTCTTGTCAGACATACTACGGCAATTATTTACACAGCCAAAGTATCTATAGTTAATTATAAAACAAGAATTAGGTATCCTTTCAATTGAAAAGCCATATTACAGTATCACACCCCTGTCATTTATTTTCCTCTCCACTAAGCTCGCCTTTAATTATAATTCCGTAAACAGGAGAAAAAAAATATACACAAAATACCCAACAACCCTAAATGCAATTTATTCAGTGGGCTTATCTTCCTCATCGATGCGACTTCCCATTTAGTTGGTTGGTGGTGTGAAAAATGTTGGCGGTTGCCTTGATATTAAAATGGCCAACGAAAGAAAGACATATTTTCAATGAAATACCATCTCGGCGATGTGCTGTGAATGTATAAATAAATTGATAATGGGACAACACACTATATCTTCCTTTACCTCAATATTATGGTTAATCGATGAATTTCGTTGACGATGCAAAAGTCATTTCCTTTCGATGGCTTTTCTTAGTATAATAGGTACACATGGTGGAAAATAAAAACAAACAGAAAAAACTGAATACCATAATAATAAGTTATCCGTTCTTCACGGATAGAGATACATTGTGAATGATGGACGAAGATGCTTAAGCTAAGTGCGTTTTATCGATTTTATATCGATAATGGAGGCGCTACTCTATAATGCTGATGGTTAAATATAGAGACAGAGCGAGATAGGGAGCTAAGTGATTGGTAAGATTGAGATAAGAAACGCCGATATGCAGCCACGGATATAATGTTTATCGTTTCGGGATGTATTTTTTAATAGGGTGGCGAAAGCGGAAGGATTGCTTCTGGTTGGGGGAGCGATACAGATTACAGACATATGGGGTGAATAATCTCGCCTAAGGGATATTAATGTAATCGCATTTGGGTTTTCACAAATTTTAGCTGAACGGAAATGGGTTGGAAGTGATTTCTATAGGTACTATGCAATTATTCAATATGACGGTTGAACATTATTTGCAGAGTTCGAAAACGATCCTTTGAATTGCACAAAGACTAAATATAGTTTATACTGATTGTTAGTCGTTTGAACAAAATGTAACTAACTGGGAACCAAAAGTTGCAATATTAGCTAGATGGCATCCCCTCATCATTCGTTAAACGATTGTCAGATCCAGCAGTGAAAAATATGTCCCAAATGTCTTACACTCTGCCTGAACTCACAATTTTCTATGACAATATTGTGAGAAAAGTCATTGTCAGGCTATTGTAAGCCCTCCATCCGACAATGAAATTGTCAGGTTGCTGACGAACGTCTGAACACATCTGAACAGCCAATTTTTATTATCAGACAATTAGGAAATTGTCAGACTCGTTTAAAATTTTCAAGTGTCGTTGTTTATGGGACCTGAGAATTGGTTACAATTTCTTCATTGTCAGACAATATAACCATCAGTGGTATAGATGCAAAATCGAAGCTTGCTCTTACACGATGGACAATAGGTAATTCAGAAGATATTGATACAAACAGTGGAAATTGGAATTGGAATTCCAATTGGAATTTTAAAAGTCGAAAAAAAAATAAAAAATCGTACAGGAAGAAAGTACGTACAGAGTGAATTGCGGATTTTGGCTGCGCAGAGTATGAACTACCCAATAAAGCCCTGTGGTAAGAGGTCGCCGACGCGATTCACATGACACTTAACGAGTGTAATAAGGGCAAATGGGCAAATGTGTGAACCACATTCAAAAGTCACCTCGACAAATACAGTATCGGGTCAAGCTGCCAATGAAATCGTCTCGATTTCCTGGAAATATTTCAAACAAATGCTGGTGTTGGAATCTAACAAACTGATGTTCGCACGCATATTCTCCACATCATGGTGGAGTCACCAAAGGTAGAAGATCATCGAATTGTATTGAGTCCATTCGTACAAAATTGTAATAAGGTTCCGGCTCCGCAGCTCGCAATTTGGAGTAGAATCCTTCCTGCTGTCGACGGGCCACCCAATCCTTCGTCCAAACACTACGTCGTTTTTATGGCAATTCATCATCCTCGTTGTCTGCCAACACGTAGGCATAGTTAAAATATTTGCAATAGTTTCGTTCCATTATCCGTACTGCAAAAAACAACGAACATAACTTTTAATTTGTCTGAAAATGTCTGACAAGGTTGTCAGAAAAGTCATTGTCAGACCATTGCCACACCTCCATCTGACAATAAAATTTTAAGACTTTGGGACAAAATCTTACAACCGTGTGAATGGACAATTTTGCATTTTAAGGTAGTTGGCTATTGTCAGCTCATTGTCAGTTATTGTCAGAGCAGAGCAGTGACAGATCAGACAATATTGTAAGATTGACAATCTTGTGTACTTAGCTTTGGCTGTGTTAGGTATTCGACAAAGATATACCTACGTGTTGACATTTTTAATTTTTTCTGACGATTGATGGAGGTATACAATTTCACAATGGACAATGCACAATATGTGCAGTTTGGATCTTTAGCCTTACGTCAGCCTGGGGGTTCAATAATCATTTCAATATCCGTCAACCAGTTTGTGAAAACATGAAGCTTGTACATTTCAGATTTCATTAATTTTGTATTCTCTTATATGGACGCTATGCCTTGAACGGTCGCGGACGAGAATTTTAGTAGGAAATTCTGTAATTTATATCCATTAGGCGGACAAAATAAGACACAATTTTAAAGGATACTAACATTTTTTTTAATCACATTTTGACAAAAACAGTTCACTTTTGTGCAATGGTACATTTAGCAAAAACACTGTCTGCATAGGAATGCGTATAGGTATATGAATAATCTGTTCTAACAGATGTTCTTTATCTTAGGCAGGGTGTTCGTAGTAAGTTTCTCCTCTATTGGATGGATAACTCCCTTAGACGGACAATGACAATGGCACCGTCGGGCGTCGCGTCGTTGTCCGCTTAAGGGAGATTTTGTTTTTGGCCTCAATTACCGAGCACAAACCTGCTATTTAAAGATGCATAAGGCACATTCGCATAAGTCACATCTTCCTTACGGATGGCACACACGTCATGTTTGATGACTCCTTGTAGTAGATAGATACTTGAGATTATAGCAGAGTCGAGAAACATTCAAATTGACGTTTTGCCATAACGTTATTTTTTATAGACGTGGCTACAGGAGCAAGCGTCGCAGATATGAAAACTTTTTGTAGCCAATGACCCGATTCCTTAAGCGACAAAGACCGACTGGTGTGAATAGAAAGTGACGGACGTGACTGTCCATATGAGTAGAACAACTACGATATGAATGTTGATATGACTTGAGGGTAAAAAATAAGTACCTACCAAATGCGCTAGCTCAATTTTAGGGTTGGCTCTCTTACCCAATGCGGGAGCTCTGCGTGTGGTCGTATCTGCTAAAAAATTTTAATTTCCCATTACATACAATTTTAGTACAATCTCTTAGTTCCCCAGGTCTGCAGTATAGCCATATACAGATACAGAGAGTTTGCAGATAGCTAGTGAGCCCAGATCGAAAGCTGAAATAGGATCATTAAAGATTTAAAGTCTACGTACACAGGGCTGTTAGAACCTCCTCTGAGAAGTGAGATCTATAGAAAACTCATTGTTTGAAGCTGTCATCTTAAATGATAGCTGGTTATACAATTATGTTGACCTAAATAAAAACGTTGAACTAGAAAGGCTAAAGTAGCTTGTAGCGCCTATGAGCAATGACACGCCAGCTCGGCCAGTCTATTACTGCAAAATAACGCATTAGGAGAATAGCCTAACACAGGTGAAGCGCCCAATTGAAGAACGATCTCAATAAAATTGATGTGCGTATAACTGGAGGCAGCTATTTGGAGACCAAGTTACATTAAGGCCTTGACGCATAAGGTCATGCACTACCTTGGAATGTTACCGTCATTTAAAGTCAATAAGGTATGCTTGCGAAATCTAATAACCGCATTGAGAAGCTCATGCTATTCATTTAACGTTCTTCTTGAAGCCCCATTTTTATTCTGTTTTCACATCTGCCGAGACAGCTCTTGCTATCCGCTTTGGCTACAAATAACCGTCCACACGTCATGCATATCTTAATCTGCGTTAGTTGATTATAGTAACGATTCTGTTATTCTCATTTAAAATGTTAATCTTTTTAGGTGTCTCGGTACCGCTCCCTCAAAAGCTTAAAGACAACTTCCATGTACTCCACGGAAAGACATTTTGTTTTGATTGTCAAAACTCAAACGGATTCAATATAAAGTCTTCATTTCGTTGTTTGCACGATAGCGCATTGGTTTTGCAGATGTTTATGAGTTACCATGACATAGCATCTGGTTTAAGTGTCCTGCAATTTAAAAACTCCATAGCAGTCATAATATAGGGGTAAACAAATGTTGCATCAAACAAATTTCCTTACTGATCTGAAGACCTTGACAGCACAAGCCCCCAAATCAAAACTATCTGCACAGTCATTTGTCATTTCGATTACATTATGCTATCCAGGATCCTTCATTGTTCATATTTAAATACGAACCCATCTCCTTTCAGTTCATGTCATCCGCTCTCCTATTATGACAGAAGTGTTGTCGATTCTTTTCTATACAGTCGTTCGAAATCATTATCCTAAAAAATTACCCAAAATGCTCCCTACCTACAAGCCACACACACAAACCCTTATACTGCACTGCAGAAATTAATCAATTTACGCACACTAACAGGCAATTTTTAACTGAAATCTGACCACTTCCATATCCTCATCCGGAAGTCAATTATTCAATCACTCCGGTGTGTGCTGCATTCACTCCATCATCCTAGATGGATGTTCAGTCCACAGGGACACTAAATGCAATGGATGTGCGTGCAGTGCCCACTCCTCCCCACACACACACACACTCTGTTGCAAAAAAAAAAAGAACTGCATTCCAACCCATTAACTGCTTTCCATGTCACATTTGCATGATGTCCATTCTTCGTCTTCCTGGGCATGTTCCCCACCGAAGTTCATCCATGAAATCTCAGATCAATCCCGGTCGCACACACGCTGCACAATCTCTATCATGGCAGTGGTATGTCGTCATTCAACTGGAAAACTGCCGGCTCTCTCATCCGTGACACAAAAAACAAGGCATCCCTATTATTTGTGCAGTGTGCGCCCTCTATATTATAAAAAAAAATAAATAAAACCAACAAAAGATACAAAAACCGATCCAGGCATTTGTCATCGCTGTGAAGCCTGTTACCGCGTCTTAAATCATCATGTTGTCCGAGAAGTCAATTTGGTTTTTTTTTTGTTGTCTTATGCTTGTGCCCTCTATATCGACTGGAGCTCTTTTTCCAGCCCTCGGACCATGTGGTCCACGACCACGACCAACGACGACGTGTTCAATGAGAAGTAATTCATCAAAGAGGCTCATTGTTCTTCCCTATCTACGGGTCTGTCTCCACCAGTACCGGAAGTGTTTTGTTGATTGGCATTGTGAACTCGTATTTTTGTAGTTGTTTTGCTCCTTCTTGGTCGACTTTTACGGCTTGGCGCGCAAAAGATCCGCGACTTTGAGGAGGTCAATCAGAAGAAGACAACACAAAAAAAGGACAAACAATGAGGCGCACAAGAAAAGCGAATAATTGGACACTAACTTTGGCCACAACACAACTGTGGTGGTCAGGGTTTGTCAATAAACCAGAACAACTCATTCGCCAAGGCAGCGACATTTTAACGGATACAATTTTCATTGCATTCCAATCTTGAAGGGGGCGACTACGAGTATGTGCTTCGCCGGCACGGCAAGTGCATATCTATCTGATGCGACATATCGATGCAATGCAATGTGTAGATAAAGTGAGTTTATTTAGATATGGGTTTGAGATTTAGATTCAGAGTTGACTAGTTTGGCCGTGAGATCTGATACTTTTGCGGATTTGAGCGTAATATGTTAGATCACAATAAATGTGACTCGCAATGGGGTTGACATTTATAATGAGCTATATAAGTCCTATGGAGTATACGTATACCTGTTTCATTTTGATGTTGGAAATACGTAATAATGTGGATACAATGCGCGGTAATTTTTAGTGTCCAGGTTACATTTTACGAACCAGGTTACATGACGAACTTTTCAATTGTGATTTTGTGACCTATAAAATATGTAAGGTGAAGGCAAAACCCTAAAACAAAGTTGTTATGTATTGTACTAGCCACGTGTTCGTTGAATTTAAGAAAAACATTGCCAAACCTATTAAATTTAGGCACACTTTGGGTCCAAGCCGGAAGGTGAAAGGCAGCAGTATGCGAAGTTCCGGTGGTCGGATTCTAAAACTCCGCAGCTGGGAGACTTCTCATCAATGGTCCCTAAAAGCATTTTAAAAGTCAGAGATTTGTGCAATAGGGTATAAGTGGACTTTCGACAATGACAGCGACTACATGAAACATCTCTTCGCTCACAGGTAAAGAACTGGAACCTGCGTTGGGGAGGATGTTTAATATCGACTAGATATAGTTGGTGTGTATTTATGAAAGAAAAGGTTTTTTTTTTTTAAAGCTATTCAACTAGCGGATGAGTTTGGAGTAGCACCTTCACTTTCTGTTCGGGTGAGAGTTAGCATTCTACTTACTTCATAAGTTGTAGGTTAGCAGACTACAATACATATCTACCCGGGAGTGAATACCATTATGAGGAAAAAACTTAAAGCATTTCAAGCAGGCTTGAAAAGTCAACATTAGCTCTAGTGGCAGTTGTATGCATAGAATCTGGAGCACAGCCTTCTTAGATGAAGTGATGCAACTTTTGAAAAAGTATCAGATATCGATTTTTATATCTTGATGTTTTAAATCTTGACTTTAAAGCTCACGGGCATAGATTTCGTTGTGATATGCCCTTCTCAACGATCACATACTTGTTGTGCCAAAATGTAAACCATGGATAGTTACACGCATTTTTTTTAAAGAAGGGGATTCCAAATCCTGGAGCCCTCAGACCAATCCCTATACATTGTACTATACCAATCAGAGGCCCCCTTTTTTTTTGGTGAAGTGGTGGAAAAACTATGATGGATTAGAAATAAAATAGAAATTGTTGCCATTGTTGCATGAATTTGTTTCTTTCAATGGCCGGTGGCAGAGTATTGCTGTTCCCCTCCCGGTTTCGAACCTGCGCCGCTTGGGTTACAACTAATGACTCTAAATACTTCACAATTGGACGCGCTTTACACGCATGTATAGGAGGGGTTACAGTACGATAAAATTTGCAGGATAATTTCAGATGGCATAATAGTGTCTGGAAGTTTTCAATCCATTCCAACTTGGTGAGAAAAGAAAACGCATAGTTTAAAACGCCAGACCCAGAGTTCAAAAATCCATCACAAAATAGAAGAATTTCTTAAAGGTATGGATTCACATGGGGGTGTCAGCTTCTCGCCATTGGTATACCCGGAGACCCATGGAGACTTGTAAATTGACTTTTGAAGAAGCCAAACAACAACTTTTGCAATCAAATCGTAAAAAGACGGCCAATCTGCTTGGGTATAGATGAAATCTGGCCAGAAATGCTCAGTACAATAGGTGAAGAGAGAGTTGATTGGCACTCTCGTGTCATTAAAGTGACAAGACTAAGTGGCGATACACCAAGCGATTGATAAACTTAGATGATTGTAGCCCTAGCCAAGAAATGTGATAACAGGGATTGATCTAGGGCTATACCGCTTTTAATTCTCCGTGGAAAACAAAATCGGCAAGGTTTAGATACGCGACCAGAAATAAAATCAACAGGTTATTTATTGTCGGAATTTATTTTGTAGACTTTGAAAAGGCATACGGCCGCATTTCCCCTGTCAGTGTTATGCAGGAGTAGGTACATATATACGGAATTAAAGATTCACTAATGAGAGCTGTTCGATCCTTTAACACAAACCGCTTAAGCTGTAAACGGCGTTAAGCAGGTAAACAGCTTAAATGAATGCCTTTGACATTCAGCTTCAGTTTTTGTCAGTGCTGCACGTTTTATCTACTCTCCTTTTTATAATTTATATACTAGATGTTATAGCGCATCCTTGGAGAAAACCATTTCGAATTGGCTGAGTAATCAGTCAAAAACTGTTCACTGGTCACTGGTAGCTTGATCATTCTTTTATCCTCACAGACTAGATTTCAACATTTAAGAGGCTTGTAGCAGTCTCGGTTGAAGCTGGGATGGAGGTTAGTGTGAACAAATCTGATGTGATTTGCATCTCCAGAACGCCTGTTCAGTGTATGTTAGTGGAGTCACATTTAATTATGTCGAAAAGTATAACTCTATCTGGGTCCTATTCGAAAACTCCTGAGCACTTAGATTCGGTGGCAAAATATAGACAGAGTTATAGATGGTTCGCTTAGGTATCCTACCCGCTTGCGACCTTTATAAGGGATAAACGTATGATATTTGAAAATCAATAAATGAATGAAAGGTCTGAAATTGTTCCTTTATCCGCACAGTGAGGTGATCTAAAAATTTTTAAAATTTATGTTCGGACATCGGACAATGAATGGTAGTAGAAGCTAGAAGCATATCGCCAATCGTTTGGAACCATACTTCTGTCGTTCTCTACCAAAAATACATCCAGTTCCAATAGCCATAATGCTACAAAAAAAACAACAACAAAAAAATGTTGCATCTGAGAGCGTGTGCTGGTCACTGATACGCAACGCTGTTCATTTGCATGGTAGCAGCTTCAAATTAGTTCTTGAAATGTATTGTAGTGGTTCTCAATTGTCAGAGTATAAACATTTTAGAAACCCAACTCAAATTCTGACTGAACAACATGGCGACAAAGCTAAGTTGTCAGTCATTAATTCGGTGTTTGTCCAACTCTTGACAATGGTCATATGAGGTTTGGGTAATGACCGAAAGAATGAGATCACGGATACAAGCTGTCGAAATGAGACTCCTCCGTTTTATTGCTAGTGTGGCTCGTAGAGATCGGACTAGAAACACTAGAATACGTGAGGAACTCAATGTCGAGTAGCTACTTCTGGTTTGGTCATATTAAACGCATGTCCTCAACCAGGATCCCATGACGTGCTATTGAATCCGTACCATCAGGCGGGCGTGCTCTAAGTAGAACCAGGATGAAATGGTTAGATCAAGTTCATAATCTCTCCTTTACCCGAATGGGTACATATTGCCCTTGATGATTTAGAGTCTATAGCGGATAATCGAGAGCTATGCAGGGTCCACTTGAGCAACCTACACCCGTGACCCTTTAATGGATAAGCGGGTAATCGAGAATGAATGAATGAATGAACTCAAATTCTTTTCAAAAATTCAATGATTTCAACTACATTTTTAGAACGCCAGTATGGTATAGTTTTCATCATCAGACTCGCCTACATTTGTGTTTGATTTTACATTTTTGTTAAAATGAACTAAGCACCACCCATCGTCCAATGACCTGAAGTTGCCCCAAGTAGGTTCTTGTTCACACGTTTTTTTTTTTTTTGTTGCTCCATCAGTTTTCTTCTCCTTTCATAATGAACATCTTCTAATTCCTTTTTACTCCAAAATATGTTCCGACCAAGGTAAATTACCCAAAACTCGTCTTTAAAAAAATGATCGAAGTTAATTTAACCGACTTATTTCGAACCAACACAAAATAACTTTCAACTTATACATTTGTAACATATCTAGCGGTATCCAAGTTATTTAATTGCGTTCCAAATGGGCATTACAAAGGAGGGAAATTAATTTTGTTTACTTCCGAAATTACCTATCCCAAAATACGGTCCCTTCAGGCCGCATTCACCAGCATCGCAGTGCCGTATATAAATGTTTAATTGAAATCAACCCCCACCGCACCACCACCACCACCGGCCTTACCAAAAACATACAAATTCCATTTTGCCTTCCTGATGCTTAATTATGTTCATTGTCAGCTGACGTATATCGAATATGGTGTGGGTTCTCTATATCTATTCGCATCTGTAGCGCATACCACCGCAGTTAGATTTTCATAATGAAATGGCAAAAAGTCAAATTAAATTACCAATTTGCTGGCATCCTTTAAAAGCTTAATCCAAAGTCAGTTGAGAGTGGGTATACATTACCTCTTAAATTTCCGAATTGAACCAGTATAGCTGTAGGATTTATCCATCTATATATAAGCTGAGCGATAAATAAATGCTCAAGCCCATCGTCTGCATCCTTGCAGAGTATTTATACAAGTCATTCAGAGTTGATGTGAACACCATCAGTTGTTGGATTCGATTATGAGGAATTTAATTCGGTACTCGGTTCTGCAGCGTTCATAATGAAACGAAATGTTTGTATCGATTATTGAAAATAATCCCAGCGATTTAAAATAACGAATGACAGCCGACGTCAGAGGAGATTTTCCGATTGCGGATTACATTAATCGCCTTTCGGCTTTGGATACAACAAGTAGATATTTTTGGGATTTTTGCGATTTGTATATTTATCATCGACGTCTTTGTGGACTGACAATCAAATTGGATGTCAGTTGTTAAAAGAAAATATGAAGGGCTCCCTTCTCAGTCGCATATAAACGGAAAAGTGTCGTAAAACTTTTCGCAAATCTTGCAAAATTCTTACAAAAGACAAAGAAAACTTCACAAATTGATAAAAATCATTTGGTCCTTGCAAAAATAGCTAAACTAGCAAATAGCAAACAAAGACTGTGTGTATACGAGTGAGAGGCATACAGAAATGGAAACGAATGCATCTGCAGGAGCTCAGCACTCTGGCAGAACTTGAAAAGCACCAAAAGTGTCATATAACTTTGAGAGCACGCCATTGAATTGTCCTGAAATAAAATTCGCATCCTTGGCAGCCTCAACGGAGCGGTGGAGATAATGAACTTGAGTCGTCGTTCTTGTTCTCCATGGCGTTTCAATTACTGCACAAGGTTACGTATACTCGTCGCAATCGTAGTCGTATCTATCGCCTTTGTCTTCTCCGCACCAAAAATGTTTGTTTGTGTGCAAAAGTTCAATCCATTCAGCGATGACTATGACAACGCCATCAGCGGAAGGACAATTTAATTTCAGGTCCCATTTCGAGCACATCCCTAACAGGACAAACTTTAAAAGTATAATCTACATTGAGCCGCGCCTGCACCCCGCGTCGAAACAAAACGCGCACACAACTCATTTGAAAACAATACTCGCACACACAATCCGAACGAGTTGTAGGTATTCAATTTTGGCAAGAGTCCCGTTGCCGCACCGACTAACACAAACACTTCCAATTCTCCTTGTACCATTGTGCTTTGTGCGTGTTTTGGAGGGAAATTAATTCCCATTTTCGCAGGAGTTCATTAAAAAGTTGGTACACATCTCCCCGAAAAGTTGGCAGTAGTGGTGATGCTGCTGATGCTGGCACCATTCATCAGGACGAAAAGGAGTTGAGCTTACCCACAATACAAAAAAAAAGAGTCAAATTACGACCCAACTTTGTGTGAGTGTATGTTAAGGCAAACTACTGTAATAATTTTACAAGACATTGTGTTGGCCATGCTTGTCCTCGTTGCTCATTTTTGCTTATCCGGAAGAAGAAATTCACCGCTTTAATTGAGATACATGTCCTTTTGGCAAAGAAAGTGACATCTGCTTGGAACAAAGACGAGTTCCCTGGGTGTTTAGCTTATCCATACATCAGCTTCAGCTAGCCGCCATAAAACTCCGCAAAACCTAGGGAAAGGACAGAAGGTACCTCAGCACATCACATCAACATCGACAACAGGGGCAGACCTTGAATATGATATCCATCGGGGATTGGACCCGCATGCGATATCCATCATCTCATAATGTGAACCTTAGGGACGCCATGGTATGGTACGACTGCAATAACCATGGTAATCAGTCGTGGGAGTCATACTTTAAGTCGACTAGTCTAGGGATAGACTGTGAAATTTGCTTTCATGTTCAAAGTCGGTATTTTTTTTACTCTGGGGGAACAGTGTGAGGCCGGGTGGTTTCAATTTCACTTCTTTATTTTTATGGACATTCATTATAGGGGTACAAGTGAGTTGTATGACTATGCGCTCCCTCCTGCGAAAAGGCAGAGTATAATAAATTAACTTCGATGTGGATTAGTTGCGCTTTGGAAATCCATTATTGGTTAAATTTCATGCTGCTTAAAATTACAAGGCCTGTAGGTAGGTACATAGAAGTTGTCATAGATGTCACTTGGATGATGTTGCCCAAAGGTTTGCTGAGACGCTGCAAATTAAGTCATATCGCTGGATACGCTATAGATCGCTAACATCCATAACAGCTTGTTTCACTAAAACAATGCCTGGATCTTTTTCATCGTCTTTAACTTCGCAGGTACATTGAAAAAGATTCTCTGTGTCATTATCACTACACCATCGCTGAACGCGTCGGTCGGTCGGCGTATCCTCTTCCAATAATGCATTTCCTCAAAGGAGTTTATTATTTGCACTCCATTCAGCACTCGGCATCATGAAGGAGCTCTCAGGTTACGAGGATATACTTCGTCTTTCGAAGTTTTGCATTCATTAGTTTCGCCTACATGAGGTATGATGTTGGAACATTTAAGGTCTCTCCACTCCACATTACAAGTCGGAAGATCATAGTTTCATTATTTCGTTTGATGGAGTCGTCAACTAAGGTCGTCAGTCGACTAAGATAGCTAGGACATGTAGAGCGAATGGACCCCAACGTTCCGGCCGAAGAGTCTTCGATTCTAACCCGGAGGAAGACCTCGCCTTAGGTGGCGCACACAAGTGGAAGCGGATCTCACAAGCTATGAGTGCGCAACTGGAGGCGGTTAGCCAAAGGCGTGTTGGGTGGGGCCCAGGTCTACCTCGGACTGTAGCACCAACCTAAGTAAGTAAGTAAGGGGTCGTCAACATTGTGATCATAGGCTTATTGTTGTCTGGGAAAAATCAGACTACTGCCCACGACCCCGAGTCAATAACACACTACTCATATATAGTAAGTATAATTGCAGCCGTTGGTTGATCATTTATACTAACTCTTTTCCAGAGCCATTGCTCAGTATTGGAGATCCCAACAGACGACTTCCTGTGGGAGCTATTGATATAGGGCTCTAAGAGTTAATAGTTTGGCCAGCATGTGCGTATAATAGATAGGGGAAGAGGTATACGATTACAGTTCCAACTGAATAGGCTTGACGAAGCAGATGTGCTAATCTTAAGCGGGTAAACAGCGGTAGCTTTCACGTTATGTATAAGATTTTCTTAGCCCTTAGGTGCTTAGAATTCAGTCACAGGCCGCGCTGCTGTTAAACGAACACTATACCTATCGACGCTGTGATATGGATAAGAAAGTCAAATCGCTAAGACCTGTTTAAGGACCCGTATCTGGTGCAAGACAGACAAGCTGGAGAACGTTGTTACGTGGTTGTAGTAGCAAATGCACGGTATTGAAAAAAGCTCTGACCAGTAAAATACGATGGAGTGTATATTCGGTCAGACAAACAAAAACCACTGCGTATCCACGTAGTGCTTGCTAGGGCGAATGACAAAAAAAATCAGTTTCTTCATTTACTGAGTCCTATAAATCTGTGTATGGAAATTGACGAAAACTCAAAGAAGGTATAGTGGTCACGTTCTGCGGTTCCTCGGACTACTGGGATAAATGGCATCCAACGCTACTGCTTCTTCACTAGTTTTGACATCCACACTAACGAAATACCTGCAGCTACTTTATGACATTGTAGACGAAGTTCTGGCAATTTTCATACAAAAGGTAAAGATGGGCAAGCTAGAACTGCGAATGCAAGAGCTATCCTCGAAGCATCGCTAGACATAAATAAATGCAGAAGGTCGATGATTTTAAAACTCAAAGCAGACAAGCGGTCGTATTGTAAATTATGGATAAGTACGAAGCACTTTTCTCCAAATTTAATTGCAAAGGCTCCTTGTCAAATTAAATTAGAGCTGTTGCTAGGTAACATGTCAAAAAAAAAAAAATAGTACCTTCCTCAACATCCCGTTCCGAAATTGTTGTACCATCAAGGGAACTGTAAATATGAAATTTAAATAAACATTCATGCCTGAAAGGATCTTGACTCTACACTACTTATTGTATAGAGGGCGCGCAGGTTAGATTGATAAAGAAAAACTTGCCAAGAAGCAGCAGAAGCTGTAACTTTACAGGAGAATTTTGATAGACAATGTTGTAGACAACTATGCCATTCTTTTATCAGCAGGACCAAACTTGGGGAAGTTGTCGGTCATTAATTCGGTGCTTGTTTCAAGTTTTGCAAATGATCATGACATTTGGGTATAATGTCCGAAAGATAAGATCGCGGATATATAAGCTGCCGAAATGAAATTCCGTCGTTGCATTGCTGGTGTGACTCATAGGGATCGTATAAGTAACACCAGAATATACGTTAGCTACCCAATGTAGAACTCTCCGGTCACACTAAACGCCTGGTCCCAAAGTCGGATTCCTAGGCATTATACATGCGTCCTCTACATAGGCCCAGGATTAGCTGGTTAGATCAAATTCATAATGTTTCCTTAGATTCCGTGGTAGAAGATCGAGAGATAAGTGGGATGAATGAATGGTTTCGCGAAGAATACGTGCACAGCGATCATCACGTAATATCTAATCACACAAAAAACATAAATGTAAAAAAGAGCCCAGTTCTCTTTTATCAAAAAAAAATATTATGTTTGTAACTAATCAGCCACGAAAAGTACCTAATGATATCTAAATGTACGCCAAGTTCTTAGTTTAAGAAGGTTCAATGTTTAAACATTGTTGGTTAAAATTTATAATCGTTTGTAGATTATATTATTTGAGTGTAAACTACACAAACATGGCTTACTATAATACCCTTCCAGATTGGTTGATTTTTATTTTGTTTGCTTTTTAGTGCAGTACTTATGTTAGATTCATTCTAGGATGGCCGGAAGGGCTTCATAATTTTGCTGATCATCATCTAAGTCTAAGTGAGTCAATTACAATTTTTGTGATTTTTGTAGTCCTATATATTGAGAACAACTTATGGAGATGGAATTTGATGAGGTGGACCTTTTTAATGAGCTTGATAAATGCTATGAAGTTTCTGGCTCAATGGGTAACGAAGTTAGTGGTGTGGTCGAAGACAGCCTGAGTTTGTTCCTGTAAAAAGGGTGTGTGCCATTACTAAATAACTTCCATCCAACAATGAAAGGCAAACCCCATGTAGCGCAACAAACTAATAAGCCATAAGCAGCAGACCAGTGGACACCCTTCCGAATCAAATCACCAAACGATTACCATATCAATATGTCGAGAAGATCAACTATAGTAGAATTGGCAACCATATTTACTGGTGGTATGACAATCTAAAAACGTTCAGGCTAACGTGTCTATACAGGACAGCTGATTCCTTCTATAGGTCCACAGAAAAATATTTTATCTACGCCAATGTCGGACTGACTGGAACTGATGCAACTTTTGATTTGATCTATAGAAGTCTGATGGAACAAAGAGAAATGGTCTTAGCACGCAGTCGAGGTACATATTAGATACCTGACTATAACCAGAAGTTTCTAACTTAATCAGGCTTAAAAAATATCCATTATAATGAAACGTTAAAAGAATTGTCCAAATTTTGTGATTTTTTTTAGAAGGCAGTCTTGCCAATACAGCATACTCGTGAAACAATGAACCCCTTCCATCAGTGCAAAGTACTTGCAGAATTACTGTAATAATTTAGGAAAAAAGGGCCGTATGTCGTATACCGGATTTGTCCTTCTTTGAAGCACCTATATACCAATACCACACGCCATGCCCAATCGATTCCAGCATCTGTATCAACTTTAACTGTCAACACGTAATTTAGTATTTATTTCTTCGTTTCCAATTGGAATTTTAGAACAATTACACATTACCACTGCTTGACAATGACCTTCTGGCGGTATCCTGCGACCTCCTTTACTACCTCTGTATAAGGGGTGGGTTTTTTTTCACTTCTTGCACTGTTTTTGAAAAATCAAGGCAAACATGAAAATTATCAAGAAATCGTTAGACAAGAATTTACCCATGCACATCCCATACAGACAGTATGGTATGGTTAAAGGGCATTATCATCATCATGTGCCTTGCATTTTATATTGCATTGCGTATATTTTTAGATATTATGTGTCTGCTCCTGCCACGATTCCCTAGTACTAGGTAGGTACAGTTTTTGTTTGTTCATGATGATGGTGCTGACATAACAATAACAAGTCATATTGTGCACACATGGTTGGATTTTGTTGGTTTGATTTTCCTTTGTAATGTGAACGAGATATCCTTTTATTCTTGTTATTTGAGTATTGTTCCCGAAAAGTATTCATGTTGTTGTTTTTGTTCTATCTGTAGAAGTTCACGCCTGGTGGCATCGTATGGGCCATTCGAAAACACTCTTGAACGCCAGACTCTGTAAGAAAAATCAGTTTTTCTATTGTAATTTTTTGGAAAGAGTCCTCCTGGCAAAATGCCAAACCCGATATTTTATCAAAGGGAAGTGATGGCAATACTTCAGGTTTAGACTCGGCAAAGCTATACGAGGTGGTAAATTGTAAATCGTTAGCTGATCCAATACAATAGGCGGGTCATTACTTTAGCCTACAGAAAAACAGGTTTTTAACAAAATATTTAAAAAAAAATTTAAGTATTCTTAGCTAATTAGGTTTCATGTAAATATACAGTCCACTGCTGGCAGAAACTGGGTATTGAAAACATAGGAAGCCCTATTGAATACATAGAGGATTGGTTTCTATCTATTCAACTCCCCACTAAATTTAAAACAAGACGGAAAGTGAAGGTCCGGAAGCTTTTTCACTGATATCTACCTTACAAACTGAACCCTGACGATTGGAAAACGTTGTTTCAACTCGAAAAGTGGCGAAAAAATTGGAACTTGAGGCCGAACGATCTTACTTCGGTCCTGCTTAATAAATATAGAAATACTGCCAGCGGTTTTGCCTTTCGTTGCCCTTCGAATCTACCAGATCTTTATAGTAGATCACTTTTCTTCGTCCCCTTCCCGAGTACGCTAGCCAAGCGTGGTGTCCCTTTTAACAAGCTCATGTTTCTAGAATCGAGAGCATCCAACGTCGGTTTCTTCAATTTGCTCTTAGTAGCCTTCCTTGGAAGGATCGCCTAATATTACCTCCTTATCGCGACCGTCTCAAACTTATTAACCTAAATACAGGAACACAGGGACGAAGCAGACATTCTTTTCATTCACCGACTCCTCTCAGGCTCTGTCGATTGCATGACTCTTTACAACTCTATCTGCTTTAACATAAACCTTCGAAGTCTTCGTTGCCCCCGTCTCTTCTATTTTCCAATGCACCTTCTGTGACTCTAACGAACCAATCTCTCGTATGCTGCATAAGGTTAACTTAAACCTCAATGTTTTCGTCTTCAACCGCTGCCTCCCTAAAAATCGATCTTCTTAAGCATCATTTAGCTCCAAGTTCCAGAATTTATGTAAGTAGCCTTATTACCACAAAGGCGATGGGTGGGTGGATGATACACAAAGATCGGTTTTCGTTTCTTTTGAGAAATTTGAAGAATTTTCTCTGTGGATTTCTTTTAGATGTTTTTAAATATCGCTACCAGAACCGCGCGCCGAGTGGGGGACCGGAGTCTATGTGAAAACTATAGCTCCTTACTAGAAAGGTAGCTATATGCATCTAAGTTTGTGGCAGAGATATAAACCATACTTATGACATTGTGAAGAATGGGAATAAGCACATGTGTCGAAAGTTGCAGCCAAGATTAATTTAGATCCATGCTTAGGCTTGAAATCTCTCTAATCACAAGACTAAATATGTACTATGCAACTGGCTAAGCCGTCCAAGAGCGTCAAAGCGTGCTGAATCAAACTGTAAATAGTAAAAATAATCGAGAGTGCCAATATTGTGCGTATGAGGACGGAAAACACTGCAGAAATGTCATTCCTCAAAACAGGTGTCAACAACTGGTGTTCCCATCAAGCAGACAAACTGGCAAAACAAACATCCCTAGCGTTTCGATTCCAATTGGAAAGTAACCATACTTCGGGGTGTCCGGAATCGAACAGCCAACTGTCAAAATTTGTTTCTCAGCGCAGGGTGGTTGAAAACAGCACAGAGAATGAATGAATTTGCCAAACACCAGCATACCCTGGTCTACTATAGTACTTGGTTGCGAGCAGAGAGAAAATTTAAAAACATATGTGGCTGTGGCTGATGGTGAAAAGCGGAAAATGCATCCCTCTCTGTGTCTCAGTTTATAGAGTTTTCCACCCTTAATTCGAAACGGAAAAGAAAAACTCATCCCTTCTCGGCTATACCCAAATTCCAGTCGGTCCTTATTTTGACATACACGATACGGATACACCACAACGGCGCGGCGTTTCCCCCTAATAAAAATAGAACCGAGTCCGCCAATCGGGGGATGTTTTCATTTTCTTTTCACCAACAATTCGATGCCACTGCATATTGATTTTACGTCCGCATTAAGAGTCTCGCGTTCGTGCGACACAGTACGGTACGGTTCCGGTATCTAGTACTGCTATCGAGACAATATCCTTGTTTTGTGTTTTTCGCTCTACAACGGTAATAGTAGTAGTAGTACCTAGCACGTTGTTTTCATTCGGTAAGCTGCGCGAAAAAGAGAAAACCTAAAGAAATTCTCCAACGGGACACGAAACGAAGAGCGACACCTTCGGTCGTATTTGTTTGGGGCTTCGAGGACGCACAGTTTTTCGGTTTTTCCTTTTTGTTTCTTTTGTGGTGAAAAACAGGATAACACGAATACCCTGCTGAGAGACCAGATATAACGGAACGGAAGCTTTTCCTACAACATTCCGATCTCTTGGTGAAATAATTTTTCCACAAATTTCCCAATTGTGTCGATTGTGTTACTGGAGTCAGGTCGAAGTGTCGACGGTCCGTTCGGTGAACAAAAAAAAAAAGTTTTTCCCCTAAAAAAACTAGGAAAAATTCCAAATTTCTGTCCACCCCAAGTGTTTGAATCGCGAAAAATCGAATTCGTGCACGGAAAACGATGGAAATCAAAACGGTCTAGTGTTTGTTCGGGTCAAATAGGATAGGAAAAATCGAATTTTCCTTAAAATTCCACACGAAAATATATATATTTGCCATCCGCGCGGACGGGGTGTGCAGAGAGAGAGGTAGAGTGGAAATTTCTAAGAAGAAAATTGTGTGTTTTTCAAAAAAATAAAATTAAGTTTTGTGAGTGAATTTGAAGAAAAGTGTTTTTCCAGTTCCTGAAAACGATAAATTTTCGAAATTTCGTGAGTTAAATTGCCCCGGAAAACGGATTAAATTTGCAATTGCAGCCACAGATTTGGATTACTCGTATCTGGGAAATGGAGAAAAAGTAAGATTTATCGGCAGACATTATAGATACTTCTTTTGTAAGGGTAGGGGTGGATGATGGAGAGTAAATATACACAATTGGGGGTGTCTGGGCTCATTCTATAGTTGAAATTGACAAAAAATTAATAGAAATTTCATAGAAATTCAGTGCAGAAAGACCTGCAAAAAGTCGGGATAGGAAAAAAAAAAAATACTTTGAAGAAAATTTCTACTCATTCCGAGGGCAACACACCTTAGACTCATACATAGCCATAGGAAAAAATCGATCGATTTCTTATCAGGAGAGCGGAATACTCCAACCCGACGATACAATGAAACCCAGCAGCAGAAGCAGCAGCAATTTCCACCCTAAACGACGACCCGAAAGTTTGCATGTATTGCAAATATATGCATACAAAAGAGGGGTGCGCGCACGGGGGCTGATGCTACTCAGACTTGTATGCTCTAAAATGGTGGAAGGGTAGACCGGTGGACGACGTGGAATTACGATCCGGTAAAGAACGATAGCTCGTAGAGTTTTCGAAATGAAACGGGCTGAATTGAAACTGAAGAGAGACCATCACCAACCCCCTCTGACAAATGGGGTGGGTGTGTGCGCGCAGGATAGCGACTGTTGGTCCTTGTTTCTACAATGATTCTAATGGTTTTCTCATGTTCAACTAACTCCTTTTGCCATCATAAGGAAGTTCGATGAAAATTCGTCTTTATTCCGCGTTTTGTTTATCCTTTTGACAAATTGTTGAAACACAACAATACCTACGACTAAGAACAGAAAGTTCAATTTCCATCGTCTTATGGTAAAAGCTCGTCCCTTTTTTCCACCCAATTTTTTTTTTCTTTTCACTCATTTGGCGCATTTTTTGATTGTGTTGGTTAGATTGGGAGCAGGTTGTTTTGTTGTATAGCCGTCGTAGAAAGTGTCGAAAGAAAGTGTGTAGAAATGTAGACGCGCCGGTTATGGTTAGAAGTCATCATCTTTGTACCCCAGTACATAGAACTAGTTAACAACGTTCTTCCGGAAAACAGAATGTTATTTATGATTGTACTCGTATTTGGTGCATAATCAACGTGTACCCACCTACGTATTTTTGTAAATTGGGGTGTGGAGTGACCCAATCGGTGGATCATCATTGCACCAGTACAGAGTAAATCTGAAAGTGTTTTTTTTTGCCTTGGAATAAATGGGAATCATGAATAAATTGAGTAACTGAGGAGGACGCCTGGAACAATTCACTTTCAAAATTTTACTTTCAAATTGTTTTTTTTTCTGTAAACTTTGCCCAGGGAACCGCAGCAGTTGTGATTAGGGATAAGTGGTGATTGGGAATAATGCGGCAGGGAATTAGGGAGAAAGTTGATTTATGTGTGTGTTTTTTAATGGGTATCCAACACCTGCATTATTAAAAATGGCCAGACAATTATGACAGTAGATAAAAGTTATTGAAAACTTGTCACAAACTGTCCAAATATTGCTCCCACTATCAGTACCAAAAATGTATGACAAGTTTACGAGGCGAGGATATTTTAAAGTGCAATTTACTAATTCATATGAGACAGATGCAACTTTTGAAAAATTCAATTGTTGCCACAACTGACAAATTTGTGATATTCGCTATAACTCGGGAATCATTTAGCATATAGCTGTTTCGTCCTTATGCATGTCTTAAGGACCGGGAATTCCATTAATACATCTGAAGAAAGTGGGTATTTGCCTGACTGCTTTTAGTTGTGCGCTCAAGTTTACCTACATTCCTTTTCTATTTGAGTGCAACCATGCAACACAAAAGGATATGCATTCCCGCTACTGCATTGTCCCGCTCATTGGGAATCGAAGATACTTGGTTCCATAGCATTGGCGTCGATTCGCCCTTCGCGCCCTTAGCTCTATGGCTATCCACTGCCTAGCTAAGAGCATTCACCAAAGATCTCTGGCCGTTTGTCATCTCAAAATGCCATAACCCACTCATAACAACATAAGCGAATAGTTTAAAACATCGTCTGTAGTGAAAAATTGGTCAGAATCATTAATTTCTGTAAATTTTTACAAAACTTGTGTTTATGTTTTATTGATATGTTTTCTTGAGTTTTCAAATAAGTGGGTATAGGCTAACAAGAACCCACCCCATAATAAAAAAAAGCCTGTATCCTTCTATTTACTTCCATACGGATTTTGACCAAATTCTGTACAAAAATCCATAGTCAGCATTATCATCATCAAAATCATTCGTAGGATTTTATTGTTTTCGTCTTTTTTGATCAAAATTTTAAATTACAGAAAGTTAGAATTAAGGTGACCTACATTGTTTCGTATACCACAAAATTTCTCACTTGGCAGTGTTAAGGTCAGAAATTAAAAATCGTTCAAAAATGTAGTACTTTAAATTCAAAGAACTGGACTATTAAGAAGTAGCCCATTTGGTCAATGAGTGCCATTAATAACTCAGATAATCAATACAATTGGTACACTGAATTTGTTCAAGCAATTCGTTTAGATTTTCGATAATCAAAAATGTTCACTTGTTCACTTCGATAAATGTCAATTTTATCCCAATATGAAACTCACACGCTTCTATTTACATACGTCAGTAAATTTTGTCACCAGATTCTGTACGAAAATCATAGTTAGATGGTTTTTATCTATACGAGGATGTTTTATGTATCATCTACCAACCTATTCCATTGGCTTTCATCTTAGTTATGTCTTCACGATGAATTTTCGACAACATTTTTAGGCAATTTTAGCAATTATTTTCCACGTTCTTCTATAATCATTCAACAAGAGCTTTTATTTGAAATTTTGCGCCATTGCGGTTTTTTTTATTATCAATCAGTGTTGTGCCATGTAGACTAAAAATGTTGACTACACAAATGTCTACGTGTAGACAACTCAACGTAAACAATTCCCAATTGTCGACATGTCCATGTTAACAACGTATACAATGTAGATAATTATTAGAACAAGTTTTTCTTAATTTTTCCTGTAAAGTTTCCTAATAAATCATTAAAACAGAAGCAAGTTTTGTATAGAGACTTCAAACTAAAATGTATTATACAAGAAAATACTCACAAGAGTATTGATAACCATTGCATTTTGATTGTCACCTTCACCAATATTTGTAAAAGAAACAGACATCTAAAAGAATAGTTTGTGTTGGTCATTATTTTTTTTGTAAATCAATGGAAATTAAAATACACTATTATTTACCGTGTATTTTAATGTGTATTTTAATACATTAAAATACACTATTATTTACCTGTGTGGGCGCAGTAGCGCAGTGGTTAGTGTGCTGGACTGCTGTGCGAGGGATCCCAGGTTCGATCCCCGGAAAAACACAAATTACATCTTAGTGTTTTTTTTCTACTGCGCCACCTCTCGCGAACGTCTGACAAACATCCGAGAGTATGACTGTCCTGAAAAAGCTTCTCAATTCAGCCGTTCGGACTCGGCATAAAATTGTAGGTCCCTTCCATTCGTTCCAAAAAAAATAGAAACTCACACAAAACGAATGGTTGCGAGAAGCTAGGCCTTGGGTGTCTACCGCCTGTTGCGCCACTTATTTATTTTTTTATTATTTACCTGTGTCTGCGAAGACGGGTTTCAGAAGTATTTTGAAGATTTTTCCTGCAAACTGTGCAATGTGCTGAGTATTTGTTGTTTGTTTTCACCAAAACAAAACCTAGATCCTCAAAAGCCTTGTTTTTTTGTCGACCAGACATATTTAATGTTTTATATTTATGATACACATTAATTTTTAAGAAAAGAAATTCTTAATTAATTCTTAAAAGTGTACTTTCTCGATTGAAGTTTACAGATGAATAACAGATTGACAGATCTGAAAGGTATTGATGACATTGTCGACATATTGTTGACATTTACGACACTGTCGACGTTGTCGACATTGTTGACGCAATTGTCTACGTTGAAAAGTCGACAATTAAAGTCGTCATGTAGAGGAACAACACTGTTATCAATACATAATCTCACAACGTGTTGAAATTCACAACAAAAACGGCGACAGTTTGGTGTGGTTTTTTGGCTGATCTGGTGGTATCATTGGTCCATTTTTTTTTCGAAAATGATTCTGGATTGCGGAATAACTTGTTTTTGCCTGAAATTGATGGCATGCGGACTTGATTGACATTCGATAACGTGACAAATTTTCTGGACATGGATTTTCCGAAGTTAACTTTTTAACACTTTTCATAAGAATATTGCGTTTTAAAATTGCTCTAAAATGAAACCTCTTGTTGGATGACCTGTATTTAGTAATTATTCAAAAATGTTTGAAGTATGCTAAATTGTACTGAATATCACAGAATTATTCACAACGGATTTCAGAAAATATTTGAAATGTTCCAAATTGTGCAGAATGTCTCAGAGTTTTCAACTTGGCAGCTTCAAAGTCAGAATCAAAAAATCCGTCCCAAATCCTTGCAGTGTTCTAATTGTATAGAATGTCAGACAATCTATCTATAGTTATGACATGAGTGCTCATAATTTGGATACGAGTTGTGCTGAATTTTTGTATGACTTTATATGGAAATATACTTAATTTTGTTCAAAAATCTTGCCAAATTTGGTAATTTTTATCCGTAATATCACAAAATGTATCACCCTTAGCTCTATGGCTATCCACTGCCTAGCTAAGAGCATTCACCAAAGATCTCTGGCCGTTTGTCATCTCAAAATGCCATAACCCACTCATAACAACATAAGCGAATAGTTTAAAACATCGTCTGTAGTGAAAAATTGGTCAGAATCATTAATTTCTGTAAATTTTTACAAAACTTGTGTTTATGTTTTATTGATATGTTTTCTTGAGTTTTCAAATAAGTGGGTATAGGCTAACAAGAACCCACCCCATAATAAAAAAAAGCCTGTATCCTTCTATTTACTTCCATACGGATTTTGACCAAATTCTGTACAAAAATCCATAGTCAGCATTATCATCATCAAAATCATTCGTAGGATTTTATTGTTTTCGTCTTTTTTGATCAAAATTTTAAATTACAGAAAGTTAGAATTAAGGTGACCTACATTGTTTCGTATACCACAAAATTTCTCACTTGGCAGTGTTAAGGTCAGAAATTAAAAATCGTTCAAAAATGTAGTACTTTAAATTCAAAGAACTGGACTATTAAGAAGTAGCCCATTTGGTCAATGAGTGCCATTAATAACTCAGATAATCAATACAATTGGTACACTGAATTTGTTCAAGCAATTCGTTTAGATTTTCGATAATCAAAAATGTTCACTTGTTCACTTCGATAAATGTCAATTTTATCCCAATATGAAACTCACACGCTTCTATTTACATACGTCAGTAAATTTTGTCACCAGATTCTGTACGAAAATCATAGTTAGATGGTTTTTATCTATACGAGGATGTTTTATGTATCATCTACCAACCTATTCCATTGGCTTTCATCTTAGTTATGTCTTCACGATGAATTTTCGACAACATTTTTAGGCAATTTTAGCAATTATTTTCCACGTTCTTCTATAATCATTCAACAAGAGCTTTTATTTGAAATTTTGCGCCATTGCGGTTTTTTTTATTATCAATCAGTGTTGTGCCATGTAGACTAAAAATGTTGACTACACAAATGTCTACGTGTAGACAACTCAACGTAAACAATTCCCAATTGTCGACATGTCCATGTTAACAACGTATACAATGTAGATAATTATTAGAACAAGTTTTTCTTAATTTTTCCTGTAAAGTTTCCTAATAAATCATTAAAACAGAAGCAAGTTTTGTATAGAGACTTCAAACTAAAATGTATTATACAAGAAAATACTCACAAGAGTATTGATAACCATTGCATTTTGATTGTCACCTTCACCAATATTTGTAAAAGAAACAGACATCTAAAAGAATAGTTTGTGTTGGTCATTATTTTTTTTGTAAATCAATGGAAATTAAAATACACTATTATTTACCGTGTATTTTAATGTGTATTTTAATACATTAAAATACACTATTATTTACCTGTGTGGGCGCAGTAGCGCAGTGGTTAGTGTGCTGGACTGCTGTGCGAGGGATCCCAGGTTCGATCCCCGGAAAAACACAAATTACATCTTAGTGTTTTTTTTCTACTGCGCCACCTCTCGCGAACGTCTGACAAACATCCGAGAGTATGACTGTCCTGAAAAAGCTTCTCAATTCAGCCGTTCGGACTCGGCATAAAATTGTAGGTCCCTTCCATTCGTTCCAAAAAAAATAGAAACTCACACAAAACGAATGGTTGCGAGAAGCTAGGCCTTGGGTGTCTACCGCCTGTTGCGCCACTTATTTATTTTTTTATTATTTACCTGTGTCTGCGAAGACGGGTTTCAGAAGTATTTTGAAGATTTTTCCTGCAAACTGTGCAATGTGCTGAGTATTTGTTGTTTGTTTTCACCAAAACAAAACCTAGATCCTCAAAAGCCTTGTTTTTTTGTCGACCAGACATATTTAATGTTTTATATTTATGATACACATTAATTTTTAAGAAAAGAAATTCTTAATTAATTCTTAAAAGTGTACTTTCTCGATTGAAGTTTACAGATGAATAACAGATTGACAGATCTGAAAGGTATTGATGACATTGTCGACATATTGTTGACATTTACGACACTGTCGACGTTGTCGACATTGTTGACGCAATTGTCTACGTTGAAAAGTCGACAATTAAAGTCGTCATGTAGAGGAACAACACTGTTATCAATACATAATCTCACAACGTGTTGAAATTCACAACAAAAACGGCGACAGTTTGGTGTGGTTTTTTGGCTGATCTGGTGGTATCATTGGTCCATTTTTTTTTCGAAAATGATTCTGGATTGCGGAATAACTTGTTTTTGCCTGAAATTGATGGCATGCGGACTTGATTGACATTCGATAACGTGACAAATTTTCTGGACATGGATTTTCCGAAGTTAACTTTTTAACACTTTTCATAAGAATATTGCGTTTTAAAATTGCTCTAAAATGAAACCTCTTGTTGGATGACCTGTATTTAGTAATTATTCAAAAATGTTTGAAGTATGCTAAATTGTACTGAATATCACAGAATTATTCACAACGGATTTCAGAAAATATTTGAAATGTTCCAAATTGTGCAGAATGTCTCAGAGTTTTCAACTTGGCAGCTTCAAAGTCAGAATCAAAAAATCCGTCCCAAATCCTTGCAGTGTTCTAATTGTATAGAATGTCAGACAATCTATCTATAGTTATGACATGAGTGCTCATAATTTGGATACGAGTTGTGCTGAATTTTTGTATGACTTTATATGGAAATATACTTAATTTTGTTCAAAAATCTTGCCAAATTTGGTAATTTTTATCCGTAATATCACAAAATGTATCACTTGGAAAAAAGTAACACAAACCCCCATAAAAGTAAGAAGAATATTTTCGACATTGGACATTATTCAATATGGGAAAAGCTTATTATTGTGATAAAAACTAGGAAATTTGGCAAAGTTTTGCAAAGAGGGAAAATTGTTCATAAAATTCTAAAGCCTAAATAACTTTGTTGAATTTAAAAAGAGAAATATTGCTCAGAATTGTTGCCCTTTGGCGTGAAAATCTCTATGATTGTTAATGAGCAACTACTGATGCATAAAATCAATCTTCGGACTTAGTACACAATACGCTAAGTTAGAAAGAGGTATAGTGTACAGGTAAGGTATACTACAAATTATGGCCAATTTGACTGGCATTTTTGATTCCAAAAATGCCCAAAAATGGAATACAAGTTGCCTGACTTCTGAGTCAGTCCGCATGCCATCAATTTAAAATAATGTCAGAAATTGATTCGTATTTTATGATAATTTTTTTACTTTCGTCAAGTTTTCAAATTTAAAAAGAATGCTCAGAAAATGTTAATACTGAAAACATAAAACAATTTCGAACTGGTCGAAGTACATATGTACTTTATGTTTGGTTCTAAAAATTCTAAAATTCTTACTGCTTCAAACAAATAAAATTTTAGACTGGGTAGAAAATGCGTTGAATGTCAAAAAACATGTGTTTTAAATTTAGCACAATTTGTTGAAAATTTGTAATTTTAAGACAACGAAGTCTTTAAATAGTAAATGAAATGTTAAATTTAATCAAATTTTAAACTTGTCCAATATATAGGAAAAGTCTTTCAATTTCTTACAATGTATTAAAAAATTAGGGAAAAATAGTCCAAAAATATGAAGATGTCAGATATTAAATATTCAATCTGCTTGTAAATATAAATAATCCAGGTTTTTTGTTTCCAAACTAAATTACCAAAAAATGTCATCGATTTTGTAAATTTTGTAGAGTCCAATATAAAACTAACAATATTCAAAAATGACCAAATGATTGATTTAAATAAAATATCTCTGATCAAATTTTAACACAGATAGATGGATTATCACAAAAAAATTGCAAGTAATATTTTATTGACATTACTAGATATAGTAGGAAAGAAAATATATTTTGTTTAGCTAGTGCCCATTGTAGCAAATATTATTTGAACGTGTATAAAAGTTGGCAAAAATGTTCAAACATTGCTCCAAATTTAAAAGCGGGGCTTGTGGTTTCTCAGATGATCTGTAATACCCGTGGACAACGAAAGAACTCCTATTTCCAAAAATGTTGGCAAATGCCAATAAACCAGAATTGTAGGTAGGTACCTATAACAATTTTTGAGCCGTAGAAGAGGCAATTTTAAAAGCATTTGTGCTAAATCTCTTTTTAAGTCAACTATCTTAAATGCAAACCAACCCCATCTTGTCAACCCCACTGTCGTATTGCATTCTAGCACAAAGTCATCATTACTCAAATTACACATCAGAAATGCAACAATTTGATCTTTTAGATCAGCCCTCTCTCTAACGCAGCTCTTTGTGGCTTCAGTTACAAATAGTTTAGAAGCAAAACCACCCGTCTTATAATTGCAGTGAATAAATTTTAATTTCAATCAATTAAGAGGATTTCAATTATGCGTTTTACTGTGTGTGCAATTTGGTTTTCTTATACTCTCATCATCCTCTTGAGATTGTGCTGAGCAAGATCTATACAAAGTGTTTAATTACTATGGTAGCGTTTGTGGCGCGCAACGTTTTGACTATCTTGCTTGCCAAAGCGGATTTCCATCTCCTGCAAATCCTTTATAAACACCTAAAATGCCAACCGTAAATGGTAATTACTTATAGGTATACACGAACGTAAGTAAGCGGTGTATATACGGGGGCGAGTGTATCCTTCAAAGCTGAACGGGGTGGTTGCATCCTTTTCTGCGCTTTGGGCAGGTTGTTGCACTTTTTTGCTGTTTCACCTTTTGGCTTCTGTTGCTATATATGGGATGTTTGTTCTGCTGTTGCAGTAGGAAATTACTCAATCGTGATGGGATTTTCAATTCCACGAAAAAGGAAAAACTAAAATAACATATCCTTGGCAGTAAACAGAAGGTGAACTGTGAGTGGTTCGTGGGCGTGGTGTTGTTTGATCAGAAAGACGAGATAAAATGTGCAATTTGTGGGGATTCCGCTTTCCGCTGACTTTTTGTTGCTTTCATTTAAAATGCGGATGCTGTTGTGAGAATTGAGCACCTAGGGGATTTTTAACAATTTGCGCACCTTTTTTGTGCGGTACCTATGGAGTGTTTAGGGATACAATTGACGACTGGTTTGATTGGGTACCTATAGTATTAGCGTTAGCGATTTCATAACCTATTTAATTTACTCGAAGATTATTTCCAGGAAATGGATACAAATATAATCAGCTCTTCCTCTGCTGTATCAATTTTCAATTTTCTTCGGTGGAATTGACTTTGCCGCAACTAGAATCCACATTACGTGACTTTTCATAGGATCGGTAAAGTACAAATTTGAAACCGCATACAAACACACAACCTCAAAGATAGATGGCATCCATATGCAATTGACAGGCCAGAAATATACATTTGGATTCTCTGTCTTGTGACCTTCTACTCATTCGATATTTTTGCTGCAATCTCTTGTGACTAGCATTCCATGTTTTGTACAAAACAAATCCATAGAATGACGAATTACCAGAGAATTCTCATTACCGAAACGGACAGCACTGGGCACACACAATCAATCTGACCGAATCGAATCGACAGACAATAAGAGTGTATCTAACGCAATACACAATAGATAGATTTGCTAAATTTTCAAAGAAAAAGGGTCATCCATAGATTTGATTCTGTCGCGACTTAACCTCAATGGCCATCCGAGTCAAGTGGATTTTTTTTTTCAATCTCCAACTGAAGTCCATTATTGGAGGTTAATTTGTCAAGATGATGCGATTGGATTTGTTTTGCTTTGTGGATTGTTTTGCGGAACCGTAATAAATTTGAATTTGAATGGAAAAGATGGAAATGCTGATACACAGCCGTAATTGGCTTAATTTGATTGAATGCATGGCCGAGTGTTTGCCTCTCGTAGAGATGACATCGTGGCACGGTGGTATTATGCACATTGGTGTATGGTATCTGTACCGCAATATTGCATGTAAAGTGATTCGTTTTTATTTTTACAATGATAATGATGTGGTTCTGTCACCACTACAATTACCACCAATGGCGAGATAAAACTGAAAGTTATAGGAAGTTCAATAAACATTGTCAATACGATCTTGTTAGATAAGCGGCGCGCGGATTGAGGTTGATGTTGTGTGGTGTATTCGAAGAGGAAGTAGGTATAATGTTGCACGATACATTCTGTGGTAAGTTAAAAGTGAAATGGCTCCATAAACACATATCGCACTTCCATGATGCGTCTGCATGGTATTTTGTTCCAAATGTGGATACACATTAAATTCTGAAGTGTGGGATGTACCTACTCGTAAGTTGGTTGGAATTTTTAAACGAAATTGTGGGAAGCGTACATTTTCTATTTTATTCCATTTTCTTTAATCTATTCGTATGAATATCTTTCCCTACATGGGCCTAGGTTCTAAAGAGCTATAGCAGCGGGAAAATCGCCGAACATCCACTAAGCGGAAGACGTCTTATTGACATTTTTTTTGGAAAGATCAAGCAGATCTTAAGACCCCAAAATTGTTTTCAATCAGATGAAAGAAGGTTTGGAATTATTAAATTCTCCTCCAAAATCAAATTAAAGTCTTTATAAATGACCTGTTTTTATGAGTTTTTTCTCAGTAAAGTAAAATCTTCAGAACGCAATTGCAAAAACACTAACTTGATACTTCTAAGAATCACACTAGGTACTTAACTTATTCCAACGAGGTTATACTACTACAGCCACTTGAAGCCAACATTCTGAGCTCTTGAGAAAATGTATAGTTTATAGCTTTCTGAAAGTGTTCATGATACTTTTTAGTAGTAAACGTGCGAGTAGTGAGAACGCTAAACCAAAAGTCGAGACCTAAACCAAAATAAGCAGTTTACAACACTTTCACACAAATGCTTGCATACCTACTTGCAGGCTGATTCGGAGCAAGTAAATCTGAATTTTTTAATATTGAGCATTTTTCTACTTCATTCTGATTCCATATTCACTAAAAACAACTCTCACTAGTTGATGCAACAGGTCCATATAGTATTATGGGCTTAGTTTCTCACAGCCATTCGTTTGTGTGCGTTTTTTTTTTATTTTTAGAACGAATGGAAGGGGCCTACAATTTTAGTTATACTCTCGGATGTTTTTCATACCCGAGCTACTCGGGATCATCAAATGTTAATATAATTTCCCATCGGATCCTGTAAACTAACAGGGCCCTTCAAACTTTTGGTTTTCTTTTTGGATGCGTCCAAAGGGTGTGTTATAGGGTGCGCCTTATTTTCAAACTTTTGAAATTACCTTCTCCCCCCCAATTCAATTTCCAACGCGGAAATTTGCATATTTCACTGTAATTCAGCTTCGGTTATCAATGCCGTCTTGAGGGCAGCTGGTTCTAGGAAGCCAAACTCTAGCCAATTTTCGATTCTGCTTCATTCGCGGCGGACTCTATCTGGGTCATGTGTTCAATTTTTAATGTCGAGCGTTACTACTGTGCAATTTATTTTTTTCCCTGTCTACCGTTTGACTAAACTTGAGTGTTGATAAGAAATGCCAACTAACTTAGATAGATCCTATCTGTTACCAATACCAATACCAATACCAAAACCCTTAAAGCAAATTCATAGAAACATTCCAAAACTACAGAAAATACATCTTAAAAAAAAAACAAAAACACTAAAATGCAGCCGCACCGCAACATGAGAACGGAATACTAGATATATAAAAAAAATTGGACATCAAAAGCATCAACCTCATTATTTAAATGTCCAACAGCTCGGAGGCTGTCTAAGCCGCAACCTAATCGAATTCATCGTTAAATTAATATTTCCTGTGTCTCTATACCATTCCCATGTGCCATAACTACAATTTCAGCCGCACATTCAACCAATCGATTCATTACCGCTGAAACTGCAAAACCATAAGCGATTCCGAAAAAGATGCATCTGCGGATTTTGCACAAATCACCACTACCACCGCACATCTCATGCGTATTCAGCGAAGAGTAAAATTTTATAATTACACCTCGTAATCATTTCGAAAGCAAGTTATCCATGCAGTGCAACTCATTGCCCACCGTCCGCATCGAGTTGGTTGGCCGGACCCGTCTCCTCCTTTTGGACCACACTCTGAACTTTGGCGCCATGCCAACGAATTGAAGTTTGAAGTGCCCGCAACCAGACAAAGCGCATATCTATGCAATGTACTGCACCACACTCATGTGGAACATGCAATAGTTCCTATGCTGCTAAGTATCTACATCTAGTACAATGTAGTGTATAGGTATACGAGAGGTGGTGGTGTCTCTCCTTTTTGCTTTTGTTTGACCCCGATGTTAAGTTCAGCAAACCCTTGAAACTCAGTCTCAGTTCACGGTTGGCGGTTGTTGTCCCTTCCAATACGAGAATAAAATAAATTTTCACAGGGGTTCACAATACAATACCATGGAGTCGGTCAGTCGAAATGTTGAGAACCCCTTTTCAAGAACAAACCAGAACCAGATACCACAGCGTGGAATGACATAATTGCTCAAGCAACCACCAAAGGTCAGAGACAATGATCACCTGCCTGATCTGACTCAGGCATAAGTCGATTGAATCGACACGATCGTGCATAAAGTACCCACTCCAAGCAAATATGAAATTCTCATCGTAGGTCGGCTTAAATCAAAACAATGATGACTGCGCGCCTGACTGAATGTCTTCCACTTCCAAAGAATCTCAATCTCAAAGACGTCGACGACGTCGTCCGTCGGATAGTAATTGAGAGGTGGTCTCGTATTTCCACTGACATTTCAATGGTAAACGATGACCCAATAAACACCGATGCAGGGTGAGAGAGTAGGTATCGGATTTCATGCGAACATGATCCGATCTAACCTTATTATGCTTGTTTACACGTAGTAGTTGAAAAAATAAAAAAACAAAATTGTATACCTACCAGAGACTGGCACTGGACTGAATTCCGTCAAAGGGACTACCGTCTTCCTACCTAACCTAAGCTATTAACATTTTTAACAAATGTGAATATGCGTACGATTAGCATTTAAGAAAACTACTTTGGATGGTTGTATTTCGATACTGAGCAACAAAATGTTTCTATTGTTGTCACCTAATGAAATTGTAAATATTTTGAAGCGTGTTTCTGTTATAATTTTTATTTAATTTTTTTTATTTTGTGTAGCCATAGACTTCAACGCAAGGTGGACGATATTTATCACCCAATTTATTTTAATGGGATATACTAATAACCGTTTAGCCAAATTGAGGAAAATACGCCAGATTTGATTTTTATTCAAATTCGATTAGGCATGGAAATTTGGAAGCTATCTCTCTGAATGCATCAACATTCAGAGTGGTGTGCTTTTGGGTCCGGCCCATTGTGACTACTGGTGATTTATGAACAAAAATCTACTACTGATAAGAATAACGAAATTGTTAGTTGTTATAATTGCAAATGGGCATATTAAAACATCAAAGATGTCTGGTATAAAGCGACATGAAAAGCAAGAGAAACGGTTGTTAGTTTACGGAACGGGAATTTTGCGTATGGAACAATTTTGAACATTTGGGAAATGTTAGAAATTGTGCCAACAGATTTGTGGATACAGCTAAATATTGGAATTTTATGGAATTATATCGATTTCCTTTCAGGGGTTTCATTTTAAAAATATGTCTCCCAACGTGTACCAAGAATCCTTTAAATTTTAGTTTAAATTTAATATAGCAGTTGCTTATATGGGACAATTTTGAACAATTGGGAATTGATCGAAATTCTGTCAACAGCGCTGTCTACAATCTTGGCTTTTATGAAATTGTATCGATATTCTGAAAATAATTTTCCTAAATTGTGAAGAAATCCTTTAAATGGCTATGGCTATGGCTATGGCTTAATTATAATAGCAGCAACAATTAATATTGATTGTTTTTTTTTTTGAACAAATTTTAACAGTTTTGAACGATTGGTAAATAACCGTAGTTGTGGAAACGATTTTGTGGAACAGCTACATTACATACTAGGCTTTTGTTAAATTTGATTAATTTTTTGCCTCGATTTTGTAACCAATTCCCTAAACTTGTACCGACATCTTTAAAATGTTGACTTAGTTTTGGCAATATTTACTTTAGGTACATCTAAGATGTGATATTTGTGTTTTTCTGGGGGTTGAACCTGAGAATCTTTGCTCAGTAGCCCAGCACACTAACCTCTAAGTTAATGGTTATATTTATGGTTATGAACCTTACCTGTTTCCAGAATCCTTTTAGGTGCCAGCAAGATAATGGTTTTCACAATAGATTTTGACATCTAAAAACGCTCTTGTCCTATTTCTAACCGCCTCGACTGCTATTGGATTTTGGAAATGAATTGACTTCAAAAATTTCATTCACACCCTTGGAGGAATTTCTTTTCATAGTTTTAAGACAATCGCCAAGAGACAGCGAAGCGGATATACTCCTAGTCTATTCGAATTCTTTTAAGAACTTTATTGAATATTTTGTCGTCAGAAAATTCCACTCATATGGTTTTATTTTGTTGTTCTTGCTGATAGTTCTTCTTCTTGGCATTATCATCTTCAACATCTGAGAGGTCCTAGGAATGTTTTCTATAATAGGAACTGGTAGCTGAATTTGCCCAATATTTGAACTAGAAATATTATTCGTCTGCATTAATTTGATAATTGTCTAGATAAACCTCAATTTTACAATAACAGAAAGTAACTTTTCAAAGAATTGAAGCTCGAGATACAGCTGTTTGAGTAGTTATTTTCGACGTTGGTCGGTGTTAGGCTTACTTATTTAGGCGGCTCTACAGTTCGGGGTGAACCGAGGCCTAAGCTGACAAGCCTCTACAGTTAGCCCGGTCCAATCTTTCTCTCGGAGCGACCGTGGATATCTTGATCAGCTTTAGATAGAACTGAAGCTTCAGTGCCATAAAGCAGGACTGGAATGATCAAGGTCTTATATGCAGAATCTCCTTAGATAAAGTCCCTATCACTATCACAAATCACTATCACTACTTCAAAGTTATAGCCGTCAATCGTGACGTTTCTATACTAGCAAACGTACCAGTAACAGCTCGCTCTACCAATTATGTCAATATCATCGGCGTATGCAAGTAATTGGACGGACTTTTGAAACATCGTGTCTTGTGTGTTGGCCTGTGAGTTTCGGACAATTCTTTCAAGTATGATGTTGAAAAAGTCGCACGACAGCGCGTCACCTTGTCTAAGTCCTCTTTTGACATCAAAGGTTTCGGTATAGGGTCGCCAACGACCTTGATGCAACAGCGAGCTTTCTGCATCGTCATCCTACACAATCGAACGGGTTTTGCAGGGATGCCAAAGCTAGACATGGCTCTGTATAGCTCGTCTCTATAGATACTGTCGTACGCGGCTTTGAAATCGATGAATAGATGATGGGTATCGATTCGGACTTCTTTGGTTTTTTCCAGGATCTGCCTAAGTGTGAAAATTTGATCGACGGTGAGTTTTCCTGGCCTAAAACCGCACTAATAGGGGAAATCAGGTTATTTACAAAGGGTTTAAGGCGCTGTAGTTGGCGCAGTTGAATGGGTTTCTTGTGGACCAGGCAAACGATGCTGAGATTCCATTCATCGGGAATGCATTCATCTGACAAAATTGAGTCGGTGTTAAAAGTGCTTGAAAAATTCTTCCAAGGTTTTCTACGACTGACAGTAATAAAATGTCACTCAAGGTGGCTTGCGTTTTATGTCACTGTGAGTTAATTAATTCATATGAATTAAGAAGAAGTTTTATTAAGCACCAATATTGCCGATCTCATGAACTGGAGTTGGCAAGTTAATTGGGATTCGTAATTGTTTATAAAGACTCTCAAACCCTGCTATTTTTGTGAGTTGTTTGACATTTATTAAGACTACAGCAGATTTCATATGATATATAATATATATTCATATTTTTTTGTTAAAAAATTACTATAACTTGGCTTTCATAAAAATACTTAAAATCAATTAAATAAATAAATAGGTGCCGCAACAGGCGGTAGAAACCCTAGGCCTAGCTTCTCGCAACCATTCGTTTGTGTGAGTTTTTATTTTTGGGACGAATGGAAGGAAGGGACCTACAATTTTATGCCGAACGGCTGAATTGAGAAGCTTTTTCAGGGCAGTTATACTCTCGGATGTTTGTCAGACGTTCGCGAGAATTGACGCAGTAGAAAAAACCTTAAGATGTAATTTGTGTTTTCCGGGGATCGAACCTGGGATCCCTCGCACAGCAGTCCAGCACACTAACCACTGCGCTACTGCGCCCACTTAACATCAATTAAGCAATGTTAAATCCTCTGGACGGGCAAAGTACTTCTCTTATACGAGATATAGTTAAGAACAGAATATCCCAAAATTTGTTCGTTGAATAGCATTTCAACATGTTCCCCAATAGTCAAAAAAGTTATTACTTCTGGTTTTCCAGAAATACTCTAAAATTTTTAAATAACGTGGCCATAGGTACTTGACAGCTCTCGTCCCATTTTCGTTTTCAGTTTTGTATCCTTTTCAGGTGCAACCCACATGAATCGCGCTTATAAAAACACAGTTACCTCATATATTTTACCTTCCTCCTGCAAGTGGCTATGTCTATGAGGAGTGTTTTCAATGAGAGAATTATATTTTCGGTATATTTTAGATATTTTTAAAATTATGTAAAAAAAAAAAAGAAAACAAATTAACGTGAAAGCATCAATATAACTTTTTGTGCTTCATGCGAATTTTGTGAAGCGCCATTATAGTAAATGGAAGACACATACTCATACACTCTGGCCCTATAGGAATGTGAATATCTTTTTATTGGGGTCACGAACTCAGAATAGGTAGGTGGGTATGAATTGAATTATAAAATTCGAAATGATTTTTCAAATTTGGGTTATAAAATATTTCGCATGAATTCATAATATGCAAACTCACAGACAAAGAGAGAGAGAGAGAGAGAGAGAGAACGTGAATGAGAGAGTGTATTGGGCAAAGATAAAACTGGGTCGAGCTTATTGCACATTTTTTCCTCCTTTGGACATTATTCTTTCAGTTTGTTCAATGGCAGATATTTTAGCCATAAAAATGAATGAAGAACGCCTTTATTCTATAGACTTATATGCAAGTGTGGCTGAAATATTTATTCGGTCTCTGCGCACATCAGTATCGATAAAAGTAATTAAAGTTTTCTTTTGTGAGGGTTTTTCTTTTATGGACAAATATTGGAACGCTACTGATGTGTATGAAACAAGTCAAAACAAAGACTTCCAATTGGAACATGTAGATCTCGCGTTAAACGATGCCCTAAAGCCACACATAATTTACAAAATACATAGCTGCAGGCAACAAACAACCAACCAATACCAATTTGAATCGACAAAAAAACCACCTAACAAGCACTCTTCATCACGGGAATCCTTTCAAGGTATTTTTTTTTGGTATCATGTATCTCGCAGCAATCTATATATGCCAGCCAGACAGACAAAAAAAAAAAATACTAACACCCAGATTCAGCGCCCAGTAATCTGCTAATTCAAATCCTTTCCACACCTTTCGATCGATGACACGAGTTCCTTTTTGTATGTTCGTCTTTGTTGTATGAATGCAAATATTTGGTCAAAGAGAAAACACCCGACAGCGGTTTTTGTTTCGCTTTTTATCCATGTGTAGATTTAATGACTTATTTTGGCATCCCAAACCACACACCGAACGTGAATGCAATAAGAAAAAAACAACTACCTACACACCGTTTATATACGATTTTTTTTTTATTCGCATGAAACTTTTAAAATTTTTGCTCCAGAATTGCAGCATCACTGAACGAGTATCCAATTAAAAAAAAAGTCCTTCAATAAACTGACACGGACATTCGGTATATGTTTCTTGCCAATCAAGAATGGCGGATACAAGTTATCGATTCAAATAATGTGCGGATGCAATTTTGCAGTGAGCCCAAAAATCGCTAGAGGAACTGATATGAAATTGCATTCGTCTCTGTCGAAGGGGAAATGTTATTTTGCATGTGTATGTTGTATTTCGGACAGCGGCAATTACAGACGAGTCTGTTCTTTTGATGTTCGCAGTGGGCGGCTATGCACCCCCTGCTGAAATCGACTTTATTGGCAGTGGACAATGAATGAACGGGTACGCATTGAGGAGGAAACAATAAAAGGACTTTTCGTGTATTTAGGGCGACTAAACTGCCTTCGACATAGCTGACCTGCTGTGAGTTGGTAAACGTTGGGATTAATTACTCGAAGTATGTAATTAAAGTTTCCTTGGATCGCATTAGAGGATGGAAGATTGAAGTTATTAACAATTTCGAAGAGACAACGTGGCTAAAATCTGTCTGTCACATTTGTTAAGCACGGCTTCTGAAATCGCTGCATTCAAAAAACAAGTACAATTAGGTGTACCAAAAAAAAGGTGATGCTGTTGTAAGTTGTAGCCGAAGATATATCCTTATAATGGATCACAAGTGTCAGTGTAGGTAGGTATAGGGTTCTTAAATGAAGACTTACGAATTCCCGATCTTCCGCCAACTACTGTAGGTCACCACAAGTCGTAAGAAGAATAGATTTCGGACTTGATCGAACCACCTCATCCTTGGAATACTCAGAGCAACAAAATCACTGGAACATGGACGGCTTTGCAAGCTATCATATTCTTTCGGTCATTACTCAGATCTCATAGCCATATAGGTAAGAGTTGGAACAAACACCAAATTAAAGACCAAAAAACTAGGTTTGACATCGAAATCGGTCACCCTGCTAACAGAATGACCTTGCTGTCTCAAAATTGACCACCCTGACCAATACCATAGAGGAAAATACAGCATTAATTCTTCCTTACTTTGTCTTATGTGAGTCGCCATACCGGGGTGGACCACGGTCTCAACCAATAAGCCCTTCCATCCACCAGATTGGATCGCTAGCTGGTTGAGGTTGCTCTCCAATTGTGCACGTCACCTGAGGTGGGGTCTTCCTCTGCTTCGTTGTCCTTCAGGGGTGGACTCAAAGACTCGTCGGGCTGGTTCGTTGTTGTCCATACGCTGACCCAATCATCTCAGTTAGTGTAATTTGAGAAATTGGTTCAAGTTTCTATATATCCCATAAAGTTCGTCATTGAATATCCTCCTCCGCAACTTCCGGCGATACAAACTTGACCGAAACTTGAAGAATCTTTCTCTCAAAGCGTGCCAAACATTTTTTATCAGCTTTCGATAAGGTCCATGCTTCTGCACCATATATCTACAGCAGCACCGGGACGATTAAGGTCTTGTGCAATATTTCCTTGGTTCTGTAAGAGAGGGCTTTATTTTTTAGATGCCTTCTTAGCCCCAAGAAACAGCGATTAGCAAGAGTGATTCTTCGCTTGATTTCTACGCCGACTTCTTTCTGCGAGGTGATTGTAGAGCCTATAGGTACATAAAGTCTTTAACTATTTAACGATGGTATATCTGTCCACTGTGACGTTTTGTCCGAGTCGTCGATCTTCAGAGGTTCTTTCTTGATGACAGCATATATTTCGGTTTGTTCTCATTAGCAGCCAGTGCCAAACTCATATTCGCCGTCTCCGTTTCAATGCTTGCAAACGAGCTACTGATAGCTCCCCGAGTTCTCCCGATAATGTCATAATATAATCTGCATATCCAAGTAGTTGAACGAACTTTTGAAAAATTGAACCTCTGATGTTGGCTTGCGAGTTCCGTACAAATGCTTCAAGAACGATGTTAAAGAAGTTCCATAATAGCGCGTCTTAAACTTTTTCGACATCAAAGGGCTCCAAAGTGTTCTTTCCCACTCTGACGGGGCAGCGAGATTTCTCCATCGTCATCCTGCACAGTTTGGCACGGATGCCGAAATTTGGCATGGCTTTATATAATTCATCCCTACATACGCTATCATCATAGACGACCTTGGCGTCGATAATGTAGTGGTATATATCAACCTGGAATTCCTGCGTTTTTTCTTAGATCTGCCAAAGTGTGAAAATTTGGTCGATTGTTGACCTTCTTCCTGGCCTAAAATCGCACTGACTCCTTCCACCATTCGTAAATGAGTTCCCGAGATACTAAAATTTCCAAACCTTCTTCAATGGAAGACTCAACTATGTAGGTTCTTCTAGGCTCCCTGCTGTGTTATGTCTGACAACAATTTTGCACCAACAGATTCCAAGAATTCGTAAATTGTAGGCTGTCTAAAAGCATTTTTTTTTCTCACTACAATGACATGTCTCAATGATCCAACTGCCATAACGAAAAATGTCACCTTACATAGTCGCGATAATCTTCAATGGTGAATTTGAAACATTTTTCAAGTCTAAAAGTATAATGGGGAACAGGAAAGCCCTGTAAATATAATTCCTTCTTTTTTCGAAACGAAATGAACTTAAACCATACCACTCTTACACAAGAATCCTTTCGGCCAACCACTTACAAACAGGGAAAACCAAAAAAAAATTGTTCTCTCTTACAATTTAATTGTAAAAACTTCTGGCCACTTAGAAGACAACATGAATTCGAATTTCCTTCACTGGATATCCACTTCGAATGTACAAAATTAGCCCTGGCCAACAGTACTTAGAAAAATAATCACTCATACATTAGACGAAGATCTTCGTTAGTCATCCCTCCATCTACATTCCTGAGTTCAGTTGAAGAATGCTCTAGAAAAAAAAAAAACAATCTCTCAAAAAGGACACTAACCAACCAACCACCAATCATGGACGGTGGTCAGACATTGCATTCAAGCGCATCTGCATCAACATTCAACATCCATGAGGAAAACTAAAAGGACATGCAAACAAAAAAAGAGAAAAACCTCCAGGAAAATCCTCAAATGAATTGAAGTAATAAAAATGTGGACACCACTACAACTGCACACTAGGGATTTGGCATTGTTCGGCTGACTTGTGTGTTGTTATCGTCTGTGTCCTTTTTGCACCCTACCAAACGTTGCGCCCTGCTCATTTCAAAAATTGATTTCATCTTGCTTCTTGGTCTGGCATGGCACATCAGGGTGAACATTTCTGGGACCTATGCCAAAAAATTTATTCGGTGTGAGTTCATTGCACTTTCCCTTTGGTCGCGTCCCCTGGCTGGCTCGCTCCACTCGACCGCACCACAAGGGATGATTGTACCTATATAGATCGAAAGATGCCAACTATAGTTCAGGAAAAAATAAGAAAAAAATAACTCACAGTCCATCGTCGGTCGTCGTTGTCCCTTTGCATTTTGTTTGTAGCTATTTCTGGGAAAAACAAAGATCACAGGCTAAACTGTGGCTGAAAGTAAAGAAGACAACGAAATTGTCCTTAAAATTTGGATGCGGGGTGCCATGTTTATCTTTACTCTGTTTTTTTTTTATATTCTCCTCAACTGTGTGCAGTACAGGTCATAAGCATCATCATATCCGCTTTTGTTGGGTTCTGTGGAGGCTAGCACGGGTTTGTACTGCGTTATATTGGTGCGTTCTATAATAACAATGGAAAAACTAATAACACGGATTGTGCAGGGTTATTGGCCTCAGTTCAGGGACACAAAGAGATTGTGTTAGGTATACATTATTGACTCTATATAGATGTGTGATCTTGGTATGTACCGTGTCCAACAGAGGCTTTTGTGAGTAATAAAGGGATAGAAGAAAAAGGCACAAAATCATTGAGATGCTAAATTACTGAATTAAGGAATGAACAAATGGAAGGGTTTTATTATTCAAACATTGAGAGAAATGATTACAATCGACGAATAAATAAAATAAGCGCACACTGACGCCGAATACAAGAGGCTATGGGGAACATAGCGAGACATATTAAGACGATTTGGTAGAACCATAATAACTGCAACTGCATAATGTATATGTATATCAATAAGTTTCATACTACCATCTTTCTTTGGATGTCTACGTATACCTAGCTAATCACTCCTTCAAGGCATTCGAAGCTTGATTCCCGGTTTTCGAGGTCGCACAAAGCCTGTAAGCTATTTCACTATAACACATTTTTAGTTCTAAAATTAAAGGGTGTCAGAAAATTCATAAAACAACTTTTTAATTAAAAATTGTAAAATTCTTGATTCAAAAATTATACAGTATTAGCGGACCCGGCGAACTTCGTCTCGTCTCGCCTTCAGATCATGATGGAATAAGTATAAGGTGGTCTCGTCGGCAAAAAGTAGTCCCTTAACGACACGTTTTTCTCTTTATTCAGCGTAGTAAGTGTACGTTAACGAAGCGTTAAGGGACCAAAAAACGAACGAGTCGGCAGCCGACGAGACCACCTTATACTTATTCCATCATGCTTCAGATAAACTCCAGAGTGATAATAAAACACAGATAGTTCAAATTTCAATATGATTCATTGGAATGGAATCGAAATCTATAGAGAGTGATGTGATAAACAATGTTTTTCGATTTGTTTTCCCGCGCAAAAACAAAAAAAGAAGACGGTTTGCCAACACGCGAACAGGCAACGTACAGCTGACCGTGCGAAAAACAGGGAAATTCGAGATTAATCCCACAGACTACCAATGATTGACCTTAAGATTTATTGATTGTCATCGCAAAAGCCAATCGAACGGGGAACTGAATCCGCTTGAATTGGAATGGAAGATCTGTTGGAATAATCGGAATTCGTGGGATAAATTCCTCTCCTTTGAATTTGCCCTTGATGATCGTCGCTTGAATCACATTGTTCATCAGTTTCTTGAAGGACAATCGCGTACCGTTGCACAATTTCGGATGATTCAGTTTTCGCAGCATAATAATGATCGACCCCACCTTCAGCTGTAAATTATGCGGTGGAGTTCCTGGTACATCAAGCGAGTTCAAAAATTCCGTCGGATAATTAGTCGCTTCATCCTCGTCGGTCACGCTGTCAACGGATTTGTACGAATGCAGTTCTCCAGCGATTTGACTTTGAATAATGAAATTCAAGCTATCGACGTCCTTATCCTTCGCTGCTAGTATTACCTGTTCACTAATCCAATCGAGATTTTTATAATTTTGTGCAATTCCGGGGAACATCTTGGTAATGAGTTCCTCCTTCGACGATGTGAATTCGCAAAAAATTTCCGGGAACAATATCAATCCAGTCGAAACATCAACGGGAATTTGGCCATTGCCAAGCGCCAGCAGGTTAACTTCCCCACCCAAAATGCACGCAAAACGTCTTTTATCACAATGAATTTCACAATTATTCGAAATTCTCCAAGCTTCACAACGAATTGTCCGCCTTTACATCATTTTCCATTCGAAAATCCATTCCGGAACAATTATGCACACGAAATTCCATACCAAAAATCAATTTCCGGAGGATTTTCCCAACATTTTTTTTAGAAGAACCTAAGCCAAATCGGCCCAGTTGTTCTCAAATTTCGATTTTTCTGTTTTCCAAGCTTTTCCGGAGGGTTTTCCCAAAACGTTCTTTTAGAAGAACATTCTCCTGGCAATTACGAACAACTGAAAAAAAGTTGAGCCAAATCGGCCCAGTTGGTCTCAAATTTCGATTTTTAACTTTTCCGGAGTGTTTTCCCAAAATGTTCTTTTAGAAGAACATTCTCCTGGCAATTACGAACAACTGAAAAAAAAGTTGAGCCAAATCGGCCCAGTTGTTCTCAAATTTCGATTTTTCTGTTTTCCCAACTTTTCCGGAGTGTTTTCCCAAACCAGGGAAATCTAAAAGAACATTCTCCTGGCAATTACGAATAAGTGAAAAAAACTTGAGCCAAATTGGTCCAGCCGTTCTCAATTGATGAATTACTATACATTTTTGCCACCATTTTTATATACAGTTTGTCAAGGAATTGTTTTTACAAAGGAAAACAACTGGTAATACTCCGTTCTTGAATTTATGGTACTATTTCATATGGTATTTTTGGAACTTTGGGGGCGTGCCACGCCCAAAGGGTAAGAGAGCGCCAAATTTTTTTTGCAGATTTGAGCTCAGAGCATTAAAATCAATCGGTTTAATTAAAAAAAGTTGTTCTTTTTCGAATAGGCAGTAAAGTAAAATCTACTACGTATGGTGGGGCATTGCGCGCTCACCGCCCTCTATCTCAAAAACGGTTGAGCGCATGAAAAAAATGGTAATAATGAAATTTGTTGAAAATTTTATGGTCTACAATTTTGTAATACATGTTAACATCATTGGAGCAACAGGAACTTAGATAATCGCGAAAAACTGATTTTGTTGACCTTTGATCTTGAATAACTTACGACGCAGACACGAGATTTTATGAGACTTTTGAGAGAACATTTAGAACACCAAAATTAAGGTATAAACAAAAATTCAGCTTATTATCTCTCATTCCGAGGTTAAACGCTAAAATGACTGGACTATAACACAAATATGGCTTCTCCTTAAGGCGTTACTAGAAAAAAAATCCATCGGCGTTAAATCGACTTATTTGATCGTCCAATTCTGAACACCAATAGGGGAAATCATACGAAAGGGAAATGACTCCGCACCAAATACTGGCACATTGAAGCAGCATTTGTTTCTCAACAATCACTCATGGATTTTCTGAATCACAATATCGACAATTTTGACGATTGATAAAGCCATCGAGAAGAAAATGAAACCAGAATCGCGACATTAATTATTTTTTAAATATTGCTCAACAATTAAAACTGATTTTTTCTTTCATGTAGCGTTCAATTTTTAATAAATCTGAACTGCCAGATGATGGTTTTTTTTTTTCACTGGCAACACTTTACCCCACGAATGGCGCAAAATTCAAATCTTGCGTGCATTTTCGAACACCTCTTCCAACTCTCAATTGAGCAGCGGTTTTCAGTATCTGGAACATATGTACATACAAAGGCCCGTCGAATTACCTATTAAGAAAATGTATGGGCATTGGGCATCAACTCCAAAGATTTATATACCCACCAAATTTTTTTACAAACCTATTATCAGCTTGGGTATCCTTTATTTTCGTATATATCAATTTTATTACAAACTAGTTTCTCCCCGCGGTCCTCAGGATTTTGTACAAAGAGTCTTTTATATTTCAATTTCATGAAGGACTTCCTATGAAAATACCTGAGGAAAAATGGTTTCAAGTTTTTTTTGTATTGATCTAGATTTATGACTACACATTTTTTACTTCTTTACCAATGTACAAAATTTCAAATTTATACGATGCGGTTCGCGAGTTATGAAAAAGGCCTCATTGGGATCATGGCCAATAACTCGGCCCAAAGCAAAATTTCAAAAATCGGAGGAATTTACTTTCTTTATTTCTTATATAGAGTAGTTTCCAGCAGATCGGATCCAAAATAAAATTGTTCCCATATAAACTTTGACCCTCTATTTGACCCCTTCCTTATTGTTTGTATATATTCTGAAGGGAACCTCTGTGCAAAATTTCAGCTTTCTAGGGCAAAGGGTTTGGGCTTATTTGCCAATTTCCTCTTGAAAACACTCAGTTTTATTGAGTTTGAACCATGATTTACCTAAATTAGACATATTTTTGATTGGGTGTAGCCATTTATTTACCTTCATTAAAATAGCTCCCTGATCTCGGAACAGATTCCTACAGCTTCGTATATGCGGGTCTTATAAATTGATCGCCATTGTTTATGGTCTCCTAGATAGATATCTGTAGAAGATGTTCCAACAGCTCTGTATATGAGTTTTACGTATCTTCAAAAATTAACTCAGTAGCGTTGTGAACTCTATCTAAGGATCTTACAAACTCTTTTAAGATGCTGCCTTAGCTAACATTGAGGGATTTGAAGGAATAAGACATAATATTATTTTACTCACACAATCAACAGTTCATAATATGCAGAAGACAGAGTTGTCTACCTCTATTTGGGAGAAGTGGATAGTATCCTGGATTTGTGAGCGAGGGGTCTCTGGAAAAACACAAATTATACCACTGATGCACAAAAAAAAAATCCATGGGTATGCATAGTATTATATATAACTTTCCTGTCAATCTGAATTCACTGGCTTGAAGTTGGCGGCAATTTCGTAGGTCCCCTCCATTTGCCTCAAAAACTAAAAACTCACAAAAGCCAAAGGTTGTGAGAAGTTATGTCCATCATACGGAGCTATTGCGCTAACTATGTACTTATACCTTTTCTTATAGTGCCTCTAAGGTTTTCTTGCAAAATACTGACCAAATTCTCCTTTGCCTCGATTCAAAAATATTCCAAATTGTCGATAAACGTTAACGGGCTTTTCGTTAAAGGTTCTCAATATGCTCGCGTCGTCCACTTCGACTCTACCATGGAATTGTCTTGTGTTTCAACGTCGCTATTTCAATATCTCCCAAAAGTGTTTTTCATTCCAATGACAACTTGTTTGTATGTGGTAACGAAGTTCATGGGATTGATAGCCATTCGAATGACCATTTAGCCACAGTCTATGGGACATTCTAAAGTCTAGTTTTTATCAGCTGGGTGACGAGATGTGTCTGAGATTTGTTTGGCTAAAACTCATCTGTGAACTCTTCTTTTAGTTGATGATTTTATGGAGTGGTATCCGATAAAGCCTGTCAAGAATTTCTCCACTCAGTGTATTCTCGTTAATGTGGCGTTAACCGCCAATCTAGTTCTTGAGTTCAGCGAAAAATTAGTCCAGACAAATCTAGTCGACCTTTTGAGTATGCCGCATATACAGCTGTGTTCATCAAAATAGTAGTGCATCTCTCTAAAATAGTCAAAAGTAAATAAATTTTGACCGAACGTAACGGAATTTTGAAATTTTTATTCTCTTCTTAGCATTCTAAAGAAAAAGTTTACATCCTTATATTTTTCAACGGAAAAAGTACCGTTTCATTTGGTTCAAGTTTTGTGTAGAGCAGCACTACTATTTTCGTAAACGCAACTGTATGTTTATGGAAGCAGCTTCCCAACGCTCATGCACTTGTTTGTGGACTTATCAAATTAATTTTACAACCATTCTAAAAAATTTGGAATTTTGAAAACGAATCTAATAAATATTAGGGACAAACAAATTGAAATAAATTTTAATTAAATAAATAAACATTGTCAAGAAAAAAAATTGTAATCTCTACCGGCGCCATATTTACCGATTGCTGGCGTCAAATTTGACACCTTTTATTGTTGATTAATAGTTCGACTACAATTTGTCGGCTTTGTTGGCATTATCCGATGCGTTCTGCTTGATTACGTAAATTAGTAAACAAGTATTCAGGCATTTCATCACGAATGTGGAGTTCACCTTTACAATGGGTATCTATTTTTATACCTTCCACTTAAATAGATATTCATATAATTAATGTAATTTATTTTCCCATTTCCTTTAAATGAAGTAGTTATTTATATTTTCAAAGAAGTATGAAAATAAATTTGAAGGATATTTCTTTGTTAACCAGGATATCAAATCAAATAGATACTATGTATTTGAATATCATAATGATCTACCTAACAGAGTCCATATTGAATGGCATAAGGATAACCATCTTGAACCCAGCATAAATGCACTGTAGGAGCAAGCTTTTGAATTGTGGTTTAATTAAATTTTATTAATTGTGTACCTAACCTACACCACAAAGGATATGTCTAGAGGCATTATTAAGTTTGTTACTTGGAACTTAGAAATTGTGGTTTTTGGGTGTATAATGTAAGCATAGATGTGCTCTGAATTTTGTAATAACATTTTCTTGCAATAAACTGCATTAGATGAGTTGGTTGACTCCCATCTTTGAATAGTTAACACTAACGATATGAATTTAAGGAACTCGTTAATATACTAACTTAAATCATGACTCAATTAAAGCATGTTTATACTATATCAAATTTGTAATTTTAAAGTCCACATTGTAGCCTTAGGTGGGCCAATAAGTTAATGAAAACTAAAACAGATGGCGTTGCAATCTCAAATCATATAGGCCGCATTCAAGAATCTAGTCAAGGTAAGTCGACTTGAATTGTCTAGATTCAAAATGACCTCAATGCGAAAAACTAACTTAAATTGTCGGTACTATGTCACTTATTGACAATATTGTATTTTTTTCTCATGAGATCCAAGTTTCTGGTTGGTGCTCTTGCTCTAGGTACACGTCAGGGCAACCTGCGCTCTCTCATGCTCTCCGATAACCTAATAGAAATGTCTAAACAGGGTTCTCCAGAAACATGTTGAAGCAAATAGACGTAAACGTCGAGTAAGTAAATCGAGAAATTCTTGACTAGATTCGTCGTTGTTGCGGACGTAGACGTCAATTGAGAAAACTGTTCACGTGACCAATTTTGCCCAACGAAAACTCAACAACATGCATTTTGAAAGCTGTCAGACTTAGTAAACTAGATTTTTGAAAGCGGCCATTCATTTTGCTTGTCAAGAAACATCTTTCAAAAGAACGTAACCAAATTTGTTGACAGATCTGTCAAACAGTTTTGCTATAATAGTCATTTGAAATTGACGTCTACCAGAAAGTGAATTTCAAGTAGATACTCATTAAACACCAAAAACTCATTAATTACCACCAAGAAAACCAAACAAAAGTTTGAAAAGTATTACAGAGACTTTTGCCCATCAAATGGAACCATCTACCAATGGTTTATGCAAATTTCGAAGCAGTGGTATACCAGCAAAAGGGATGCCAAACGTTCTTTTCTCCCAATTCAAGTGCAAAACGCCAGAAATGGTCTATAAAATCTACGGTATTATTATTGGTATTGGATCATCATCGAGGTGAGCAAACTTAAAGAGGTTACATGTATCAGTGATTTCAATTTTGCAAAAATATTTCGTTATTAAAAAGCTATCTGCCAGATGTTAACAAAATTGACAACAATCGCAGTCATTTAATAACTTTTAAGACGAATTTCAATTACAATCAGAATGAGGTTTTACGCCGATTTGTGAGCAAAATCACACCATCTGGCGGTGTAAAAGTTCTCTTGCACCAGGACATTGTGATCCACAATTTCCATAGACCTATCTACTCTACATTGTTGACTATGATTTGAAATTTATTCCACTGAAAATGATAATTCAGCCTATTACCAATCGCATCTATTGATAGTACCTAATCGTCGTGGTCAATGAACCTTTTTATAAATTGATCTTGTTTACCTGTAACCATCCATTACCCCTACTCCACAGAGGCCCAAACATCAATGTTGTTGAATGGGATTACCAAAGGCTTAATGATAATCCAAAGGTGCGTGGTCTTCAAAAAATGATACAACCTATTTCAACCGATTAGACGCATTGTAATACAATAATCACAATTTGTATAACTAACAATGTGGGCACCCATGGCTTTTGGGCATCCGTTGCAACGGTATACGTTTCCCATCATTGATAACCCAACATTTTATTAACTTCCAGTTCGCCTGAGTTTCGAACTGATTAACATTTTCAAACAAAACCACGGAACAGCGTGAGAAAAACAGGGACAAATAGTCATACATTTCCATAAATACGCGGCATTTGGTGTGCAGAGTGCAGCAGAAATTAGTTTCCAATTTTAACTCCACAAAACACTCGCATTGACAGCGGTATTGAATAATTATAAGCAATTCATCTGAACCACAGGTGCTAAAGTACGCGGCTCATAATTATCATGGTTTTATAGATAGTGCGGCCTGTGGCGACCTAATGACCCTTTCCAATAATGTCGTTTTTTTCAGAATCAAAAAAAACATTTCTTAAACTGTTCCATATTGGCTCAAAAAATACTCTTCTATTGATTCTGAGAAGAGAATTTTCGCACTTACACAAGACAGTGCAATTGTTATATTTTATACACGCCAACTGATAGCAGCCATACATTATTTTTTGACATTTCACCAATACCTGAGTGGAGTCGACCAGAAGTAGTTTCCTTGTTCCATTTGTTTTTCGAATGCGTGAATCCCCGAGTGAAACCAATGGAAAACGAAATAAGTTTGCTCGATGTGATCACTGATCGGCCCTAGGGCGCAAAAACCCCATGGAAACCCCGGCAATTTAGTTTCATGTCAAACCCAGAGATATAACCCTGAGACCTGTCACTTAAAAAATGTAGTAATATTCCTGTTTCGACAGCTGGGGGACTGTATAATATATTTATATTATCACAATAAATTTTCTTATAAATTTTTCGCTTAATTTTTAAATTAGAATTGACAAACAAAACATTCCCTGATTGAGTTGATGATACAGAAGTAATATAGTAAACAAACTATTAGTGTTCTAATTTTGGTTTAGCCGGGCGTGTCGGTCTTGAACACATTCCCCCCTTGAAGTCTCTGCTTCAAAGTCCACTGGCGGCCGACACAACTTCTGAACCGGACGTTCATACCTGGTTTTTCCATTTTTTGCATTATCATTTCCTGCTTCGACGCATACGTTGCGTACCCGACCGTCTGCTCCAGGGTAAATTTCTACAACCCAAGCCATCTTCCAAAACGTGTACGGTGTATTTTCTTCGCGCATGATAAGGGATAACTAATTCGCCGATATTCAAGTTAGCTTGGGTTTCATTCCATTTCGGCCGCTGCTGATACTAATGGTACCTATATCCTGTAGATTCGACCCGAACGGCAATGCTATTGGCTCTCCATTCATTAGATGCGCCAAAGCTCTGATCCTCCGGATCGTCCGCTGATAGCGGACGAGAATTCATGATCGCACTTGTTTGTGCCAACATCTTTTGGAATGCGCTACTTGAAAGCGAGTGTGGTCCAATTACCCTACGCAAATGGTACTTCATTGATTTATCAGAATTCCATTCCATGTATAAGTAATAGAATCTTGAGCCACCGCCATATCGTTTTGTTGGGCAAAAAATCTCCGCATATCGATTGCGTTTATGCGCATCCCGACTGGCGCATCTTCCGGGTATGTTCATGGCTGAATTTAAATAACAAATGTTGCGCTGATGCCATCAGCGCAATTCTTTGCAGCATCAAGGTTCAATGTTATAATGTTATAATAGAGATACAACTGAAAAATGCGCTGTGTGCAGTAAAACTATCGCTATACAAAAATCCACAATACAAATTGAATCTTATTTGCAGCGCAGTGCATTTCAAGTGCAGCGCAGGATAGCACAGAAATACAGTAGCGCAGTATCGCAGAAGCACAGTATCGCTGTAGCACAGTATCGCAATAGCGCAGTTGTGAATTGCGATATGTGCAGCCTCAGCTCCAATTGCATTTCAAGTGCGCGCAGGATTGCACAGAAATACAGTAGCGCAGTATCGCAGAAGCGCAGTATCGCTGTAGCACAGTATCGCAATAGCGCAGTTGTTAATTGCGATATGTGCAGCCTCAGCTCCAATTGCATTTCAAGTGCGCGCAGGATTGCACTGAAATACAACCGTAAACTGTGCGGAATGCCCATCAGCGCAGTATCGCTATTCAAAAATTAATTGCTACACTAAAATTTGCACTTTAAATTGATCTTCATGCGCAGCGCAGTATCGCACAGAAAATCAATTAAATATTGCACTATGCGTAGCGCGATGCCATACAAAAACAAAGAACTCTGTTCCAATTGCATTTCACGTGCGAGCAGGATTGCACAGAAATACAACCGGAAACTGTGCCGTGTTTCGCATAGCATTGCTACGCCAAAGCCAGTAAAAATTACAAAAAACAAAACTGCAGCAAATATCATTGCAAGTGACGCGCAGTTTGCGTACACTTAGACTCACACTCCATGACCAGCGCACCATGGTCATATTCCTATCACTGCTACCGGACAGGACTCCTACCGGCTCTTCTACTGGTTCAATATCCGGTCGATGGACCATGTTTCGACAGCTGGGGGACTGTATAATATATTTATATTATCACAATAAATCTATATATATAAAAATTAAGTCTTAAAATGTTTGTCGTCGATTTACGCCTTAACGCATTTACCGATTTTAACCAAACTTTCACACATCTTTCGTATTAGTCCATATATGATTCCTGTGAAGTTTTGTCAAAATTGGACAAAGGGGCATGGCACCGCCCATACAAAAAACATTCAAAATCGTATATCTCGAAAACCACCAAATCGATTGAGCTCAAACTTACAGATAATCTTAGTTATTGGCCCTGAAGTGGTCCTGTAAAGTTTGTTCAAAATCCGAGAAAGGGGTGTGGCACCGCCCATACAAAAAACATTCAAAATCGTATATCTCGAAAACCACCAAATCGATTGAGCTCAAACTTACAGATAATCTTAGTTATTGGCCCTGGAGTTCTCCTGTGAAGATTGGTCAAAATTGGATAAAGGGGCGTGTTACCGCCCATACAAAAAAACATTCAAAATCTCGAAAACCCCCAAATCGATTGAGCTCAAACTTACAGAAAATCTTAGTTATTGTCCCTGGAGTGCTCCTTTGAAGATTGGTCAAAGTGGAACAAAGGGGCGTGTCACCGCCCATACAAAAATATATTCAAAATCTTATACCTACTATACAAAAAAATCTTCTATAGGGTGAAATTCGATGACGTTATATCTCGATAACCGCACCCAGATTATCTAGGGAATACGATTTCTGGAAAAACCAAAAATGTTGTGTACCACAGAGCTGTGGTAAAAACGGTATCTACCATTTAACTATTTTGCACTACGAAGTGTGCACGGGCACGCTAGTTTTCTTATAAATTTTTCGCTTAATTTTTAAATTAGAATTGACAAACAAAACATTCCCTGATTGAGTTGATGATACAGAAGTAATATAGTAAACAAACTATATAGTGTTCTAATTTTGGTTTAGCCGGGCGTGTCGGTCTTGAACAATTCCGATTTAAGACTTACATTCTTACAATAAAATTAAATTTATTTTATTTGTGATTTTAATGTTGAAAACACAATTCTTTTAACATTTACATGTGTGCACAAAGCAAATCAATAATTCCCAGTGACAGCTATGATTGATAATGGCTGGTGCCAGGAGGTAGATGCAAGATGCACTTACTGTCCCGATTTTTTTTAAAGACGTCCTGTACACATGTCCCGTATTTAATTTTTAGTCCCGTATTAGTCCAGTATTTCCATTATAAACCATGAAATTATTATATTTTAAAATTATTATTCAAACATTTTATTAATTTAAAAACATACATTCCCTTATAACTAAGGCCTATCCAGAGTTGCCAACCCTTTTTACGAAAAAATGCGAAACTTGAAAAAAAGATGTCTTTTTCAATAATAAATAAATAAATAATGCCTAAAATTATTTTTTTCTGTTAAGTGGAAAAATAAATCAAAAATTAAACACATATAAAAAAAATTAACAAAAACAATTTTTATTTCCAAAAAAACTTAGGGCCCGTTTGTTCATCCTTGGTTAACTCTAATCAGTGGTTATTCTTGCTGATGACTATAGAATCTGTTTGTTCAGTCAAATTTTAACCAGGGAATCGATGGTTTGGTTAGTTAACCCGAGAAATCGGTAACGAGCCGTTTTTGGTCGCATTTAACAAAGGATATTCTGGAATTTTGTTTGTTCAAGCAGATTGACTATAGCAGTCAAAAATACAAAAATAAACGCAAAATAGAGTGTGCTGCTACGTATAGGCTTTGTCCACACATTTTCAACTGATAGATGAATACGATGTCCGAAGTGTGGAAAAAAAATGAATGCATACAATATTTTAACCAAGGATTAATTCTAGCGGCTGACAATAGACTGAAAAACTTGTTGGAAAACGATTTGTCGCAAACCTATGGTTTGGTGACCAGAGTGAAAAATAAGTGAACAATTCATAAGTATTTGGTTACCACAGAATAAAATCATGGGCTAAACTAAATCTCTGATGACATAACCACAGATTTAACCAGCTGTGAACAAACCGGTCCTTAAATTATCAAATCACAGAAAAAATTCTCAATAGGAACAAAATTCATGACATTTTAGTTTCATAAGTATCTAGGTACAAAACAAACAACAAACAGCTATCATATTTGTTTACAATCATTCCACTTACTTTAAGGGGAAGCTGGAATTATATTTAAAGAATGACAGATAAAGTGTTCCGAAAATGGGCAGAGTTCGATGGTGGCAACACATTTTTTAAGATTCAGTTTACATATAAAATTCTTGTTGGCCAAATTTATTTAAGAATATTTAAAAAACTAAAAAGTCAGTATCTACCTACATGTTGAATTAAAAATATTTGAAATAAAAAAAAAGATTCCTTTTTGAAAAAAAGGCATGAAAAAGCCTTAAGCTAAGTACACACGATTGTAAGATCTTACAATATTGTCGGATCTGTCAGTGCTCTGACAATGAGCTTACAATAGCCAACTACCTTATAATACAAAATTGTCCGTTCAGATGGTTGTAAGAATTTGTCCCAAAGTCTGACAATTTCATTGTCAGATGGATGTCTTACAATGGTCTGACAATGACTTTTCTGACAACGTTGTCAGGTTGAAAATTGGGTGTTCACACGGTCGGAAGATATTTGAATATGAAAAATTGGTCGATCTGTTGTCAGACTTTGGCAGATAAATTCAAATTCTTGTGAGTTGTTTTTTGTAGTACGAATTTGGAACAAAATATTGTACCTACTTGCGAGATTTTAACTGCCTACGTATTAGAAGACTGCGAGGATGATGAATTGATACAAAAACGACGTAATATTTTGAAGAAGGATTGGGTGGCCCGTTGTCAGAAGGAAGGATTCTATTCCTAATAGCAAGCTGAGGAGCCGGAACTTTATGGCAATTTTTTTCGAATGTACTCAATACAATCCATTGAAATTCTAGCTTTGGTGACTCCACACATCAAGACACTAATATGCGCGCGATCATCCAGGAAATCGAGATGGTTTCATTGGCAACTTGACCAAACTTTTTTTTCCTTTATTACCTCTACCTCTTAGGTAGTTTATACTCTGCGCATCCAACAACCCCATTCACTCTGTACTTTCTTCCTGTACAATTTTTTTTTCGACATTTGCAATTCCAATTAGAATTTAAATTCCAATTTCCAAAGTTGTTCATATCAATTTCATCTGAATTATTTTCCATCGTTTAAAAGCAAACTTCGATTTCGCTCCTAAGCCACTGGTTATATTGTCTGACGATGAAGAAATTGTAAGCAATTGTCAGCTTCCATATAAACAACGACATCTGACAATAGCCAATGAGTCTTACAATGTCCTAATTGTCTGACAATAAAAAAAATTGTGTGTTCAGACTTGTTCAGACGATCGTCAGCAACCTGACAATTTCATTGTCAGATGGATGTCTTACAATGGGCTGACAATGACATTTCTGACAATATTGTAAGACAAAATTGTAAGTTCAGACGGTTGTAAGACATTTGGGACACATTTTACACTGACAGATCTGACAATATTGTAAGATCTTACAATCGTGTGTACTTAGCTTTAGTTGGCATCGCTGTGCCTATCGCTCACTATTGAACATGAAAGGCACAATGGCACATTTTCAATGATGGTTCGCAGACGGCGCAATAAATGTATGTAGCATGTCGACGACACGTTCCCGCAATAGTCCAAATAAGGATTTTACGAAAGAAAAATTGTTTTTGGTCGTTTTTTATAAACTGGCGACCTGAACGGTGGATTTGCGTTCACGAAACGACAATAAACGAATGTCCTTGTACTCGGGCATCGCATAGTTTCTGTATTTATATTATTTGGAAAAGTGTATACTGAAAGGTGTCTTTGGTTTCTTCTTTTTTTCTGTACATATTTACAATTTAATATATAATCAATTAATCATCTTAGCTTGATTCAGGAGATATACACTTTTAAATTGCACCTCTCATTTAAAAAATCGATAAGTGACTGAACAGTTTTCAAGTTGGGTTTCACCGGGTGCAGATCTGTCGTTGACATGTCTACGACAAATGTATGCAACATGTTTTGTGCCTTTTGTGTTGTTTTTACGTCAGGAAGGAATTAAGTTTGTTGATTATGTCCTCACTTTAATAATAATTTATAGAATTATGCAATACAATATTTTTTTCTCGTTGTTGCTATAATTTCCATTATCTTTTATGTCCCGGACTCCAAAAAATATGTTCACCGTACGTATATATAGTATCTAAATTGTAAATTAAACAGTGGACTAAAATTGAGTCATTAGAAGATGTGTATCTTTGGGGTGCCATCTCTCTGAAAAGATTTATTTTCTTTTTCCAAGATCATAATGAACACGTTGTCTACAAAAATAAAGCAAAATTTACATACATTAGCCACGCAATTGTCTACTCAATAATTATACAAATGTTGTTGATTTTTATTACCCATCATAATTCGTCTAGGTCGTAAAAAAGGCAGCCATATAAATCAATAGCTAGAACATGTGCCCCAAACCAAGTCTCGTGCCTAAATTTCTCACTCTCTCTGTATACAGATACCCACAGCGCTACTGATGATTACCCATTGATAGTGACTTGACTTTGGTTTTAGTGTTGGTTTCGATCTTGGTTTAAGGTTCATCTGTAATTAACTATTTTTCGATTGTAATTACCCAAAACATTGCATTGCATATTAGATACACATGAGTACCGTTAATGTATGCAAATTCAAACAAACAACTGACTGATTAAGTGCATTCTCCACTCTTGTATTGTATTGTAACTATCCGTCAGATATATTTTTTTCAGATACGTGTTCATGTCCACTGTGCCACTTGTCATTGTATAGATGTGGACCATCAATATGAATATTTGTCAAAGAGAATTTCAGTCATGCTGCGACCACTCATGGTCATTATTTCTAAGATTTTAACAATTCTTTTGGTATTTGCATAAAATTATTGTTTACTTAATAACCAAAAAAGCATTTTGTTTCGCCGAGAATTTTACTATAGATACCTACTCCGTATGTACGTACTAGGTTGTGTTATTGGTATCTACTATTTTTTTTGTCGCGGAATTCAATTAATTGGGTATAATCTCACCCAAAGGACATTAATCCATATTTTATGATAGTATTCCGTATTCATAGAATCGTCTATCGAAATGGCGTTTAATTAATGCTGACAAATGTATTGCGTATACGATGAGTGGGTGTTTATAGATATTTTATGCTATCTTTGGCAAGTTTGTTTTGGGATGAGCTGAGATTCCAAACAAAAGTCTATTTGATTACTTGTTATGCCCGCGAGCGGTGGACTTGTGTTGTTTGTCCATGTGCTTTGTGTCATATGGAAGATAAATATAAGTTTTCTTGGTTTTAAGCCGTGAAAGTGAGCCGTTTATTTGCTTTCGATGCGTTGTATTGTATCATGAAATAGCTTAGCTTATATAGGTAGCTACACCAAATGAAAGAGACCCGCCTTCATGCGATTTGATGTAATTTTGGGTTACAAACTTTCTTTAGTCGGCATAATGGGCCTTGGATTGGGGTTGGTTACAAATGATGAACCTTTAACATTGTTATTAAGACGACATGATGATTTGGGTCCGATCGGTAGTCGATTGGTAGTGGGCGCAGTGCCTTAAATTACGACAACATTTTCGATTGGACTTCTGAATGTTTGTGGGAACTATGGGAAGTCCTTTGTTTCGATAAAGCTTCCAGTCCGCAGCCAAGTAGAGAAGTTTTATTAGAGCTGGCAATAGGAAGCATTGTTATAAAGGCAATTATCGTTTGTGCAGCCAACAGCTTGCGATTGAAAACTGTACAGAGGAAAAAACTTCTCATGTTATTTTACCTGATTCGAAAATCTTAGTCAAGCATCGCTCTACGTCTACACTTTGGGGATGACCTGCTTCTCAGCCGTAATGACTCTCCATTCTGTTTGCTCCATAGAAAGCTGCCTACAGCTGCCCAAGCCCAAGATACTTTCGAAAATGTGTCTTAGATTGATGGTCCATATTCATAAAAAATAAATTATCCAACACGCCATAATTTTCAATTGATCGACTATGGCATTACATGGGCTAGGGGATGTTAAAGAAGTATAACCTTCTCTATCTGTAGGTATTATTAGCTACCGGCTCTAACCAGTTGGACTCGTTCCACCATTTCGTCCCCGGCCTACACACAAGACGCCTACCGGTTGGCACTTATGGAATGGCACGTCTTATGGAAAGCCCGTTGATGATAATGCTACTTAGTCATCGTAGAATGGACTGCTTCGTTCGGAGCTCGACATTCTGGGAACCTCACGTACTCTCCAAGATATATTCGAGTCACTACACAGCAAAATAATGAAGCAATCTCATTCCGACAGCTTGTATCTGCGTTCTTATTTTTTTTCTTAACATACTTCTTTCAGGAAAAGCGAATCCGCCTGCGAGTTTGCTTGATTTTTAGCCAAATGAGTTTTGGAATAGTGATTTCATTGTCAAGTGCAGTGGAAAATGATGTGCCAAAATTGGCCCAGCTTGACCAATTCAATAGAAAAACTAAGAATTGCTGCTTTCATCGCTCGTGAATGTGACCCTGATATTTCTCTACGATTTCTCTACGTGATGTTTCAGTAGGACTACGAATTTGATATCCTGAAAAGACTCGCCATATCTATAATCAATTTCACTGACAATTCCTTGACATTTTCCCTAGTCCAGCTCTACTTATTTAAAAGTGCATATCAAGATTTTCTTCAGAGGCAAATCAACTTCCAAACTGACCAACTTTATATATCTTCAAATGCTAAAATTAATGAGATCCATTGCTCTTAGAGCGCAATCATTATTTCTCGTTGAAAACTTTTCTCGGACTTGGTTTTTGCGTCTCATAGAAGTTTAATAAATCCCCAGCAATGGCGCAAGTGATGAATATCCAAGCAGAAATCTACTTCCACACTCTTTATTACCGTATATACGTATAGCTAACTTGACTAGGGCACTTAAGGAATTCCATTTATTCACCGACAATGAACTCTCTCTCTCTGGCTGTGCATATATTTTCCTTATAACAGCATCCACATAATTATTATCCGTTGGTGATTAAGTGTCCATTTTTCCATCGTCGTCGTTGGTTCGCTTCCTCCGCACGATATGACATTCACAGTTCCCGAATGTAATTAAAACGTGAATAAGGGGAAGTAATCACTTTTATATGCCACCCTTGAATGCGTTGAGATTAAATTTTTCAAATTTCCAAAATCCCTCACCCATCATCATGTCGAACACACACATACACAGTGGTTGGCAGCTAGGCCTGCACGTGCCATCTGAGAGTACGAGTACAACGTCTGTCGGTTGCCATAAACCAAACCAGACAATGGAGCAGCAGCAAGCAGCGCTAGACACGACCCACGGCGTAATCAATGCAAGTGGCTGGCAAAATACATGACGAACAATGGAATCGGGTATAAGGTAGGGTAGGCTAGGTCTAGGGGTTGGAAAGGTGGGTAGGTACAAAATTCCCACTTCGGTCGATGACATTGAATGAGAGATCTCATCTTTGGTATACGCTGTGAGAGGGATGATTTTTATTTTGAGTGAAATTCATTTAATTATACATATTTTTCCCTCCTTTGGTATAACAAATTTTGGGTTGCCCCTAATACGCTACTTTTCAAAAAACTATTCCACAGCCCTTATCGGAACGCACTCATCTGGTTTTTGAATGTGAAAAATCCTTAACCAAAAGAAACAGCTGCTGCATTCGATGACGGGCCTATACCAATGTGGAGGGGACCGGAAGGATGCTCTTTCGGTGGTGCTTATGTAGTAGGTAGATTTCGGTTCGGTTTTCATTGAGGCATGTGCATTGTAATTATTGCGCCGTTTTTTTTTTAATAAAATTACGTAAGGCACACAACTGAAATTTGTGGACCCTAGGGGTTAAAGGGAATAAAACCTATACTACCTACTTTGAATTGAGAAAGTGAGTGGCTGTAAAAAAAGAAGCGGCATCAAATTACGGCACACATGTTTAACAATTTTTTTAAACGCCTCCAATGATTGCTCAAATTGGTCCTTATTGTTATGGAAGTTATGGAACGCGTGAATGTGCTTCGGACTTTATTTTCTGTTGAATGAGTGTTGATGTGGTTCACTTCTTTGGGGAATACCTATACCTACACAGAACCGATTTTTTTGTTCTCGTGTGCCTTTCAGTTGCACTTCACGTAAGAGATAACAAAAAATAATCATAATAATAATAATTTAAAAGGATAACTATAGAAAGTCTATGATCTTCTGCAAAACTATGACTTTCAGCAAAAAAGGAAGTAGGAAGTAGTAGACAACAGTCAATATAGGACCGTCGATACCTTGCTTCTCACAAGTCTTCGTTTGTTTGAGTTTGTGTGTGAGGAAAGGACCTTAAATTTCTATGTCAAATCCGAAAGGCTGAATTAAGAAGCTTTCCAGATGTGGCGGATTTTTTTTTTTTGTTGCATCCAGGATCCAGGTATATAACAACGTTCGAGGAATTTGCGGAAAGTATGGCGAAGCCTATAGAAATCTGAATTCTGAATGACAATAAGATAAAATTTTGGGAGAAGGCCAAAACAGTTTGGGAAATCTGAATTACACTGAGTGGATTAGTTGGGAGGAGTGTTAGAAAGTTGGAATTTCATTGTTCCTTCTAAGTTTGTTGGCGCATAATTACAGCGTAGAAATGAAAAATTGGTGGTTCGTTATAAGCGGATACCTTTTTATTATATACGAGCCTATAACGCTTCAACAGCGACCCGATATGCTTGCAAATAGGTGTTAGTTATGCACTTAAATTGTTATAAGTTGGTAGTCTTCTGGAAATATGTCCCAAAAAAGCTTGGGACTTTTAAGTGTACTGATAGAAGTGATGTGCATCAGAGATGATAATTTACTTCATATGTAGTAGATCTACTTCATTTATTAATTATTGTTCATCTGCTACGTAGCAACTCATTTCTACTTCGTTTATTTATGGTTCAAAATATCATTTAAAATAGAAAATATGGATCAATTTGACTCTAAATACATCAACAACCGACGAAAAAATCAACGAAATATAAATATCAGAAAAAAAATGTGTCATGTAATGCACTATAGAATATCATTTATGTGCTTCTGCCACACTACACATCCATCTATAGATCCCATTATCCCATTGAAGACCTGACTTTATCATTTTGAGCATTTCGCCAAATGTCTGCTTCGTTTTTTGTAAATCTACTTCGATTTTTTGGGAATTTTGCTACCTTTTTTGGGTTCAGCATTATCATCCCTGATGTGCATTCGTTGTCTGTGGCGGTCATGTCTGATTTCGAGGAAGAAATTCGTAAACATTTCTCTGAACATCAGCTATGGCAGTATACCTATACATAGAATAGGCATAGGTCCAACGACTTGTCTTCAATATTTTGTCCAGACCTTAATTGAGAGAATTATTTTGCTTACTTACATCTTTTCACTCCTTCGTTTATAGCAAAGGACAACTCTGGAGTCTGGATTCGTTTCATATAGCTCAACAGCTCGCCAGTACAACGACGACTTCGAAATCGATAGCGATACTGCTTGTCATTTTTTATTAATCGGTGATTTGATTATTTCGACGTGTTCATTAGTTTCGATAGCAAATAGAAAACAAAGCCAGTGGACTGTTTTGCGAGCGGTCTTGCCAGAACTTTCAAAACTAACGTTTTCAGGTTTGTCTATACCTACCTATATACATCCGTTGATGCAAAAATGTTTATTTAATGGCAAAGACCATATTTTATGCCCGTCCAGGTTAAATTGTATAGTGCAATATTTAAAAAAAATTGTCTTGTATAAACCTACAACTACTGCATAGAAATTAATGGCAAGGCAACAGGCGCGATCGTCATGTGTTCATATTTTAACCTTGCCAACCTGTAACTTGTTATTTAAAAAAAAGTTTTTCATCAAGCTTGCCATGAATATAAAGAAAAAAAAATAACGAATCGAAAAAATCATTTCAAATAAATTTTCCATTAGAAAATCGTCTCAGTTGAAAATAGTATTTGCAAAATTTTGTATCCAATCCACGAATTTGTCTACCATTGAATCAGCAACACGCCATGAGTTTGAGGTTTATCTGTATCCGTTACAATATTTGCATTATTACCTATCTTTCAACCTTTTCAAGATTGCAAACTTTATTTATTTTCAGTTCTGAATTTTATCGCCAATTTAATGGAATCTGTGTGGAAAAATGACATAATCCAATTACAATAACAAATTTCGGTTAATATTTACAAAGAACCATCAATTTCCAACGCAACTCTTAACAATTTTATGTCTTTTTGTCTTTTCAGGTGATGCCTTAGTGCAGTAGAATTCACGGACAATGGAGTAATGTACAATAGTCCCTGGAACGTCGACAAAATGTTCTGACTCCGAGCGTTTTCGTGTTTAAAAATTAATTAAAATAATTGCGTAATTTTCGAAAAACATTAAACAATTCGTCAAATTCGGTAAATAAGAAAAAAATATCAAAACTTTGTTGGAAAAGTCGCTCAATGATGGCGACACGGTACGCGGACACCACAGCGGTGGTGGGTGAACGATTTCACAAGAGACGGCATCCGTTCGGTTTGTTCTCCGTTGTGTGTGTTTTAGTGTATAGTTTCAACTTTAGCCATGCTTTCGACATTGCCAAACATCCCGATGGTCATAATGATATGTCGCTAGTCCTGCCGCACGATACATATCCCGGTTTTAGCATTAAAAAATTCAAAACGGTCCCCATATCGAACAACGCCAGCAACTATCACCTCCTTGAGACGGGCTATTCCAAGTATTTTACAGTACTCGATGATGGTGTGGTCATGACAACATCTGACATATCACCGCTAGTCAATCGGCCGGTTAATTTGGTCGTTGTCGAGGAGACGCCAAATTCAACGTCAACTCACAATTTGCAGCTGTTCGTGATGCACCGCAACGATATGTTACGTTTTCCGGGCTCTATGCTCGATGCAACTGGGGAGGTTAGGGAGAATCGTCCTGCGGGCACACGGGTACGTGGAATCCCCCTAATGCAGGCGCTGTCCAATCGCGATACACAAAAGATTAAATACTCTATTATCGGCGGCAATGAGGACAATGCGTTTGCATTGCAAGATAGAGGACACTCGAAAACCAGCCTCAAGGATACCATTAACGTTGACAACGACGACGAGAGTGGCGTTTGGTTAGTCACTGCCAAGCCGCTGGACCGCGAAACTAAGCAATTCTATGATTTATCTGTGCAGGCATCTGATTTGGATGAGGTCGATAAAACGGTATCGAAAATCGTAGTCACCATCCTCGATGAGAACGACAATCGGCCGGTGTTTGTCAACGAGGAGTACAAGTTTGCGGTGGCTGGCGAAAAGTCGATGGATTTAAATGGCAATTCAACGACCACATGGAAGCGATTCACTATTTTGGGCAAAGTTGAGGCCAAGGATGGTGATGGGGATAAAATTGCTTATAGATTGGTGCAACCAAGCAATATTGTGATTATCGTCCCGCAAACAGGAGAACTAATGCTGGCCAGTGAGCCGGAGAAATCTGAATTGCTGGTCGATGTGGAGGCACATGATTTGCGATATCCAAGTTTGGCTAGTGCCCGCCCGGCTAAAGTTTTAGTGGAATTTGTTGCACCGGAACCGGTTTCGTTTATAATGCAACATCTGAGTCATGATTCGGTGAATCAGCATTCGCATCGTCGCGAGAAGAGACGGGTAACGCGCGCGGTCCGTCCAACGAAACGTATTGAATTCACCGAAGCCGATGGTGATACCGAGGGCAAGTCTGTCTTCCAGCTGGAGAAGGAGACCGACAAGGAGACTTTCAAGATACGCGATGAAAATCCCTGGGTTACGGTCGAAACTAATGGCGCAGTACGCGTAAAGAAGAAGTGGGACTATGAGGAGCTTGGTCCAGAGAAGACCATCGATTTTTGGGTTATCATCACCAACACGGGACATAATGGTGAGTAGATTTTTTATTGTTTATATACAAATTTACAAATTTTATTTAACCATCTTTATTGAGATATCTACAAGTTGAGTTGAAAATATTTGTCAAAGTTTTGCATAAAAAATGTATGCAAGGGTACTTTGGTAATCAATTTACAATTTTGAAAAATTCGAGTTTGGGTGATATTAACAAATAATATAAATGCAACTAAGTTTTTGCCTTATAAGTTATAAGTCTTTCGATTTCAACCAGTTAGTTGGTATTCTTCTGTTTTATCACCTCATTCAAAAGCTATGAAAATTCACTGGACGAATATCGGTCTCCCCATCGATGTATATCAATCTAAACCTCACGCCTTATATTTACGTTCATTCATTTATTCATTCATTTTCTATGGCTCGCTTATCCATTGGGTCGCGGGTGTAGGTTGCTCAAGTGAACTCCATAGCTCTCGATTCTCCGACAACGACTCTTAATCATCAAGGGTGATCCCCATACGGTTAGATGAGAGATTATGGACTTGATCCATCTACTACATCCTGGGTCTACCTACAGGACGCCTGCCTGATGCTACGGATTCTATAGCAGGTCTTGGGATCTTGATTGGGGACATGCGTTTAATATGACCAAACCACTTAAGCATGGACCGATCCGCCCGGAGAAGTAACTACTCGACATTGAGTTCCTCACGTATTCTGGTGTTCCTTTCCTAATACGATCTTTACGGGTCACCGTCACACCAGCAATACAACGGAGTAATCTCATTTCGCCAGCCTGTATCAGCAATCTTATTCTTTCGGAATGACCAAGCTGTCTCAAAATTGAACGAGTCAAATCCTATAGAAAAACTCAGTATTGCTCCTTCCATCACTCGTGAATAAGATCCCGAGATACTTAAACTTCTCCACCTATTTCAATGGGACTACAACTCCACCTACATGCAGGGAGCATTAAATTGGCCTTCTGGAAACGACCATCGCTTCAGATTTGTTTATGTTTTACTTTACAAGGATGGCTAAGCCATCAGCGAAGATCAAATGACCTATCCTCAGATCTTCCAATTCGAATCGTTCTTCGTTACGTTTTGCCGTTAGGTAAATATATTTCCCTACTCATAAATTGGAACAGAAAATAATAGAGCTTTCTTACGGAGCATAGCTAAAGTATCGTTCCCCAAACGAGGGCTAAGCCTCGTCACTCCATCCAGCTCGATGTTGTAACTTCGTTCAGTATGGATTCGAAAATCGGTTGAGGTTTACACACCATGGTAGCTCTAACGTAGACCCACAATTTTTGACTTTACAAGGTTTGCTGGTCTTTTTTTTTATACTTCTGAAGCGTCCACTCACAAAATAATTATTGTAAGAGAGAGTAGTAGGTACAATTGCCCGCCAACCAAAATCTCCAATAACGAAATCTCGCATTTTTTAAGTAAATCCCGAATCAAAAATCTCGCATTTATAAAATCAAACCGTGCACCTACCGTAGGATTTGGAACAGTTTCCCCAAGCAATGAGGTTGCAGATGCGATATTTTGGTTTCCGAGATTTGGATTTGTGAGATTTTGATTGTTTCCGTGATTTTAATTTGCAAGATTTTAATATTGCGAGATTTCGTTGTGGAAAATTTTGAAAACGAGATTTTAAAATGCGGTCAAGTCCTTGGTTCGTTTGTTGTAGCGTAGGATATGCATACCGCCAGCATCAGTGCTAAAAGTTTTTCCTTACATAATCTCCTTTTTGGTCGAGGCCCTTTGTGAGGATGAAGTTGCTTATATGCCCAATCATGTACTCATGCTGATTACATACCTATCGACGCATATACCATGGAATAATTTGAGTCTTTGCTTTCTTTATTACTTGGGCCTTCTGCTCCTTGAACGCTTCATTTTCGTGGTCTTTCTTAAACTTAAACCAGTGCCTGATGAGTTGACTACTGATTTTATGGCACAGCCTTCTTATTTCGCGTTTATTGGAGAACTTTCGTTGACCGTTTTTCAAAAGCATATGGTTCCCTACAAGGATTTCGGTAGGCTCTTATATTGCTGTAACAAACCTTTCTCTCCTTTTGAACCTAACCTAACCTCTGTTAGCCGATATTAATCGACATGGCTGCAAGAAGTTTTCAAATAATGTACTGTACAAAATTGTCTTCTTAAAATCTGTCTCTCAATATTTGTATCTCAATCCTCTTTTCATACTTTCAAGAGCTCGTTTTAGATTATGAATGTACAACAGAATGTTTTGGAACTATTTGGGCATCTGCTTCTATGGCGAGAGTTTTGTTTACTTTCAAAACCATGCAGCTAGATCGATTGGATGATTTTTTTTTTATTAAAATCAGTCATCTGTCAGCGATGCGGCAATTCGGCCTATAAATTAAGCACTCATGGACCGTTTTGACAAGGAAAGCATGCACAATTTGTATATGTAACAACTTGTAGTTTTCCATTTAACTTCAGTGGCACTAAAATCCGTTAAGGTCTTCCATTACCATTATCTTTCACACAAAACTACCCAGTTAACCACCTGAATTTAGTAGCTCCATATACGACAATGAATCTCTCCCAGTCCCAACTCTAATGGTCTATCTTGACTGTGAGATTGCTCAACAGACTGCAAAACTACGAGCCAATTTGCTTTGGTTATATAGTCTCTAGAGAGAGTATAGGAATAGGACTTGAAAAAATCCTTTCGATACCACAAACTCTTGATGTCAAAACCGCATTAAGAAGTAAATCTTTGCAGCTACTGGTGCATTGCTGCCATTATCGATGCCATTTTCTTAAGGAACCTGGTACCTGGTGTCAGTAATGCCTCCGCCTACTAAGCACACACATAAACTCGTACAATCGCTGTCACCCCACTTCGATTGACATTAACTTCCGGCTGTGTCAAGTAAAAAGAAATGCACTTCCACCAACCGCACCACGAATGAAAAACCCAAAAATGGTAATGTACCAGCAATTTCCAAACCTGCACCGTTTATTTTTATATCCCTCCCATAAGCATCTTAGAAAAACGGAAAAAGGAGACCAAGCGCGCAGTTTTCCCAATGCAGATATACATCCCACCGCATACAGCAAATGTGTGAATACGTTCCGTATTCGCTTGGCATCTGGTGTTTTGTGCAGGCAAGTAGAAACTGCTTCTTACAGCTTTACTCTGCGGCGACCCATCAATTCCAAAAACAGAATATAAGCCTGGTACTACTAGTTTTTGTGAACGTCATTATGAAGATTCAGTTTTTTTTTTCACTTGCCAAACGGATGCATGATGCATCCAACGTCAACATTAACATGACAGTGGCAGTACAACAGAGTACACCATGCAATAGCATCATCATCAGCACTGACATCTTCATAATGTGAACGCGCCCGTCGTACAAGGGTATGGGGGTCGTTTCAAACCGGAGCATATATCCACCACACATGTGGCAGTGGCTGCTGTTGAAACTGAGGGCGATGGGAATGAACGGGTTGATTGTGATTCCACATCATCCAAGGGTACACGAACACAGACCAACCAACTCACATGGTTGTCATAATCAGTTCTGTTTGTCGTTTTTCGCGTGTATTCCAGTGGATGCCACTTTTTTTTTTGTTCCTCCAAAACGTTGTTTATTTTCGAGATGGTGGTGGCGGCAAGGCAAGGCAACGAAGACAGCCCGAATCGAACAAGTGACTCTAAATAATGGTTAATGTACAGTACACATACAGCAGAGCCACTGATGGAGTATAGCAATATGACGGCCGATTGGCCGGTACCGCTTCCATAATTTACAAGAACGGAATTTTAATTCTATAAATAAGCGGCACCGTGCTTATACGAAGCGGCACCATCTGTTCCACTCGTCGCTACTGTATGCGGATGGTATTTGTATCTTTAGCTGTACTCGTGGCGAGAGCCGCTCAAAATGCCCGCCAAAAATAAGTGCAATTTATTTTTGAAGGGTGTTGAGCATATACGCGGTTTCGGGCTGATTCATTGCGGATGAGGATTAATAGCATGGTCCATGGTTCCTCGGTATAGTAAATGGTATGATGGTGTGCCTTTAAAGACTTTCAATTTAATTTCCTGTGTAAAAATATTTCGTTTAAAAAAAAGAGTAACCTTTCAGTAAATGTTGGTAAAAGCTATCGTGGGGAGATGTCTAATACCCGTCGGTAGTAATGCATAATCTGAAGCGTCTTCTGCAAAAGGATAACAAATCCACTTTAAAATAAACCAAACAATTTGAGACCTTTATACACAAGAGTCACCATCGTTTATAATTTATACTGTAGTTGCTGCTTAGTTGCTCTCAATATTTCCCCATTATCTTGATCGTGTAAAGATGATGGCAGGTACAATACAATGATTTCCATATTTCACATTATTTCGCCTTAGCCTTGGACAGTCCAAATAATTTCAAGATAATAAGCTCATTCCTTCTAAATGTACCTTTAGGGTGTTCCGATCACTCCATGATGTAAACTCATATTAAAGCCGGATTCTATCGAAAGGTGGACTCTTTAAGAGTTTTATCTTTCTTATAGAATAAAATCTTGAGGCAACTATTTAAAACTTCATATAGATTGAGCAAATATCTATTGTTCGTGCAAAAGATCCATACCCAAGGAAAGGAGATACCTCCTGAGCTGAATTAGTCGTCAAAGTCTTAGAATCTAAAAATACTAATAGAAACATATTCACAATTGGAAGGGAAATATGAAATATTTTATTACTGCAACCCTTTTTGTAATTTAGGGGATTTTAATAGGAAGTTCTCTAAAAGAGACCATCTATCGTTTTGTTTGATAGAATTCAGAGCTCAATGAACTCAGTATTGAACAGAGATTGCAGTGTTTATATTTAGTTACTTTTTATGGAAACAGCGATGCGGTAAAATCTGGCATTTATAGACCATGCAAAATTAATTATATTCCATCTCGGTTTCGTCAGTTAAAATAATTAAAAAAACGGTCAAAAACGCTATTTTCGAAAAACAAATTTTATTTTATTTTTCTCATATCTACTTAGGTAATTCTCCCTTACAAATTATTATTTGACAACACTTTTTTTTCTCCGTCCAAGGGTTTTAAATTTAAATTTCGAAATAATTTAATAGAATGGAGACAATATGTATTATGTTTGCATTCTTCTTGAGACATTTGTACTCTTCTCCCATAACATTGCCGATAAAAATTGACTTCGAAATAGACTTGAACATGAACTATAAAATACCTGACAAAAAGAAATTGGTGCTAATTTATTCTCAGAAGACTTAAGTTTTGGTCAATCCTTCTGCTTTAAGTGGAATTATAGTGCCTTCATTTTAAGCCGAAATTAGTCGTATTGATTAAAGACAGGATATCGTCATGTAGCAAAACCTAGTGAAATAATATCTAAAACCATGCAAGATTACCGCGTATTTCTTAACGAGATATGTATGTATGTATGTATAGTTGAAAAGTATAACCTTATGCCTCGTTCACAATACGGGCGTGATAACTAGACGAGACCGAGGCGAGAATCGCTCTCGCCTCGTTCTCGCTTTAACCTCGTACGGCAATTCACAATGAAACGTGGTACGTCGGCGAGTTTTTCTGACAAAGAATAGAGGGACCACTGAAACTACAAACCATATTGCCACTTCGATTTTTTTTACAAAAGAGAGCTGCTCTTTTATTGCTTTTTTAGCACTATTGCATGCAGTTTGAATATTCTAAAAACAACCAATTCGCAGTTAGGCGTCGCTTATATAACTATCAGTAAAATGCAACCGAAAACAATTCTGTTGCTTTTTTTGAGCACTTAACCTTAATGATTGAACTCAATCTTGGTCTTAAAATGTTGCTTATGAATTATAAAGTTAGTTCAACAAAAAAATTAAGCAATTGCTGTCTAAGGTTGAAAACTCACCCAATAAAGCAAACCGTGTTTTTTTGTTTCGTGAAACAAGAGCACATTGTTTCTTATGAGTCAACACACACCAAAGCAAATGAAACAAAACACTTGTTTTTGTTTTTAAGTGTTTCGGTGGTGGTCAAAAATACACCGAATGCAACAAAACTGTTTCGAACCAGCGTCGTTGACGATAATTGCAACACTCGCCAATGAAAACAAAACATAAAAACCAAAGCAAAACAGAAAAACATGTTTGGTTTCCGATAGTTAACTTGTTGTTTTTGCGAAACAAAATTTAATATTCGTTGTTTTTAAAATGTAAATAAGATTTGCACAACTTCATCGTCTGAGTCCGACCAACACTAAAATAAAGTCTCAAATTCCACACCAAACGAAACAAGAAAACAATACGTTTTGTTTTGTTTCATTCTGTTTCGCTTGATGGTGTGTGTTCAAATAAAAAAAGTTTTTTTGACTTTCGAATCAAAAACGTGTTATTTGATCTGATGTTTAAAGAAATACGAAATCCCCCTTTTCACCGTCATTCATTATTATGGGAAAATAAGTTCTAACATTATCGCTGACTTATTTAAAAATTTCTCAGAATAATGAAACCATATCAAAATAATAACAAAAAACGATAAAAGCGCCGCCCTGTTTGCTTGAGAAAATACAAGTGGCAACCTTAAGTACATTTCTATGAAAATGGCGTCGCTTCCCACTCAGAGAGTAAATGTCATCGGTGTCTCGGGCGATTTTTCCAAATTTCCGAAATGGTCGCGAGACGAGGCAACGAGTCTCGCGCCATTGTGTATTGCTGCATGCATTTCCATTGATTGGAAATAATTTGACAACTCGCGCTAGACTCGATCTCGCTCTCGTCTCGCTCTCTCGCTGTATTGTGAATTGGCCATTAGCCTTTTCTAGTTTCCTGATCACTGTGACAGTGACATCTGAAATCGAAGGGAACTACTAGCTAGCTTAGGCTCCTTTGGTGTTAAAACAGAAAGTTTGTAAAACGTGAATGCTCCACTGGCGCGCATTAAACGAACCACTAATGGTCTCCAAGTCGCCAAAGCAAACCACATAATGGAAACATTTGAAATTGAGTGATTCACTTATAAAAATCTGGACACAAAAAGATCCAAGGAACTCTTCTGACTTCTAATAAAACCAAACTTACACGCGGAGACTGGGTCTGTCGAAAAACCACTTCTGGAATTCATCATCCACTATCTCTGCATCTGCTCTTTCTTATTTCTTATATAAATTGGAGAAAATGGGGACCCAGAAAAGGTATCCATCCCCCTTTGGGGTGGTATACAATTCACTGATCAAAGTCACTTAAAATTGGCTAAATGAATAGCTCCCTAGTTAATCCGACAGTCTTTTTCTTATTTTATATAGAAAAGAACACCCATGCAGCTCCATTCCTGCATTTTAAAATTCCGTTGATTTTTCAAGTTAAATTATACAGTAAATTTTGTACATTATTTATTTCTAGTTAGAGTTGAATTATTGCCAATAATGTCCTCTCTAAATTTGTTCTATTATAAAGGTCCAGTAAATTTTGGTTAACGAACTAAAGTATTGAAATTGTAATTGCCACCAGATTGTATTGTACCAGATTTTCAAATGACATCGCTTGTTCATCATTAGGTTTAGTAGATACCTAATCTTATGTCATCATCCCCAAAACTGATGCACTGATTCCACTGACTTAAATTTGGTTGTCCAATTTTCTCTTTAAAATTCAATTTTCTTACATCAGGTTCGAAGGACCAATTTATAAAAAATACTACTTCCAATTAAAATCATAGAACAAAATAAACACCGTCAAACTTGATTTTCTATATATGCTAATTAAACATTAATTAACTGAAAATCTGACCAACAAACTTTCGACATTGTTTTGTATAAACGGGGTCGGACTTTAAAAAAGAAAACCTGTTTTTATTTGCAATGAACCGCCACCCACCCTCAGTCCCTTGTCATAATTAATCACAATTACTCTGGCAAATAATGACAAAAACCTTATAACAACAAAACCGCACTGCATATACGAAAAATAAAAGAAAAACAATAAATAGACGGGAAATATAAAGCGACATTGGGTATGTATGGGTAGGTAGGGTACATAATGTGGCTCAGCGAAAACAATTATGCGAAATAACAATGAATTAAAAAAAAAAAAAACAAAAATAAAGTGAAATGTAAATTAAATTTTAATTGGGTCGTCATCCCTAGTGGCTAAGTGAATTTTTTTTTTCTGGCGCGCCATCGTCTTTTTAACAATCCAAAGCCGAATGAATGAATGAATGAGTCGTTCGCGTACGCGCTATATACATAATATTCTCCGCGAGATATTTCACTATGACGATGGATGGCCACCGTGTCGTGGACTCTGGTTGAATAATGTACAACTCACAATTCCATACGTATTATTGTAGTAAGTGAATCACAACGACCAGACATACCCGTCCATCGGGGATTTGGGTGAACATTGTGGCTAAAAAAAAAAAAACTTTGAGAAGTCGGATAGGGAACACAGTACCTACACAGCGACGGCCTTCCTCTTTTTTTTTAATTGCTACAGACGATAGTCCATGGGACTTGGAAATATTTATTTTGGACATTCTGCTTTTCCCCGTGGATTCCTTTTTATATTTCCGGATACGGATGTGACTATACTGCAATCATTCGTAATTAACAACTCGTAGGATCGTGCGCGTATAGTCGGTTTGATGAAGTTGTGACAATAACTCTTTTACGAGCTCACATACGTGTTGAAAAGTGTGAACTTGGGTGTGGAACATATTGTGTCTTTTTAACTTTGTTTTGTTGCGATTGGGCTCACTGAAAACAGATGTTTTATGAAGCATGTTGTAATTCTTAAAAAAAAGAAGAATTTCGTAGAAACAGCAGTTTCTTGACTACATAATTAAAGAGAGAATGGAAATTGTTTTCGTCTTGTACTGTTAGACCCGGCAAACCTTGTTTTGCCTACTCGTACATTTTCATTGTCCGTCAATTGTTCTGCGACCGTTTTATTTAACCCATGTGTCCAGACTGATTCTGTACTCCGTGTGGTTCGACCGATATTTCCTCAGACGTTTGCCCAGGGTTCCCAGGTCTTAAGAAAAAAAATCCCCTTTTCTTAACACCAAAATGACTTTTTTTCCCCTTTGAAAAACAAAAAAAATTCCTTTTTTGTCCCCGAAGAAAAACGTCTTTGCGTAGCCAGCTTTTGAACTCGGGCAATGCTTCTAATTGCGTGAGATATTTTTATCTTTTTTGGTTGGTCCTTCCTTCATTTCAAAATCCTAAATAAAATGAGATTTATTTTCACTTACGCATTAAGTTGTGCCGCCGTTTTCTAGAAATGCGCGTAATATTTTGAATCTAGACATAGTGAAAGTACACACTATGTGATGGGCCACGCATGCCTTCCCATGAAAGTCGTGTCGGGCGAGACGGGTAGATTTTTAGGTTAGTTGAGAAAATCGCTTCTCTCTTTTCACTCACTTAACCGTCTCGCCCAAAGCGATTTTCATAGGAAGAGATGTGTGGCCCATTACACGGACATGACTTTCATTAACATGAACGACTTGGCTATACTCAAAAACAACGCCTCATTGCAATTAAATGAAGTTTGACAGGAATAATGAAATCGAAAATACAAAAATTTGTACGTCCTCACTCTACCAACGCAAATAGGAAAGGAAGATTTGTATCGAAAGCGCTATGGTTTCGAAAAAGAACCTTCATGCGTCATGTCATGCCCATGCGAGAATTATTTCTGAAAGTGGATTTTTGGTCCATTTTCTGTATGATCTACCTATCTCCTTTCTATACTCACTCAAAATCTATCTGTCTCTGACACGACGTTCATGGTAAGGAGTGTATGGCCAGGCCATGGTAATAGTTTAATGAAATGTCAAAAGAATGAATGCATTCAGAAACCAAACAAAAAAAAAGTGAGATGTTGCATGGGCACGTTTCTTGAGCATGATTGTTTTTGTAGGTTGTTAACATTTATACATTCTAAAAAATTCGCTTACAAACTGTTTTTGATAGGATTTTAAGATTTTTCCCCTTTTTGGATTTGTTTCCCCGTTTTTATCCCTTAAAATTAATCAGACAGAAGATGCATTGGCGAAGATGAGGAGAAGACCTTTGTTCGCCTCCTATGAATGTAGTCTCGAAGAAAACTACATCTTGTGGAATACTTCTTTGACAATTTCGGCGAACTCGTAAAAATGAGCATCAGCCACTTCCAAAGTTTAATTCTTAGCTTCTTTGGTTCGACATGTAGTTTAAAGATCTTTCGATCTTGTGGTATCACAGTGGGCCTAATACGGCCTCGTTGCCACCTTCACCTTAACCTAACAGTTACTAGATAACTTTAAAATTATCCATGTAGTCCTTTTACAAAGACGAATGGAAGCTAATCTCAGATCGAACGACCGAACTTAATTTTGTCTATGTCGGCTTTAATTTCAACTAAGGCAACTAAGATTTCTGATTAAGGGCCTTAAGTACCAGTACTGAGGAGCTAAAGCTTACATCGAAAAAGCTGAAACTGAAATTTTGGTAAATTGGCCGGTCGCTGATTATCTATCTTAAGACTGACGTCTTGAGGGATTGTTGCATTCATTGTTTCATTGATTTCGGCCGCTTAAGTGATGTTAAGGTCGTATAAAGAACTATAAGTCCGCCAAAGCAAAAGAAGCCATGTACTTATGAATATTGTCCTCACTCTCGTAATCTCTTGCGCAACCGTGGAAGCAATTGTGGCTCTGAAACTTTTGAATGAACTGGGTCTGAAAGACAAATTCTTCAAGATAGGCTTGCAGTGTACAACTCGTAGCATGTGTATCCTGCTATGAGACTATATTCACGTGCTGTCTTATTATTTCAAATATATGTACGTTCTTCTTTGCTCACACAACTTGTTTCCTAATTTCGTTTAGTCTGTCTCTTAGATGGTTGTAAAATGTCTGAAGAATTCTAATTTAAATTTCGTTGACGCTTAAAATATCTACTAAAATTTGAATAATTGAAATCCGGACCATCTCCCCCCAATCAGCACATTTGATGCTCCTTTCCTCACCGGTACACATCCTAAGAGAACTCGCCTAATTGTCACACCCTGTGTGCAGCTTATCACCGGGTTATGTGCTTAAATGTCATATTGATTATATTCCGTGTACACAAATACACGCAGACGAAATTCTCATATACGAGAGTACACGCGTTTTTCAAAGCAAAACCGTTTCACTGTTCACATTCTCGTCGAAACATTGTTGAAATTGAAACACAAAGAACGTGGAACATGGTGAAAACGCATTTCGCGTTGGACGACTATGTGCTCTATTCTCGAGAGTCCTTTGATAGTAAGAGTGTGTAGTACACACCAGGATGGATCGAGTGCGCATGTTCCATTCGAAGCCATTAAAAAAGACACAATTGTACTAAAAAAAAAGAAGAAATATACCTACATAAGAAAAACACAAAAAGGAGTCTTCCTTGATAGCAGGTGTCTTACACGGATGCCTTTTTTGACGTGGGATGGTGACTCCCTCCATTCAAATTATGGCCCACATTTACATACTCCATCTCCGTCAGTCACTCAGGGCTCACGGGGGACTTGTCCTCATTATCCGTGCCGTGAGTCGTGAGTCCCTCACATGACACACACACACACACACACACACACACACACACACACACACACACACACACACACACACACACACACACACACACACACACACACACACACACACACACACACACACACACACACACACACACAAATTAACGAACCATGAAAGTAACCTAATTCGGCGAATGTCTCCGCCGCCGTATATTAGTCGCGCCTTCTCTGGCTAATTTCGAGGATATACATAATTGCAATTCTCGTCGTCCTGTGAACTATACCACTTTTTATTTATTTTCTTTATACTTCTGCAGCACGATATTCCTTGATATTTATTCACACTCTGGTGCATTATGCATGAGGACGAACTCTGATCCTTTTTGCGTCAATTAACCCGAAAATGTTATGCCTCAACTCTGCCTTTTTCGCATCCAGTTCCAGAGTGTGTGCCGGTGTGTCGTCCTTCCTTCTTCCTTTAATGCATTTACACTCTTTGCCCCTCTGCACTGGCGCCGACGACGATGACGACGATGCTGATGGTAATGATGATGAAGATGAGAGATGTGCAACCAGCCACTCCATCCTGTATCTCATTTTAATAATTCATTTCCTAGTTTGCATATGTGAAACAATAAAAGGCGAAACGAACCAAACGCCAACCATATAGCCCGCCTGGTCAGTCAGTCAGCATCATCAACAACAACAACATCAGCAAACTTAATATGCATAAGCACATTCGCTGGGCTTGATGATAACCATATATACCAGCTCCAGCAGTGTACGTAAAGTAACCAAAAGGCATAGCTCTGCAGTGTGTGTGGCCCCGTCCCTCTCTCTGGTGTAACATGGCCGAAAATTGAAATACGTTTCATCTTTTCCCATCAGAGCTATGGATGTGGACTGCTGGTCCAGGCATACACGATACACCACAACCGACCGTACCGAAGTGGATGTATATGGCATGGTTACAGTTTGTCCACTTAAGAGCGTACAGTATGTAGAGAGTCGTTTCCAGTCACTTTGTCGGAACCTCAAAGATACGAAAATACTCGTATTTAGATACTTTTTTTCCCAGTTGAGATATACTACTTACCGCCGTATGACTATGAGAGTTTGGTCTATCTTTGGTGCGCTTAGTGAAGACCAAATGGTCTTCGAAGATGATGCCAAGCCATGACACAGTAATGGCTGTCCTATTAAATTGATACTCAAGGTCATTTAGTGAAGAAACTAAATTGCCAGCGGCTTGGGTCTTTTTCCTTTGCAGCGCTCATGCGAAGATTCATTATCTTTCTGAAGAAGCCAAATGCCGATGGGTATTAGATTATGCTCGTGTCAATTTGATTGACGTCCATGGCATGAAATTCGGAATACATTTTTGTGGATTGAATGCGAATGCGGGACGGTGACATAGTTCCGTTCCGGCAGCATAAGACTAACATTTGTTTGGTAATTTTGAGAATAGCTTCCGTCCGATGTTGACACGTGGTTTTGATTTGATTTTATACCACCCTTGTGGACATTTATACAACTTACCGCTAAGAGGTTGGTCGAGTGAGGTAAGCGGATTAATGTCCCAATATGACAGGCGGAGATGGAATTTTGTCGCTTTTGTCACTTGGTGTGAATGTACTTATATGCACAGGGACTTAACGCGACACCGCATTAATGTCTGTATAGAATGAGCACTTTGACAATGGTCTTAGTTGTGCTTGTTTGCCAATATTTTGTTGACATCCTGTGCATAGGTAGTATGCTTGTGCAGGTCGGAAGCAATTACTGCTATATGACCAAGGGTAAAACTATGGCCATTGCATAGTTGCGTTTTTACTTCGAGCAAGTAACATGCTTCGAGGCGCTCAGGAGGGCGTCTCCATGAAAGCGGTCGTACAATGCTTCCTTCTTTAAAAAATATACATATACCCAACGTTTTCTTTGATCTTCTCATTTCGTTCGGATACCTTTAAAAGGCTTTGCTATATAAATGGCTTAAGTCGACGTTTATGCCCCTTTCAGGGACGAATTCCGCTGCTTTGACTTCGTTGACTGTCATGGTCATTAACTGACATAATTGACGCCGAATGGATTGCAGTTGGCCAGCATATATTTACATACATCAGTAACCAGTATCTGGCAGTAGGTAGGCGCCACCTAAGGCGGGGTCTTCCTCTACAGCGTTGTCCTTCTGAGTTTGCGTCGAAGACTGTTCGGGCCAAAGCGCTTGTGTTCTTTATTTTTCGCTATGGCCTCGCAGACGACATGATTTGTAATTTTTTGACTATATAGGTTGATGTCGCTGTACAGCTTGTATGTAGTTCGTTGTCATCCTCTAAAGCAAACGGGATAGCAAATGTTTCGAAGAAGGTTAGGTTAAGTTAAGTTAGGTTAGGTTAGAGGGACAGTTTGCAATGTAACTACTACACCCAGAAGCCATTGCGGCCCATTGTGATTACCCTTTTGTAGTACCTACATGATAGGACATGCATCTAACAAAACCATTCGGACCCGTTTATGAATCTTTTTAAATCTGATAGAAGTATCATTGTTAAATCTTCAAAGCCGTCAAAAAACATTGCTCCCAATAGTAGCGGCGTTCTTAGAGGGCTGGGCAGTGACACAGGAGATGTTCCACAGATTCTATTTCCTCTTCATCTCTGCAACTTCTACAGAAGTCATTTGTGAAGGTATTGCCTCGTTCCCTTCTACACCAACATGTTCATGGATCCCAGCAAAGCATTAATGTGTGATGGTTTAATGCTCTCAATGCCGAGAGGCACTGGCTTACGAATTTCGAGTTTACCAGATTGGAGTTAATCGCTTTAAATGATGCTTGGCTGTCCACGCGGAAGGTAATTTCCATTGCTGATAGTTCTCTCGCTAAGACAGTTTGAACTGCTTCCTTAACCGCGTACATCTCTGCCTGGAAAACGCTGCACTGGTCTGCCAGTCGGTATGAATATCTGATGTTTAATTCTTCTGAGAAGACTGCTTCTCCCTTACCATTCTTCGTCTTTGAGCCATCTGTGAGGATGGGTTCACCTTTTATGACAGTACTCGGGGAGAGCCAGTCCTTCCTGTCCGGCATACAGACTGTAAATTTCTTGTCAAAGTCATACCTCGGTTTCTTGTTGTCTGTGAGTAGCATGAGGCCCCTCTGGTCAAATAGGTATCGTCTCTCACCGAAGGTCTGGGCCACCTAAGAATATAGGTATCCAAATATTGCCCGTGACAAAAGTTATGCTGTCAGCCTAAGATTGATAAATATTGTCCGCGGTTTAAGTCATTCTAACAAAAGATACAATTCTAACAAAAGGTGTACAATGCTCTAGGGTTGAAATTTCTTCAGAAAAAAAACCCTCAATCGATCTATATAGTCAGTTATACTTGGACAAAAATTTCTATTGCCATATACCTAACTCATCTACACAAGAACGGAACCTTAGGTCAGCATGCTAAGCAGTAATTTTTTCGGGACTCCTTGCAATGACTTCAAATTATAATATTTTTTTCAAATGTGATGAGCTCCCAAGGGATTCTTTAAAACCCTACGCCAGTCATTCGATTGTTTAAATAGGATGCGCTTATGTTTGGCTCCTCTATAAGGTTTAATAATTAATTTCGCTGTTAAATTTGTGGGCACACATACTGTCTCGTAACTGCGATGGGATTATGGTGATTGTGATTGTCCCACCACGAAAGACGTAGTATACTGTAGTGATCCTGGCGGCAACTTATTGAAAGATATTGTAAAATCTCATGCTCGTTCCCCTAATCTGAAGCCAATATCACTATAGCAATAAGAAACACGCATTCCGGGCCATCCTCGTCACAGAATTTCCCAGAGGAAGGGCTTACAATAAGGACACCTAATTAGTACTACAATTTATAGACGTATATCTATTATTAGAAGTTGAAGGAGTCCTTTCTATTGGGTTGTGAACTCTCTTTCAAGAGGTCCTATTAAAATAATTCCCCTAGTCGAAAACTGTTAAAATTCAATAAGACTCATCCCAATTCTCAATTTGATTGAATTGGTTATTTAAATTTCCTCACGCAGTACCAATCACCATTGAGGAATACAAATTTTCGCAGGAGTCTCCTTTTTTTTTTTGTAAGCCACATTTAGATACGTCTTCTATCCACAAGATGGTTTCAAGTAAACATCCCCATTAGAATGATTGTTTTTCAATATCAAATCGACTCTTCATCCCGTCCTCTCTCTCTCTCTGCCTCTCCTGGCACATAACTTAATCTTGAATTAATTCCAAAGTACATTCTAGACTAACATGAGCATTGCGCCCTCCAATCGAAGCCATAGCAACCGAATGGTAAGTGGCAGATTGATGATTTCATCTAACACTGAAGTGGTAACCATACCAGTGCCAGTGCCATTGCCCCCCTGCAACATTTGCTGGTGGAAATTGAAACTGTTTCAACGAACAAGTAATTTACAGAATTTAACATACCAAAGAACGACTGTGTGGAAAAGAGGATATACAATCCTCGGAGAAGCGAGGGAGAGCCCAATGCAATTCACATCTAAATGAGTGTAATCGTACATCTTTGATGGGAGGGAGCGAGGGTGGTTGGCGTAGCCTGAGACTGACTTTAGTTGTGGTGGCGTGTACCTTTCTAACCAAACGTCCAACTATGGGGGAGAATCAATCGATTTTTTTTTTGTTTGGAACATTTTTATGATGTGAGCTTTGAGGAGGAAGAGGGGGTGAGTCTTCTTGATGTGGTGGCATTTTTATACCTATTCGCTGTTGCCATGAAATGAACAACTTTGAGACTTTGAGACGATGTTCATTTCGGTGTACATGTTGATTTCTCGTTTGTAATTCTGGCTTGTATTTTGCCCTCCATTTTATGTTTATTTTGAATCGTGCCTTGGTTGAAATTGACCTAAACTTATTTAAGGTGATTAAAGGTGTATACTCAGCGAATGCCTATATCTATGTGCATTGCTGTGTTCGATTTAAGGTAATCGGATGTAGGTTTTAATTTTGCTACCAAAGCAAGCGTTGAGCGAATGAGAACTCGGATCGATTATTTAAAGAGTATAGTTGTGTCAGCGCACCATTAGCTTTATATTATATTTACTGTGAATTAAGTCACGGCTCTTTGGTGGATCCATTTTTGACAGGTGACAGGTATTCCTTATAGGCCAAAACTAATTTTCTTTTACGTTGTTTGTGTGCCTTGTTCTTTTTATAAATATAAATGGCACATGATCTATTTAACTAATGGCCCCATGTGCCAATTGAAACGACAAGATACAACATCTCCACACTAGCGCTGCAAAAGACTAACGAGAGATGACGGGATCTTGTGTCTTGACAGCTGTAACCATGCAAAAAAGACATAGCCACGGATAAGTCAATGCAAGACAAAAAGCCTGTTAAATGTGAGTAGAACTCTTGTCAGAGTACTAACAGGTCACTGTAGACTACGAGTCACCGCTAATGATTTTTGTCGCAGTTGCATGGATGAGGAGGAAGAGGAAACACCTTTCCGCCTACTATGTAACTGTCCGGTGCTATCTTCGATTAGAAAGGAAACTCTAGGAGAGTACTTTTTCGGGAAGCTCGCGGGCTATTATATAAAAATTCGTCCAGAATTCAAAATGGTTTCAAGAGAAGCTGAACGGAAATAAGCGACTTTTCTCATGGTATCACAATGGAACTAACTTGGTCTAAGCATTGAATGTAAATTACTCCGTATGTAACAGATAATTTCCACACAACCTAACCTAACCCAACCTAATGACTTGATATTTGGTGGATATAATCTGAGTAATGTCAGACCTGACATGACATTAAAATCGTCCTAGGTGATTTTAATGCAAAGATAGGAAGAGAGGGCATCTTTGGTAGTACTGTCGGAAGGTACAGCCTACACGACACCACCTCCGATAACGGATTTAGGCTGATCGACTTCGCGGCGGGGCGAAATGGTGTCATAGCAAGTACGCGGTTCCCGCATCTCGATATTCACAAAGGCACATGGAGATCTCCCGATCAATCAACCGTCAACCAGATTGACCACATTGCGATCGACGCAAGACACTCCTCCAGTATTATGGATGTCCGAACGTTTCGAGGAGCGAACATTGACTCGGACCACTACCTTGTCGTAGCCAAGGTACGCCTTCGGATATCCCGAACACCGCCAAGACAAGTAAATACTGTGAGGAAGTTTGACGTCGGACGGCTAAAATCGCAAGAGATCACCAGATCCTTCTCCGATCGAGTCTCTCTAAATCTCTCAAGAGGTTCTATGCAGCCAGCATCAAGCATTGAAGACCAGTGGCAACATTGCCAAAAAGCCATCAGAGACGCCGCCTCTGATGTGCTTGGTTTCACACGACCACCACAACGAAACCCCTGGTTCGACGACGAGTGCCGGCAAGTACATGCAGCGAAACAAGAGGCATACAAAGCGGCGCTGCAAAGAAGGACTAGAGCCGCTCGTGAGCTCTACGCGCAGAAAAGAAGAGACGAACACCGGCTTCTCAGGAGAAAAAAGAAAGAGCACGAGAAGCGCGCGATCGAGGAAATAGAGAGATGCTACAACAGGAATGAGGTTCGGAAGTTTTACCAAAGGGTAAAAAGAAGCTGCCAAGGCTACAGAGCCCGAACCGAAGCCTGCAAGGACGAGCAAGGGAACATCATAGTAGAACCGCAGTCGATGCTGAGGATATGGAAGAACTACTTCTGCAGACTGTTTAACGGCGATGACGAACTAAATGCCGCTGTCAGGCAGAATGAACCATTCAACCTGGACGATGAAGACCAACAATTCCGTCCACCCGACCTGGACGAAGTGATGATAGCCATATCTAAGCTTAAGCCCAACAAAGCCGCTGGAGCAGATGGCCTAACCGCCGAGCTATTCAAAGCCGCAGGCGATGACTTGGTTAGGAGTATGCACCAACTCATCTGTAAAATATGGTCGGAGGAAAGTATGCCCGATGAATGGAACCTCAGCATTGTTTGCCCGATCCTCAAGAAAGGAGACCCTCTGAACTGCGCCAACTACAGAGGGATAAGTCTTCTTAACATCGCCTACAAAATCCTATCTGCCGTGTTGTGTGAACGCCTGAAGCCTTTCGTCAACAACCTGATTGGTCCCTATCAGTGTGGCTTCAGGCCATCGATTTTAAGGCCGCCTATGACAGCATTTATAGAGACGAGCTATACAGAGCAATGTCTAGTTTTGGCATCCCTGCCAAACTCGTCCGTTTGTGCAGGATGACAATGGAGAACGCACGCTGCTCCATCAAGGTCGGTATAAAGAACTCACCGAGACCTTCGATGTCAAAAAAGGATTTAGACAAGGCGATGCGCTGTCATGTGACTTCTTCAACATCGTTCTTGAAAGAATAGTGCAAAACTTAAACGCTAACACCAGAGGCACTATCTTTCATAAGTCCGTCCACCTACTCGCCTACGCCGACGACATCGACATAATCGGCAGAACGCAGCGTGATGTCACTGGCGCGTTTGTGAGCATTGAGACGGAGGCGGCGAAGATGGGTTTGGCGGTCAATGAGGGCAAGACAAAGTATATGCTGTCATCAAGAAAGGACACCCAACACCGACGTCTTGGACAGAACGTCACTATAGACAGATATAACTTTGAGGTGGTAAAGGACTTTGTCTACCTAGGCTCCGCTATGAACTCAGACAATGACATCAGCGCTGAGATTAAGCGAAGAATAACTCTTGCCAATCGCTGTTTCTTTGGGCTAAGAAAGCAATTGAGTAGCAAAGCCCTCTCTCGAACAACTAAAGTGACCCTTTATAAGACCTTAATCATCCCAGTCCTACTTTATGGTGCAGAGGCATGGACTCTATCAAAAGCGGATGAGCTTACTCTTGGTTGCTTTGAGAGGAAAATTCTTCGAGTAATTTTCGGTCCCGTCTGCATAGACGGTGAATGGGCTGTACAGCGACATCGACCTAGCCAGAAGAGTGAAGGTCCAACGACTGCGGTGGCTGGGTCATGTAGAGCGAATGGACGTGAATGCTCCGGCCCGGAAGATCTTCGAATCCACACCCGAGGGACGGCGCAGTAGAGGAAGACCGCGACTCAGGTGGCGCACGCAAGTGGAAGGGGACCTCAACCAACTTAGCGTGCGAAACTGGAGACAGCTGGCCAAAGATCGTGCTGGCTGGAGACGCTTGTTGGTTGAGGCCCAGGTCCACCCCGGACTGTAGCGCCACCTTAAGTAAGTAAGTAAGTAATGTCAGACCTGCCTCCAGCTAGTGGCACCACTTCTCCATTTTTTTGACGGCATATCAAACCCTGGTCTTACTTTCACGACTTGGTTAGATACCACTTGTTTAGGTACCTACTATCGGGTGAAAAATTCGTTCATACTTCATGTTATTGGGAAGTTGTTTCCCCTTCCATATGTGCGAGTCACCTAAGGCGAAGTTTCCTCTACTCCATTGCTCCTCTCCTGTTGGGACTCGAAGACGGGTCGAAGATTGATATTTTTCGATTATTCGCATGATCTTCGATGTGATGCGATTTTCAAAGTTGAAGATGATCCTAGGTATAGACGAAGGCCCTAAGCACATCAAAGTTATAGCTTCCTATTGATTCGATCTACATGTAAACGTACGTGGAATGATAGCGCATAAAAAAGACATCTTTGGAATGAGACAAATAGGGTAGTCAGCTCGAAAGCAGAAACAATTTCTATTGTAAAGTCTCAACGTAAATACCAAATAAAGATTTGTATTGAAAATGCTAAAGTTTGGAGACGAATATTCATGCCCAGACCATGCGAGAATTATTATTTCTGAAAGTAGATTTTCCGTGCATTTTTCGGTTACTCACTCAAAATCTACCCAGGGACGGATCCTGGGCTATGGTCATGGGGGGTCATTCACAGAGGCTGTCAAACAAAATTGCCTCACTTGCACATATATTAAAATCTATGGGTAATGGGTAACCCTTTGAAATTCCTCGTGTTCAGATTTCACAAAATATAGACAAAAAAAAAATTGAGATAGTTTCGTAAATAAGCGAATCTTCAACAACCTCATAAACGGACCCAAAAACAGATCCAAAACGGTTCCAAATCTAAAATATTTGCCATTATTTTCGATGAAATTAACGACATTTCAAATACCGAGCAGTTGAGTCTCTCTTTTTGATATTTTGATGAGGGAATAATCAGAGAGGATTTCTCAACGTTTTGCGACACATATGAGAAGATTCAATGTGAAGACATGATGGAAGAATGCCGAGTCAGTTGACTGGTGTTGCATTATATCAGAGATAGTAGAAGATCTTTGCTACGAGCGCGACATTGATTTAGCATGGTGCGTAGGGAATAGGGATTAGCACTGACAACTGTTATGTGATTGCTTCTGACACAAAGGGTGCAGTCCATGCACTCTGCAAAAAATCTACTAGCGCTAAACGTTGTCCATGCAGCAACCATGCTTTAAACAACTCCTTGGCAAAGTCTTCAAAAGTGACATGACGGAATTAATCAGCGACTATGAAAAAAGTTATAGCTTTTGGCAATGTTTCAGCAAAAAGTCACAAAGTCTTCGAGGAAGAGCTGGGAGGAACACATGTACAAGGAATTTGTGAAACTCGGTGGGATATGATGTGTTTTTTACCGATTTTTTTATTGAGACTAGGCATAAGGTTCATTGCTATACCTATAGATATCCACGTTTGATGTATAGATATCTATTTTTAAAAATATTTTTTATTGGTTTGCTGGCCTCGGCATTTTCCAAATTTCTTGCCAAAACTTTCGGCGATAGGTCCTTGCATTTTTGACGGATATTCTCTCTGAGGGCTTCAAGAGTCTGAGGCTTGTTGACATAGACTTAAGTCCCACAAAATCCCCACAAAGAGTAATGGAAATTCGCCTCGTAGTTCATGATGATATTCATTTAGTCTGGCGTCCTCTTCCTCTGCAACCTCTTCAGCCACAGCTGCTATATTCTCACCAGAACGTCTGCTTAGGAATCGGCCAGACCTGGCACCATCTCGTGTTGGCTAATGCTCTTCTAGGCGAGCGGGTAATGTGATGATGATGACCTGTACCTAACTACTTGTCTATTATTCTTTGTTTTTCCAACTCAAAAAAATCAGTACAAGGTTCGGAAGAAACAGACATAACCAAATAATTGAGAGAACGAAATTCGAAACAAACAAACATAGCTCCCATAAAGTTAAAGAAAGTAAAGCTACTTAGACCACTTCTGTGTTTATAGCAAAGCTATAGTGCGTATTTAAAGCCGGTATTGAACTTTCATTTGTCTTCTCCTCTAGATATCTATAGACAGCTGGTGTCTACTGTTAAAATTTCCAAAAAGCCAACATCTATGGCATAATGAATGCCATCATATGGACATGTCCACTGTTTGTACCTAGGTACCTGTGTTTTCTTTTATTAAAAAAAAGCGGAGACACAAACCACTTCCTTTTTGTTTGTACTTTTTTGCACCATATTCAGAATTTATTGTCAAATTTTATTTTCAACTACATACCAACATAGTCTAGTCATGTCCTCGATGCGACAGGAAATATGTGTCGGACAATTTGAGAACATGATTCGCAGACAATTTGTCGCCGGCCTCTTCTCCCAATATCCATGGCCAATTGATGAATATAGGTAGGTATAAACCTATACATGTTCGGCACCTCACATTGAAATCCAATTATCGTCTCAGCATCACCCTGTAAAACAAACATTTGCTCGCTTTTGCATCGTCGCCATTAAAACGTATTTCATCATCCTTCCCAAATCTAAGTTCAATAAACCAGACGCCCGAATGGCAACAACTGCCGATAAAAAGAACTGCAAAAAAAAAAAAAAAATCGATTTGGATTCACACTGCAGTCACATACACAGAAAAAATGGCAGCATTTTCCAAATACATAGGTACTGAATATCCACTAACAAGGACATCAGGCGCAAAACTATAAAGAGGTGTGCATAACATTCATATGTTGAACTTGTGCCAAAATATCACACGTCACAGTTACTTTTTTTCCGGCTAAAATTCAACTATATTTATTTGCTATTCGTCTACTTCAATTCTGGTATGTTTACTTATACATAAGCACACACAAGTATATGTGTGAGCTGAGTAAACCTTGAGGCGCATTACTTAAATCCCTCTGGGTGAGATTCTGTCCACAACCTGATGTGACAAGGACAGAGCACAATCAAAAACAAACTTTCAACTTTCAACAGAAATGGGATTTTCATACAAACAAGAAAAAGGATCAAATAATTCAATTGAAGACCAATTGGAAAATCCATTGTCCTCTTTGTGTCCCCCTCGCAATCTTGATAATCTTTGAAATAACCCAAAGAGAACAACATCTTGTGAATTTGTGTTGCTGTTGCTGGAGCTCAACCGAGGAAACCACTTCAGGGATCAGGAAAATCCTTTTAAGATTTTCTCCATACTCTTGCACACTGGGATGCTTAGGTAGACACTTCCTGTCGCAAAAAAAGACGGATGGGGTATACCTACACATAGAATGAATTTCTATTAACAACGTTTTCATAAATAAAATTCGGAAACGGGATATTGGCAACTTGAAAGTCGGGATATTATGTCCAAGTCAACCTCACCAACAAGTAGAAGAAAGAAAGGATATGTATGGCGTATGCGCGAAGGATAAATCATAATAAAACATACAGAAAACTATGTTGAGGAAAAATGAGTAGAAATCGATTATTTTGTGCACTATCGTTCAGAAAGAACGGAAAAAGGACTTTCACCGTTGGCATAGTTGTTTTTTTACGAACACCAAACTCCCGCATAAATATTCGCTATAGACGCGTAAAATATCTTCACAACATCGCTGTCGACGACATCCTCTCTTTAGATATAAACCTTTCACCAAGAACCAGAAGCGGCGGTTGTGTAGTTTTTTTTTTGTGTCCTTTTTGCTTTCAAGTACATTGTTCCGGAGGAAGGAATATCAAAAAATCTCTTTCTGGGAAAGTAATGTACAGAGGATACACAAAAAGGAGACGGGTGAAGGGATTTATTATAAATGACGACGACGCACGATGACAATTCTAAGGAATAAGGACTCATAATTCTTATATACCTACCTACATAGACAGAAGGATGCTTATTCCGTTGGCCATACGGTAGCTGACAATGGGGGTTGGGATTGGGACACGAAAGTGGGGACGAGCATCATTTGGCAGCAACAGAAAGATACAGAGATAAGTGCACATTAAATAAAAGACAGATTTTGTATTCCACTGTTTCGTTGTGCTGTTGTCCCTTCCCCCTTGGTGGCGAAAGGAGGTAGTGGGTTTTGAATTTTGCTCCGCGTGCGTTTTTCTGATGAAAGGATAAGGAAGGTGTTAGAGCTTGGAATATTTTTTTTAACCAGACTTAGATGGAACAAGAAGAGTGTATATATAGTTATTGCACTCGTCGTTACCGGCTGCTGCTACTCGAAGGATTTGCAAATGAATTTGTATGTGAAATTTATTCATTATTGCGGACCGGAAATATTGAAAATGGAATTTTGTTCAACAGGAAGCGTTTGCTCTCGCCTGTATAGAACGTTATCTGTGGCGAAGTAAGGAGGAAGCATATAAATCGCACTCGGTGGGAATAGACCGAGGTTTTGTTTAATGAATAGAATCAACATCTGTAAGGGACATAGTTTGTAAACATTGTAAGGCTATATATTTCAACTGATAAATATTGATATCCTCTTAATGTTGTCGAAAAGGTAACGTAAGCTGATACCTTTTTACATTTACCTTCTTTAACATATTGTGTACATGTAGGTATAGCTGAAATTCATTTTCAAAGTGTCGATAGGTTAGCCTGGAGGACGAATTGGGAATAGATCAGGTTAATGTGGAAATGCCATTACCTACATGAGCGGCGGCGGTACACTTCCATAGAATGTGGACCTTTAGACCCTAGCCTGTTTTTCAAACGAGTGACAATAAAATACAACTACTTAGCCATAAAAAAAGTAAAAATGTGTAGGTACAAGTACATATATATGTAGCTATTTGTTCTGCGCTGTCAATGATAAACAGTAGACTTTTGTAGTCCAACTTGGGAATTCCAAAACCTTCCGCCTATCCGTCACAGAACCCAGAAATGACTTAAACTTAAATTGCCCAATTTGAAGTAGATTAAATTTCGATTGGATTAGGTTAGGATGGCAGGCCCCAACAAGTGCAGACTCACTTCGGCCAAACAAGCCCATTGTGATAGCATAGGACCAAATAATCTCATAACTACCTGTTGAACCAACGGCTGCAGGAAATAAGGCCCCAAATTTGGGGTAAAAACAAACCACAATTTTCATTAGGAAATAAGGCCCCAAAAAAGAAAATAACACCCCAAACCTTGGAGGTTCAATATTCAATAGTGAATAGTCTCTTCCTCGTCCATGCAGCTTCTACAGAAGCCGTTGGCAGGGAGGCCTGCTACCTGAGAGTATGCCTGCCAATAATGCAGTGTCCCGTAATGAAACCTACCAATGTGCTTATATTGGATCTTTTTAGTGATACAATAGGTTGTCGGAGCGCTTCAGATCCAGCATGGGCCATATTTGTTTGGTGATGGGACACGTGGTTATTTGGAGTTGCTTTTAAAAAAATTTTAATTCTCTTCCTCGGCTATTCAAAATTGTAAACTAAGTTGCTGGTCAGGTATGGGCGGCAGAATCGTCTCATTGTGCGAGTAAAATGTTCATTCTACAACGAGCTACAACTTATACAATTAGGTACTGGTAAGAGTCGAGTTTTTTTAATGCGTCTTCCCCAGGGTGATCGGGTTGAAAACGAATTCAAGCGAACCTTCTTCAAACGATACTTCTGATAATTAATAGTAGACCGCAACTTTAGTTAATCGGTCAACACTATTTCCCATCACTGACAATCCTATATGTATAGCCTATCGTGAATTATTTACGGTAGCACTGTAATATCAAGCCACTTCTTTTCCAAAATCTTGCTGATGAGATAACCTATATTACGGATTATTGATAGTAGTGTCTAGCAGTCGAGCATAACCCACCAAGCATTGTACTAAAATCTGGCAGTAGCTTTCGTAGAATCAGCTTAATTTTCTGATCGGTTTTGACAAAACCTGCACTGGCCTAAATTATGACGGCAGAATGGAAAACCCCTTTCTCCATGCACCAATATATGCTGACATCTGCTCGCCATCGCAAGATCTTAAGCGACAACTGAAAGCGACATCTTGCTCAACAAAGGTGTGGAGTTGAGCCTACTTTCACACCCATAGTCGTATATCATTCAAGAAACTCTATAACCCGCACTCCAGGCAGCAACATCAGCAGCTCTGCGACTACATACCTCCACCCCTTTATTTTCGAAAATCTCTCTGGGCCAGTTCTGCACTTAAATGTTTGCAAATTTTAGTCCTCCGTAAATATATCTCCAGCAAGACAGGCGAAAGTCTGCTTTTCCTGTAGCCAAAAGAGTTTTGGCAAAGTGATTATCTCGTTGTTGTCAAGTGGTGGTAGGTAATTTGCAGTAGCTATCTGTCTATCTGAACGGCGCTCGAATGTCGTATCTGGAAGAAGAATTTCATCTAGTTTCTATAGAATACTAGCTGTACCCGCCCGGCTTTGACAGTGCCGAGTAATTTAATTGCTTAAGTATGGTTGTAGTCTATCCGGAAAATGCAATCAATGTTCCAATTTTTGCAACTATAGGTTCCATGAGTGTTGAGAAAATACCGTTCGCAGTTTTTTTTTTTTTGTACGCCTTCTGTCCAATTCTGCCCATACATTTTCCAGGAAAAATGCATCAAAAGTTCCTCAGATCCAAATGGACGACAATCTAATTCATCCCAAGGTCTCAATGCACCTTCTTGGAGTCAGAGTCAATTCAGGAATCACATGGCAGGACCACGTATCCTATATCGCAATATTGGTGTCCGCTAAGTTGAGCTACCTATTTAGAGCAAAGAGGGGTTTACCCCAAGCAACCTCTCCTTATCTACAAAGCACAAGTTAGACCAGGCCTGGAATATTGTTCCCATATATGGAGCTCCGCCCCCAAACATTCACTTAACCTACTTTGACAGCATACAGAGACGAGTAGTTCGACTTATTGGAGACCCTACACTCACATCACCCTACACTCTGCTGCGTCGTAGTATCTCTGAAATTCGAGGGAAATGTTCGTCGGACACGGACTATCTATCTAGGCTAGGCTCCCCTGCGTCTTAGAAGACTCAACGTTTCCAAGCCTTACATCTTAGGTATACATATCCTTCAACGATTTCTGCAGAAGCCACAAAGTGGAAGAGGAAGACGAAACTATCAGCCACATACTCTGCACCTGTCGTGCTCTTGGCAATATCAAGATGGCGTAAATATCAAGAAAACTACTTTCTTTTTTTTAGAGCAAAGAGGTCTTGGTCTCACAAGCTCCGGCTTTAGCCTTGTCGTAAACTCAAATCGCTTGCAAGAGCAGTTTGCAAGGCATTCCAATATACCCCTACTCTCTACCCATGGCTTTCACAACGGGCCACCATCGGCCAAAGTATGATTTTATCATCAAGAGCAGGGGCGAAGCGAGGGGGGGCGTGGGGGATTGTCGCACGCTTTTCAAGAGTCGGCAAATCAACGAGCAATTTTCAAAAATTAGGTCTTAGGTTCTGATTTTCATTAGGTATAGATTTTAAACTTGTAAATGTATACCTAAAAGTCGACATTTTTAAAAGCTCCTTAAAATTTAGCTAGTTTCGATTCGATTTTAAAAAGGACGGTCGGCATCGGCGGATTTGTCGACTGAAATCTCTAAATTTATAGCGAGTTTCGATTCGATTTCAAAAAGGACGGTCGGCATCGGTTAATTTGGCGACTGAAATTTCTAAAATTTAGCGAGTTTTGATTCGATTTTTTTAGATTCGACGGTCGGCATCTGTGAATTTGCCGACTAAAAAAAATCCTTAAAATTTAGCGAGTTTAGATTCGATTTTAAAAAGAACGGGCGGCATTTCTAATTTGATGTTAAATTCGAAGGAATATGTTATTCGCTAGTTTGTGCAACTCTGCTTATTGATGTGGTTTGCGAACTTTGACAATTCGTGGCAAGGGTGTTTTCGTTCACTGCAAAAAGTTTGGAAAACGAAATTTCGTTATTTAAACTGTTTATAAACTTGTTTTCTTAATATTTACAGCTGATGGCTGAAATTCGCGAACTACCGCGACCTAGTCTTCACGTGAACGGTCTGCCAAAACTTGCGAATGTTCGTTCGTTCGTACATAGTTGGTCGCTCTCATGTGATTGGTCCTTTAGGTATTGGCCCAGGGGTGTTCCTGTATGGCGCCTCCTATACAAACAAAATCTTATATCCCGAAGACCACTGAATCGATTGAGCTCAAATTTACAGGTGATCTTAAGTATTGGTCCGGGATATTTCCTGTGAAAATTGGTCAAAATTGGACAAAGAGGCGTGGGACTTCCCATACAAAAAAGCATCTTCTATGGAGTGAATTTCGATTACGTTGGATATAACTCGATAACCACTGGGCCGATTTTCATGATTTCTATACAGTCGACAAGTTCCTGAAATGAGTCGGCATTTCAATGAGAGTCGTGGGCGCAGTAGCGCAGTGGTTAGTGTGCTGGATTACTGTGCGAGGGATCCCAGGTTCGATCCCCGGAAAAATACAAATTACATCTTAAGGTTTTTTCTACTGCGCCACCTCTCGCGAACGTCTGACAAACATCCGAGAGTATAACTGTCCTGAAAAAGCTTCTCAATTCAGCTGTTCGGACTCGGCATAAAATTGTAGGTCCCTTCCATTCGTTCCAAAAATAGAAACTCACACAAAAACGAATGGTGGCGAGAAGCTAGGCATTGGGTTGGGTGTCTACCGCCTGTCGCGCCGCCTATTTATTTTTTTTCAATGAGAGTCACCCCCCCACGGCTCGAACCCTCGCTACGCCCTTGATCAAGAGCCTCTATAAACTTACCAACTATGTAATTTCGACTTGCTTACATTTTTGATTTTTCGTCAAGCTTAAGGTAACGTATTATGCAAAAATGGCATCTGTCACTTTCCGCAAAATGTTTCCTAAAACTCAATTTTTGGCTTGAACACAAACACTGGGACCTTGGCTTTTATTCGTTAAAAATTTAATTTGAAACAAAACACAAGTATGGTAATCGCTCTCAACACCTGTTAGCATTGCAGGCGGTACAAAATACTTCGTTGCAGTAAATATTTATTTTCATTTCAGTTTAGCATACAATTTGCCATCAATGACAGATAGACTAGTTATAGTAGGAATGCTCTCTCTAAAACCTCATCATAAATCACTGGCTGTTCACAACCGTAGGTACTACGAACAAGTCCATAATACTCCAAAAAGTTGTCCCTTTCATTTATCCATTTTTTAACCATACAATTTCCAGTCCTAGGATAATGTAATTCATTCAGTAATCCCCTTTCACAAACTGGAATTTCCATATCAAGGAGTGCGTTTGACACATAATCTGAGACCAAATCTCCACATAAAGTTTTACCATTCCAACAATCCGGATCTATCCATTAGATTTCCATATTTTCAGAACTTAATCGAGAAACCCTACCCACCCTAACGAGAAGGAGGGGCAGATCTTGAAATATCTCCATTGTTTTATTTTTAACACAATAAACAAAGTCAACCGAATAAAGGACCCTCGCCGATGTGCGCTTGTTCGCAATAAGTGATGCGGAAAATAAGTTAATTCGATTTTCCACAAAGATACACAACCTATAACTATACGCAAGAAATAAAAAATCGCCCAGACATTAGATATCCTCCTCTCTGCTTATGCTAAAGACACGACTTTAAGGAAAACAAAAAGCCGCCCATTCAAATGCTAATTGTTCCACAGAAAATATCGCCTCTCACCACCAGTGAATCCAATTAAACCAACTTACTAAAGAGATCTCGCCTTAACCACACAGAACACCATCTCACCACCACTGAAATACTTTAATCCTTTGAAACTAACCCACCCTCTGTGCAGTGCATTCGCATTTAAGTTGAAAATTGCCATGAAAATAAATTCAAATTAAAAGAAAAACTCCTTGTTCAGGATATCCTTGTCTGAATATGAAATTCTCATTGCAGCATGAAATGGGTCTCACATTTGGGATCCATTTCGCACTCGAAAACCACACACACATTTATGGAACTAGGGAAAGTATATTCAAACTGAAAATCTCTTCCTTGTCATCACTGAGGGCTAGTTTTAGTTGCTGTTGTTTTGAATTCTCCAAATAGTTAACCAAAACCTCCCAAAGAATCGTGTCGTTATCCGTTCAATCTATCCCTTAGCATGCACACAATGCACAAAATTCCAAATACCAAAGTCAAAGGCTGAGATTTTGTTTTGGCAAGGAACCCCCATTACCGTAAGAAAATCTCATAAATATTCATATCCTTGCAACAAAGAAAAAGAGGGAAAATTATAAAAAAAAAATTTGCCATACACATTTGCATATAGCAGTTTTGACGTGCACGCACACACAGTAATCTCAAAACAAGCCGTCGAATAAAGGACGAAAACGAGTCGAAAACAAATGAAAAAAAATGCCGTTACAAGACGGTAAGGGAATAGTGCAAAGCCACCCTAATTACAATCACACCAGCCAGCCACCCGCTCATACTCACTACTACTACTACTACTCAGTCATCCTTGTCTTTGGCGTTTTGTTGATTCCCGCCCCCCCGTATCCTTTATGTGCACAAGAAAAATGGCTTTGTGTCTGTGTGTGTGTGTGTGGGAAGCGGAAGGGCCCCATTCAGTTTGCCTTTGCCTTAAAGTTTCAAGTTTATTGTAGTAATTTTTCTTAACAGTGTTTGTATCCTGTGTTGTTGGAGAATGTTTTTCTTTTTGGGTTTTACTTTGTTCTATTTTTCTCTTGTCTTTCGCTTACCTTCGTGTGGTCCTTGCAGTTTTGTTGGGGAAAGCTATTTTATTTCGTCTTAAAAACCCGCGGGTAAATACAAAGTTTTACAAACACCGTCCAAAGAAGTACAAAGATTTTACGTTTCGATTTTCTCACTGACTGCAGAGACTTAAAGTTTTGCCTAACATTTATAGCATTTACATACTTACAAACTAAGGAAATATGGCGGGAAATCGTTGAACAATCTTTACACTGAAATACAATTTTGTAAGTCCTTACTGAGTAGTTGTTATGTTTTGGGCAAATGCTTGTCAGACATCAAGGTGCATGGGTGAGTTCTTTTGGGTGCATTTTGGGGAATTGCATGTGTGTACATGAGCTATTTACATTGAATCAGTATCGCGGATGAAATAAGACGACTTTCTGAAGGATGACTGCTCAATTATCCTAAAAAAAAAAGAAGGAAAAATATAGGACAAGTAGGGAAAACTGCCTCTTAGAGAAACGAGACATGTAGGTTAGGGTGTCCCGTCATTGTAGAAACACTTTTTTTTTTTTAATATTTCGTCGAAATGGGTATCAAAAGTTGCGTATTGTTTCAAATACCTCAATCTCTTGAGTTTTCTCTAATGACACAATGACCAGCTTCAGTCACAAAGTTCCCTTTCGACACTTTGTGTATGACAAGGGAAATCTGGTATTCTAAGCTCTGTTGCATTTACAAGTAATGCAAGTTCTTCATCAGACAAATCTTTTAAGATAGGTGGAGGTGTTATTTGACATTCATTCCAAAAAAAATTTTCTATGTAGTCAGAAGCATTAAATTAAGTTTTCGGGGGCTTGAATATTCGGTTACAAACATCCTTTTTTCTTGATTTAATGATTCGTTTTAAAGCAAGCTCCCTAATGTAAGACCTTTTATCGAAGACCATTGCAACTAAAACGTTCTCGGGATGTGCGAAAAAGATCAATTATTGTATATCTTATTATTGTATTATTGTTCTTTCAATTATTGTATCGAGTACTTATTGATTTAAAATTTTGTTGCAACCATCTTGATAAAGAAATCAGTTTGAAAAAATGTTGCGCTCCATATATCAAAGACGTTTGTTTCTTATGGAAAACCAAACACGTGGATAAACTTTCATTAAGTACTCCACAAGAATTTTAAGATTTTCAAATGGATTACTAGAACCTAAACCTATACATAAAGAATGATGCCGGTTTTTTTTGTTATGAAACAAAGGTTTTGTCTTTCCGTCCGTCGAAGTAAATACTCTTTAGAATGATATAATTATATTGGCTTCTTAGACGTTTTCTCGACTTTGACAAAGCTCGGTGTATCCTGCAAAACCGCAGATCGCTCTTTTGAATTTGTAGACTTTCGAGGTTATCAGCAGAACCGATCACCATTTTCCTGTCGTTTCTTTGATCCGCTAAAAACGGCCTTTCATTAATAGGAATCACATTTACAGGAGGCAAGCCCTCAAATGCAAACAAAAAACTTTTCATTTGGTAAAATACGATAACTTTACAAATTTTAGTGTTATTGAAAAAGGATTGAAAAAAGAAAAAAAAATGTAAAGAACAATGTTTGTTTTCGAAATTTCAACGTCCAGTAGAGGCCCAAAAGTACCTTTGAATTTTTTTTCTTATTTTTGCCGTAATAAGCTCCGCAATACGCAACTTTTTCGGGGGCTTTTGTTAATATACGAGAAAAAAATTTGTACGGAACACTCTAATGTAGGTATAGATACATCTTATACAAATTGTGTCGTCCTTACACAAATAATAATTAAACAATAATAAACTATAATCGGCTTCTTAAATACCCTAGTCCTAGCCTTTCGCAATCAATTGTTTGTGACAGTTTATTATATATATTTTTTTTTTATTGAATACCTACTATGTAGGATACTATGTACCCCAAATTTAATGCTAACTCCAATCGGCTGAATTGGAAAGCATTCTCAGGATGGTTATACTATCGGACTTTTGTCAGATGTTCGCGAAAGATGGCGCAAAGGAAAATAATCTTGTGATTTATATGTTTTTTCCGGGGCTTGAACCTGATAATCATCGCTCAATACTTTAGCATAAATATTTAAACAAGGAAAACCGAGCGACCAAAATGTTACCGCATTCAAGCTAAAAGTTAAATATGGAATAATTTTGAGCGATGAGTACAAGCCTGCCAACTAGTGATTAGAACGGAGGAGAAGACCAACCTCTGTTTTTGTTTATTGTCGTTCTCTCGGGTTTTCTTCGCCCGTCGTTTTTTGTAATTGGGATTAGGTAAATTTTGTCTAATTGATCTCAAATAATTTTGTTCTTAAACTACGATCACGCCTGCTTTCTACTTCACCTGTAAGACCTCTAAGATGCGGCGTAAAATGCCCTTCTGTTTACTATAGAATAATATTTTTCCAAATTGGCCTATAAATATGCAACACTTCCTTTTGTTTCATTCCATTGTGCGTGTACATATAGCTATTAATATGCAATGCCTTTTTCATTTCTGTGTTTTGTTTATTTTAATTGTTTATGAAAAAAATACATTCGGAAAGCATCTTCAGATGGTTGGTCCCTTCCAGTCGTCAACAAAATTAAGAAAATATTAGGTTACAAAGTCCTGTAGGAATCTGTATGGCCACTCTGTCAGACATCTAAGCCTACCTTCAATCAGTTGCGATCTTCGGCACCTTTTTCCACTCTACCGAGCATCGTCTGTACTTGGGCATTAAATCAACAAGTCGACGGATACACCAACGTTAACATATTCAACATAAGGAAGAGTTTCGCATAAATCATAACATCTGTCGCATATATTCGTTGCTACAAAAATATTTTTTGCAGAATAAATAAAACAGACAGAAGGTTTTGAGACTGAACTGACGTCGGCGATTCAAATATTCCACCAATTCCACCACTTTATTTCAGCTTATGAAAAATTTACCGCAGCTGAAACGACGGATTTTATATGGGCTGGGTATTTAAGACTCGAATATTTGCCTGTTTGGAGCACTTAAGCCCAAGCCTTTATATGTATATCAGAACCAATCTATAAGTTATGCTTAGTTGCTCCAGGTCCAGATGCTTATTAATTAGGTATACGTGTATACCTACAGGTGAACATTTTTGAGAACAATTACTGACATTGCCTAATACCTTGCCACCTAGACAACATGGGTAACGAATCAGCGGATTATGTGGCCAAGGCGTCAGAGTGTTGTGGAACCCTTCATAGCACCCAAACGATTCTATGGAGTACAGGGAAACAACAACTTAGGTGATGAGTTTATTAAGCTCGCAACGCAATAGCTTTACGTTTGGCCTTAACATCACTTACTATCTTCGGCTTACCAAAAACATCCTCCTTTCCTCTTGCATAGATATTAATGCGCTTAGGAATTTCTGCATAAGTTGGGCTTGGGACTCATGATAATAGAGTCACTCTCAGTCTAGGTTGTCGGACAGTCGAACTTTAAAGTTCATTTTATTGAATACACTATTAGTTAGGCCTTGAAGACTTTGTCGACTTATAGTATTTGGTTTAACACCTAAGGGCGCAGTGGCTCTTACTTACCTCTTTAGGTGGCCCTACAACCAATACGCCTCTTTAGTGAGCTCGGTCTTTGGCTAACTGCCTCCAGTTGCCCATTCCAAATTGGTTGTGGTCCATTTTCATTTGTGCGCTCTACCTAAGGCGGTGGAAAATGTTAGCCCGATTTCACAAAGACTTTAAATGCTAAAGTATAACATTCACTTTGAGATAGTCTTAATGTCCGTTGAAAATGTCTGCGGACCTTACGACATTCGACAGTCTCAACGTAAATGACCTGCTTAACACGGAATTTTTAAATAGGCCGGAATACAGACACTCGAAATATAATATTTGAGACTTAAAACAATTTGATTAAGATAAAATGGCTATACTCCCAATCGTACATAGTAAATTTCAGAAAGTGATTATGCTATAGAGTGTAAAGCTTTTGCCGCTGTAAAGTTAGCCCCCGACTACAATTTAATGCCATTCTTATCCTTAATTTTTTGGTCTGTTATCAGGCATTTGTAAACTTTCTTTTGGATTCCAATTCCAGTTGCAACCGGTCAGTGTGTTGAACTACTGAGTGAGTGGTTCCACGTTTAACCCCATTTTTCATTACCCACCATCCTACGAACGTCTTACAACCATCCTTTACAAAAAATTATTTCCACGCTGATTTTACAAAGGATAAGAGTATAAAAAACAAAAATTCTAACTTGTGTTTTATATGAACTCTCTACGTAGTACCGGCCAGTCTTAACACCCACGAATGTTACGTTTCAACATAACTTAATGCAGAATCAAAGGATACGGCTTTTAATTATAGAGATAATGCTGTGTTGCCCCGCGGCTAGACTCCCGAAACGAAAACTATAACTCCTTTCTAAGGAGTTCAGCTCAATAACCCCTATGTCCCGTTTATTTTTCAAAAACCGATTCGCAATAGATAACCTGGCTTCAAACTTCATTTTCGAGGCAAAGACATTTAAATCTCTGTCTCTTAGCTGCCTCCCTATCGGTTTTCTTCTGAATCCTTAATAACAACTTATCGAAGTCTGATGAAATCTTGATGTCCTTGTCAGCCCATAAATAAAGTTCAAATCAAGATGACATTGCTGTTAGAAAAATCATCTTAAATCACTCTCTTTACAGCTTGCCTTACCCCAAGCAGGCTCTTTTTGCCACCACAATTCGTTGATGCCATTTATTCAGCCATCAAATGTTTTTTTTTTTCTCTTTATATGGAAACTTATTGTGGGTAGTAAATATCAGAACACAAAGTTACCCCTGCGGTCCACTCGGCTGCCTAAATTAACCATGAAATTTGTTTTAGCGTGTAAGGTACCCCATCTGTTTGCCTAAGTTTATGCAACCGTTTTGTCGAGCTTAAAGTAAACAAGGACTAGTAATAGTAATGGAATTATGGAATAGGAAACAGAAGCAAAACAAAATGGAGGAGAGTTTCTGTTATTCCAGAGATTTTTTTTTCTGTGAGAAAAACTATAATGGCGACAAGAGACGAGTTACTTCCTTCTATTCCTTATCCACTCGTAGGTATAGCAAGTAAAAATATGGGGACCTCGGTTGAAGCACTTCTTCTTCTCGTTTCGGGATAAGTGACAGGAAAGCAGGGAATACCACGACCACCTCCCCCAAACATACACACACACAGTTCAGGATGAAACAAACAACACGTCATGCTATCCGTTTCATGGTTTTGTGCTTCTTGTTTTATTTTTTGAGTCATGCTACTATCGTCTTCATAAATTCCATGCGCATTTTTTTTTTCTCTGTGTTTATAAATATGGATGCCACATCCGTTTTCATCTTTCTTCATCATGGCGTTTTTATTTTTTCATTTTTCTTGTTTTCGTTCATTTTTTGGGTGGGAGAGAGCTCTCAATCTCCATCCCTTGGTATAAGGAAGATGAGTCTCCGGTCTCCACCACCCACTAGCTGTTTCTGTTCGGACAACTTGTTCCTTTTTCGTCATGAAAACGGTATATACACGACTCGAAGCGGCGCAGAGCGTTTGTAAACGAGAAAATAAATGGAAGCGTAAAATGATGAATATGATATTTTTTTGAACTTTCATATGTATGCAAATTATTCTGTTGGTAATTTTCGTGAAAATCTGGATGGAATTTCCGCGTAAGGACATTGCCTGGTTTATTGTTTTTTCTTGTGCACGTACGATATTTACCGTGTGTTTTTATGCTCTAGTTGAAATTGTCTATCCAAATAGGTGGGATGTAGGAGTGGGTGGTTTGTTTGTCTTATTTTGTGGAAATAATAATGAACTACCTGACCCATTAATGATACTCAACAGTGACGGAGAATTTAATATTATTGGGCCAAGGAAAAATAAAAAAGAATTTCGGAGAAAATTAACTGAGCGTGATAGGATAACAATGTCTAGGATGGAATTTTGTTTTGCCCGATAAAAGTTTGTGCGATTTTATATTGAGGTGGTAATTAATTGGAAAAGGGCAACACATTTATAGGGTCATTTATAAGAGTTGAAGAGGATCTACAAGGTTATAAGTCGTTACAGTTCAGTATAGATAAATTGGGAATCCTTTCTGTGGCCATTAGCATCGAATGGATAGGTAAGAAACAAATTTTAAATTTTAAAGATTAGTTCAGTACTTACCTCTCATAGGCGGACAGTCATTAAAAATATTATCATTTTATCTCAACTTAGGTGTTCTCAGTAAGACCCCATAGATTATGAATTAATTTAAGTTGAAGTAAGATTTATAAGCTTACTAAAAATCACAAAAGAACATTTTTTGGTCTTGTTTTAATAATTTTCGAAGTTGACAATGGTCCAAAACATAGCCTTTGTATTCTTAAAATAAGAACGAACATTTTTAAAATACATAATCCCAAAACAGGATTGAAAGAAGATTTTTTGGTCTTGAAAAAAAACGAGCTCAAAATAAGATTTTTGTACTTGGAACAAGATTTTCCGAGATTAACATACTGTCGTAAACGAACAGGCTTGAAATTACTGATATTCTTGTAATTAGACGGTTTTTTTTTCTGAGTGTACCTACAATCGCTTAGCACCTCTCTTAAACGGACACTAGCAAAATTGTGTTCGTTTGATATTAGTATTGGGCGCAACAGTTCCAGGACCATAGACCATTTTATGTCATATTTAAATGAGTAAGGAAATAAATAAATACGTAGATGGCGCAACAGGTCGGTATGGCACTCTAGGCCTAGCTTCTTACAACCACTCGTTTGCGTAAGTTTTTTATTTTTTGGGACGAATGGAACGGCTAGAGTTATAAGTTTTATTATGATCGCTATACCTAGATACTCAAAGGTGTTTGTCAGCGATATTGGCCGATTTTTGAACCTGGATTCATATCACAATATCTCACTAACCTTCTGAGTAGTATTGAAACGTCGCGTGTTGATAGAGCATTGGAAATTATTGGACATGTGTATTGCCATTATTCAAAATGTACCTTATTGCTGCAGCACCGATGTCGCTACCCTGTATGATCGTCTCCGCAGTGTTTTTAACACAGGAAGCTGTCAAATTAGAAAATATTTGCAAGCTTGACGGATTCGAAGATATTGTTCAATCGGGTCGGCTATGGAGCGGTCGCCATTTGATTAACATAGGTACCTGCCATCGATCAGCACATTAGTATGGTTCTCCATTGCCATGTAACGTTTTGTGTATCACGAGTTACAATATGCGTTCTTAAGTAGCACAGGGTACCCTTTAAAAATACCACCATTGCTGCCAGAGCTTGTGAAGGAATAGTAGAGTAAGTTGTTTTCACAGACCTTCCAAGTTCCTATAAGGGTGCAGCCTACTCTACCTAAAATTTGCAAAAAAACGTTGAGCCTCACTTAGTCAATGACGATCCACTATACTATAAAGGGGAAGGAGAGGGATCCCTTCAATATCAGTCGCTTGGGATTGTGGCATCAGTCACCCGTCAGGAAAATGTCGTTGCTATTGCAACAATTGAATGGCTGAGCGCGAGAAAGTTTCGGGGCCGAAGGGGCAAGCCTTCCCAATTTACTCTTATCAGACTAAGACCGCCAAATTGAAGGTTCAGTTAAGATAAGGGATGCCTAACAATGAACCTATGCCGGTTTAAGTGTGTTGGCGTTTCCTATAGCTGGCAGCCACTTTTAACCTAACCTGACCTAAGCTTGTGATCCCAGTTAAATGAAGCGTTGTTCCCAATTGGCTTACAACAATATTCTTTAGTCCACGGGAATGGAAAAGGAAAGCCTTGACTCGAAAAAAGGAACCACTAAAAAGGTTACGACTGACCATCAGGTCGTTTTTCAAATTAAGTCTTTTGGCGGTGTGTCAAATTTAATTTCGTTGACAGAAGGGTTGCCAATGTGGCATTTAATATCTTGGCAGTGTTGCCAACAATATAAAACCAATGATGTAGATAAAACCAATATTGGACTCCTATGAAGTCTGGTGTCAAATAATTTGTAAAGCAAGGCCATTCACGTTAAAACGGCCGCAGAGATTGTCGTTCGTGTCACAAGACTTGTAGAGATTTTCAACGGACCGTGACCATCTCAAACACGGTTGGCTATAATAATCGTTATGAGGTTGAACTCAAATTTATTTATTGATATTGGAGTATTTCTATTTGTATTTTGATGCCATATGGCAACACGAATATTTATAACGTCCATTCTCACTCTCTGAGTATATTTTTTCTATTCTTTTTTCTGATTAACTTCTTAGAGTATAGTATATGCTTAATAATCAGGAGCAAAAAAACCGGGTGATAGTGATAGTTGTCGTCATTGTGCTTTTAGCTCTCGTGAAAGATCGGTCTGCAATAGAGTTCGAATTTTTTCGTCGGAAGACTATTTTTATTATTTCTTTTTTACATTGATAATTATCAAATAGATTATCAATTTCGATTTTATTTGATTGACTAATATCAGGCGGACAATTAAAAAAATAAAATAAACATATAAGTTCCGTCTAATCAATTTGGCACAATTTTCCTTTTCTGTGTTGCCATATGGCATCAATATTATCTAGAGGTGCATTTTAAGGCATCATTTCTATAAATAAAATTATTATATGTATATACCTACATATGTATAAAAATAAATGAATTTTTATGCATAAATTGTCTTGAATATCATTACTTTTTAAATTGGTTTGAATTAAAAAAAAAAAAAAATTACTTAGATTTTTATGAATATTTAATTTTTTTTTTTTAATATTTTTTATTTTTTAAATATTTCTTTATATAAATACACGTGTTTATCTTGGAATATGCTTAGTTTTTAATTTGTAGTACTTGTAATGTTTGAAGTAAACAAAGAAAACCGAGTATAAATGCAACAATTTATTATTTTTTTTAGTTTATTTGTATACATATATGAAAATATGTGTTTTTTAAATATTTTCAAAAATCCTAATTTTTTTTAAAATACGTTTTAATTAAAAAAAATAATTATACTTTTTTCTTTTCAATTTTGTTTAGAAATTAAAAATAAGAAACTAAAACAAAAATAATAATTTTGTCATTTATTTTGCTACCACTTGAGGCAATTGATGCCATATGGCAACGTTCACAAAAACCACTTTAGAACCAATATTTACCAAAAATAATATTACAATGTTTTTAGTAGGTGTCTAAGTAGCAACAAAAAGAAATAAAATATTTTTTAAACCTTAGAACAAAAAAGATGTACCGAAAGGGTTAAAAAGATTTTGTTTTTGTCCTTCACAATGTGTAGATATAACTAGAGGATTTAAAATATTTGCACAATTTAAAGTTGTACCCCTTAATTAGAAGACCTCTTTACAATGCCAACCATGTTGCGGTGAATATACTTACCTACTCGTATTCATGGAATTTATAAACTTATTTCTATAGCCATTAATTATATTATGGCAAAAACTACGAGTAAAGTTGTTATACTGCTTTTCAACTGTTTTAAATAAAGGAACTATGTATAACTATATAGCAAAAGTCCTGCATTCTTATACATGACAAACCATAATGCTTAGAAGAACTTTACAGTTCCTCTTTTGTTCAAGTACAGGTGTGTACTGTGTAGTATACCAAACCAAAACACCACACACATACCTATACACATGAGAAGCGAAATTATTCCCAGCGAAAGCCAAACAACCGCGGTAGCTACCAGAAAAACGGATCCCCTAATTACTGGCTTCTTGTTTGATATTAGAATATCAACTAAAGGAAAACAGGGCGAAGAACAACATAAACAGTGTACCTACACACACACACACACACATGGTCTGGTCAAACCCTTCCGTGCTTCATTCGAAAGCCAAAACCTGGGTAACTTTATGACCCTTGGCAGCTTTCGGTTTTTGTTTTTTATTCAAAACAAAATAAATATCAAATTCCAATGCAGAATCGCGGTATGTTGCTCACACGTATACACACAGTTACGATATAATATTCGTCGATGGTTTGGTCAACGCAAAAGGATTGAATTATCCTATTCATGTCAGCGTGGTTTGCTTTTTCGTTTTAATGAAATTCACCCTGCAACTACTACTAGTTGTACGATGTACGCGTCCTAGAAGGCTAGGAGTAGTCCCGTCGTATGCTAATGAGTTTGTTCGTTTGTACATTCCGTCGTTTTTTTTTTTTTTTATTTAAAATTCCTTTTTATACCCTTTTCCCATAGGGTGGGCTATGATGGGTTGGTTGGTATGACGTATGATGGAATGTTTTTGTTGTTCGGCATGTGCTGACTGTTATTTTATGGTCACAACACATACACGCTCAGCAGATATGAATTCCTCTAGGGGTTGTATACGTAGTAGTAATAGTAGTAGTTTATGCAATTTAACTAACTATTAGCCAGGGAATTGTAAACAGAAACCATACCAACAACGCGACAAAGAAAAAAAAAAAAATACAAACGAGTGTAGTTGACCTCGAATGGTGGGGCTGTGTGGTATTGGTATCTGCTGAGCGAATGCATCATGTAGCTGATGGTATGTATGGTGGCTAAATACCGACACGGATGTTTACTGTGCTCTATAGGGACGAACAACTGTTCACCAGTGTGATGGAATTTTTTGTTGGCAATTTTTTATTCAGCAATTTGTGGTTCCACTATTTTTTTTTGTTTTCAGGTGAGGTTAGAATAAAAAGTGAGAACCAGAGTGAATGGAAGGATTTTGCTTGTTTTTTTTTTTTTTGCATCCCTCTGCGTTTGTAATTTTCAAGCAACCACCTCCTGGCTTAGAATTTTAAACTTGGCAAAGGCATAATTTATTTTTCAACCGATGATGGTCTTCGTCGTGGCTAAAACCATGAACTTTACCAAAACTGGAAAGTTCAAATAGTGAAATTGATTTTCTGGGTCCGTTTTATTTTTCTTCGCGTTTTTTTTTTATATGCGCTAGAGGGAGGGCGATTTATGTTTGTGTAATAAAATGGAAATGGCTTTAGCTAGTTTTTCTAAGAGTGGTCAGTGCATAAAGAGAGTGGATATGGGGTGGCGTATATAAATTATGCAGAGGAAAAAAAAAAGGAAAAGATTCTTACAGATGGAATAGTAAATATGCAATTATATGCAAATGATATGATGAGGAGATGCGGATGGTGAGTTAGGATAACTGCGAAAGCTGAAAGTAATTTTCGCTGCAGAGCTGTAGGTATGTATATTTTTGGAATTAGCAAAAGTCATGCAAATGTTAAGTGAAATGGAAGCAAACGGAAGGCGTGGTCAGGGATAAGATGGACTGTGGGTGAAGCTTAAGAGTTTAGTGACTGCATTTTGAGGGAGGTCAGTTTTAATTGACAGAAGTAATAAGAAAATGTCTTGGGTTTGGATACCTATTTAGGAAATAAATGAGTTCTACGAACCTATATGTGACAACAAGGAATGGTTGGTTTTATTTGATTTAAGGTGGTCCTCGATGAGGTGCACTTAGACCAAGATGTGCCCATTCTGCTGCTATTGGAAAGGATGGGTGAGTTACACTATACCACTCAAGAATTCAATACTTTTTTAATGATGGTGTTAATGTTTGTAAGATCGTTGAGATCATGGTAAAGGTTATGACCGCTTTTCGGACACTGGCGAGAGTTGGGCAAGTAGATTGGCTCGTCCTCTTCCTCACCTTTGTGGCAAGTGCCTTTTTCTCAGGAGCTATGTTTTAGAGTTAAATTTAATCTGTAAAAAAATCAATCTACAAAACCTGTTTTACTCCCTGGCATTCTCAAATACTATGTAGTTCTGAGTGTAAGCGATGAGTTGTGCTTCTGCTGCTGTTCTTTCCCTTCACAAGATCATAGCAAAGTTTGATCCAGTTAACTTGTTGATGCCTATTACTGAAGATATTCCTTAAATCTCTTCTTTCTGTGAAAGGTGTATAAGGTTACCAAAGTTCGTCATGGTGAGCTCTTTTAATGACACGAGATCAATTGCTATCATATGGTCCTATTAGATCCTTAAATATTTCGCTGTTTCTGCTAATTCGTGGAAATTAATTGAATGCGACTGATCGTTTCACACTTGTGATACTTTTGGATTTCCTTTATACAAGTTAACGACTTTAGAAGCTATTTGATCGCCTCTACCGTGGATCTACTTTCCGTCTTACTCATCCTCCGTGCATTTTTCGAAATTGAGCAATCGAGAGAAATTATCGCTCCTTCTACGTAAGATCTCCTTCTTATCAAAATGAAGTTCTTACACCATTTTTTAACCTATACTTCTTCGATGATGTATTACATACTTCCTGTTACTATAAAATAGCATTAAAATATTGTCAAATTATTGATTACTTTGTCAAAAAATTTCTGTCAAACAGTTGATGCATGTTGTTGATGTACTTGTACAAGAGGTGACTCAAAATGTATTACCCTGCCGAAAGATGGTACATATTACTTTTTGCAAATGTCGGCAACTGTCAATTTTGTTTTGACAGATGCAGAACGAATATCGATTAGTCCTCAAAATCGCGGAATGCATGTGAATATTTTTTTTAAATAATAGATAATTTGTCCATAATTAATTTTGGCGCAACGTGAATTTCGGAGTAAATTTCCCGACTACCAAATTGCCAACTTGTCAAACACAAAGTCTTGTAGCGTTGTAGATATTTTGGAAGTCAATGGACATTTTGGAAACTGAGTTATAGTCCGTCCCAAAGCAAAAGAAATATCCCAACATGCGCAGTAGCACTTTATTTAAGGGAAATTTTTCCCTTAAGGTATTTTTGATCGCATGAAATTGTTAATGATTTTCTCTACTTTATCACAAAGTATAACGAAAATTCATTTCAACCCTTTTATTAGTGGTTTACGCTGTTATAATAAAGTTACTCAACACTCTGGCTTTCATTACTATAAACACATATTTGGGAAATGCAACACCCAGAAAATTTCCCTCTTCTTTGGGTTGGGTAAATGTGTATCTTTTGCATACGCCAACGACGACGGTGCTGTGTTGACAATCAGTCATGGCATGGCTCGATGGTCGATCGAGCGAGATGTCTTCGCAAGCAGGGGTATGTTTGTTGTTTGATATCCGCACATATTTTTTTTTAGCTGTAGTTCTGGTTGTTTTGTTGTCGCTAAGAGAATAAAATCCCTAATGTGAAGAGACCTGCGCAAGGAATTTTCACTTAAGTTGGGATATTGAAACGCCTTATATCCCCGGCAAGATCGCCCGATTTGATCGTTCCGCAGTCTTCTTTCTTTTGAGTTTTTTCGAAGTTACGGGTCTACGAGAACAAGGTACGGATTCTGAAAGCTATTAAAAGGGAATATCCGATGAGAGAGCGAAAAGTTATCTCGTTGCATTTGAAATACATATATAGCAAATCAACATTGGATGTATGTTTTTGGGCCACCCAGCATAATATAAGGACCTATGCGCCTATGCGATCTTCTCCGCAAAATTATCGATTATTAACATTAAAAGTTAGCCGTGCGACTGAATAGTTGTGAGGTGACAAGCACGTTTGCGCATCTACCCTAAGGATGTTCACATGGTGCAGGTTCCTTTAAAAAAAACCACCAAGTAGGTAATGGTCTTATACCCTCTTTTTCCTATAGAAGTGATTTTTTGGATTTTGTTTTTAATTGTAGTTATGTGGTTTTATCTTTGTTACCAATTGGCGTGAAAACTACTGGACAGATTTCAATGAAACTTTTTTTGAAATGTTTCTTAAGATTGCGACAAGGTTTTAGGATATGTCTTTCATTGTTACGCTTACTTTTTGGGATAACTTTTGACCAAAACTTATTTTTTTTACTTTTGAAGTCACTCGTTTACATCCATTATATTAATTTTGATTATTTCTTTTATTTTCAGGTAAGCATCATAACGTATACAAATGTATAAAATAATTCATCTCCCAGAGGAAGGAAAAGTGAATCAAATTGACTGTAAATATAAAAATGTTAAAGTTATTTAAGGACACTGCTTTACTCAGTACACCATCAAGTGAAATTAGTATCTAACACAATTGTCGTAAATTCAACAACGAATTAGATTTTAATAGTTGTCTTCATTCAGAGTCACTGAGGGTTATCAGCTCTCAGTACCTATATTTGTCCATTGATTTTAATTTACCACTATACCATTATCTGCAAAAGCCTTTGCTATTAATTGCGCACAGATAAATTCTACAAATCAAACATGTGATTGGTTTTCATGCCAAAACGCATGCTGCAATGCAACCCCCACTGTATGTCACATGCAAATTTAATTCACTTATTCAATACAAATCTCATTACATAGACCCTATGTCAGTGGCCTCTGCCTTTGCTGATGCTCTGACAGACGGCTGCAATAAATACGAAATCCTCTTCAATATTGCGTGCTTTGCGAGAATTATTTTCACTCCAAATTAGTTCTAATTATGATTTCCTATACCAGTACGGAAGTACTTTAAGCCCATAAAATGGTCTATAGCCTGCCATCACATAGCACATGACATAAGCCGTGTTGAAGTTGAGAACCACCATGTGAGTGGGTTGGAGCTCATTAGTTGAGAGAAAATCGCTCGCAAAGAGGAAAAGGCACGACTTTATTTTTGGGTGTTTTTTTTTTTTTTTTTCTTTAGGGAAAGTATTTAAATAACATTTTCATTTTGCCGTCCCACCATGACCTCATAAAGTGCCTAAAAACAGAGTCGGCATATCATTTCCGTTTGATGTGGATAAACCATTTGCAATTAATGTCAAACGACCACCCAACCGTGCCTAGAGTTTTGGCTATAGGTTGTAATCCACCAGTCAGTGGTGGGTTAATCTCATAAATTTCGAAAAGTCGTCGCCTAATTAACCCTTTTTTCAATAGAGAACTAGTTTCGTGAAATATAGTTATTTTTAACCGACAGATAACTGTGTTGGGTGTCACTGTCAATATATCATAATAATGTCTCATGGGAGTTAACTAGGTCTCGTGGTGGCCAAAGGGTATCTATTTATTTTTCACTTCTGAACTAGATGATTTGGTATAAAGAGGAAATGATCATTTTGTGGAGTTGATGGGTGTTTAGGGTGTCGATATATCATTATATATGGACTGCCGCATGGGAGTAAATTATGTCGCATTCAAAGAAAATTGTGAGCTTTCACCGAACATAAATTAATTTTAATTTTTTACGAGGGACGAGTGGAAGTTTTCGTACAGAGGAACATTTGGGTGGATACAAGTTTCATAAAATTTTGTATCGTTATGATATGCATTTCTATCAACGCCTTAAAAATTAAATAAATAAATAGTTGGTCCAACAGGTTTATATAAAACCCTAACCTTCTCACAATCATTATTTTGTATTGGCTTTTAGACGAATGAGATTAGGTCTCAATTTGCATGCCTGATCGGCCAAATGGGGAAGATTTGTCATTTAGTATAGTGACTTTTTAGGAAATAACTTCGTAAAAAGCTTCAAACTTGAATAAATCATGAAAGACATCTTGTAAATTTCAAAATTGTTCGTTTATTGGCAGTCGATCTTTAGAATTTCATATAAAAAGTTGTAAATATTATGAATATGAAATGAATTCGGTTTTTTTTATTACCCGATTGCCTGACCCTGTAAAAGAGGGATATCTTCGTAACGTAACGTTAACGTAAAGGCGCTTCTGGAATCTGTATTGCATTGGATCTGTTTAAGAATGGCATTTTACAATTAGTCTTTTAGTTGAGTTTGGAATCTGATTCCCTAATGTGCGCACGCCAAAGTTCTGACCCAAGACAGTGTAAATTCATACAAGCTTCACTGATTTATAGTTGAATATATCACGATATATATCGCGGTTTAGACAAATAAATGTTCGTAATGCGCTGCACTAACACGATGTTTTTGCTGATTTGGTGTTCACTTGTCAAACGTCACTGATTTTGCTACCCATCCGTCAAAATAGAAGCCTTAAACATTAAACTATATTTAAAAAAGTGGTTCACAAAATTTTACGCATGAAATAGACAAAACTCCAAGTATTGCTCGCATGACATATTGAACAAAAATGGGAATATTTTAAACGATTTAATATCGGCTACAGAATCATTAAAGCCTAACCGTGCAGGGTTATGCTGACTCAGCAGCTTTGAATGGTAGCCGATCTCATGTAACTATGGGCTTAAAGGTGAACGACATAATTGCGTCAGTATACGGAACTTGGTAGAAATATCATGAAACCAAATTGTGATATTTTCTGATGCAACCGAAAAAATACCTAATTATGTTGGTGTACGTAAAAAAACGTTGATAATGATTAACAACTATAGCATTGAGAATATTCTGTTTAAAAGTCAATTGGTCAATTGATAGATGTATTATACATGATCGTATATATTGTGATATTTTATATTCAATGATTTAGCAGATAATTGGAGAAATGCCTATCAAAATGTCGAAATAGTCTTTAAAATGAGTAGGTACCTACTACCTAAAGTATTTGTGCGACATAATATCTACAATTGTTAAAAGAATCTAATAATCAAGAATTCATACACAGAAAAATCATACAACACTTGATAGCATTTCTTGACGTTCTATAATATTGCCAACTTTTTGTTTCACTCTGAGCCTTATTCTTACTGAGTATGACTAATGCTGTGCCGTTTCAGCTGAAATTAGCGTCAGTTCTTTTTTATTTATTAAAACCAAAAAGCTTAAGAAATGCTTTAAAATCATTTTAGGTTAATGAAATAAATTGCATTGAATTTAGCAATTGATATCATGATAGTTTCTGTTAAGTCTGGATATATTATGTGAACTGCTCGATATCGAAAACGTAAAGACAAAACTACATAGGAAGAGAATCTGCCATCATAAACCCTAAATGCTACTTGAGAGATATATCATACGACACACATATTGTGATAGTTATTTCTTGCAACTCCTTCAGTGAGTATCCGCTGATGTCGGAAATATGTTTTTAGCTATAAATGAAAAAAAAAATGCAATTAATGGTTTCATATGAATCGTGAGATAAATATCATAATATATACCATCGCAGACATTTTATCGTTGCACTTATCTACTAATAAACTTTTTCGAAGTTAATTAATGCAACTATAAATCGTATGTCGTAAACTGAAACCGTTGACTGAACTCTAAAACTCCACATGCTGGCACTCGGTGAAATATCATAAAACTAAGTAGCATGCGAGTTTTCCTTGAACTTAACTATCTGGAAAAAAATTGCAGCTTTTACTATCAAAAGCAAATTTTAGTCATTCATTCTTATATTGGGGCCATAATTCTCGCAATTGCTCCTAGAAATTATCACCGAACCCTACACATGCAAGCAAACACCTGGGTTATTATGTATACCTTTTACAGCCGACCGTAAATTTCAACAAAGGTGTTGCGCCCTAAAGTGACGCATGTGTTCATGGTCTCTATTAAACATGCACGCTGCGGCGCGCGCGGTGGCATGGCGCCATCGCATGCGTGATAAAATGTGTTCTCAAACCATCACCACACACAATGTGCTGATGTGTACTGTATTCATGTGGACATCGAGTTCCCTTTCCACTGAAATCTTAAATCATCTCTTTCTTCCGAACGGCTAACATAAATAAAAAACCGACAAAACAATCCTGACAATCGTGTAAACAATGTTAATTCCACCTTCGGCAAATAATTTATCATTTTCTTGAATACTGAATGAGGATGCACGGAGGGACAAGCCCCGAGAAAAAGCCGAAACAGAAATCGAAAGGGGACATCCAGAAAATTTGAATTCCATTCCGTTAAATGTATTCGAACTCGGAGAGGGTCCCTTAAAAAAAAACCAGGAAAAATGTATAATTTCGTATTCAGATCTCGTGCCGATGGAATAATTGCCTTCGACGGAATAGAAGAATATAGATTTGGTTGTATCCCAAATGGTATGTGGCCTATACCTGAGGGTTAAGAGATCATAGATGAATTGGCAGATTGAGGTGGCTGCTTGTCTCGGATACAAATAACTTGGGTATACATATAATTTAGTCAACGGTAGAGGAAGCAAGTTTTCTGGGCGGTTGTTTCTTTTAATAGCTGTTCGGTAATCGAATGGAATTGGATGTTAGCACGTGTGATGATATTTCGACGTGATAAAGTGATTGAATGAGAGTTCCGTATAAATCTGTATCACGAGAGTTTATTATAATTTCGAAGCACAATTAAGGACAGTGCAGTTGATTGTAGTAAGATTTTCTGCAGAGTTGTCAAAAGCGATTAACAACTACATAAATGTATCTAACTCGGCACATGTTGCTTAACTGGAAGTGCTTACCTCTACTTCAAACTAGCTTGTCAGGGCTGCACATCCAATGGCTTTCATGTGGTGTTGTTACATAAATCGGGTCAAAGGTTTTCGTCAATTTCACGCACGTTGCTTAGGATGCTAGCAAATCCGACTGGGGCCTCTAAAAATACGTTTCCTTAATCTTTTAGTCCCTTAATTCCGAATCAACTACTTACTTATAGGGCTCCCGACCCGTGAAGAGTCTCTGCCTACGATGGCACGCTGCTTCCAGTTGTTGAGACCAAGCGCTCTGTCATCCGCGATGGCTTGGTCTTTGAAACGGAGGTTGGGTCTTCCTTTTCTTCTCGAACCTGGGGGCTGGGATTCGAAGATCCTCTTAGCTGGAGCATTATTGTCCATTCGATCGATGTGGCCGAGCCAATGTAGTCGACGTGTTTTGGCTTTTTGGACTAAATCCACATCTTGGCACAGCTCATAGGGTTCGCGGTTGTATCTTCTCCTCCATTCGCCTTCCTCGCACATAGGACCAAAAATCCGCCGTAGTATTTTTCGTTCGAAGGAGCCCAGTATCAGCTCTCCCTTCCTGCTTATCGTCCAGCACTCGGGGCCATAAAGCAGAACTGGCAGGATAAGGGTTATTTGTCATACGCGGCTTTGAAGTCGATAAATAGGTGGTGAGTTTCGACTTGAAATTCGTTGGTCTTTTCCAGGATTTGCGTCAGTGTGAAAATTTGGTCTATACTTGGTCTATACTATAGTCGATCTGCCGCGCCCGGAAGCCACACTGCTACGTGCCGATTAGTATGTTGCAGAACGGTTTAAGATGTTCACACAGTACGTTGGATAGGATCTTGTATGCGACATTAAGCAGGGATATGCCTCGATAGTTCTTCCAAGACATAGGATCGCCTTTTCTGTAGATGCGGCATATGGAGCTGATAGTCCAGTATTTTTTTTCCAGGTTGTTGATTCGGTGCATGCTCCCTACCAAACATCGCCACCGTATTTAAAGAGCTCCGCTGGTAAACCATCGAATCCTGCGACCTTGTCGTTCTTCCGAATCGGGGTAGCCTTAGCATATAACTTTTCAAAGTAGGTATATGAAGTGTACAACGCTTGAAACCCTCCAGCTGTTTCAAAGAAACTTTTCCATTCTACTGTATTTGAACGTTAAGGTCTCTCATTGTTAAACGTTTTTTTACAAACGGGATCTATAATCTCTTTACCTCAATCTATATTTAGATACGTACAGTAGGTATCCAGTTTCGGCAAAAACACACAAAGGCGAAGGCATACAGCAAGCTTAAAATTGACTTACTTCTGTAATCCGCCCTTTGAATGATGCTGACTTTTTGTACCGTCGCGTCAGCACTTAAACTTTCCACTTATCATTCATGGCCAGCAGCTATCATTTTCACTTTACGATAAAAGTAAACACCCTTACTACGGTACACCACCGTCCCAAGAATATGAAGATACAACTCTTCTACGATGGAAAGTTATCCAAAGCTTTTCGGCCCAATAGATTTGATTCCTTGCACCTCAAGCCGAGTGGAAAGTGCATAGAATAGCTGGTTTTTGATATACAACATCAAGGATACGAATACACATCAACTCCTCACCCACTACTCCGATACAAGCATTACAAAAGGATAATTGCTCCATCAAGGTTCCTGGGTTTGATGCACACCATCTGATGCTGAGATCTGACTACGGCTTTCTCTAAAACCTGATCGCATCAGCAAGGGATGGGGGATGGGGGAAGGCGATTCTACAGAAACTTGCATTAAAAATTAAAAAAAAAATGCGGTTTCGCAAATGTCAAACTCAAACACCAAATGGAGTGGAATCTTCTGTATCAGTGGAGATGAGGATTTGACGTGGTCGAGGGTATATCGCAGAGAAAGTCATCGTGCATTTACTAGTAGCAAGCAGTAGATGATGGTGGTGCGGATAGTTAGTGGTTGGGTTGATGTATGCGGTTGCCCTAGATTTCAGAGCTACAACATCATATCAGTAGGACAAGGAGGAGCATCAGCAAGGATACGAGTACCGCTTACCCCTCGAAAGTGGTTTCAGGTTTCGGGATGAATATTAATGCGATTTATTTATGCAACTGTAGAGAGAATTTAGTGTCCTTAAGCAATGGGTGATGGGTGGTATGGATAGAACATAGTATTTTGTGGATATTTGCACACGGTAAGGGGGTGACTTGGTATCGAGGGCATGCAGTTGTATGTACAGATACACCGTGTAACTACATCTTCAATCAGTGCCATTAGGCGAATATCAATTCAATTACTGGCGCTGGAAGCGTGAAAGCCACCTGAAGGGTGTTGCGCGAAACTTACTCAGAGTTGGGGTTTATACGTGTGCATTATTGTGAGACTAATCGGATTCGAATTCGTGAGTAGGAGTTAGAAGATGGTGATGCGGTGAGCTTGGAATTGTTTTTGGAAGATAATTGCAACAGCCGATTCCACTTAATTATTGAAATGCATTGATTTCCTTTGTTGATGTCATTAATTTGTTTATTTAATAAAGTTGTTGGTGCTGATGTTATACCAATTGGACCAAACAATGCAGTCAGATGTATTTCAATTGTATTGTCTTGCAAGTCAAAATTCGTCTGTATTGGTATGTAAACTTACATACAGTGAGTGTCAAAAGTGATGCAATGCAAAAAAAAAAACAAAATTTGCAAAACTGAGTGAAATTTTGACTAAGGTACTATTTCGTGTAAATATTGACCTCAAGTAGTCCATCCGGAATGTCAAATTTTGACATACTTTTTCCAACATATCGACTGGTATCTCACCAACAACAGAGTTTTCTTGTCGAAGGCGGCCATAGTTGCTAGCTTATCCGTTATAGATGAGAGATTTCACATATCACAAAAAAATAGTCGAGCGGCGTCAAATCGCACGATCTAGGCTTCACTCTTAAAATAAAAATTATTTCCAAACTACAAAGACAAATAAAACTGCAGTGGTTTTCACTTACTTTTGACCCTCACTGTACTATCATAAGTAAGGGGGTGGTAAACCTAGCCACCTGTCTCCGGATGCGTTTGCCGAGTTGTAAGACATCACGCACCATTTGTGCCCGCCATCGCATGGATATAAAGATGTCCTCTTCTACACAGTCCCTCAGCGATGGAGTCACAGATTCATTGGGCTGAAGCATTAGTGCTCATCCGCTTTATATGTCCCAGCTATCTGACATCGTTTAAAACAAAACGATAGGCTACATTTTAAAAGGCATGATATTCGGAGTGTAAGTGTACCAATTCGGAGTGTAAACGGTGGGCCAAATACAAGTTTCTTTTTAAAAATGCAATAAAATGAACACAATTAAATTGTGTTCATGTATTATGGCTTTATTAGTAAGAGCTAACATTGCCATTAATTATGGAACACAACGTCGTTCAAGTGGCTGCCTCGGCTGGCTCCGCAGTAGCGCAGTCTGTGACTACAATTTTCCAAGTCCTTGTTGATGGTTTCGGGCAGTAGCTCACGGATTGCATGCATCGGTTCTTCACGATTGCCCACGAAAAAATTCAAAGGGATCAAATCGCAGCTCCAAGGTGGCCAATTGACATTGCCAAGACGGCTGATAATACGAATTGGAAATTTGGTGCGCATCAAAAGATCGATTGTACGACGACGGGGACCATGAGCGTTGTCCACTAGCATACCAGTCTCATGAGCTTTTTGCACAAACTTGCATACGGCAGGAACGGTGGGTGCTTCATTTCAGCCAAAACTTCTTTTCAAAAAACGCTCTGTTTGGGCCACACAGCACTCACTTTTGAAATAAGTTTTTAATATTTCCCAATGTTTTTTTCAAGCGTAAAGCGACTCATTTCGTTCCGCGGAGGTATGATACTGAATTTCTGTCAATATTTCGAGCGGGAAACAGCTGTCAGTGTCAAAATAACCTATGATTTAAAAAGAAACCACTGTAACCACCCTGTAGGTTACCTCAACTGGCGGGTGAGGTCTTGTAAAAAAATTCTTCTTGCTTGGTTCTAAAGCTACAATTACATTATGTCACGAAACGTGGCACTTCTGGACATGCTGACGTCACCAAAATTGACTCTTCAGGTGGACATGTACGTAGTAAGAGTGACAACGCCATTTGACACCCGCAACTGGATCATATAATGTCAATCGTGAGGCTCATGCACGTATCATTGTGTCCCAAAATGCATGCCATTGTCGATTTCCCTTGCTATGACAAAGCTGAATGACTGAAGCGAGTGACCGTCACATGACAGTCGATTGCATAGCCGGACACCCGGTGACTCGAAATAATAAGGAACGTGTATAAATAAGTCTGTCATTCAACTATACTATTTTTGCACAATAGGTGTTGCAGTATTGTTGTAAAATTTCAAAGGGCAATCATTCACACGAACAACAACAACAATAACAACAGGAACAAAAACGTGTCAATCCGGACATGCATATGGCACTGTTAAAAATTGTGACATCTGTGACATGCCTTCAAAAAAAAGTTGATCATTGTAATCCTAACATCATTGACAAGGCGATCGGACAGTCATTCAAAGCAGTCGTCATAAATGGTAGCGTCACTCAAGTCGTGTCAATTGCGTGATAGGTTGCATGACAGGCGATGAATCAGAATGATCACTTCAAAACAAATTTCAACGTCAATACATACGCCAGTATGTAACGAAATGATACTAATCGTGACATATCTTAAGAGCTCAAACAAAGTCTTCTTGCCAATTTTGTAAAATAAAAGCAAATTAAGTATTAATTGCTCAAAGCTTCGCGTGCTTCATTTATCCTGAAAGTTTAATGCTGAAAAGTAAGCATATTGGTCTAAAGTGGCCATGTTGAAAACTAATGCAGAATCTGAAGGATGAACCAACCAATTCAGCGCACATTTCGTTGAACTAAAAAATGGGATTTTCCAGTTCTAAATAAAGCTATTCTGATCAAGTAACGTTTTCATACATATTTTTTCAATGGTTTCTTGTCAATTTGGAAGACTGTCATAAATCTTATGTCAACCCGTTTGAAAGAGTTTTCATGTTTAAGAGAAGTTCAATGTTGTCAAAGCCAATTGAAAAACATTTGAAGTTCTCCCTGACTGGATACTTCAATGCCTGTCAAACACTTTTAGTAAAATGTCAAATTTGTCTGTGAAAAATTATTTCAAACAGTTTGACACAAAGACTTGTCAAATGACATCAAGTCATGCAATAGGTATAAAGGTAATACGTAATGCCATTTTTAGTAAGATACTAGCTGTACCCGCCCAGCTTTGCCCGTGCACAGGAATTGTATTGCTTAGGTCTTAGATAATAATGTTCTTTCGTAAAATGCGAAAAATGAGAATAAATCTGGAATTTTCTGTCTGCCTCAACCTAAAATATACAGCAATACGAAAAAAAACAAAAAAATAATCATGAAAATCATATAAGATGTTTTTTGTATGGGAGGCGTCACCCCCGTTTGTCCAATTTTGGCGTGGCGATATCGATAATGGATGTAATGTATTGGATATATAATGTGCACCCGCTCTTCATCGCCCTCCCTCTCCTTGATCATGCTACTTGTTTGTAATGCTGTATTTCCTTTCCTTTGTTTCCCTTTTCCTATGGAATCTGAACAACTACCTACCCCAACCCTACACTGTTACCATACACCATATCGAATGAAATTCTGAAATGAAACCTGTTTTGCATTATACGTCTCTCGATCATAATATACATACCTACATATATAACTGACCATAGCACTCACTGCGAAAACAAATCAACCCTTTTCGAATGTATAGTATACCTATTGTTTTTGTTTGACGATCGCAAAAGTATAAACATCCATTTGTAGCAAGGTATATGTGTAGGTATGTATATATTTTCACTTCAGAAAATACATTTTGGCTAAAAACTGTTCCTAAGGACGTAGCTATAAACGACATAGCCTATAGCAGTCTTACAGTCTTAAGGAACATTTTAAAAAAAGTTTCATCGAAATCTGTCCAGTAGTTTTTGAGTTTTTAGCTGACAAAGAAAAGTCCTACAGTTTTATTATAATGTATGTACATATATAGATGTTCGATAGGATTTAAAAAAAAATGTTTTCTACCCACTACCAACAAACTTTGCTGCACCCTATCATAATAAGAGTTGATTACAAAATCACGAACAATATGGTGCAACTTAACCGCACAAACTGTACATACTGTGTGCTGCGACAAGTGGTAGCATATCTTGAAACAGTTGTCAGTGTCACGGAAGTACGGTATTCGCACACTATACTCGTACGTCGTACATCATTGTATCTATGTATCTATGCAACGGCAGTCGCAGTAGAAGTGTCTTTTGTTTATAATTTTTCCGTTTTCTTCTTTTTTAACGGTCCAATGCTTGGAACAGATGGAGAACGGAGGCTTTGCGGCTGATGGGGGAGAAGGGTATACATATCACATACATAATTGCATCTCATAGCCAAATGAAATATGAGCCAGTATAAAGTGAATGCCTTTCTGTTACGACTACGACTACCACCATCAGTAGCGATACAGCCAGACCGCAGTGATAATATTTTTAATTTCACTTCTGATTCTGATCTGATGCTGCCGGATAAGATAATTCGATGCGACGCGACGACTACGCGCTACGACAAACATAAAAAAAAAAGTTTCTAGTAGTATAGTAGTTAGCTTAGCTGATGCTTGCCATAAAAGGTTGACTGCGTTTCTATGTCGACGAAGATGCTGGAAAGTGTGGAATTCCAATCCGGAATGATGATGAGCGGATATCATTGCACTTGCTATCGTGTGGTATGGTTTCCAGTAAAAATTGTTAGAGTTTCACTTTTAGAGGGAGTTCGCAATACAATGGCGGTCATGAGTGGTTTTCCAAATGGCACGGATTTTAGGTGTGCTCTAAACGAACACTTTTGTGCTGCAAATTCAATTTAAAAACATCCCCACGAATTAAGTTTCACACCCACATTCCGTGCACATGCAAGAGGGGCGGTCATCTTTGACTATCCTTCACATTTTTCTTCGTGTATGTATAGTTCTATAGTTCAATATAAAAGACATACCAATATACAATGTAGTATCTGCCACACCGCCTGAATGACCAGCCATTAGACCCAAATCCAATACAGCCCCGTCCCCAACATCCTGCTCTGAAATGAAATTACATTTTCACTTAAACCATTAAAAGGCAATCAGAAGGGGCGAAGAACGAAAAACTAGAACAACAAAAATGCGGATCCCTGGCAGGTTGTATTTGTATCCACCGATGCCGCACAAGGAGGTGCAAATCCTGGAGTGGTCTGGAAGAAACAAAATCAATACACTCGTAGATACAGAATACAGAAACGAACAATGATAGGTACTCGTATAGAAATGGTTGTTGTGCGGTACAGGGTATACATATATTCCTTTCCGATTTTGAGGATGATATTCTTCAGCTACAATCCCAAAAGGATATCCTTCGCAGAACTTCCATAAAATTGCAATCAGATATTGGTGGAGGAAACACGAAACGTTATAATTACGTGCCAAAGAAAGACCATCCATCCACACCCATCAGACAGCGAGTAGTATACTTTACCTTCTCCCTATATAAAACAAGGATAATAAATGAGTATCCCCGTCTCATCAGACACATCAAATAAAGCAATAAGTTTATATGCAAGGATTAGCATGCAAACAATAGCGAAAAAATAGAATGCGGCGTCGCTTTCACCTGCGTTCAAGACGATGACGTGCCAGCACATAGATAACATACTCTTGAGGTCCTTTATCCCCATTTAGGGGGTAAATATGAATAAGCCATATAACAATGACGACTCTCCTTATAAAACAGCCATAGCTAAGGTTAATCCCTTAGACACCCTTCGACACAGAAGAAAAACCTACTTCTTACAATATTTGCACATAAAAAAAAAACGGAAAACCCACAAGGGTTGGAGACTTGTCCTTTTGAGAACAAAGAATTCCATCCCAAGCTATAGGGCGCACACCCCGGCACCGGCAAAGAAGACGCGCCACGTCATCATCGACGGCTTTGGTGAGGCGGAAAAACACACTCTCAAAAAATGAATAAGAAGACGAAGCACAGACGATGATGACGAATGAGTCAAATTAAACGATAATAGCATGAGACTTACTTATATATCAAATGCCTTCTATTCGAGACACAAAAAGGGGAGCACATCATACCCAAGGATACGGATTAGCTATGCGCTGTGCCGTTGTTCTATATGGCGGCTATATCATGGGGGTGAGTGAATGACTGCAAAACAATGTTGTCTACGAAGGGTTGGGATTTCGACAAAAAAAAATCCGTATTTGGTTTCCGTTCTTCGTCCTCTGTTTTTTTTTTTTTTTTTGTTCTTTTTATGTTGTGGGGGAGATTCTGCACGTTCGACACACACCTAGTTGAACGGCTGCAGAAAGAATCGCAATCATCAGCGTAATTGGAGAAGGGAATTGTATTCCGTTTATTTATTTAAGTTAATTGTCCATTATGTTTGGTTGTCCTGCTTTTCTCTATCTATATGTGGATACACAAGTGTGCCATTCAGGGTCAATAGTTGCTATGTCTATATGCCATTAATGATGTGCTGCTAGACTTTTGGCAAATAAGCACGGCTTAAGTGTTTGTATACAGGATTTATTTTCGTTTATGAAAATTCAGCGAAACAAGGTGTTTTCAAGAGTTCCTTATAATGTAGCTCGATGGAGTAAACATAGTTTGAAGTACCCTCGATGAAAAGGAATATGTTATTGTTGGACGGACATATACATTTTTTTTTTCGATTCCATCTGGCTATAGTGATGAAGTATGTGCGGTGCGGCATATACACTTTACAGTCTTTAGGCAAGTTGGAACTTTCTACTCTTCCCATCGCATATATGCAGACCGGAAAATGTTAGCCTGACTTGAAATTCAATCGCAACATTTTGCAAAACAGAATACCGACAGCCCGTAAATCGGAATTTTCAAAAAGTACGGAAATATGGTTATGGTTTTGATAACCATAAAAAAGCATAACCTCCAAAAATGTCAAACTTGTGTTTGAAACCTACATATATGCAATGGAAGCGATCCACCATAACTATAACTGTGGAATGTGGTTACCAATCAAACGTATCCATACCTAACTGATGTCATAAGAATCATTTGGTTCACTTTCGGAAATTGTTCGAATACCGTTCGGTAACTTTATGGGAACCCGGCGCACTTCTGTTCTGAAAATTCAAACATTAAAATTAGAATATTTGTCAATCGATTTAAAAAGTCAGTCATGAAAATTATACCGGAGATAGCCTTCATATGGATGGGATATAAACGCTTTTGTCGCCTAGTTTTAGTTCTGGCAATCTGTGGATTTTATCTGTTATTGGAAAATATAGAAGCTTAGTCGCTATATCTCTGATCCTACTTGACAATTGACAGACAATTTTCACTATCTTCTACCCGCAGCGCATATAGTTTAGTAAGTTACATAGTTACTATAATGCAATTTGAAAAGGCTAGGCAGGCCTATTGTTATTTGTAGAGTGCTAGGTTATAGTTACTTCATCAACTCCTGAAGTTACTTAAATCTCCTTCACATTGTGACAAAATATATCTTCAAGAAGTCACTGAGGTGAGGATAGCTCTGACAATGGATGGAACATTTATAGAACTTAGTCGATTGTATTGAAGTTTGCGTCAACAATTTACAACAATTGCGTCAATAAGCTTACGAGTTCCAGACAAGCATATAGTACAATTCCCCCTCTAATGTTATTTGTGAATTTCAAGATATTAGTTCTTTTAAGTTTAATCATACCTCTAGGGAAACTGACATCAAAGCAGGGATCAAGCGCATAATCATTTTTGCCAATCACTATTTCTAAAGGCATTACGTAAATCTTAGAAGTAAGGCAATTTCATAGAGACCCGAATGTATGTAGGTATGTATTTATAACATCAACCAATCTTCCCGGTCCTTCTATATGGTGCAGAGTCTAGACTTTGTCCAAAGGCCAGGGGCGTAGCGAGTGTTCGAGCCTTGGGGCGGTGACTTTCATTGAAATGCCGACTTATTTCAGGAACTTGCCGACTGTATAGAAATCATAAAAATCGGTCTAGCGGTTATCGATTTTTTGTATGAGAGGTCCCACGCCCATTTGTCCAATTTTGCCCAATTTTCACAGGAAGTATCCCGGGTGAATATCTACCTAAGACCACCTGTAAATTTGAGCTCAATCGATTCGGTGGTCTTCGGGATATAAGATTTTGATTGTTTTTGTTTGTATACCTAGGATGCGCCATACAGGAACATCCGTGGGCCAATACCTAAAGGACCATATTCACATGAGAGCAACCAACTATCTACGAACGAACGTTTATTCACAAGTTTTGACAGTCCATTCACATAAACACTTTTCTAGTTCTAGTTCGCGAATTTCAGCCATCAGCTGTATTAAGAAAACAAGTTTATAAACAGTTTAAATAACGAAATTTCGTTTTTCAAACTTTTTGCAGTGAACGAAAACACCCATGTCGCGAATTGTCAAAGTTCGCAATCCACATCAATAAGCCAAGTTCCACAAACTATAGCGAATAACATATTCCTTCGAATTTAACATCAAATTAGAAATGCCGCCCGTTCTTTTTAAAATCGAATCTAAACTCGCTAAATTTTAAGGATTTTTTTTAGTCGCCAAATTCACAGATGCCGACCGTCGAATCTAAAAAAATCGTATCGAAACTTTTACTTTTAAGGAGTTCATGTGGAACCGTGCCGACTTGTAGGCATACATTTCCAAGTTTAAAACCTATACCTATCTAATGAAAATCCAAACCTAACATTTCTGAAAATTGCTCGTTGATTTGCCGACTCTTAAAAAGCGTGGGGGTGCTGCTCACGAGAGCTGTACTATTTTATGTGTGAGCAACTCATTACAACTTTGTACATCCAAATTTCAATACACCCACTAGAACAGCGACATTTCAGAAAGCCTGGGCTCATTTGAATAGGCCCTAAAAAGTCGTGCATTATTTTGCAGTCTTGAGTGCATATTTGAATTTCTGTCACGAAGCTGTGTACCCACTGTCTGACTATTATGAGTATATAACTCTAAAAACCAGCTATCCGTATCCGAATTTCAAAGACCACCATTAGAAAGCTAACTTTCAAAAAGCAATTGTGAATTTCGGTCTAGATGGGAATCTGGTAGGATTATTTTTAAGCGAGTGTCGAAATTTTCATCCTGGCTATACAAAGACGCCCCGACCGTTCAGAAACCTTTCGTAACAGACAATTTATATAAAAAATTGTTGCAAGTGTTTTGTGACTTTATAACTCCCGAACGGTCAAACTGAATTCGATTAAATTTTTAGAGTTTGTTCGTATGGTCGTGTAGATGGTTTATCTAAAGTTTTGGTCAAAATTGGACAAAGGGGCGTGGCACCGCCCATACAAAAAAAATTCAAAATCAGATGATCTTAGTTATTGGCCCTGGAGTAGTCCTGTGAAGTTTGGTCAATATTGGACAAAAGGGCGTGGCAACTCCGGCGGGAATAGCTATATTATATAAAAACGTAGGTGCATTTATGTAAGTCCGATAATGGCCACTGAACCACTGAAGCTATCCGCCTTCATTCCTATTAAAAACACAATAATTGAACAAAAATATCAAAATAAATCTTGAAATATTTAAAATAACTATTTTAGGCAGAACAGCGTTTGCCGGGTCAGCTATAGTTATGCATACAAAAAATAAAGGTTTTTAAATTGGCATTTTAACTGCTGACAGAAAAACACAAATTACATCTTAAGGTTTTTTCTACTGCGCCACCTCTCGCGAACGTCTGACAAACATCCGAGAGTATAACTGTCCTGAAAAAGCTTCTCAATTCAGCCGTTCGGACTCGGCATAAAATTGTAAGTCCCTTCCATTCGTCCCAAAAATAAAACTCACACAAACGAATGGTTGTGAGAAGCTAGGCCTAGAGTGTCTACATGCCTGTTGCGCCAACTATTAATTTTTTTGATGATTTGTGCTCAGTACATTTTGCCATTTCACAATTTATAGATTTACGTCAGCAAACGCTTGCGAATTGTGCCAATTTTTTTCAAAAAAAGGTCCAATTCAGTTAGCCAAACTTACAGCTACGTCCAACTTATAGTGTCCATCAAAAAACTTGTTTCTACTGTGAAGCGTATAGTATTGAGTAGTACATACATAAGTCGTTCCATCTTTGATATACCATTTTCTAAGCTAGTATGTAACAAACTTTCGACAGATAAATTGCTGGTCCTTAATTGTACGGTGCATCAAATCAAATAGTCCACCCATCCAGCCATTACATGTTACCAAAAAACAAACCTCGAACTTATCCAGAAGCCACTGAAATTTTCATCGATGCGATGAACAATAAAATTATTGTTCGTCTAATTGCATTACTGGTTCCGCATAAATGAACTTCCCCGACGCGACGCCGGCCGATGCGACCCCATGTCGTCTGGTAAATCAACAAAATTTTGATTGGATTGACAACACGCATTGACACCAATTAACACTCAACGAAGCGGAGGTATGCATTCATAATTATTATGAACACACTCGCACTTGACTCGCAGGATGACGGATGGGGGAAATGAGGCACGGCCCCGCCACCATTTATTGATTTTGAAGTTCAATGTACATTTACTTTTCCGAACCGTTTAAACAAAAGTGGAAGCCAAACAAGATCACGTTCCGCTTCGACTAATGAGCTCACAAACTGTCGGCAGTACAATGCGTGCGTCGGTGGCGTCTCGTACGGATGTCATCGCTTTGTGTGTATATGCAGTTCGTTTTGGGTTTAACTTCTCAGCCTCGTTCACAATCGAGTTTAATGCACTTAACGGAGAATAGATCTGTCTATGAATTGTCCTCGCCTTTCACAACGTGAGACAAAGGATTTTCATTTGCATCAAGTTCCATCAATCTAATATAAAAAGCGAGTAGCCTATAGTGGCAGTGTTAGCTCTTATTCATTCAAAGCCCCTTTTTCAACTTTAGAAATTGCATTATCAGGCTTCATCCAGCGTGCAACTGTGCAACATTCTTCCATAAAGGAATTTACAGCGTTTTTTCCCCAGGCCCATATATGTCGAGACATTATCCTAAATTCAAAAAGGACGTTTCTTATTATTACTTTTTTTCCCTTTCCTCTAGTTCTACTCTAATGCACTTGGTACCAACATGTATGCGGGTGTGTGTGAGTGTGCTGGATAGGTATAATTCGAAAAGGATTGGATAGAGATAGTCCCTTTTATTTGCTCCTTGTTCTTGTTCATCTCCTATTGGTGTATTTGCACATGAAATGTGCAACGTTCAACGACTTGTCATTTCTTGGGATTCATGAGATATGCATGCAATGGTTGCGATTTACAAATATGTATGTGCGAGGATGTGTAGCCAAAGGACATTAAGCATGTAAAGCAAGCTATTTTTTGTTGGAATATGGGTTTTTTTTCCCAAACGCTTTCTTGACAACTATGATGCTGACGCTTATAATAATGATGACGACGATGATGATGTGGATGACATTATTATTTGCTCTTCGAATTTATGTTCACTCGTCCTGAAGGGGATCACATCTCGAATTCACTTTACACAGCATATTCCTTTGAATGTGGAAACAAATACAAGCCAAGCCATCTGTTTGCCGAGTGAAAAGTGAGAGATAGAGAGAAAGAACGAACGAGTGGGTGGTGGGAAATGGCAAAGCAAAGATGTTACACATTTTTAGTTTGGCGAGCTTGTGTGCTCATTTTTTGTTTCATCGTTGTCCTTTTGTTTTTCCTATATGGATTACAAGGATAACACTTTTTTTTTTGTAAATAAAACATGAAGCCTTCTAGAAGGGGACTAGTTTTTCGTTTGTGAATGGTGTATGAATATAGTGCTACAACATTTAGGTGACCAAGTGTGCCCATAAGAGCTGTGTTGCTCTGGATCGTAGGTATAAGAAACTTTCAGGTAGGCACATTTTAGGGAGCAAGTGTCCAAGTTAGAAATAGGGCGGCTCTCAATTTTAAGATAACTTACGAAATAAGCTGTTGTATTTCTTTGAGTATGCAGATGCCCTTTAGACTCCGTGTTATCAACTTTGGTATTCAGGCTTATTGATGTTTTACACAGCTGCAGGAGGGCCCTGAGCGCGAATCGTTGAAGCATTTTTGTTAATGTCCCGATAAAAAACTTTACAAAGGTACTTGATTTGCAGAGAAGTGTGAGTGTTTCAATGGCAGGATGGTATAGGATGTGCTGCGCAGAGGTCAAGAGGTGATTGACAATACAAGAGCATCAGAGACGAAAACAGAATCAATGCTCGTAAGGGGAATGACGGATGACAGACCTGGTCGAAATTCGGGCTGCTCTCGGCTAAAATAAAATCTCAGTATTCATCTCCTCTATGGGATTTTAGGATGCCCCAAGCTTTTATTTGGTAGTATGATAGGTTTGGTAAGTTTCATTTCACAGACATATTCTTTTTGCTCTCCGATCTGCTGCCAATAAAACCCCTAAGCAAGAAAAAAACGTACCCCATTTTCACCCCACAAAATCACATCTGATGACGTATTCATCATTGCTTCGACATCGAAATCTGTTTTATGTGTGTTTTTTTTAGAGGTATACAAATTCAATATGAAGTAAAACACTTGAAGCTAATGTGAATGTCGATGATATACGTTTTATTTAATAGATCATTTTATGCCATTACTGTTTCAAAATGATTTCGGGCATATGCGCGCCACGGCTAGTTGGAATGAAGCGCAATCGTGAAGTCCAATTTTCGACAACTTTATCGAGCAACTGGAACCGTATATCAGCAATAACACGGCGAATGTTGACTTCCAAATCGTCCAACGTCTCTGGTTTATCGACATAGACTAGGTGACTTTACATATACCCAAAGAAAGTAATCTTAAGGTCTAAGATCACAGGATCGGGGAGGCCAGATCACAGGTCCATTACGCGAAATTATGCGCTTAGCTAATATTTCCCGCAATAAATTGATGGTTTGTAACCAAAGCTCTGTCACGTCAATGCCAATGAGGAATGAAGAAGTCAGAAATCATGTTTCTATAGAGCTCTCTATTGACGGTAACATTCTGGCCGGCATCGTCCTTACTGAAATATGACCCGATGATTTCAGCAGCCCATAAAGTACACCCAGTAACAGTAAGTTTTAATGGATATAAGGTCATCTCGACAAAGGCTTGTGGGTTTTCTTCACCCCAAATTCGGCCATTTTGCTTGTCTACATAACATAGTATCCATTTAACCAAAAATGTGCCTCATCGGTGAACAAAATTTTGCGTTGAAAATGAGGATCAAGCTGAATCATGTTTTCGGCCCATTCAGCGAACCTACGACGCGTATAATGGGCACGGGGTTTCAACTCTTACACAATCTGGATCTTATAAGCTTTTAAGCCAAGATTTCTCCGTAAAATCTTTCACAAAGTCGATGGGCATAGCTCAAATGGCTGAGCACGATGGCGAATCGACTCATTGGGATTCTGCTCAACACTGCGCTCCACAACGGCAATAACTTCTTCTGTTCGCACTGTTTGTCGTCTTTGGGAATGCGTATTATCCACTATGTGCATGGCGCGAAAACGAATCATAGTGTTCCGAATAACTTGCTCAGATGGACGATTATACCGTAAAATGGACGTAACGCACGATAAGTTTGGCGAACCGAACCATGGTTTTCAAAATTAGTTTGCACAATTTGCACGCGTTGTTCTGGATTTAATCTATTTATCGTAAAATGGTAGAACATCCTAACCACAAATCGACTTTCAATTATCAAATTGATAATCTGTAGAAACGGTGTTGCCAGTTTAAAAACCAAAGCTCTAAAAAAACACACTTTACTTGGGTTTTATCCTCCTTCACTGAAAAAAAAAAATCAAAAATATGCAAGTCGGCCATGAAGTAGCAGTTCTTTCAAGATTTAATCACAGTTCATTCGCTACAAATTTCCACTTACAATCTACAAATAATCCTTCATCATACCTACAAGAGCAGGCATACGCATACACTTCACATATCCTTTTTCCTGAAAGGCGTTATCAACTTAGTGAAAACTATTCTTTCAGCGACAAATTGAAATGTTTTAAAAACCAAGACAAAACAAAAGCATACCTTAGGTAAGCCATTTAAATAGTTTTTAAGTTCAAATCCAGGAGCGTTAAAGTTTTGAAATTTGTTCGCCCATCGGCTTATACAGCTTAGAATAAACGGCTCAAATTTGCTTTAATTCCTTAAAGTCAACCATACATACATTAGCATTAGATGCTAATCCGTTCAGCTCTAAGAGGGCAAACACATACAGCTATACAAAATCTCGTCTACCATAGTATGTATGGTTTCAATGTTACACTTGGGGCCTTGGTCATTATTTACTCCTTTACTATGCACGTGAAAGGGTTAAAGTCTTCTTCAGTGTCCGTAAGGTCATTTAAATCATAATTACACATGGATGCTCGGAGAACTTTTATTTTCGAACTTGAAATGCTAATTACATGCCTAAACTTTCACTTGAATTTCAACAGAACATTTAACTAAACCAACACGTTTTTCTTCTTACTCCCTAGAGCATGTCTCTTTAACTCTAATTATTCATAATGAGAGTCTAAAAGTAAAACTACTTTTGAAAGGGCTTGATGAAAAAAAAAAATTAAAAAAAAAAAAAACACGCCTAACGAAGTAGTAAATACAACACCTTGAAACTCCTTTACAGAAATGTTGTGTATATAGTTCACAAGTGGGAATAGGTACCGACTTCTTTTAAGAGGAATGGTGTGGAAAATCCCTAAAACTTTTCCTCAATTTCGTTCACTCTGGTGATGCGGTGGCAAAAAAAACCTTGAACTATGAAATTCTTCATAATTTCTATCATTTGCAATACGAAAAGTAAACTGTAAGCGGATATTAGAAAAGTTTTTTTTTCTCCTGTTGTTGGTTGTCCTCTTTCAATCCTTGCCAACCTCTTACTCAATTCCCTTCAACATTTACACAGTTGTTAACCTTCTCGGGGAATTAAGTTTTACTATGTTTTTTCGATCTGGTGCAAGTTTGCCATACCACACCACAGCTATATACCTACACACATAAAAGTTTTCTTCATCACAAAAAAGTTCGAAACTTTTTCATCAATTTTAATTTCAGAATGTTTGTGTACCTGAGTGGAAATTTCCTTCGAACTATTATAAGCTGGAGTATGTGGAATTTTTTGATTTAATCGTGCGTTGCAGACGGGATCTTTATAGGACGAAGCATTTTCCTAGCATACCACATTTACGTTCAATATCCTCATACATGTCCTGTTATACAGCTTACCCACCTATGGTACTATCAAATATATAGGGAAACTCAAATGAACCACACTAATCCCTCTGTCAATCCCTCCTCTGTACCTAGATATAGTGACTCACATTTCTAATAAAACATTTTTCTATTTGTCATTTCAGCTGGCCTCAAATACACCGACAATCAACGAGTCATCATTCACGTCAAAGATGTCAACGATGAGCCTCCGTACTTTATTAATCGTCCCCTGCCAATGCAAGCTGTCGTACAGTTGAACGCACCCCCAAACACGCCTGTGTTCACATTGCAGGCTCGCGATCCAGACACTGATCATAATATTCATTATTTCATTGTACGCGACCGCACTGGTGGACGGTTCGAGGTTGACGAACGTTCTGGCGTCGTGCGTACACGTGGCACTGATCTCTTTCAATTAGACATGGAGTATGTGCTGTATGTTAAGGCCGAAGATCAAAATGGCAAAGTTGATGATAGACGATTCCAGAGCACCCCAGAGGAGCGGTTGTCAATTGTGGGTGGCAAGCGAGCACCACAATTTTACATGCCCAGCTATGAGGCAGAAATTCCGGAAAATCAGAAAAAGGATTCAGAGTAAGTAGACATGATTGAATTGTAAATGGTTTGTGATAAAATTTTGGGAAGTTGGAACAGCAGTAGGATAGATAAAATTAAAAATGTGCATGACCACACCATACAACTTTTTAATGTATTTTATTGAATGGGCTCCTGACCGGTGACGATTTTCAGCCTGAATCGGCTCTATCATCGGCGATTGCTTCGTATTTGCAACGGAGGTATTCGAAGATCCTGTGGGCTAGAGTGGGTGTATATAAGTACACGGAACCAACAAGTCCGACAAAAGCTTTTTCTTTCGAACGAAGTTCAGTATCGGCGATAGGTCCTCTCCTCTGTGACATCTTCAGCCACAGATGCGGTATTCTCAGCAAAGCGGCTGTTCTGGGGCAGGACATACCTGACAATATCTTGTGTTGTCCCATTATCTTCTAGCCGAGCGGCTAAGCGTGTCGTAGTGTTTGCCGGACGACCGGGGAATCTTCGCCGAAATTCACGTTGCTCCAACACCACCGAAGAATTATTTCACAAAAAAACTAAATAATTATTCTGCGTTCTTTAAAAGTATAGCGATTCATGTTTTGTTGCCGCATATATTTTGGATCTGTTTACAGCACAAATGTCAAAGTAAAATTGACATTTGTCGTCATTTGCAAAAATTATAGCATCTTCCGACATACAGGGTGATGACTTGTGCGTCATTTTGAATATACGATGTCCTTCTTATCGGTAATAAGTGCACTATTTTTGATTCTTTCAGTTATATTTCACTTCTGCCTCCAAGACGGCGGATGGTGTCAAATCACGGTCCAAATGCTCGCCGAGCTCCTTCCGAGATTGTTCTTTGGCCAATTCGCAAGTTCATCACACCACCGTGACAATAACGTCTGTTAAAAATAACCGCCATTCTTTTTCTGCATTCAATTGAACAGAATAAGCAACAGCTTTTCAGATACTACTGTCGTCCAAATTCTGCCCGTATCGCACCGCTATGTACCCCTCCGTGGTACGTGCAAATCAAATTTGCGCAATTTATCGCTGACATTTGCAAAGCACTGAATTTTTTGAGTTTGAATTTAAACTTTTAAACATTTTGAAAGTGAAAACTGCTAAATTATAAGTTCGTAAGTGGTAAGAATGGAATAGCTTTCTGGACTGGTTGCCAGTTGGTCCCTATGATCGCGCACAAACTGATAATTTTTGAAGTCATCAACAGGTATCTATATGTATCTACATACATTTATCTTTATTTTTGCTGAAATTGGCGGCATTATAGGGTTAACTTCCATTTTACAAAATCTTTTGAAGCAGCATGCATTCATGATGCAGGTCCAATAATTTTTATCAGGTGCTCTTCCAATGCCATAGAACTTAAGCTTCTTTAATATACCTACCCACTTTTTAAAAATACAATTCCATACCCAAAACTTCCCAGATCTCATATAAACAAAAGGAAAATAAAACTAAAAATGGATTTCCCTCCAATAGAACCTCACAACGAATTTCCTTCACATCAAAATATTGGTATAGTGTTGACACTTACAACATGATTCCCAACTACATACTGCAACTGAGGTGAGAAAAAATCCCCTCATCCGCTCGAGATAAAATTTTCAGTTTCACACTGAATTGCATGCTCACAAGTACTCGCAAACCCAGGTGCGATACATGAAAATTGATGCTGTGTCGAAAAATGCAGGGTTACCTTTGAAATCTGCACGCAATTGTAAACATCTTACTTTGTTCGTACTTCGTACCATTATAATCAGAATCACCATTCACCATGGTTCCTTTCACTTGTAAACTTTTTGTTTGTGTTTTTTTTTTGAATATTCTCCCTCATTGCGAAAAGATATCCTTAGGGCGGGAAGTGTTTTACTTCTTTTTAGGGATGAAAGTCGCGCTCCCTCCGACTGACGTGTGTCTTTAATCAAAGAAATTACTTTAAGGGGGTGATGATGATGATGATGCCGCCATTACTTTGAAAAGTAATTTTTGTGATTGACTTTCTTTTTTGCTTTGTTGCTGTTGTTGTTGTTGTTATTGTTAATTTAAATTTGTGTGTGTGCGTGTATGCAGTATGTGATTTTTAAACCGAAAGGCTGGCACTCTTGGCTTGAAAGCAAATAAAATGTGAATGCCAATGCCTGTTCTGCCATAGACGCAAAAAATGTCTCATCTTATGTTCATGTCTTTTTTCTATGACTGGCTCTGTCAGGACTCAATTACTTAAGAACAAAATTATTTTGAATGCTTAGCAACAGCTAGCTATACATGGCAAGCATATTTTGCTGACTTCAATATATGAGATGCACGCAGCTTCGACAGATCTCAAAAACATCACACCTAGTCTATCAACAAATGAAATCCCTCCATACCATCCTATTTGGTTGATAGGATTCAAAGACTTGTCTCGCTATAGTAAATCGCCGGTTCTTATAAATTCAGTTTTACTTTATTGGCATTCAATTGGCTTTCGAAGTCGTGAGGATGGTCGCTCCTTCATTAAATTACATTTTGATGTCAAAAAAGGATTTAGCGTGATGGATTTGGTGTGCTGTCATGTGACTTTTTCAATATTAAAATCGCAAGGACCAGGGGGTCTAGCACGTAACTTGATACAATCGAGTTCAGTCGATACAATCGAGCTCCGGCAGCACCTAATTTGTCTCAATCGAGGATAATCAATCGAGAATAATCGATAGAGACAAATTAGGTGCTGCCAGAGCTCGATTGTATCGACTGAACTCGATTGTATCAAGTTACGTGCTAGACCCCCAGGGGTTACATTTTTTTAAAACTTTCTACCTAAACACAATTATTTGCATAAACTGTCGTCATTGACATCATGGACAGAACTCAGCGTGATGTCACTGACGTGTTTGCAAATATGTGAACATGAGCAGCATATGTATGGGTACAGTAGGTATAGTGAATAATGGCAAACCCAAGTATATGTATATAAAGTCAACAAGAAAAGTACTGACTATCAATCTGGGCTTCTTAAGCTCTCTCCAGGATCTATCCTAGAGTCACGTTTGTTGACCTACGGAAAAAAATCCTTACTTGAGGAAGGGCTAGTCACTTTCTTAACAAATGCAGTTTGAGTCGTTTACGAATACGGTATAGGTAGGATATTCTATGGAATGTGAGACTGATGGTTCTATAAGTCGGTGCAGTCTCCTTTCTTGTGGATCGAAATTACGCTGAGGCTGCAGTCATCAGACAAACCTGTTCATTAGTAAGCCGTAGGGTTCAGTTAGAGTTTAGCTATTGCTTTCAGACTTCCGTACATCGAGGCTTCGTCAATTTTCCGATCTTCATGGCATAGGAGTATTAATGGTCTGCAGATGTGTTTTTTCCGTATCCTCAATACCGACAGTGTCTCGACGAATCAGATAAATTCTCATAATAGACGGGCTAAAGCTCTTAGCTATACTCCCACCACATGAATCGTGCTTTAGGGTACAGAAGCAGGGCTCTAAAAACAAATGAAACGAGGAGAAACTCTCGTCAGCATACAGGCTCTGCGCAATACGAACAATAAGGGGATTTCGAACAATCTCGGATGAAGCAGCTTGCGTTATATCGGGAATGATCCCCATCGAAATTCTTGCCAACGAGATGCAAAGGATCTACCTTTGGCAAACAACCAACCGGGAAGGGGTCCCTAATAGAAGGGTCAAAGTAGAAGAGAGGGAAACATCGATGGCACTATTGCAAGCCAGGTGGGATAACGCACGACAAAAGGCAGATGGACCCACAAACTGATCCCCACCATCGAGGTCTGGACAAAAAGAGCAAACGGGTCTGCAACTACCACCTTACGCAGTTCTTATCGGGGCACGGCGGCTATGGGAAATACCTTCACCGATTTGGTCACGATAGCTCGCCTTTCTGTCTCGAATGCCCAGACGAAGAAGAAGATACGGAGCACGCAATGTTCAATTGTAGGCGCTTTGCAGGGGGAAGAGCGAACTTACCAAACCCCCAAATTCTAATAAGCCATATGCTAAGGTCAGAAGATGACTAGCTGGAGGTATGCTCCTTTATAACGAGTGTACACGAAGAATTAAGGAGACTTGAAAGACTCTGAAGAGCCGAAATGGCGGATCCAGAGGATTTAACATGAGTTGCTAACCAGCCCCGCGAAGTAATACCTAACGGTAGTCCCGCGGGGAGATTGGTTGAAGGAAATAGGATGTGGATTAGTACGTCAGGCGCACTCCTGGCATCGATTATTCGGGTTTGCGAATCGTTTATGTTTGTATAGCACGGGCTACCGCATCTTTAGAAGAATACTACATCCATTGGCGCAACCAAAAAAAAAAAAAAGGTGCAGAAGCATGAACACTAGCGAAACGGATGAAGGCAAACATTGAAGCCAAAATTGTTCCAGTGATTATCGTCCCCACTTAAATTGACGGACTTTGAAGAATGAAATTTAACGACCAAAAAATTGGGAATACAGGCAGACCGAGCAGTAGAGAACTCTCTATAAGTTCTGCTTGGAACGCAGCCCACAACCAACAGTTAGTCTAGGACTATGCTAACTGTAGAGGCGTGGTTGATGCCTAGTTCCACCTTTTCCTGTAGGTACCGTCACCTATGAAGAACGAAGAATACTTGCGAGTAATTTGAATGGCAATTATCCACTGTTATTAGTCCAGTGTATAGTGGAGTAGTTCAGTGGACCTATTTTCGTCTAAGTTCATCACATCGAGGACCACCTTAAACCAACCAAAAACAGTATAGATTCTATATGCTCACATTCAATAGTGGGTATATGAAGGAATCACTGTTGTCTTCAAGAACTCCTTTCCGAATGTCGCAAAAATCCCATACATATCCAACAATTCGTTGGCACCTAGATACCTATCCTTTGTAGTTCGCCCTTTCGAGTTTACTAAATTTTAACACATGAGTTTTACCTTTAAAGGAACAGGTTCTTGACTGAGAGGTCGGAAGTTATTATTTTTAGTAGCAACTTATTTTAAGACTAATGTACCTATATCTAAGGATTTTTGTGAGCACCTATTGTAGCCTTCGGAAGTGATCATGAATTTATTGTCGTACACATAATTGTTATGAACAAAGCCAACACAACCACCGCCTATCGATTTCCAACGCACTCATTACTGCAAACATCAAATTAAATATTTAACGATCGTTCACAGGCACAAAGACCACAAGTCACAGTTAAAATCCTTTCCATAACGAACTTCTGGCAGTCCCGAAAACCATAACCATTTTACCTATATGTATACTATTTCTATAATCAAATTCAATATTATCCACATGTAGTCGGTATCACATCCTCTAATCGATTCTCCTTCTTTTGCAGTATAATTTCGGTGAAAGCAAAATCCTTTGCCGATCGAGAGATTCGATACACGCTAAAGGCTCAAGGACAAGGAGCGGGCACATTCAACATTGGCCCATCGTCGGGCATCGTTAAACTTGCCAAAGAATTGGATTTTGAAGATTTACGACAACCGCATGTGTATTCATTGATTGTGACTGCCACCGAGGATTCGGGAGGATTCTCCACATCAGTTGAGGTAACCATTAAATGCACGTAGTTCCCATTGAATTACGATTTCATATCATTTTTTTTCTTTTTCATCTTCACAGTTAACAATCCGCGTCACAGATGTGAATGACAATGCGCCAAAATTTGAATTGCCCGATTATCAAGCGCACAACGTGGACGAGGACATACCACTGGGCACAAGTATCCTACGTGTGAAAGCAATGGATTCGGATTCAGGTGCTAACGCCGAAATCGAGTATCTTGTGTCGGATGATCATTTTGCTGTCGATTCGAATGGCATCATTGTGAACAATAAGCAATTGGACGCGGACAATAACAATGCCTACTATGAGTTCATTGTCACAGCGAAAGATAAGGGAGAACCATCGAAGAGTGGCACCGCCACGGTGCGTATTTACACAAAAAATAAAAACGATGAAGAGCCGAAATTCTCACAGCAAGTGTACACACCGAATGTTGATGAGAATGCCGGCGCAAATACGCTGGTAACCACTGTAGTGGCATCCGACAAGGATGGTGACAATGTACGCTTTGGGTTTGTGGGCGGCGGCACCAGTTCCGGGCAGTTTGTTATCGAGGACATTACTGGAGTGATACGACTGCATAATAAGGCGATTTCACTGGACCGTGACAAGTATGAGTTGAATGTAACGGCCATGGATGATGGGTCGTGTTGTGTGAACGGTGACCAAACGATACACACGTCAACAGCTGTTGTTGTGGTGTTCATCACCGATGTGAACGACAATAAGCCGGTGTTTAAGGACTGTGGAACATATTATCCGAAAGTGGAGGAGGGTGCACCCAATGGTAGTCCAGTGATAAAAGTTCAAGCCACTGACGAGGATAAGGGTGTCAATGGACAGGTAAGCAGTATAGTGATAAGTTGTTAGCATAGGCAAAAAATGTTAAACATTAGGGCCCAATCGCTTGATCCCTGAACTAGAAATACGGGATGAACTTGTTTTAAAAAAGGTATATGTATATATGTTCGATAGGACCAGATTCAGATATTAGTCAGTTAACAGAAGGTTAAGTTAGGATTAGACCTATGCGATCCCTGGGAGAACCGTCTTTATTAGATGAAAAAAAGCTACTCACTTTTCGTAAACATTTTATACCCCAAAAGAATTATCTCCGCTTGATCGATAAGCCCTATCCCCTTAATATTGTTTAAGAATTGGTTTTCTAAAAAAATGTTTTGCCTGCCTGCTCTGCCATGACATTCGCACAGTATTTGCGTGAAGTCTACCTCGACGCCTATGTCATTACAGCATCGACAGTCTAATCTTTTGTCATTTTCAGGATTCCTATATTGCTGTTCTGAGGATTGTCCTAGTTAAAGCATTTCCTTATAGTTAGCCTGTACTCAATTTCTGGCCACAGATCTTTTATGCACGACGGCCGGTTGTGTTTACCCATATTTTTGGTGTGGGCTGTTTTTGTATGTTCCTTTTGATAATTTCCTTATATGTACCTACTCAAGGGTGGCTAGACGTCAACCTGTTAATTTCCCGTCAGTTCTTCATCCCTTTTTGCCAATTCATCGGTGAATTGTTTTTTTTTTTAAATACTTCTCTCGGGAAAGGCGAACCTATAACGCTTCAACAGCGCCCCGAGATGATTGCAGATGTATGTTAGTTCTGCACTTAAATTGCTGCAAATTGTATACTTCTGGAAATATATCCCCAGGAAGTGAGTTCCAAGGTTTGCTTGTCCTGTAGCAAAAGGAGTTTTGGAAAGTTGATGTCCTCGCGGTTGTCAAGTGTACTGTATAGTCATGAGCATTAGCAGCCTGTCTTGTGGGGCGCCCAAAAGTTGCATTTCGAGGGATAATGTCTTTGAGTTCCTCGGAACATCTACCATGGAAGTACCTATAGAACAAGCATAGGTCAGCGACTTGTCTTCTGTGCACCAACGGTTGAAGATTTGATGTGAGTGTAGGGTCTCCATAATAAGTCGAACTGCTCGTCTCTGTATGTTGTCAAGTAGGTTAAGTGAATGTTTTGAGGCCGAGCTCCATATATGGGAACAATATTCCAGGCCTGGTCTAACCTGAGCTTTGTAGAGAAGGAGAAGTTGCTTGGGGCTAAAGTACCTCTTTGCTCTAAATAGGTAGCTCAACTTAGCGGACGCCGATCTTGCGATATAGGAAATGTGGTCCTGCCATGTGATTCCTTCTCTATTGCAATATGATCTGGGATCCATCATAGGCTGACTTGGTTCTGTACCCATATCATGCCTAAAGCTCTATTCTACAACCTCTGGACTACTTTTGATTTGATTCGAGTGCTTTAAGGGCATGCTTAACTGTCGATACTTACTTAAATCGTTTACCGATTCCATCTCTAATACTTCTGCGACTTTATGAAAGTACAGCTAAAAGTTGAGAAAGGTGTTCATAGTCGCATTGGGTGTAGATCGAAGTGCACCACTAATGGCGATGTCGGTAGCTATCTGAGCTACTGATAATTTTCCCCCTGTCAATATCTTATCTGTTGCTTTACACATACAAGTACCTACTCCATCCATAAGTGAATTTATAGGTCTCTAACTATCAATTCATTACATAATAGTCAGTTTCGTTTCGTCAATTCCAAGCAGGGACAATCATCTCTAAAGCTAAGTAGGTACACAGCTCAAGCGAAACAACATTTTAGCTTGTCACCATTTTTTTCCAAACATTACGTAAATTCCTAGATAAATTTTGACCTGAAGTGCGTTGTGGATATAAGTGTCACAGGGAGCAGCTGTTCATTAAAAATGACTTCCTTCAAAATTCCTTGTCCTTGTCTGCTATTCTCTGATTTCAAATTTTTCACTTTCGAAGGAATCCTCATCGAGGTGTTTATTGAAAATTCTTATCCTTATGTACTTTTTCGCAACAAAAAAACACAACAGAAAACCAAAAGATATGTCAAAATTTAGCTTGAGAAAATGTGCCGAGCCATTAATGCGCGCGCTAAATTTTGACAGATATAATGAAGTAGGTACGGTCTGAAATGAAAATTTGTTTTTTTCGTACCGCTCGGCTAAATGAATTCGCTTAAATTTAGCTCAGAAATAAATGTTTTCCTCACATAAAGGTAAGGGCTCCATATCGAGTCTCTAAAAACTCAATCACCTATACTTACTTTTTGTCTCTTTCGGCGTTTCTACAGTCTTACATACCAATTCACTTGCTTTGCATCTCTGACATCAAATTCGCTTTTAAATTTGATTCGCAAAAAAATCCTCCCAATTGAACTAGATCCTAGACTAATGACTTTGGTAACACTATTTGCAATTGGGTGTAAAACATATCCTTAACATTAAGCATTGGGAAATTAATTTACCACTGGCATTGAGTGAATTACGGGTGCTAACCTTAGGTGGCACCTACTAGACTTACCATTGATATACTGCCAGAGAGGAATTTGTTTTCCTTCACATCCCAAAAGATAATTACTCTACCTTTACTGGGTCCATACAGCAAGTCACTCCTTCTAAAGTTCATGGTACCTGCAGATGATACCATCAGTATACCAAACTTCCTCTTGTGAAACACGTACGAACTCTACAAATTTCCCAAGCAATTGTAGTAAATCAAAACCAGATAAACTACAAACCACTAGTACAATACAATTAAAAAAAAACAATATCCTCTGCAGAAATAAATTCTGTAGACAAATTTTGATTACAAAATACCATTTAGTAAGAAGTCCTATAATTACACGGCACCAACACAATGGCCAACTTCCAACTTTGAACATGACATGACGGTGCAACATTCTTATTAGTGTTACATAATTTTAAACAAACTCCTGGTTCCCAACACAGAAACAGAAGACGCGAACAAAAATACAAACTCGCCTGTAGACAGTGTTGGTGTATAGTGTTATGGTAGCGGGTATAGCGCTTATCATTAACACCCTCATACTTGCTAGAGTGCTCACGTTGAAACATCATTATCATAAATCATTTCGTAAAATGACACTCCATATAGTGTTTGAGTTCTGCGGGAGATTCTTCTCTTTCCTTTTTTGATGTCCTGGCGGAAAGTTTTCTTAAGATCCTCTCCGACTCTGGCTGTTCGTCAGTTCGCTTTCCTTTGGCTTTTATTTCATTTCGAGCGGTTTTTTTTTATTTTTCTTTGTCGGTTAATTTGTATTTTTGTCCATTAATCTTTTGGAAATTAACCGGGAATAGGGAAACGGGAAAATTGAGAGGAAGAAGAAATGAAATGAAACAAAGAGATAATAAAGTGAAATAAGTTTTTTTTTCTTTTACTCATGGACTTAACTGAGTGTACTTGTTCCGTTTCCGTTTGTCTTTTTTGGTGAAGGTTATAATAAGATATACCTATAGTGTATGTGACAAGAAAGGTTACACTAAATTTTTAAGCCAATAGATAGGACGTATATTATTTGAGTTTTGGCAAGAGCCTTCGGGTTATAGATTTTCAGATTATTGTGAATTGGTCTGGAGCTGCCAGTTAGTCGACGAGTTATTACAGACGGAGAGCGAGGAACGTTTTTTCTCAAGGCATTGTTTTGACAAACCTGGCAAATACAAGTCTGGCAAAGTTCAGTTGGTTTATATGGCAATGCTATAATCTCAAATGTGCAAAAATTTTAGCGATGTACCTATTTTAAGAAGGGTGACATTTTGTATTATGTCAATCCATGACAGGTATAGGAAAAAATACAACTGTCAAACTAGTTTGTTGGTTTAAAACTGGCACTGGGTATCCTTCCTAAAAAGTGCAACAAAAGGCGACATCTAAATCATGGTAACAGAGTCAAAGTTTTGATTTATGTTAGGGACACTTTCACAGTACTATTTCCGCCAGCAACGGTCCTGACACTTCTTTGCAGGTGAAGATAAAAAGAAGTGCGTTGGCGAAATTAATTCTAGAAGCCAATTCATTCCTCGGATTTAACAGTGACACTTCTTCAAAAGGTTCTATCGAAAAAATACGGTCAGCAACCTAACCGCTCCCGCCGGTTCACTTGCACAACTCAAGATGATGTAGATGAGCAGATGCTGCTTGCATTTGTGCAGACAATTTTATTTTATTTTTACAGAATGAGGTAGTGGAAGTAAGTAATCCCGATAGGATGGCTTTCCATACACTGGAATCCCTATTAGGGGCTATAATAATGTTGACGATAGTCACGATAGTCACGGCAATTTAGGTCCATAGTTTCCATTTTTATTAAAAGTGGGGAACTCGGAAAAAGTGGTTTCACTCCAATTTTTTTGACTTTTCCTTAAAACACACAGATCAATTTCACGAGTCTTTCAAACTATGTCCAGATCATCGTAATCATAAAGGAAGTAACTATAATATCAACAGTCTATACCATACCAATTGCTGTTGTCAAGGGCTGAGGAGTACCTATCTTAGTAAATATAGCTGGCGTTTATAAATCGCTTGTGCCTCTTCAACATTCCAAAAGTTTCTTCAGAAGTACATAGTTGTGCAGTATGCACATATCACGCAGTGTCCTATAACATCAGCAATCAGTATCAGTACGTGAAAGTGTATTTTCGGTTTAATCCGGTCATGGGTATTTTTTAAAGGTATTTTTCCTCATCATTGGCAAGTTTCAAGACTGGTAGAAAAGGAGGCTTCACAATTGGCCGCACTATCAATACTTTCTACAAGCCTATTCAGCGGTGTGCTTACAGTTGTAAGGGTCAAGAAATATATTCGTCTTTGATCCGTTTTTCTTTTGAGCTCCAAGAATATCTCAAAATATGCCTTTGCCTGCATAGATATCCATTTTTGAATCATCATCTTTGATAGCTTTGTGCCTCCTCTGCAACTGCTTTGTTACTCCATTCTCCTTTGTTAGGAATTCTTGTAGTGAGTCGCCTATTAAAGGCAAGGGTTGAGGTTAGGTAGCTGCAGCTTCCGATTAAATGGCAGCATTCCCGCAGAATTTAGGTGAACAATGGTCCTCTCTCTAAGCCTGATAGAGGGTTCTGCCGTCTTGCTGCTACAGAGAAGTGAGATGCCATTTAATTTTCTCTCTAACTCAGCCATATGTTAAAATGGGCCTCGCTAGGCTACCGATTTGTTCAGCCAGTATACCGCATACGATTTGAATCCCCGTGTCTTGCCGACCGCCATTGCTTGACTTAGGTATTGAACTGATTTATTAATAAATCGACTTGCATACAAACACAACTTTTGAGCTGCGGTCAGATAAAATTACTAGATCAACCGGAAGTTTGCAATTAGCTAAAACGTACAGCAGTTAGCTGTAGTCGAGTTTGTGCAAAGGACCTTGATGATGCCACATCTGAGTTTTTTTTTTTTTAATTTCCTTATGCTGACACTGCGACCTATAAATCATAGATGGAGAGAGTTAATCTGAAAGACGGTTGACCTGCTTGTGAACATAAAATCTCTTTGTGAACGATACGTTTTCTTAACCAATGAAGTCCCGGGCAATAACAAAGAATGAATCATCCTCAAGTCAGAACCTTCATTCTATCTCCGGACACAAACCAATTTTGTTAAGATGATATCTCAAGCTACATTGGCCTGTGAGAAAGCCCACTAACTTTCTAATACTTTCCTTATTTGAATTGAGAATTTTCTTGTAGGATTAAGCAGTAAAGCTTAATTAATCTTTTTGATTGTCCTAAACCTAGGACATTTTCCCAGTGGTTTAGAAGAAGTTGTTGTTCCCAATCGTTATAATTAGCCATAAGTCAGTAGCCCGTCCGTCCGTCGACTTGGTATCGTATCTGTTTGAGGCCTGTATCAATTGACTTAGTATGTCAAACCATGATTATGCTGGTGGTCTGATAGCGAATCTTTATCTGACACATGCCAATTTGCAATGAAAACAGAGATAATGTAAAAGACACTTACCTCTTTTGTTATTGTCGCTGATTCCCCAAAAAATATTGTGGGCATTGGCATCACACTCTATCATGTAGTGTGTGTTGTTGGCTTGACAGTAGCATAACTTGCACCAATGATCCGACGTTCATTAGTAGTGCCGGATTCTACCAGCTAAAACCACCTCCCTTCCCGAAAAGACCGATATTTGTCCCCCGCGGAACCGCAGTAAGGCATCACTTCCCGGGGGTCGGTATATTAGATCACTCTATTCACTTTTCGTTGGTGCTCAAAGCGCCTCAGATCTCTGAGTATTCGCATGGCCATTGTTGCTTACAATAGTCCAATTTTCGTCCTTAAGCAACATGTAATTTACGATGTTATCGCGGGAGTGGGCCATTCCCTAAATTGATGCCGTAAGGTAATCTTCTCGGTTTCATACCGTGGGCAGTGGAAGAACACGTGTAGCCCATTTTCAGATACGGTCTCGCAATGTGGACAGTTTGGGATGGTTTCATGTCCGCGTTTAAAGAGATATTCTCTGTAACAGCCATGGACCCGTTAAGAATTGGGTCAGATAGAAATTTGTTTCGCCATGAGTTCTTTTAATCCATGCATCAATCACTGGTATGAGATGATATGTCCATCTTCCCTTCAACGATTCGTTCGCTCGGTTCTTAGCGTTTTCATTTCTTCAACGAGTAAATCGATATGTAGCATTGAAAATACGACGAGTATATCATCGTTTGAAACAGTTCTGAATGCACAGGCGACTCTTAGTGTGCTAAGACGGTAGACGGATTTAGTTCCGCGTACATAATACTTAACTTTCGTGGCATCTGACCATATTTCGGCTACGTACATGAGTGTGGAACCGACAGCTCCTGCAAGAAGTAGTCTCTTATTCTGTTTTGGGCCCCCGATGTTATTCATAAACCTCGAAAGTGCACTATAACAGTTTTTGCTGACTTTTTGCATACATGCTCTATGTACAGCATTATTCACCTGACCTGAAGTCCTGACGATTTTCAACTAGAATTTCGTGATTTTAAAAGAGTCGCCATTACGTAAGTTTTGCTTATACACCCTCCAAAGCACTTTCGATGACCTGTATTGAAGTACGTTACGGCTTGTATATAACAATTTAAAATCACGTAGAAAGTTGTCCCTATGGTTCACATAGCCTATGCTAACATGATTTGCCTGATGGAAACCCTACGACCAACAACGCTGTTCAGATACAGGGAATCATTCAATCTGTCAATATGAAAACTGAAGGCCATCCTCCATAATCCCTTCACATAATTTGATCAAGTCCACTAAAACAAAGTTTCCATCTGAATTGTGTACATTATTATTAACCCAGAACTCATATGTACACAAATGCTGATGAGTACTATTTGTTCAAGAGTCGCCACACAGTTCAGATACATAATAGTGTACAATGGACATTCGCAATTCATTTCCGCCGATCAAACATTTCTATAAATAATAAACCAAACAATCGTCTCATTTTCCAAATAAAATAATTTTAATTGAAAACTCATATACGTATTGCCACAATATCCGGATTCCATGTGTGATTTTCTTTTTCTAATCAAATTTTCATTCCAAGCGAAACCGCACTCCCTACCTCCTCTTCATATAAAACAGGACACTATGTCGACTGTCATCCTCTGAGTAAAATGCATTGTATCTCAGTTTATTTTTCAATCGATTCTCCATCTGAATCTGATGTCCTGACGATGGGACAAACCTATTTCAGTTTTTAGATAACCACACTGGTTTTTGCAATTTGTATGTGTGTCCCTGATAGGACCCAATGTGGCATTACAAAGGTACATACTATGAAAATGTAATATTTGTCTAGAACTTGACATTTTCGGATTTCCACACGAACTGCAATTGAGAATTGAAATAGCGAGACGAGTAAATTTCTAAGAAATAAATATTTAATGTTGTCAGAAGTTAAACCACCCACTGACATACAAAATGTCCTGTGGAAGTGTTGTGTCGACAGAAGAAAATGCAATTTCCTGCCCCGAACAAAGACCAATAAATCCTTTGCTCGTTTTAATGGATGCGAGTGTAGAGGTGCATGAAACTTGGAAGGACGACGACGACGTGGAGCGCGTTGCTCGTTTAGTGGAACGCATAAAACATACGTTAAACCGACGAGAAGTGTGCCTGTGCAGCATAGAGCAAGTCTCTAAGTTTGCTATTAAATTTTAATTACAGAACTTTAAGGAGATGTAGGTAGGTATATAATATGCATAGTTCGTGCAGCGGCTTTGGAAATAGCGCAACAGAGCAAAGTTTCGTTAGTTAAATGGGCGGATAGTTTGATATATAATAAAAATGATAACAAAACGAAAATTCTCCTAAGGATATTAAGTTCTTAGTGACCCGAAATATTGACTTAAGAGAGACAAATTTAAGTCGATTAATGATGCACTGAATGACAGACAAGGGATTCTAAGAAAACTTTTAGACTAGTGATGGTTTTATTTGTGAAACGTGACTACGATATGTGGTGTCAAAAACGTTTTTGGTCATTCAATTTATCTTCTCCGTAATTGTAACTTTCTTTATGGATACGTGATTGTCATTAAATACATGGGTTAATTGTTGCAATGATGCCTATAGTGACGAGGGTTTCATTATGTTTAGACACGCAGTAGGAACAAAAAAATATGATTACAAAAATACGAGCAGTTCGACTTATTGGAGACCCTTCACTCACATCGAATCTACAAGATATCGATTAGATAGATGTACTCTGGCCTACATAAAATATAAATTATCCATTGCAACTTTGTATCTATCAAGAAATGCTTTCAATCTATGTAGGTAATTGATTTGAATGTAGTATTTTTGTAAAAGATTCAGATATATTAAAAATGAGTGTTATAGGACGTCGTGACATTATGAATTCAATTTTCTGAACAGGACGCTTCTAAATAAATAATAAATAAGTGAGAATAATAGGCAGCAAATCTTAACGCCACGCCCTGTCCATAAACGGTAAGAACCAACTAGGAAGCTGATATTTCGAAACAAATTTCCTTTTATGGCCAAGGTGAGCACATAGACGCCATTTGGGGAAAAACGAACTCCAAAAGGGTGGAAAAGGGAGGTTTGAATTGGGAACATTTTTGTTCATCCTACCGTAGCAAAGCTAACTGGTAGGAAGTAGGTACATCTGTATCGAGAGCGAAGCCGCGGATAAATTCTAATTTGTCCATAATATTCTTGTTAAGCTAGTATTAGACGATATGTTGAATCAGCATACGTATGCTGAAAATTGTGTTCCAATCACAACATATCGTGTAAACAAAAATTTTTTGTCATCAAGTATGCACGATATGTTGTGATTGGAACACAATTTTCAGCATACGTATGCTGATTCAACATATCGTCTAATACTGGCTTTACTATCTCACGTTTGTTAACATTTACCAAGTGACCTGAAATTAAATCTATAAAAACTGTTTCCACTGATTGATTTTTGTCATATATGGGGCTATGGGCGCAGTGACTCAGTGGTTAGTGTGATTGAATACTGTGCGACGGGTGTCACCCACACAACATCATTAAAGCGGCCCATAGACACTACACTTGTGTCTGCAAAAGTTTTTGATTTTTGGTGTAGGTGTCTCGATCGGTGTGATGTGTATGGCGGAATGCCACACCGGTGTCAGTACACCTGTGCAGACACAAGTGTGGTGTCTATGGGCCGCTTAAGGTTTTCTACTACGCCACCTCCCGCGAACGTCTGACAAACAAACGTCCCAGAGTATAACTGTCCTGAAAAAGCTTCTCAATTCAGCCGTTCGGACTCGGCATAATATTGTAGGTCCCTTTCAATCCTCCCAAAAATAAAAAACTCACACAGGGTTGTGAGAAGCTAGGCCTAGGTTAGGTTCTCTACACGCCTGTTGCGCCAACTATTTATTTATTTTTTTTTTATGAAACTTTAAACAGGCATTTTTAAGGTGAAAAGTATCTACGTAATCACCTTAATAGCAGTAACTACGTACCATTCCGTTAACTATAGCGATATGCAATTGTATTTTGGTTTTCGCCCAACAGCCCATTTTTGGGGTGCATCAATCCCCAAATATGTGTTGGAAAATAAATTTCCTTGATCGGATTTACTTAAGAGGCATAATAAAAGTCTAGATAACAAAAACACATTTTTCAAAATTGTTTCCTTATAAGAGGTTACAAGATTACTTTTTGGGTGGGATTTTTATAATTAAAAAAAATAAACACATAGGCAACTTTACGAGTTGGTAGAGCACGGGTAGGGAAATAACTCAATATTATCTGTTTGGGCGTAAATCCTACTCTTTCGTTGGTGCACTCCGCACATGGAATTCGAATACTAAACAATAAGACCTTGTCATCACGTTTTACAAGAAACTTTATTTAAAATTTAAAAAGGCAGATATGCCGAAAGATAAACGAGATTACACACTGAAGTTGGTTGGAGTTTGACATCTATGAATGACTAGGAAAAATCGTACTAGATGTACTAAGTTTTTAGGCTGTGGTTTTCTTACACGTTCATAGATGGCGTCAAAATTCCGCGGTACTTATAATCATTTCTAGTGTCCAGGCTAACTTTTACGAAGTCACAATGGCCAAAATTTCCATATACAATTATTATAATGCCCATTGTCTAAAGAGATAGCTCCGCAGCATCGCATCTAGTTAAAAGAATGTGCACGACTGGGTAGCACGAAACTTTCTCGTTTATTGCGAATGTCGCAGAATCTCAGATTCATTTCAGCAAATTTTACGTTTAAAATCATACCTACTCAAGATGTACTCAGGCTTAGTAATTGAACCATACGTATTAACTACAACACTATATTACTTAGGTACATTTATATTTCAAACCGAACTACTGACACTTAAAGGAGTCAAGTAGGCGACGAATTTCGAATTCCCATTTTTGATTATTTAAAAAAAAAATTGGTCTCAATGGTCGGGAATTGGGTATTAATTTTGAAAAATATTCATAATACGGCTATATTCGAGTTTTCTGAGAAAAACTAAGTACGTGATCATGATCATGTTTAGAATGCTTATGTTGACTTAAATATGTATTTTGATCAGAATCGTTAGAGCGGTTTTTGTAAAATTATGCTGACAAATGTTACAAATTTGGATTCGAAAAGCACTGTTATTAAACTGTTTAGCTGAAAACTGAGTACGACGTATTCTTCAGGGTATTAACATTATCTACCTTGTAGTTACATTTTCATTCAAATCGAAAATGGAGTTTTCGAGATATGAACAGTTTTGAAAGTACCATTTTTAGCGATTGGGGTGGAAATCGAAGGACGCATTCATGGTTCAAAAAAACACTGTTTGCAACTGTTTAGCTCAAAACTGAGCAAATAGTATTACTATGGATTTAAGAATTACCTTCCAGTTACATTTTTATCATAATCAAAAATGGCGTTTTTGAGATATGAGCAGTTTTTTAAAGTACTATTATTAAGGATTTGGGTGGATATCAAAGGACGCAGTCTTTTTAGAGAAAAATTGAAAAAAGTTAAGAATGACAATAGTACCTTAAAAATATGATTTTTTTAAAATCGTTTTTACCGTTTTCGAGAAAAAGCCAATTTTCAAAACTGCCGTTGCTGGACCTTTTAGCGAAAAACTGGGTATGCAGTCATGTTAAGCATGCCTACATTAACTTAACTATTAATTTTGGTTCAAATCGTTTGAGCCGTTTTTGAAAAAAATCTAAATTGTTACATATTTCGTAAAATTTTTATATGGGAAGTACCGTTAATATTAGGACTAGCATGAATTAAAAACGCCTCCTAGCGGGAAGCCCACAAACTCTAACTACGAAGTTTGAAACAAATCCATCTAAGAGTTAAGATTCCCCAGGGGTGGGACGTGGGACAGACAGACATACGGACGGACAGAATTGCGAGACCCACTTTTTTGAGTTCCCCTATCATCGTAATATCAGAAGTTCGAAATTTTGTACGAAAACAATATCTTTCTCTTACTACGTATACGAGAAAGTTAAAAAAAATAATAATAATAATGATCTATACGTGTGTTTATCAGGGCTGCCAACCCAACCTATTATAAATATAGGTCTACTGCGTTTTTGTCCAAAGGAAAATCTCTTTTTAGAATTTGAACAATGTTTATTTTTTCAATAGGTAGGTATGTACTTGACGAATCTTTTATCCAAAATATGTTCGCTACTGAGTTTTTTTTTTAAATATGCAGCGCTCAATCATCCGTAGGGTGGCAGCACCTATCTACATAATACGCACCGTATATTTGTGTTTAGTGTCTGAAAAATAAAAAGAGAAAGTTAAAAAAAAACTGAAAAAATTGAAATCGAATAAAATAACACGGCCAACATGATCTGTCAGAATCCACCCGTCCCTATTGGCAAGCCAATAGATTTGCTGGCCGTAATTTCTTCTTCTTCGTTTGTATACCTTTCACAGGAAGGTATATATGGAATCGACTTAGGCAAATGAAATTTTGTGAGACGACTTATTTTTACCGTCGTTAGGTTGTTATTGAAAATTGTCTATGTCGGTCAAGTTTTTCCCTCCCATACAAACCCAATATTAGACACATTCGTGTACCTACCTCTCTACAGTACATAACTACTAACTCGCATGGAAAACATTTTGCATGACTTTTATGCAGTGGAAAGTATCAAAGCATCCGCCAGGCCGATGATAACACTTTTACTTGTTTTTATTTAATTTCCACAAAATATTTCGGATGGTGAGCAAATTTTGTGCATCTTTATCGACTAAGTAGCACTCAGGAAGAGTGCTATACGATGGGGCTCGATTGAATAGGATTGACAATTTCCTAATTAAGGTGATTCGAAGGCACGTTGCAAGGGCGATGGCCAACGCTAATAATCTGATCTCGGGTGGTTATTACCCGAATTTAATGTACCACGAGAGTACGCTCCGGTCTGGCTTTGTCCCGCCTGAGGCATTTCTTCATGCAGACATGAAAGGGCTAGTGCAAAATAAAGATGGTGTGCCGGTATTGTACCACAGCCACCGCGGCGCGAGGGATAAGCGGCTCATCCACGACGGGTACTCCGCCAATGCTCAGGAGCTCCTCCGTTTTAATACCGCAATTGCGGATAGGGACATGGTTGATACCTTAAAGCAGTTCACCGAATTTTGGTGGCTTGAGGAAGAGGTGAGGGCAGACACGCTCTCCCGGGTCGGTGCGTTACCTACGTAACATCCTCCTTAGTTTTAAGCTAGTTTGTAAGTTAGTTAGGTGTATTTTAGGGGGTCTTTGGGAGGGGCCGGGCTCGCCAACATGAATGAGTGCTACCGAGACTGGACCGACGCTTATGGCCTCGCTCAAGTCCCGGCGGCGCGTGTGCACCATGTTGGCGACTGCCAGGCGCCCATCGACGCGATCGGGATGGTGACCAATCGAGAGATTGCTCATCACCCTGATTATAGGTAATTTTAGGTTAAGTAGCTTAGGTAGTTTTAAGTAGTTTTAGGTAGTGTTAAGAAACACACAATAATAAAGCGTCCAAGTTTTAGCAAGTTTTCTTGGAAAATAAAAAACAGTGCAATATAGATAAAATTGATAGATTTAAGGCCGAAAGGCAATAGTTATAAGGATATAGTTAAGTTTAGAGTGCTCGTTAAGAGCCAGTAAGCTAGATTAAGATACATGTTAGTTTTAAATTAGATTTAGTCATTTTTGTCTAGTATGTAAGTTAAATAATGAAGTAATAAAAATGAATTTAAAAGTCTAAAAAAAAAAAAAAAGGAGCACTCAGGCAGAAATTGTTCGAGTAGATTTCTCCGCAAACTCTCTATAAACGTCAATTGAAAATCGTATTACACAATCAAATCTAGTCCATAGAACAGGATGACAAATGCCTTCAGATTGCTGTCAAATTTAGTTAGGAACACAAATTAGCGTCAGGAAATTGACACTCTGAATGATGTACTTCCTGCAGTGAAGTAAGTGCCTTGTAACTAGATTATATAGTCTACAAATTGTAGATATAAGGTACCTTGCTAAATTTTAGTGTATTAGGTACATTTAATTTGCATCGACTTTTGCAGTCAACCCAACATAAACTTGTTCTACAAGTAAATTTGTGGAATTAACGTTTTGACAGCGTCCTTCCCAGTGACAGCACAAAGAACAATGGACCAATTTTGGTCTAAGTGCACCTCATCGAGGACCACATTAAATCAACGAACTAACGTCTTGACTTTCAGGATTTTCGTTTTAATGGCAACGGAACAGTTAGTTGAATTTTCTTATGTGGGTCAAACCTTGCTCATCATAGGTAGCTTGAAAACGACTTGAAAAATATATAATTAAACGTCATCATTATCATGTGATGCTATATTGAACAATGAACAAAGGAACGAAAAAGTAAATCTATTGGCATTTTATTTATTACTTATTTCCGACGATATAAGCTTTCAAAGTGCCATTTATATAAAGTTTTATGTCCATGACACATGGTGTCATATTTCAGTACGTTATGTCTGAGAGCAGTTTCTCCCTTTTTTTTCATTTTTGTAGTTTCAGGTAAGGTATTTACCAATTCGATGTGCAACTTGAACATAATAAAAAAGTAAACGAGTGAGAAGTAGTAAGGAAGTCAATAAAAGTGCTCGAATATTTTTTTAATTTCTTAGGGTGCATTTTGAGAACAAACAACACACAATTTCATTTTCTGATATGGGATGAAAGCCACTTACGAAATAAGTTCCGTTCCCTGAAGCAATATTGGTTCCGTGTCTTTATATTTGGTATTGAATATTTTTTTTATTGCTACACAGATAAGATTTCGACATGAAGTTTGTCACCCCATTTTGTAGGTTGTTTTTGTTTACTTGACAAATTTACAGTTGAAAATAATCATAGGAATATGTTTTTCACACAGTAAAAGTGGCGCCCAATGTGAGGTACTCGCATCACAACTGTTGTAGTTATAGAACTTGTTTGTTTTGCACCTCAAAATAGATGATTTTGGGATGTTACTGGCTATGAACGTTATAGAGCGGGTTAGCCACTGTTTCTGGGCCAGAACTTATTTCGCAGAAAAATCATCATCTGTCAATTCATCTTCGAATTGCTCAACATCCTTGTTTTCGGTATATTTTTAAATCATAATTTCACCATCTCCAGAGATTTCTCTTCATTCATTCATTTTATCCGCTTACCTTACACTTTAGTACATGCCTTTTAAATGCATCCTGCATAATCGAACCAAGGACACATATCTTTATAAAAGTAATCAATTCTGTCCGATATATATAATATCGACTCGATGTATAATGTCCATTAATACAACCTGAAATCTGTTCACGAACTCTTTAAAACTGAATATCATACAAGCATAAACAAGATCAATTAAATTTAAATAACGTACCAAAGAGAGGCAGATGGATATATAGCAGGGAAAAAAAAGTAAAACCCTCCTACACTTAACCTTTTTCATTGATGTATTGTATAGTATATGGCACTGCCGCTACAAGTGGCATAAGTAATTCAATCACCCGGAAGCATGAAAAAAATCCGTAAAATCATTGAAACAAAAGAAAAAAAAAAAACTCAACACCGCATTCGATATTCAGTTGATATAGTATCGGGTGCGCATCCGTTACCTCCCTTATTACTATCCAATATCCAGAGATTGTACCTACGCCCACCCCACTTGCCGACTGAATATTTAATGGATGGGCTGCTGACTATCCACCGTATATCGATATCTATTATGCATATGCAATATTTACGGGTGTGTGCCTATGCAGTACCGGTCTTTTATCATTATCCTATAACAGAAAATATTTATGAAACAAGTCCTTTGTTACCTATAGTTACATAAGGATACACCATACACACTACACGCTTTTAATAAAATTTCTTCGGTTCGTCTGTTTTCCTAGATTAATTTAAGGTATACGAATAATTTTGGATTCTTCTATTCAGGACTTAGTATAGGATTAACCCGAAAACAGAAAGGAGATTGCCTTTGATTAAACTCATTCATTTATTAATTATGGTATTGGTTTTTTCTTTTGTTTAGTATTATACCTTTCACTGATTAAATTTTAATTTATTTATTTTTAGGTGAAATACTCCATAGTCCAGCAGCCGAACCAGAAGGGTACCAAGTTCACCGTCGACGAAGAAACTGGAGAGGTATCCACAAACAAAGTTTTCGATCGTGAAGGCGATGATGGTAAATTCGTGTCGGTGACAGTAAAGGCTACAGATCAGGGTGAACCGAGCTTGGAAGGTGTTTGCTCGTTTACAGTGGAGATTACCGATGTGAATGACAATCCGCCACTCTTCGATCGACAGGTGAGTCAAAAAAATAAATAAAAATAATGTCCTTGTGCACATTCGAGTTTCAAATCATATCCGAGTGGCGCCCAACTTAAAGACTCTTTCTCAAAAAACCGTGTGTAGCAGAAATTTAATTCAATTTCTACCTTCAAGTTTACCACACCTCATATCAATTAAACAATTGCCAAACATTTTTCGTATCAACGTCTTTTTAATTTTAAAAATGTTTTTTTGAATCAACAGACAAGAATAGATAAAGTGGCATTTTTGCTACTATGTTTTAAACTGACCTGAAAATTTATTGGTTTCATCTAAATTTAACGGATATCCCATTTTGTACACAAATCGAAACCGTCTTAAAGATTATCCATAAGAAAAACGACGGATTTCCGATAATAAATTTTTTGTTTAAACAACAAAAACTCTGTCATTTTTATCGAAAGTGGCGCCCGGCGTGTGCCTTAAATTGTGGAATTGCTACGAAAAACTTCGTGTTGAATGTCAATGAGACAATTGTCGACATTATTTTACTCTCCTCTGTTTTCATTTAGACATCTTATTAAAGTGTGGAATGCTTACCATAATGCAGACTCCAAAATATATTTTAAGGGTGTAATAAAAACTAGTATCGTAAGTGCAACTTCCTCTATTGTTTCGAATTTTTTTTCATACGAAATCGGCGATCAAAAAATATTTTTTTTTATAAATCAACTACAATTGGCGCCCAACGAGGGTCCCTCGAGTTGAGTTCTATTAGTTTTTTAAGTTCCTTGTTAAATCCTAACAAATATTAACTGCCAACAATTTTCATTTACAGAAATATGTCGAGAACGTGAAACAGGATGCCAGTATCGGTACAAATATTCTACGTGTATCTGCCTCTGATGAAGATGCTGATAATAATGGTGCAATTGTATACAGTCTAAGTGCTCCATACAATCCGAATGATCTTGAATATTTCGATATTCAAGCTGAGTCCGGATGGATTGTGCTCAAAAAACCCCTTGACGTAAGTGTTAATCCAGAATTTCTTTTCATTTAATTCAATACATACATAATAACAGGAATATTTGTTTATTTACATTTTTGTTTTTATTAATTAAATTTGTATTATTTATATTTTTTCATTAACAAAAACAAAAAAAATCACAAAAATAATCCTTTTTAGATTTGAATTTATGACAGTGTGTGTAAGAATGAATGAGTTTTGTTAATAAAAGACTGTGCCTGTGTGATTAGGTCTAAGTTTACAGAAATACTGGCTGCCGCAGAAAAAAAAATAAAAGTAAAAACCCAACCTAACTTAGAAACTAAACAACCGCACTGCATAGAATAACTAAATAAAATATTTTGCGTACTTAGGAGAAGGCAATTGAATTTAGTTAGAACAAAACAAAAAAAACTTCAATCTATGCTTGTCGTTTGAAATTAAAATTATTTTCAGTATTTTTGTTTTCTTTTTATATTTATTTTACAGCACCAATTTTAGTTTTGAAAATAAATTGAAATTTTTTAGTTTAGAATTTGCAAATGTTTATAAGATTATTGTGTATTTGGTTACTTAATTTTATTCGATTTATATAATTTAAGCAAATGTAGGGAATTTTAGAATTTATTTAGGACGAGTTTTGCTAATCACTCTTGTGTACTTAATAGGATTACAATTTTATCTTTACCTCACAATCAGCAATTTACAATATTTAAGAAATTATATTCAAATCCTTGTGGTGTTGCTGAAACATGTTTTTGTTTGTGATTTATTTTTAAGTATACTGTAACACTGAAGTGCAAAAGTCATAACATTTCTAAGATTTTTTTTTTTTGTATTTTATTGCTATGCCAATTTTGTTATCTCTGCTTTTCTTTTATGTTTGACTAGTTCGTGAGTTTTTTTATTCTTGCGGCGAATAGCAGTCGATATTCTAGTCGCCTACAGTGCTACATGAAGTTTATGTCGGAGCTGATTCGCATTGGATTGGCGCCCAATATGAGGCCATGTGAGGCATTAAAGTTGTTGATATAGAAAAAATCTACACAAATCGGCGCCTTTTGGAAATCCCGTTCGGTATTAATTTCTGAATCAGTCTAAAATGTTCTGAAATTTATTGCAATTCTAGTAATTTTTAAGTGGCGCCCAACACTAAACTAACTTGATAGTGTTGCCCTCCGAAGCAGTGTATTGTGAACATCACGAGAGATAAAGTGGGGATCATAAAAAAAAATAGATATTCAGGACTACTATAAATGTTGTAATCCTATATTCACTGTGTTGAGATGTAATTTACGTCAATCTTCTAAATCTAACAAATTTATTGAAGAAAGTGCTGACTTCACACTGATCCACAATTTTACGGATAAAATTTAAAATTCAAGTAAAAATATTTAAGACTAGTTGCTAATTAATTAATAAAACTTTTGCACTCCAGTGTTTTATGTATTTATTTATTTTCTAAAATTATTTAGCTTTTCTCATACAAATATCGGTCCAACCAAATGTTTCTGTTAATAATAATTTTTACAGAAACATTTTCTTTTTGTCTAGACTAGAAATACAAATTTAATTTTTGCGCTGGTACTACAAAACTATATTACATAATAAACTATTTTTTTTATAAAAAAAATTGTAAGCAGTGCAAATTATTTTGTGTGTATCTCAATACTTCATAATTATCATCAGCCTGCACTATGCAATTATTATGGCATTGCAAAAATAATTCTTTTCATTTCATTTATTTAATTCTCAAAATTTTGTTCATAAAAAAAATGGAAAATTATCTTTTTAGTCCTAAAACTTTGGTTTGGATTTATTTTAACTCCAGCTTTTCTTAACAAACAAATTAAAGCAAAATTTATATTTTGTTTAGTTTTTCTTAACAATAAAAAAAAAATTGTAAGACACAAATTGTTTTTTAACATTTTTCCTAAAAGAGAGAAATCTCATCTAAGGTGAAGGGAGGGCATATTTTTGTGTACATAGCTTATTAAAAAAAAAAAATTATATAAAAAAAACGCTTAAGTAAAATAAACACAAACATTTTGTACAGAAATAACAGAACGAAGCCTTCAAAGAAAAGTGACATTTTCACCGAAGTGTTTGGGGCAAATCAAATCAAAAACTTAACAATTCCGTTGCACTTTCAAAATAAAAATAAAATTTGAGTATTTTTTTTTTCGAAACGATCATGGATATATTTTTGAGCGTCGTTTCACTGAACAAATAAAACAATTAACCGCCGAAATGAAAAACGAATTTTTGACAGAGTTTTTTGTATTTAAAAAATGGCGATATTTTGAGTTCGTTCGATTTTTTATAAATACTTTTTTTTGTCCATACAAAAGAAAAATATTTAATATTTTTTTAGCTTTAATTTTTTATGTAACTTTATTTTTGTTTATTTATAATTTCAAATCCTTATATCCATTTATCCTGTAACACAAAATATATATTGTTAGAATAATAGTAATCGATTTTTTACGGGAGAAATATCAACGTTTTACTTGACGAGGATTTGAAGAGAAATGTACTGAAAGAAAAAAACTTTTTTTTTTTATTTTTGTAATGCATGTAACAAAAATAAGTTTAAGTTTGTCAGTTAATTAAGTTTGTGTTATTATTATATTTTATTTTTAAAGAAGATTTTTATTTAACAAAAAGCAGTGAGATTTATTATTGTTTAAAAATTTGTTAAGTTATAACGTTTTTTTTCTGAAGAGAACTTTGACCAATAATAGTTCCCTTAAGAATATTAGAGCGATGGAATTTCATAGCGTTCCGAAATAAGTCACAAATACAATTACTGGTATTAGGTACCAGTACAACAACTAATTTTAATTTAAAGATCTAGTTTCAAAATGAAATACAGTGTGTCACCTATGAATAGAGTTGAGTTGAGTTGGCAAATAATCTTTACTGTGTAGCTACACTCACATAGTTTGCATTTTACATATATAAGTAAAAATATGACATTTAGTTGTAACTACAACGAGAACAAGACTAAAACCAAATTTAAGGCGCAAGATGATTATTTACCGCTTTATTAGCGGGGATAAGAAAAGTCGTAGGCTCAGTGGCTCAGTAGTTAGTGTGCTGAACTACTGTGCGAGGGGTCCCAGGTTTGATCCCAAATTACATCTTAAGGTTTTTCCCACTGCGCCACCTCTTGCGAACGTCCGACAAACATACAAGAGTATAACTTTCCTGAAAAAGCTTCTCTTTTCAGCCGTTCGGGCTCGACATTAAATTGTAAGTCCTTTCCATTCGTCTTAAAATAAAGCTCACACAAACGAATGGTTGTGCTAGGCCTAGGGTGCGTATATACGGAAATGTTGCTCCATCAATTTAATTTGTTTTTCTATAAGATCTCATGCGGAGACTTAAGTATGTAGCTAATTGTGAAGTCTTAAAGTTGCTTCTGGAAATGATAAACCTTTCTTTTCATACCCTCCACAGGAAGATATATTCACTTTACATACATTTGTAGTGAAGGAGTCACCAGAGACCCCAAAAAGTACATATGTATATTCTGAATCAGGATCAAATTCTGAATCGATTTAGCCATGTCCATCTGTCTGTTGGAAACATGATAGCATCCAAACGAATCGACCTAGTTGAATTTGTGAGAGTTCTTCTTTTTACCGTCGCGTCGTCAGGTTGGTATTGAAAATGGGCTATGTCGGTAGAATAGTTCTGGTACCTCCCATACAAAACCAACATTAGACCCATGTGTTGTGTACGTACTAACTTCACTGATTAACCTATTGTTGTGTGTGAGTTTTTATTTTTGAAATAAAAAACCAGGCAAACAATTTTTTTGCAGGGTTTTTGTAGAACATCAGATAGCAACGGTGGTTGTGGCTTTTTCCAGGAATCACCATTCTAAGAAAGTTTTTTAACAATCTGAGGCTTATAAAAAAAATTTTGCGTATTGCCAACTCTTTCAAAAACTCCAAAAACGTAGCGTTTTTTGTGACGCAAATTTTTATTGATTTGACAAATGGCAGATAGCGAAACTCTGACTTTTTGTTTATACGAGATTTGCAAATATGTATTTCTAAAACATTGATTCTTATTAAAAATTGTTGGTGATATTTTGGAGAATTCGGAATGCGATTTGGGTAGTTTAAATAAAAAAAAAAAACTCGTAGGAACTCATGTAGGAAAAACTCATAAGAATATCAGTACTGTGTTTATTTCTACGGATTTTAGGGATTTAAATCCATTCGAATCTACTTTTGTACTTTAAAAAAATTTTGTATCTACCTAATCTAATCAGTTTCAAAAAATATACATTCCAAATATCCATCTTCTAGAAAAACTGCGACATAAAAACGCTAAAATATTAAATATGTTTCTAAACTTCCTTCTAAACTTCTAAAGAGGCTAAATTTAGGCTTAAATAACCTATCGATATTAGGCTACAATTAAGTAGGCTATTCTATAAAACTACCAATATTTTTAATCTCTACTTTGGAAATTCCCCATTCCCAATAGACTAAGTTAAAGGAAACCTTTTAAGGGAAACAATGTTTCAAAATAACATTCATTCAATTCTCGGAAGATGTTACAATATGTATAAACAATACTAAGTTTAGTGAAACGACAACCAGGAATTAGTGCGCAAGAACTAATTGTTTTGTAAAACAACTAAATTTGTACAAGTGTTACACATTTCCGTAACACAGAGTAACAATCTCAATACTGATATTTTGATATTATCGACAGATTTAACAGGTACATTATGTAGGTACTTCTAGGACTTATTGGATTGGCGCGTTGTGTTGTATAGGCCCTTAATGCCCATACAACACCATTGACATAGATTTGTGGACTTCCAGTGAAATGTCAGTTCTATACTGTCTCCGCCCAGAAAATTATGCCAAAATAAGTAGCGCTCGTGGCTCTAAGTGAAAAATAGGTGAAATGACAACGCCATCTTGAATTTATCCGTAGAATGCTAGAGACACCTATTGGGCGTAAGTGAATTTGCCTAATAAACCAGTTGAAATTCAAACTGTTGCGTTATTGTTTTCAAAGATGTAATTTCAAGAAAGTTCATTTTTCTAATTTATTCCGCTCTGAACCACAAAAGCTAATGTTGAATCCAACGTGAAGTTATCGACTCTCAGTTCGTATTCATTATGCCAATACTTGGCACAGGTTTCTCAAAAAAGGCTACAAAATGGTTTAGCAAAGTCGAAGCAGGATACGGAAAGTATTCTATGGTGTATCTGTAGGTAAATACTTATTTAGCGTCCAGCATGAGCTAAAAATATCTTTATTCTAAGTCACTACAATACGAACTTACAACCTTGCGATGATTGGATGTGTGGATCTATAAGTCATACATTAACTGAATTAATTGCGTCTGTAACATATGGCGTGCCGATATGTATATGTTACCACATTTATAGTGGCAATTGCAGACTATTTACTGGATGATGAATATGTATATTATTTTGCAACAGGTCCAATAGGTATGGTCAATTATGCGGTAAATACAATATAATAGATAACATCAGTGTCAGTATCTCATCCCCTTATAATAATAATTTTCTTTGTTGCAGGGAAAAATGCAACCTTTCATCAACACATGCGTTTGCTGAAATCGATGTAAAATTTAGCCTACTCCTTTCGAGTTTGATAAGATAGCACAGAAATTATTCCACAATTACATTTTAACAAAATACATATTAACAATAGTCTTACTGCTTTTTCTTAGGCATTAAATGTTTTAAGTTTCTTTTAACTGCACCGTTATTCACTTTATTTCTTTTTAATTTAAATTTAAATTTTAAGTAATACATATAACTTAAGATCAAAAAAGAAAACAACTATTTATTCAAATTCTACTATACCTACGTTTTCTTGTTGTATATAAAATGACATTCCTCTTAAATTTCAACCAACAAAATATAATAATAATCTTCATCTTCAATTCAAACCAACTGTTTCATCAAAGAAGGGATGCTATCCTGTGAGTAAAAATACAAATGTAATTATCTAACTTATTGCTACGGGCTTCCGGCGGGGAACATCTACTATACATCCCCTATCCCATTGATGTGTTTGAAAGTAGCAATCATTCCCACACCCTCATCAGTGTACAAACTTAATTAAAATCGTTTTCCAATCCGGACCAATTTAAAACAATCATCTGTGGTAGCCATACAAAAAAAAAAAAAAAAAATAAAATGCCATACAGCAAACTGGTTTCATCCTTCTTATCCCTAATCTTTAAATTTTTTTTATTTTATGTCTAAAATTTATGCGTTAGAATATTTCCAGGAACATCATTGTTATTGTAGCAAACCTGAAATTCCTATTCCCTTATCTCATTGCTGAATGTTATTAAATTGTATTTTTTTTTTATTTCTGTATACGGTGTCTTTTTATTTTGTTTGTATTTTTCAGTTAAAATATATTTTTAATATACGTTAATTTATTTTCTTTATTTTTTTTCATTTAAACTTAACAACTCGCCATCTATAAAATCGTCGTAAAAAAACTAAAAAAAAAAAAAAAAACAATCCATAATCGTTTAATCTAATACATAAACCGTTTCCAACGAATACCATCCACAATGGGATGCAACGCATTCTGGGAACTTGTTACTATAAAAATCCACCATCGGGGGCATTGTTACATCCCATAAAATCGAAACATATTGGTGTTGGTACTAATCCACCGGTGATGGTTATTTTGGCTAAAAACAAACAAACAAATACACACTAACAGCGCGATAGATACCGCCTGAGAGTTCGTGCCTCTGATAAGGGTGATCCACCATCATACGCGGATGTTGACGTTGAATTAGATGTCGTCGATAGAAATAACAAGCCACCAATATGGGACAAAAGTGTTTATGGCCCCATTCACATTAGAGAAAATGTCACTGTTGGTACGGTTGTAACATCGGTTAAGGCAAGGTTTGTATCATAGCTAGAGTCAAACAATTTTCACAACCATTCACCGAAATGGTAATATTTTTTGCTAACGACGAATTTTTGTACTAACTCAACGAAGTATTTTAACGAATAGTTTCTTCATTCTACCGCTATGTAGATATGGTAGCGCTGTCTAACTTTTATTTTATTTTCTCTTCCTTACTAATTCGTTAATATTCACAATGCCAAATTGTGTTTGGTACATAATTTTGCTATTGAAAAAGTTCACGGTGGCTGGAGATTGATTTTTGAATTTAAATTTAAATCTACCAAACTGGCCAACTGTGGAGAAGTGATGGGAAAGTAATTATTTTTTGTATTTTGATTACAAGGTTTTTCGCCCTCTTTATAGATAATAATATATAATATACTATATACTCCCAGCGACTCATCCTTTCTGCTATAAAACCTAATTTATATTTGTATGCCAAAAATCCCCATTATGTCATGAAACTTTCCATCCAAACGGTTACAGTAAGGGTGACAACAACTTTAGGGTAAACTATATTGTGAATCCAACTAACAGAATTAATAACAAAAACAAAGGTAAATGTTAAAAACAATTTATAGAGAGCTAGTAATTGTCTATTAAATGTTATAAAACAAACTGACCATTATTTTATTTTTGTTGATAAATTTGCACATATATACCCCCGATTGAGTTTAACAAACATAGTTTTGAGTTCCCCTTTTTTATTTTACTAATTTTACATGCTAATAAGCTAGAAAAATATTTTTGCTAAACGCCTGCGGCTGAATATTTTCTGTACATAAATTAATTGGATATTTTCGAGATACTGGAACTCAACGACCTTCAGTTCTAGACACCTACACTCATGCATGATCTTTCCCTTATTTGACTTAAATTAAAAATGCAATCAGATTGGCATAAATTGACAGCCTTCGATGGGTATGGTGTTGATTTTGATTGTCAATGTCAATTGGGAATTCGTACATATCCAGAAAATATTTAGCTCGACTGACGTTTATTGAAATAATAATATTTTTTTTTATAGAAGATACAGGGGAAAGCTAATATTTATGTACATAAAGATATAAGGACACATTTACTAACCCTTTGTGTTCGCATTGTAAGAGTGCTGAATTGCATTTTGAAATTGGCTTTGATTTTCATTTTGTTTAAGATGCTATTGATTTTTTAATGTTTAGTTCTTAAGAGAAATGTTTGAATATATTGGTTATAGATAGAAAAATAATAACCTTCAAAGGGATGCCAATGGAAATGGCAGTCTTTCTGAGGAAAAACATGCTGCAAGACTTGTTTCTAAATTAATTTTCTTTAATATTATAAATACATACATCATCACTAATTTTAATTTTAATCGTCTGTCCAATGTCGCTGGATTTAGGATGTACAGTTCGCTACTGTGAGTTCGTAAAATTGAACCTGGATACAAGAAATGATTTTATTAGTACGGCGCATTAGACATCCCTTGAGTCTGTTGGACTTTTAAAAAACTAATACGGACTATTGAAACTATTGGTTTCAATGTAGGACTGCAGCACTGCAGATCTCCGAAAACTTAAGGGTGCTCCAAACAAATAATAACTTTATTAACTCCTTTCTTGGTATGGAGCCCAAGTTCATCCCTAAACATAGTAAATCGAACGTCTCAAGAATTATCAGCATAAGACCATCCGAAAAGTAAAATCGTAATAAATCAGGAAGTTTTTTTAATTCACTCAACCAGATTGAGGATGATTCCCTGACGACTTTGATCGTTGAGTGAAATAATGGATCACTTGCTTGGCTGCATAGTGCATACCCATGAACTTCTCCTTAGTGGTGAAAGCACGCGAATATTGCATTCGAGCAAGGCGAAACTAAACTTATGATTACGTTCACGTTGCTGATTGGAAAATGTTTGACAGTAGTTACTATAGCGATCACAACCATTTTGCTTCGAACTTTCTTATTGCAGCAAGTATTTTAGCTGCTGTTAGTTAGTCGCCTAATGGATCCTTGAATTGTGTGCACCTCTGAAGTACACCTATGAAGAAGCTACAGCGACAATAAGTACCATTCTAATGTCGGACTTAGGACACTGAAGAGATCTCATACCCTGCTTAACTTAACCTACCCTGGATAACGACTATCACGATTCACGAGGGTCCATCCCATTGCATATAATTTGGATAGCGAAAGATGTAAGCTTTGTATACCTAGACCTTCTACGCCCGCCCGGCTTTGTCCATATTTTGCGAACTACTATGTTCGAACAATGCTTTTATGAGTGTCGAGAAATAGCGTTTGCAATGTTTTCAGTGTGGGTAGTCCCACGCACCTTTTCCAATTTTTCTTTCCTTAAAAACCTTATTCGGACCTAAATCGGTTCGTTTTAGGTTAACTTTTACGAACTTACAACTTAGGTATGGTGAAATTGTCCATACAAAATTATTCACTGTTAGCCACAAAATATTTAAGGTGAAGTTTTAAAATGTGGAAAGGCCCATTAACCTTATATGATAAGAATATTCACGTCACTGAGGACCTTCTAAAGCTCTACAACCGTTTATAGAAAGCATTTACCATTAAGGCAGCTTTCGTAAAAATCGCTCCATTCGAAACGACCAAGAAGATCTTCATTCGCCTTGCTTCTGTGCCATAGAGCAGGACTGGGATGATGAGAGTTTTATATGCATTCTCCTTACTGTTTCCTGACAACGACTAACTAGCCAGTTGCCTTCTTAGGCCAAAGAAACAGCGGTTGACAAGTGTAACTCTTTGTTTGATTTCTGCTGTGGTGTCATTGTCAGAGTTTATAGCGGAGCCTATGTAGTCAAAGTTCCGAACTACCTCAAAGTTATAGCTGTCTATCGTTACGTTCTGACCAATTCGTCGATGTTTATTGTCCCTTCTTCTTGACACCATGTATTTTGTTTTGGCCTCATTCACCACTAAACCCATTTTTGCCGCTTCTGTGCTAATAGTACTTGCAATTTGCAAACGAACCAGTGCATAGTGACAGCTCGCTCTGCCAATTATGTCAATGTCGTCTATTGAGAAATAAAAGGAGGAATTCAAATTTAAATTAAAGGCAATGTCAAGTTTCGCATAATTCTCACGAGGATGAAATTGAAAAAGTCACATGACAGCGCACCATCTTGTCTAAATCCTTTTTGAACTCCAAAGGTCTCAGTTAGATTGTTACCGAACTTTATGGATCAGCGAGCGTTCTTCATCGTCTTTTTGTGCAATCTGACAAGTTTTGCAGGGATGCCAAAACTACACATGGCTCTTTTGGCTTTTCTTAAATTTCGCTGACAAGTTTTGTTTAAGACTTTTAAAAACTTTTAATGAAATGACACTGAAATTGGCTAGTCTCTTTCAAGCAGGTCATATTTGACAGCTAATACATATTTTATTTTTGTATCTACTGTCGTGGGATACTCAAAAATGTATCCATCTAGCCGTATCAATATTGTAATCCGGGTAATCACTGTTACTTATAAATATAAAGAATGTTTTGCAAATGAGACGTTATAAGGTACCTACTAAATTTTGCCTTTATATCCAATAAAATTCGTAATGATGATTTATAAAAAACACTCTCCCCTAAAAACAATCATTGACAACAACTATTGATAAAAAAGTATCACAAAAACCATCATTAAAATATTCATAATCTCATTCAACAAATATTTTTAAAAGATACGTTTTGCAGCATGTTCATCCTCCCAATTAAAACCCAAACAAAGAAATTTTTATAAATACGGCTAGGATCGAGAATACTCCACTAATAATAAAAAAAAAATATATAAAAAATAAACAATTTGCACTGCAGTAAAATTTTGTATATCCTATTTACATGTAAACGATTTGTTTTTGTTTTACAAGTATTTTGTCTACAAACATAACGAAAGCTTCTAAGTACGTAAGACCTACAAAACAGAGTAACAGCTGTATCTATGATCTGAGGAGGAGTTTTTATTTAACTAATTTTTGCTTTTGCTTACATAATTTTGTTGATTTCATTGCATATTTTTAAATCACTCTGCGTATCCTAGATTGAAATACATTTTGTGTCAAATGGTGTGTGTGACTTTGAAAAAACAACAAAATTAATAATAAAAACAAAAAACTATTGGATTTTTGTTATTTTAAGAAAAGTACACTTTATTTGGTTTGGTTTTGGTGTTTGATAGAAATACGTATATATTTTTTTTTAATTTAAAATCAAAGCAATATCGCTATGACTTATACTCGTACTTTGAAAGGAATGTATTTTTCATATGCGGGTTGGCTTTGCTTGGGGTTTTTTTTTTTTTTTTTGTTTCCTTTGGCTATTATGGGTCCTCTATTTTAAACACACAACATTTATTTTTGATAAAATAATAACTCAATAAAATATCGATTTGTTTTTTGCTTTTTTATTTCAAATCGAATTATAATCAACAAATGAATAAAAATAAATAAAACAAAAATGTCTAATTCAACTGTACTCCGAAAACCAACATTGTGCATGAAAAATGTGTGTGCGTGGAATTTTTTTGACACGCGGCAAATATGAATAATTACGCTCTGGTGGCAATTTTTTGAATATGCGTGTTTAATGATACAAAATATGAAAACAACACAGCGTGAAACATATAAACTAGAAGCAATGGCCCAAGACAAGGGATATCCACCCCTGTCGCGTACAGTTGAAGTGCAAATCGATGTTGTCGATCGGGCAAATAATCCACCCGTTTGGGATAATACGGTCTATGGGCCGATTAATGTCAAGGAAAATATGCCAGTGGGCGGAAAAGTGGTCTCGATCAAAGCCAGGTCTGTTGCTTAGCGAATGTATTTTTAAGAAAAAAAAAAAAAAAAAAAAAAACATTTTTTTTTGTATAAGGATAACTAAGATTTTTTTTCAATTTTTTTTTAAAGAATTTTTTTGAACAACCAAACAGTAGATATTTGTTTCTGTGTATATTTTATGTGTAGATTACTAATTTTATTGAATGTTTTTTGTGTGTCTTGAAAAGTATTTTTAATTTCATTTTATTGCACTATTCCCTAATACACTCATTCCGACACTCATTCTAACCAGGACAGATGCATCGAAGGGCTTTTCTTTTCGAAGATGAATTCACAATCTGCTTAAGGAGTTTGACATCAAACGTAGAAAGATGTGCCGATTAGATGTACCTACTAGAGTAGTTTTAAAGATTGCGTCAATATGCTAGATAAACCCATCAACTACATCCAAGTGATGGTACCTTCTTCTCAGCTCTTAAGCATGATGAATACTGTAGATCCGCAAAACGTGGAGTATGTTCAGTTATCGGTTTATCAATCTTCAACAAATGGCATTCTCAATTGAAGTTCTGAGGCAATTCTCGAATTTATTAATTATTACTTCGATTCACAACTAAATAATATTCCAGGCGGCGCCACTTGTTATTAGTTCATACATTTCTAAATTTTTATATAACATCCAATAGCCCCATGTCCATTAAGATCCAAAACATTTATGGCTTAAATTTCGCCTCACGGAGTATAGACTTAAATGCTTACATTTTATATAGCGAATACACGAATCATGCAATTCAAATCTCTATTCATCAATGATTGCTATCCATTTAATACATTTAAATGCGTATTTTCTGGTCCTTTAAACCTGACTTTTTGGGACAAATAATGCGGCTTTTGCAACTACCGGGTGCGATTAAAAAAATTTAAAATTTATTGACCGGGACTAGAACTTTGCTTTTATTACCCAATTCACAGTTTTCTAGCAGATTATTCAAAAATCGTTATAAGTCGAGCCCAAAGTTTTTGAAATAAAATTGTTTGTCTTGTATTTCGGGTCGTTATTTTAAGGTCATTTCACTTATCCATGAAGAAAAATCAATGAACCTACGGACAAAAACAAAATCATTTTCGGAATGAATGCCGTCAAAATAGAGAACCTCGATCCTTCTCAGACCATGAAGATGAATTAATTTATCAAATTTAAACGCATGCTAGCGCTAGGAGGTTTTTTCTGAATGAATTTTTGATATATACGACCACTGAATTGGATGCTTCTCTTAAACTCTCAACTATAATGTTGAGTAGAGGTCGATGTCTTCAATAAAATTATATAAACGCTTATATGTGGTAAGAACCTAAAATTTTGGCACCGAGACCCGCAACAAAATTTTAAAATTTGAATGAAATCTGCATTCTTTTAGTTTCAAATTAATGGTACTGTCCCTACATCTAAATTTGACAAGTAACCCGACTTAGTATCCACCTATTGTATCTGAGAATCCTTCACCACAAACCTTGTTACATTTATAAAAATATGAATATTAATTTACTAATTTTTAATAGACTTCTATGAACATGATGCTATCGTAGTCTTGGCGTTTTAAGGGGTAGACTAGATGTAGCTTCAAAGGTAATGCCTTATTGACTGTGAAACAAAATTGATATGCACAGAGATGCCCCAAGAATGTAAAAGTGGACCAGATCCATAGATCCAAGCGAATAAATCAATATTGGTCTAGGAGCTAAGCAGAGCTATAGATTAAAATATCTAGCTTTAATTCCAAAAGAAGTTTCTGTTTGACGAGCTGTAGCTATTCCCTCAAAAACAGATGAAATGAAAAGTTCGCAAAAATTTACCAGCAAAAAATTCTCGAAGGTCGAATGATTTTCGTGCACATACCATGAAGATTAGTTGAGGCCCCGGTGGTTCACACCGAAATGTACATCAGCCTAAGGTACTCACCAGCCTTGATTACGTAAGATTCTACTATGCTCGAAATTTGTACTCATCCTGGTACATAAATAAAAAAAAACCATCTCCTGGACTCAGATTAGACAGAATCCACTACCTGGCGCCCAACGGGAGGCCTTATTTTCACTGGAATATAGCGCAAAATGTTGCTGTACTTTAAAAGTTGTTTACACCCTAGCCATTTGCAATATCACGTTCTCAGTTAAAATAATGAAATACTTAAGACCTGCGATTGACAAAATTCCTGAATAAAGATCAAGTACAATTTCTTGTACCTACCTGAATTCTTTACCTCGTACCATTCTCGGGTTTATCATTATAGCTACCGTCTCGGTAAACAGTGAATATTTTTGAGTCTAAACAAATACTTTCCGTGCCTGAATCTATAAATGTTACTTATGTAACAAATGTAGTGATCTCTTCCATAAGCACCCCACCAAGTGTCTTTTTTGACACTATACTTTCATTTCCAGCAGTGACAACGTTTTCGGTTCTTTCTATCAGAAAATATAAGGAGGATAAGGCCTGGAGAATAATTCATAGTGGCTGAGAATTCGAAAGCAATAAGTCTTACCACCAATAAGTTCTGACTGCTCTGTAGTTTCGGAACTTTGTTTCAGTAATAAGGTGCAGCCTATCCAGCAAAGTTAGGTCTGTAACTATGTGATGTGACAGATTTCTACAAAATATTTGCACCAGTCATCATTCATTGGCTATTCAAAAATAACTAATTTGATTATTTAATGACATTTGCAATCAAAGTGTTTTGTATTTGCGTATACTCATCTCACATTCCAAGGTAATGATAAAGCCGTTCCAGAGTCCTAATTTTCTTCCAGCTTTCATTTGCTTGTTCCCCTGATATTATTTATGACTTCTCTCGAGTTATTCAAACTCATGGCCTTGCTAACCATTTCCGTTAGCACATCTAAGAACATTTATTCATGGTTGAGATTAAGGATCTAAACAGAACATGTACTGTCGTACGTCACACTTGTATACCAGATTTCTCCCATGTTCCCTGTCACATTAACAGTCGATCAGCGGTCTCGGTGTTTTCTGGCATTCTCTTGAGTATCCACATCTTCTACGTTTGATGCCCTATTTGCCGAAATTCGATCAGATTACCAAAAGCCAACCTATATTGACACAACCAGCATCTAATCATCTTCCCTCCAATTCTGACACACATCTACTTCAATACATCACATGTCCGACCATCAGTCTTATCCACCCGTCATTCATTTACATAAACACACTCTTCGTAACCTTCCACATCCTTAAATCAAATCAAGAAATCTCCCATAGATCCTTGTTTATTTTATCTCCTTCACCACTAAACATCCTTCTTCTGACACGTACAAATCATTCGAGCATTTGCATAACCTTTACCCCAAAACACCCCATAAGACATGTTTCCCTAGGAAAAAAGAAACACTCCAACTCCTGTCAGGCCCCTTCTTCCGACTCCTCTCCCCAACACCCACTGAAAATGCACTTTTTATTTTCTTATACAAAATAAATAATAAAAGCCTTGTATTCACATATATCCTTGCTCGAAATATTTAACGATAGACACAAAAAGGATATGAGAAAAAGAAAAAAAAAATTGATTTTGTAGCACAAATTGTTTGGCGCCGCACACTAACAAACCCATAGTAGTTTCCGTTTTTCCTTCTTTTTTCCCCATTTTCCTTTTGCATTCATTCAGGATGCTTAGGCCAGAAAAATAAAGAAAAGCAATGGAGGAAAAAATATAAGAATCCCCTTTTTCTCGCACTCTTGATAGATGTGGTATAACTTTTGGTTTTGTGTGTGCACTGAAGAAACCTTTTTTCACGCCCGCCGTTTATATATTTGTTTTCCTCTTTTTTTTTTGCATTTTGTCTGTTCTATGTGAGTGGGTGTGTGTGTGCATTTCTCTTTGTATGGCAAACACAATCACCGCCAGCACTAGGCTAAACGAGAAAACCATTCAAAGGAAATGCAGAATATAAACTTACCTTACAAAACAAAAACAAAAAAAAAACAAAAAATAAAAAAATTATCCTGACCCCAGGAAAGCACTGTGATTGCATGTTTAGAGCGCACCTCGTAGTAGATCCTCAAAAGAAAAAAAAAATAAAAAACCTTTTTATAAGCCCCCAGCACAACAACTATATTATACATTGCAAAAAGTTTAGTCATATATTTTGTTTATAATATACTTAAGGCTAGGGTATAGTAATCTATAAACCAAGAAGGTCCTTCGTAAAATGAAGAAACATCGCCGCGACAATACCGCCTAGTGACAGAAGCTATAAAAGCGTTAGTGTAAAACAAGTAGTCACTAGCTACACCCTACACATTTTTTGTTTGTTTTCTGTGTGCTTTATTTTGTGTTCCTTTATATTTTTCATCCTGATGCGATGATATAAATCAGTCGAGGTGGAATTGTTATACACAGGGTGATTCTGAACAGTGGGCTTTTGATGTGGATTTAAATTAAATAATAATTTTTTTTGTACTTTTTATTATTCATCTGTCTAAAGATATAAAAAAGCTCCTTACCTATGTTAAGCAGTTTGAAAGATGGTCCTGATTTGTTGGTTTAAATTCAACGATTTTGACGCCATGTTTTGTACTGAATTTGTGCATGGTGAATTATCTACATTAACCTTTTAAATGAAAAGAAAATATTGAATGAAATGAAAAAGTTATTAGTGAATTATGCGTCACCCTGTATTTCTTCTTTACTATAATCTGGGCATCCAAAAAAACTTAAAAAAATACAATACATATGCCAATCACACAATACAACTTTGAATATTTATAAATTTATTTGTTCAATCGGCTATGAGTATTAAAATGAAACGGTGTAACGCTCATGTTACGTTTATAGTTGATCCGAAGGAAAGTGTCAATATGAAATAAGTACTTGGACAAGAGTCAGCGAGTCAGCTAATATTTTGTGATCCATCTCGAAAAACAGCTACCTAATTACAATTGTAAATATTTTGAATAAATTGGTCATAGGTGTCCGGACTATGAAACACACTTCAAAACGTTACAATTTTTGTAACACTTTTGTTAACAATAGTGTTTTTGTTACAAATAGATTGCACACATTTCTATAAAGTGACTTATTTCCTAAGGCGTACCATTTACGATAATATTTATCGTAATCCTGTTGTCGTGAGCACAAATGAAACGGAAACAACATCTGCTCAAAGCTATTTTACGTAGCGAGCCCTCTTGCAGTCAAATAAGTCCAACCCATCAATCGTGCACTCCTAAAATACCATCCCAATCAGAAAACCACGCAATTAGATTTGTTGGTCAAGACCAACAATTTCTAAAAATACCTAAAGTCCTGAATTTATTTCATATTTTGTTGACGAAGGATCCTGGATCAATCAGATTCGAATATCGGCCTTCTATATTAAAAAGCAGAAAAGTCTTAACTTAACTAGTGGTTGAAGAAAATGGTCGGTTACTCTCTGGAATTGACTAGAGCCTTCGCCGCTATCCATAGTCACCGCCAAAGTCGTGGGCTTACAAAGCAATTAAGTTGCCCTTAAGTTGGTTAAATTGACAGTATTGGTTGCAAGAGACGATGCGCTTCCGAAATATAAAGATAAATATCCAGTAACATGTGGAGTTGTGAAACTGTTACTAAGGTTGAGGTGATACCCGACAGGTCCACTCAATTAGAATGCTCTTGACCAAGTTCAAATATTGGAATTTTGGACAAATAGTTTGACAGGTTTTTTTCAAAAATTCAGCTAAGCTGAAATTGAAAGAAGAGTATTTTTTTCTGCATCTACTACCGCATCGTTCTATTCCACTCTACCACCATCAAGATTGCAATGAATCACCCTGTGTATGGCTGAATGCATTCAACAATAGCCCGTTTTACTGCATCATCCAACTTCATTTAGAAACATTATCTGGAAGCGCATTATATGTTAAATTTTGCAAATGTCTTCTGGTAAATGCATTACGGGTAACGGTAACGTCCATTTAAATGGTAGAGAACTGTTTTATTTTTCTTTCTTCCTTTTTTGTCTGGTTTTATGTTTTTTTCCTATTGCGAATCTATCTAAAGGACACCGTTGGGGGGTATGCATACTTTAAGGACTTGTTACGTTTTCTCTAGTTTTCTCTGTTCGCGTGTGTGCTTTTGGGAAACGCATGTATTTTTTGTTTGTATTGATAAGAAAATTTACCTCTCAAGGATTGCGACGATCCATCAAGTTTGTTTTTATGTTCGCCAAGGACTTTGGTAAACTAATGAGATATGAGTTATGGCGCGGTGCATTTATGGTGAGCACCAACAAATTATGGAAATGTTTCTATTTACCTTTTTTATTTTGGAAATAGAAGATGCATTCTTGAGTAAGGAAGCAGGTATACATCTTCCGCAGTAAGTACAGTTCTTCGGAATGCTTGATGTGTTTGTTTTAAAGATATTAAAGGAAGTATGTATAAAATATAAGATACTACGAGTAGTATGCAAGGATGCAGGAGATGCAAAAGAATGTTTGCACTCTACTTACCTATAGTTAAAAAATTGTGTTCTGTGTATGCCCTATAAATGTGTTTTTTCTTTTCTTGTTGATGGGATGTATCCTGAACAATCTTCCAGTACTAACTACTGTCGCGACGCTACATGCAGTAGAATTACATTCATCTGCAGGGCTGGTATTGCAGGTAGAGATACATTCTCCTCCAGAGAGTAGCAGATGCTTGTCTCTTCCTTCCTTAGGCCCACTCTCACTCAACTGCGGCACAGCCCCGACCGTCGTCGTCGGTCGTTGAGAAGGTTGGATCTTCGGCCGGCTTTTGCATTGCCGCTGAGAGGGTTGAAAACTCCACGCTAGCTGATACGGCCACTGTTGGTCCTGGCTAGCGAAGGCTTATCACGGATTTAGCTTGTAAGGTTCTTGGAGTACCCACCGATAAGTATATTGCTCCTGAACGTAGGGCCGTGTGTTGTGGAGTCTTTTCCCATTATTGTCGGACAGTTTTTACCAGTTTTCATCGGCAGCATCTTGGCTTATAGTTTTTTGCACGCCTTAAGCTGGTGGAATTGAACCAAAAGGATGAACTAGCAATGGAGTAAGTGTCGTTAGAATCCAGAAAGAGTTTTTCAAGATTTGCGACAATTGCTCAAACGCTTTCTCCGTCCGAAATGGTTAGAAGAGCATTTTCCACACTTTCTTCTGTTTGTCCATCAGTGTTTTTGAAAACCTAATTTAAATGAAATTTGTGACATTTGTGTCCCACGAGTAAGGCGAAAGAATATGTAGATACGCCTGCAGGTAAAATTAAGTTAAAATGTCCACACAATGTACAAATGTCTATCCAGGGTTTGCGCTAGCGAGTGAGCACGTCATGCACCGTCTAGTGGTCGTTTCCTAATGACTATGTATAGTACTATACTCTACTTCTTTCGTTGGTCTTACTATAAAGACAACCTTCAAAGACTGATTTTTGCATTATCTGTAGGTGACGATTTTCTTCTACCCGAACCCAATAGAGTTTGGCCATTCATTTTTGTATGATCGTCCTCTATGAGGATCCCGGTCGAATTTATTAATGATGTACGATTCTTGAATAATTGTAATGGCCATGACCATGAGTCATGACAACAAAATTACGTCTGCCCGATAATAAACCTCATTAATGCTAAGAATACTTACTTACTTATCGGGCTCCAGACCAGTGAAGAGTATCTGCCTGAGACACTGCAGCCTTCCATCCTCTATGATCCCGTGCTAAAGAATAAAAATAAGAAGCAGAAGCCCATTAGGCCTACTATTTTTTTATATGGCCAAGTTTAACATTATTCAAATTACACGAGACGAAAAAGATCTTGACAATTCTTCATAAAGGTCTTACATCAGACTACGAAGCTGCACGCTTTAATTAATCGGTGTCTACAAAATTGAAAATATACGTAGGATTTTTGAGCTGATTGGATTTTTAATGCACAGCTCGGTGGGAAAACTTTTCGGCGACTAATATGGCTTTGGCTCGAATAAACATTTCGAATTTGTGACACTTTCATTTCGCGTTTCCCACGCGATTAACCCCCATTAACCGAAATTTTAGGGGGAGTGGGTCGACCAAGAAATACCTGTCGTATTATAGTCAAGTCATTGTCAACTGCGAAGAACTAAGGTACCTACATTCCCAATAGTTGTCCTAATGCGTGCAAACAGATTACCCTCTAAGAAAAATAGAACATTTTAGTTACTAAAGTAGGATCTAAGTAAATACACATTTTCTTAAATGTGAATTCAATAGTTTATTTAGATTATAGTGGGCCTTGGTAATATCAACCTCAAGTCGCACCCCTTAAATTGTGGTCCCGCATTTTTGTACAGACTGTCACAATCCTTAGATAATTGTTTATCGTACCAACTTTAGATTTTTCATTCGTGCTCTTCATTATCAGTTTGAACTGACATTTTCAAGTTCTGTAAAAATTTCATTAAGAGCTTCCTTAAATCAACTGCCATCCACTCTAATTTCGCCCACCCAACAACGGTGTCCTTGGTGATTCGAAAAACTGAAGTAGGTACCTAGGCCTATCATTATAAACTCATTCCGCATTACATTTTAAGTTTTTGATACCAGCTTGCAGGTATGCTACTGCTGTATCCATAGATATGTATAGTTTTTTTTTTTAAGGGACAATCCCATTACTCAGTGCAAATTTCGTTTACTTTTACACGGCTTCACAGCCTACAAAACCGATTTATTTTAGCAAAAGCATTATAATAACTTCGTATCTAGTAGTTAAAACCCACTTAACCTACTTACAAAATGCAGTTTATTTTTGCCATTAGTAGTTGCTTAAGCAATCCAAATTCAAAAAGGTAAGTGGAGTAGAAGAAACAACAAAAGTAAAAAAAAACACTCTCACCAACCTTCTTCCACGACACTTGATGCCAAATCGTTGGTTTACATTTTGTTTTTTTTTTTTTTTTTTCTATTTTGATTACATTTTAATTTTAAACAAAATTATTGTAGCGTAATTTTGTAGGGTTAACAATTTAAACAAAAACGAACAAAAAAATAAATTCTGTCAGCATTCAACATCACCTCACGGAGTAGTTATATAAATTAGTTTACAACTCGCTAAGGCGAGAATATTTTTTAACGAAAAAAAAAAAAACAGAAAGCTGCATTCACCCAAATCCCCTTCTCCCTAAAAAAAACAACGTTAGAGTATATCCTGTAAAAAACTAAAGGAGACAAATTCCACCAACCCCACTACCACACAATCATTTAAACATTGTATATAGAAATAAATCGTCTCATCATTCGTTTAATTTTTCATCACGCGAAAAACCATCCCATCCTTGTGTAATGGAAACGTATCAAGTTTCGTAAATTTAATTTTTTATATTTTTTTATGTGTCGTCCTTCTTCTTTTTTTGTATTGCGGCCACTGCCGCAGTGATGGTAGTGTCATTTTTTTTATTATAGTTTTTGACATTTGCACAAACCAACCAAAAAAACAATAGATATATAAAAAAAGAAAACTGTTGCGACATATTTTTGAATTTTGAATGACGCATGTCGTTTTTTTTTTCTATTTATTTGGTGAATTTGTGTAAGCTAATATTTATTTGTTTTTGTTTTTTTTTTTTTTTGTGCAAGAAATACCCACAATGTGCAATATTTTTAAAGCAATCAGTATAAATATATTTTTTTATTTTTGTAATTTTTATCCGCTTTAGATATGTGCACAAATTTTTACGTGGTGAATTTCTTCATGTTAAATGTTTCCTTTTTTTCTAAATTAGTTGTTATATGAACTTTTTCAAAGATTTATATAATAAAATATTTTTTTTTATATATAAAACTAACACTTTATGTTAACTGCATTGCAATGGAACAAATTCAAGAAAATAAATTTTGTTTTTTGTTTGTTCCACTTTTTTGTTGTAGTATTATTTATGTATATAAAATGCGAATAAATAAATTTGAAGAGATTTTTTTTTTAATTCGTTTATTCGCATTTTTTAAATTTATTTACTAACAATTTAAGCAAACTAATTCGATTTTACATTGCGATACATGTTTCTAATATATTTCCTTTTGTCTTTGCTCTTAATCGTATGGCTGGTGTATATTCAGCTCTGGCATTGAAGGGAATCCGACGGTATTCTATCGCCTAATGCCGGGATCTACGGCACAGACAAATAAATTCCATACGTTTTACTTACAACAAAGACCGGATAATGGAGATACATGGGCTGACATTAAGGTTAATCATCCGTTGGACTACGAGAGTATAAAGGAGTACAATTTAACAATACGTGTTGAGGTGAGTTACGATTTGTTATATTGATTTATTTACAACGTGCGCATAATACGAAGGGATGCGGACAAGTGAATTATTGTATACAATCTATTTGGGTTTTGTGGGAGGCCTTTACGCTATAGAATGGCAGTAGTTCTTTAATATGGGTTTTTTTTTTTTGATAACATTTTCAAAAAGGGTTTAGATAATGCTGTGACATCACTACTTTACCTATCAACCACATATGAATATAATAAATGGTAATATGAACAAAACAGACGTCTTTAGTAAAAATTGACAATTTTCTTGTTTCTGGGAGAACAACAACGCATTATCGTGCCTAGTGGGAGTTCCCTCGTTAGGTGAAATCGCCTTTGATGTTTCAAATCAGCATTGAAGGGTTGAAAAGCAGGGGGTAGGTTGAATGGAACCTTATTTTTCTCCACCCTGGTATGTGTCGTATCGTAGAAATCGAACTTCTTATTAGGCTGATCCGCAAAATACCATAACCTTTGTCCCAGGTCAAGGACCATGCCATTTTGTTCAAGGAAATCGATTCCGATAAGTGTGCGGTTGTCAGTTGCTTTTGGCAGAGCGATGAACTTGATTGGCCTTAATCGGTTGACAATGATAATATTGGTTTCTCTAATGTAAATTTCACGCTCGTTTGTGTCACCATCCGCAAGAGTAACGTTGGCTTCGACCTTGAAGAACTTAGTGCCATTTTTCAACAAGTGAACGAAGAGTTCTCTTCCAGCAACACTCGTACGTGCAGCCGTGTCCAAATAGGCAATACCTGGCTCGCCATGTGAAGCTATAGGTATTGTTGGCAAATCTGCCCCAAGCGTCGTCTTGATACAGTTGAATGATACTGTTGAAGGTCCTTTAGGGAGATCCTTGCAGTTAGGACAGGTGGATCGAACTACTCCGGGTGTTTTGCATTTGTAGCAATAGATTTTGGTTTCGATCGGCATCATATCTTTCCTTCTTCCTACGCTCATTTATAGTGTGACCAGCATGTTTGCAAAAGTTGCATCTGTTCTTTGTGCTAGCAGGTTCAACTTTCGGGTTTTTGTGGCCATCCTTTTCGGAAATGGACAATTCCACGGCCCGAGCTTTGGTTAGTAGCTCTTGAAACGTTTTGAAACTGTCTCGTGGAACACCATCTCGTATGCGGATATGTAAAAGTCCATATACCATATCAAGCATCATTTTTTCCTCTGGTTTTGGATCTGAGAGCATTGCCAGTAGTGCTCGTTTTTGGCAAATGAAGTCGTCTGTTGTTTCGGTTTGCGTTTGCTTTTTATCGAAGATCTCCATGTATATGCGGAACGCTGGTTTAGCTGGAGAGTATGCATTACGCAGTAGAGAAATAACATCGGACCAGGTTACTGCCTCTGATTTTACTCCTTGCCACCCACTGCTTGCGCCATCCTCTAGAAGCAAGGGGAATCCCTTTATGGCGTCTAAGTTGCTTATCCATTCAACATCTTTATAGACGCTTATAGTGGCGATAAAGCTTTCCACGATAGCAGAGTCTCTTTCCCCTCTAAAACGTGCTGTGCAGTGGCTAAAACTGCCTTTGATGGTGCTTTGCGTCTGCAACGCATCAATGAACGTTTTCAGTTGCTCTTCTGTAAATTGAGCCATATTTGTGCCTCCTTTTTGTTTTGCGGCGATGCGCTCACTCCTTCGTGGTTCAGAATCCGTTGTGGTGTCGTATTCGCAGACTCGCCGACAAGTTGGGCGCCAATGTTACGTGACCCTTACGTCACCTCAGGATCGTTGAGTCGCAAGTCCCCTCAGCAACACCCAGAATCCGATGATACCAAAAACACAACGCAGCTTTGTTGCACTCTCTGCCGCTTTCTGTGCTGTTCGAAAACTGCAGCAGACGCTGAACAGGCAGTAAAACAAATGAAAGAAAATAAAAAAATTTTCTCCTCGAAATAAAAAGAAATAAAAAAATTTACGCTTTTGAATTTTAAGTTAAAGCCCTTATCTTTATTATAAAAATTAATCCTAGTCTTAAAGTTAACAAATGTGAAAACAAAATAAAAGTATGCAAATTAAGAAAAAAAGAAAATCAAAAAAAAATGTAATTAAAAAAATAAAGGTAAGCAAGTAAAGTAATAAAGTATGTATTAAAGAAAAGTAATAAAAAAAAATGAAAATCAAAGCAAGAGCAAAAAAAAAAAATTAGGAGCAAAATATAATATATAAAGAGAGCAGAAAGATCGTGTCGATCGAGTGTGAGCGCCGTCGTACGAAGCGTGCAAACTAGAGACTAAGAAGCCAAGTCAAGTGTGGTATTTTTCTTGATTAGTGGAAGAAACCCGACCAATTCTTGCGAAATACCAAACTCGAGTGAGTTGTAATTGAAATAAGCTCGGTTTATATACACTTCTGCTGGGCACGCAATTCAGCTTTTCAATAGAAAACTTTTCATAGATCGTAGTTGAGCTTTTTTAATAGCAAAAGCTTTTCATAGAACTTTTAACGAAAACTTTTTGCTTATGCTTTTGATTTATCTTGCTCTTAGGGTTACCAAGTTACAATATTAATATTTTAGTGAAAAAGTAAATTAATTAAGAAAAATAAAATAAATATAGACAGAAAATCTTTACATTATCATTACATTATACATATTAGTATTATAATTTTCATTTGCCGTGTTACAGAACTTCAAAATGCTAGAAATGAAATATATGTAACAAAAATATAATTTAAGTCACGCTTAGCTGAAAAGATTGTAATTTAAAAACATATTAAGATACATAACTGCAGTGGTGTTTTTTTTATTTTAACTTACTGGCCTGAAAGCTGCTGGACAGATTTTAATTCTTTAGGCAGTTTGAGCGCAAAGAAAACGAAAAAATAGAACAGCACAATAATTCCTTATGTTATAATTATAACTTATACATACACTCTGTGGGCGCAATGGCTCAGTGGTTAGTATGTTCTAGACTACTGTGCGAGGGGTGCCAGGATCGATCCTGACTTAGTGGCTGAACTATGGTAGGTACATTAATAGAGAAAGCAGGCAGTTTAATTTGAATGTTACCACTGAACTAATCAGTTCATCAATCTAGTTCATTTAGTTCAATGCAGTTCCCAATTCATGGAGCTCTATATTGGCTTGGTAGGTCATAAACTGATTGAACCAAAGGGACAGACAAATTGTAATACTCGTTCAGGCATCCATTTAGTATTCCTTAAATAGCTGCTTAATATTCACAGTGTCCCTATCAAATGGATGATTAAATTCAGGCTTGATGTGCATTTTAGTTTAATTGAAGAGAGTTTAAAACCTTACTTAAGTGTACGCTTCAGTGAGCTGAGTACTCTGTTTTGAAAGGCTAAAAACTGAAGCAGCGCAAGCATTCTAGTATTCACACACACTTCCATTTAGCAGTAACAGCTATTTAGGATTACGGCTCAAATTAATAAATCCTCAAATTTTCGAGCCTACTAAACTTACTGAAAGATTAGTTTAAATTGACTTACAAAACTAATACGTTCCATTTAATCCCACAAAGCTTGGTGATGCCTCTGTATATAAAACTGTAAGATATACATCTGTACAATAGATGGGCTATGATGAGCAATGTATCCTTTCTGGTATAATAAAACATAGCCCTCCTCAATAGTCTCCATTTGCCAAACACATGCCACACATCTCGTTCAACATCAGAGGGCCCACAAAGGTGCAGTAGGCATCGCTTTCAAATTCGAAATAATACCCTGCCAGAGAGTCGGCCAAACATTTAATGATGCATCCACAAAGCATTCAACAAATCTTCACCACAGTTTAAACCTCTTTGAAATCAATTAACCACCAATGATCCCATATTATTATGTACTATACATTTATGCATCAAAGCAATTGTTCGTATGCACATAACAATCCTCAATTAACCAAAAGTTTCCGTTTGTACTCAAGTAATTATCTGCATAATAGTTTTGCTTCCCGATATCCTTTAGTTGAATATATGCCATATCATTCTATATGGCGGCTAAATCTCCCGGACGGATATCCTATTCAAATTTAATTAGCTCAGCGATATTTACGGGGGACGACTCGTGTGTGCCCCGGTCGGACATACACGAACACACTCTGTCGCCCTGTTTCCCCAGTTAATGAAGGATGAAATTTCAATTAGAATAACCAGGCAGGAGGCATTTGTGCAATTAGTTAGCGAAAATTACTGCTAACCAACGCACAAGCCGATAGTTAGCTATAAAGTTGGTGGCAAAATGTTACAGTCACCTCCCACTCCCAGAGCCAGAATAGTCACACATAAAGGACAACATACAAAGGATTCTCTCGAAAAAGTTAATCTTATGCAATAATAAATTCAACTGTAAATACAAATCCATGTTTGTGGCGGTCGAGAACTCTTGATCCCATCAAATCCATGTATACCAATGACTAACCCATAGAATTTTGAGCATGCGGCAGAGGCTCACACTGTAAGGGCTGCCAAAGTGCTCACCGAAGCGCAAAAGCCAAAGGGAATCATTCTAATTAATGGAATTAATTTTCGAAACTATATTGTGGGCGGAAACTCCCCCTCACACTCCCGCAGTCTCAGTCAGTACACCCAACACCCAAACTATATATGAACTCTTATACCTATAGTTGCCTGGCGAATATTTTATAGTAGTTAGGACGAGATATTTTATTTACTGACAGTTGCACACAACCAACGATATGGTAACTTTGTTAGAGGAATTTTGGTTTATTAAGTTATGCCGACTGGGGGCTTTGAAAAGTTTTCAAGGACTCGAGTGTATGGGCTGGTTTATTGAATACTATAGTATATATCAGTGGGGCTTACACAAAAATATTGCTCCTCGGCAAAAATTCAGATATAGGTTATACCGATTTCTTTTTTCTGAACTGTATTTGCGTTTTTAATGAAAGCTGCTCCGAAATAAGTTCTTTTTTTCCTCAGTTGTTAATTGTTTTATGCACAATCCTGTCCAATCGCCAGTCGGACCAGATGATGGAATAGATTTAGATGGATTTTTTTTATATAAACTGCAAACTCATAGTTCATTATTGAGCTAAAGAACTGGAATATACCGATGAGTGAAGAAATTTCTGTCTGAAATACTTCATCTGTCTAAACGGGGGTTGGTTTCAAAACTACTGGCTGTGATTTAACGACTGTTGAAGGAAGATTTTCCATTCGCTCGATGTGGCAGACAATTTAATCTATTCCACACTTTTGCAGGAGTACCCAGTTACATTTTTATAAGCACCTCCTCCTCCATTGAACCTCCTATTATTGGCTTGCGTTCTGCTCCAACAAGCCCCGAGAGCGGTACGTAGCCAGCTTCCTTCAATTATTCACACCGAGTTGAGGTCTCTCTTTAATTGTGAGCTGAGCACCACATAAAGTGGGGTCTTTCGATGCAGCGTTATCCTTCAGGGGTGGACGCAAAGAGTCGTCGGGCTGGTGCGTTGATTACCATTCACTCAATGTGCTCAAGCAAGATCACAAATGTCCAAGAGACAATTTGTTGATTAAATCGATTTCATTAGACCATTAAAGTCTGACTTTAAATCTTCTCCTCTACAGCTCAATTACCCAAAAGGTTTTCATCTACTTTTTATAATAGGATGCTTAGGGCCTTATATTACAATCATGTCCTTGCTACTATGAGACATAGCTTTACTTCGGCTTCCGGTGAAACTACCTATTTCGAAATCATATCTGGCCATCAGAACATGCCTTAGTTCGACATCGTCGATTCTCTATTATATTTTGTTGGTCCAGACCAAAAAGTGTCATTATAATCAGCATAGACTTTTGACAAATTTTTGAACTGACATTGGCTTGTGAGTTTCGTAGACTTGATTAAGAATGTTGTTTACGAAGTTACATGATAGGCTTCAACTTTGCCTTCAGACCTTTTCGACACCAAAGACTTCGGTGGCATTATTGCCGGCTTTGACGCAGCAGCCAGATTTTATTCATCGTCTTACAAGATTAGCAGGGATGCCAAAACTTGACATGACTATCCAATTCGTCACTACACACGCTATTATAATTTCATGCTGATCGGGTGGACGAACATTTTGACTCACTATGATCATCGAATCTGCCGGACTTTTGGTTATATCCGCCATTTTACAGTTGCAGAAGTCTGTCCACAGCCTCAGCACCGACTGTCAATCTACCATCTTAGGTTCTAAAAAGTCGATGTTTATACCCGGTACCACACTGTGGTGAGGGTATATTCACTTTGTCATTCCATTTGTAACGCCCATAAGGAGGCGTTGTAGGTATGACAAACTATATATATTATTGATCAGCATCACTTTCTTAGTCGATCTAGCGATGTCCGTCTGTCTGTCCGTCTGTCCGTCTGTCCGTCTGTCCGTCTGTCCGTCTGTCTGTCTGTCCGCACGATTACGGCCGTAATTTAAGAGCTATCGACTTGAAATTTGGTACGTAAGCTTTTATCCACCAGACTGAGGCTAAGTTCGAAGATGAGCAAGATCGGATGAAAACTACTACTACCTCCCATACAAAAATATCAGATTTATATAGCTTTTTATGTTAAAAATTAAATTTAAATAGCTACAGTAAAGATAGCAAGTTTAAACTTTGCACATATTGTTTTAATAATATTTAAAATTTTTTGACAAAAAATGAGCTTGGTCGAATAAAAAGTACCCATACCTCCCATACAAATATATAATTTTTTAATACTAAAATATTTTTTTTATTTTATATTAATATAGTACCGGGTATTTGAGCTTCGGCATAGTCGAAGATAATTGTCTAACTGGTTTTCTCTTCCTTTTTGCAGAGAGGGACAGACCACAGACTTTTCCTTTTGTTTTCTAAGTTGCGCTGTCTGGGTACTAAATTTCACACGCGGGGGTATTTTTATCCTCGGTTAAATATATTTTTATTAGCTCTAAGGTTTTTGGCAAAAGTTCTTCTTAGCTCCTCCCCATAATAATTGTCATGACTCGTGGTCAGTTGACGCGCGTAATTTATTTCTTGACTGTCCTAATCATTTTAGATCTCGGCTTTCATTGCATCACATCGTTATAAACTACGATCACACATATCGCAAAACGTGTTAATTGCTGACATGCTGAAGTCGCAAAAACTGACTCATCGGGTCGACACGTGGCATTCATCAGCGTGTCAACGCCTATGACATTGTTTCACCAAATTCAATGACATGCTCGCATTATTCTGTGTCATCAACAACAACAGCAAATAAAGTTGTCAATCTTAACAAAAATCTGCAGTGTCATTCGTGGATCCTTGTCAATCTGTGACATACTGTCAAAAAATGTGACTTTCAGTCCCATTTGCATATAATATACAATTCGATGATTCAAATTAATCAGTTTGGTCGTGACATTCAAGTCTTGTCAATCGTGTCAAGCGGTTTATTGATTTAAACTTCAAATTTATGCCACCATCGTGAGTTGTTCCTTCTAAACTCATTATATTTGACTCAATATGAAAATGACCGATATCCATTTATACAATACCCTTTAAAATGTTTCATCTCACGTATTCCAATAGGAAATTGCCTTCCCACAATATTATATAAGAATTATTCTTGCCAAAAAAAACAAATGAAGTTCTATTCCTTAGGGCTCATGCTATCGTTGCATTAACTCCCTGAAATAATCTTAGAAAGAAGAAACCAAAAATGAAGTAGATTCCTGACATTCTTATGGGAATTACTCTGAAATCGCATACCAGACAGAATATAAGATTCCTCTTCTCTGTCGACTGCATCTTGCCTCTATATCATGCAGAAATACAAAAACTTGCTCCCCATTCAATTTACTCGTGAAGAAATAATTAATCCAAGACCCTACGTATACAGCTGGAGCTAAGGCCAACCTACTTTTCGGGCTAGGCACCTACTCAGGCAGACAGTCTTGAATCCATGCACTTATATATAGTTAAGGAAATTGCAAACAGACAAATGAAATGCTTTAAAATGTCAATCTCCTCCCTGAATGCAAGTGTCTAATTGGTTTTACCCACTGCATCCAGACGATGTGTACGTGTACCTACTCGTACTCCTTCTGATTGACATTTCTCGCAATGGCAAGTGCACTCTCAGTGTGTCGAAAGCACTGTAGTTGTAAATCATAGGAAAGACGTTCGGGGGATGGAAATTATATTTGCAATCGATGAATTAAGTAAGTGGGTTTGGATAAGGGGTGAGGAAAAGACTCATTTTGAGAATGTTGGGGATTTTAATTTCCTTAAAATTATTGTTAGGTATGTTAGATTAGGCACAAGCATGCACAAGTCAGAAGTGACACAACATAGTGTATCTACTTAAATTAAATTAAAATAGTGTTGCATACATTTCGGCAGGTAGCTCTAAAAACCGTTCTATATGTTCGGGCACACACATTTTTTTAGTAAATTTAATTTTCCATTGCATATGATTAGGCAGCCATAAAAATATGAACATTATCCAATATAATTCACACTAGCTTCAGGAAGTAATATTAAAGATACAATTTGAGGAAGTTAAGATTCATGCAGCCGAATGGGCAAAATCCCTGAAAGCTAGAATTTTATAGAAGAACGAGATAATGAAAGAGTAGGACAAAACACAGCTAAGACTGCCTCCATACTGCAGCAGGGTCATTCAAATCGTCAGGATGTTTTGAAAACTCTCTATCGCCCCAGGCTCAATTTGAATTCCCTTTTCCGTGGTTCAATACAATCTAGTAACCTCTACCTCAGTAGTCTAATACATTAATCTTTAAGCTTGTAATCACACTTGTTGTCCAAGCTACCTTTTCGTTGGTCACGTTCGTTCTGGCATAATTTTTTCAATAAAAATGGAGGAGGTTGAAAATACGGTCTGTGTCATGTCCCACCATATTTGCGAATCACATGCGCTCCTACTTTGAACTTTGCCGACCCTTCAGCCAACCTAACCATCTTCATCGAAATGATGACCAATATTACCAACAACCTCCATAAAATTACCCAAACCAAATGAGGGAGATAACAAAATCAAAACTAACCACTATTGCCATCGCAACATAAGTCAAAGGCCAATTTACACTAGCCAACCCAAAAAACCACTGCCAGCTTCAATCATGCGCCAACAAAAACACAAACCACAGGAACTAAAACGATTTTAAAAAGTCCTCGGAGAAATTAATTCCGACATTCATAATCGTCCAACAATTTTGCGGTGAGCAACATGAAACGTGTCCTTCGAAGTCTGCACCTCGTTGTTGTACACACTCTTCAGTCGACGACTCGTTCAACAATGCGCTGTCCCTTTTTCATTCGTTATGTGTATATATTTGTCATCATGCTTATGATGATCGTCCAGAACAAAAAGGGACATGGAATATTTTATTTTATGTAAAATCCTTTTGCTTTACCCACAATCAGAGAAAATTGTATGAACATGTGTACACTCGACACGCGAAAGAGCCTTTTCCTTTACCAAAAATCACAAAAAAAAAGTGAAAACATACTTTAGCTTAAGCGCCAGATGACAATATGGGACAAGCCAAAGCAACTGCCATGCCAACCAGCACGTCGAGAATATTGTATCCCATAGATGACAGACAATTTCAATTCATTATACAAACTTTGATGGCACACACAGCGAACAGCACAGTAGCCAAAGCTCAGTGTGCCGTGCTACGAACGGTGGGTACCAAGTGGCAATGGCAAGTGTGTGTCCTTCACTCAAAATTCGTATAACTAACTAATTTTATAAAACATGGAATTTTCTGGAAATTTATTCAGGGATATTTCCCTGAGTAGTATGTGGCACGAACAAACACTTTAATTTGGGCATTGGCAGTCGGACGACACGAAGCTGTGGATAGCGATACCAGCTGTCGCCGCTGATGGTGGTTTTGACATTAGCTGTTGTCAGCCAAAGGGTGAAATTACTTTAATCGATAGCTAAGCAGGTTTACCATTTTATAAAGTAGTTTAAGCTGGAAACTATTACCTAGTCGAAACTAATAACCCGCTTTGGTTTAATTGGAATTCGAGGCCTGCAAATCAGAGGTGAATGCTTGAAGAGCTAAATTAAAATGTGTTGCATACCTTTGGGCATATAATTTACACATTTGTTTTGTTTTGGTATTACGAACAGGTTTTGAAACATTATATAACTCACATCTGGTTGTAATTAGTAGATTCTTAGAATAAATTAAGGCGTAGGTATGCAGAAGGCTACTACACTAATTTTGTAGCCGTGAAGATACATTTTATCATTTAATTAAGGGGTACTAATTTTGTGGTGTATATTTTTAGGTATATCCATTTTTGTTATCCTGAAGGTTAACCTGAGACTCCTCCTCCTGAAGTCGACCGCACTAACCACTTCGCCACTATGGCGCCACTATAAACTACTCGATGATTTTTCCAATATTACATTGAGTTCTCCCCCGTCCAAGTTTTTACTAGCAGCTAGGTGCCACATATTTCTAGGACCCCTGACAGCGACATAAGCAATCTGTACTACAAAGTGTAGAATATTTAATCGGACTTACAGTACCTCCAAAAGCCTGGATACAACTCAAAGTAAATGGATTTTCTTTAAAAGTCCTTTTTTTAGAAAAAAAAATGAATACAATTTTCACATCCCCCTTCGGTGTTGATGCAATTTTCTACAAGTCCTTTATATCTTGGGATCTGCTTCCGACATTCGTTTTCCGTTGTCGGTTGAACAGATTTTTTTTTTAATTGCTCTTAATTGGTTTTAAAAGGATCTTTGTACAGAAATCCAATTTATGTCGAGCATTACTGTTCTTCGTTTGTTTTGCGGTACAGACAGTGTCGGCATAGTGCCTTGTTATGCGCTAAATGGAGAAAATGGAGTTTAAGTGGTGTAGCAATTTTTGACAGTATTTTTTTTTCTCCGATATTGTATCCATTTATATTTGTTTTTATTTAAGGATTAAGGGTATTATGAGAATGGGGTGCTATATAGGTAGTATATTACGGTATTGGTTTGCACTTTGGATGTGCTGTTATATTATATGATTTACAATGTCAGGTAATAATCTGGGGGCCTACCGATTGTGAATTCCGTGTAGATATAAATTCAGATGGAATTAACTTTGAAAATTATAAGCGTACCTATACAGTGTATACAATACCACATAATTCTAGGGCGAATTTTGTATACAGACAAAAATATTATTATCTGCAATGAAATTTGTTGCCTATAATTATGTAACGGATATTTGTAAATTTTCAATTAAAGGAAAATTATGTACACAGCTGAAACATCTAATTGTAGACGGAGAAATATGGAGAGCTTTGTTGCCGTCCTATGCTCATGGCAGTGTTTAGGGAAACAATTATTTCGGCTCTTTCTGACAGTTTACACCTAACCTAACCTATATCCACTGCACTGAGAGATACAATTATGTATAACCAAATCGGTCTAGCAAAAATTTGAATACTTTTCGGATGCAGCGCCTTCCCGGCCACCTTTATTAATCAAAATTAAACTTTAAATTAGCATAAATAATATATTTTTAGTGACAGTGGCCGTGGGCTAGGCGCAGTGGCTCGTGGCGGTGGCAGTGCCGAGGGGTCCCAGGTTTGATCCTCGGAAAAACACAAATCACATCAACTGCGCCACCTCTCGCGAAAGTCTGACAAACGTCCGAGAGTATGTCCTGAAAAAGCTTTTCAATTCAGCCATTCGGACTCGGCAAAAAATTGTAGGACCCTTCCATTCGTCCCAAAAGTAAAAACTCACACAAACAAGAAGACAGGGCGCCAACTATTTATTTATATTTTTCAAATATATTTTTAGTGGGTGAAATTGAAAATGATTTCGTAAATGCAAGTGTGTTAACCATTCAGGTTTTGGGACAATTTTTCAAGCCAATGGTGCGTAACTTGCGTAACTGGTTACTATGCTGGGACTGCAAACCGAGATCCTCGGTCTAACCAAATTTCACCATGAGATTTCTGCCACTGATCCACTTTTCACGAAATCCGAAAAATATTCGAGTGTAAATTATGTATAACAAAAAGTTCTGTGACAGTTTTCTAAATCACAGTTTCGCTTTTGACACTGCATAAAATTGTTGGTCCATTCTAAGACCCGCAGAAAGTTATGATTATTTGGAAGAAGCAGCCTAATTCAGTTGACGCTGCTCCAATCCTTCTTCCTTATTCTGAAAGAGCTGTCAAACTCTTATACTTCAGCATTTAAGCTACTCTAGAAAATCTTGTAATTCATTGACTGCAATTTTGTTTATTAATAAAACCGTTTAATCCGAAAACAGCTTCAGTCAACGTTCTACAACTATTGTCTACAGCAAAGGCTTCTCAATAGAATGTGTGTGTCCATGACCAAACGCTACTAAAAGACAATCTACTTCGCTGTTGCTGCAAAAATTTAAAGCAGGATGCAACTTACCCTCAGTTTATCTTTATCACAAAAATCGGGTCATACTATGCCATCTTAACCTTACCCACATTCGATACTCAACAGAAATCTGCTTCCCTTGACGTAACAAAAAATGTCAGCAAACTGATCATTAAGACGACTTCTCTTATCAAGTGATGTTGAAAATCCCTTTGACAGACTCTTGAATCCTGTCAGCAACAGTCACAAATTTACTCGAACCAGCATCAATTAGTCAAATTATAATCATAAAACTGAAACGAAAAGTCTCATATATGGAACGACTTTTCCATGTGGAAAACACGCACCACACAGACACACACACAAACACAAAGATAAAACTATTCTGGTTTTCCTCTTGCATATATAGTATGTTATCTTCTCCGACCGACATTTAGGAGCACTACGAACAAAAAAAAATTTAAAAACCTTTGAACCTGACTCTCTTTTCAGTTCATGAACACAGAGCCAAAAGATTACCTTCTTTGTTCCACCTTGTTCGTTATGCTTTTCCTCTACTTTTCACCATATTTTCTTTGCGATGGTTTCATTATGGTGCTTGCTTTACCTGCAGGATAATTTATCCGCCCACATTTTACCATCATACACATAGTTTCGAACTGAATTTATGCACCTCATATAACGATAGCATGCGGTTTTATGTTCCTTTGAAAATTGTTTCACATCCTTTTGCAAAGTTCATGGAGCAGTTTTGGCTCCAAGAACACACAGTGCGGGAAAAATCTTAAATTGTCCATAAAACAATTTCGATGGAAATTGGAACAAGACGAACCAAACTTATGTTTATGTATCGTTTCGAAATGTTTTCCTTTTTTCTTTTTTTTGTAAACGGATATGTCGATTGGATTGCAGATGTCGAGTTGCAAAATGCGTAGGTATACAAGAAAACTACAAGACTGCATGGGAATTCCAAATGTGCATCGTGTTTTCGAAGCACCATATCCTCGAAGTCTGGATATTGGAAGTTTATTGCTGATTAAATTAGATTGATAAAATCTCGTGAATGTATGGCGCTATTTGATATTAAATTTGTTATTGATTTTTTTTTTTGGTAATGCAAAACCGGTCAATACTGCTATCAGGATATCCTTTTAATTATTTATTCTGCATGAATGGAATTTTTTAATAAAATTACATTCAATTTGCATGGATTATGTTAAAGTGATTGATTTGAGTCGGTGAGATTATATTTATTTTGAAATTTAAAAAAATCTGGCAATCACATTTTAATTGAATAATGCAAATATAAATTATATCACATTTGCAGATAGAGCTAAAGGTTTTTTTGTAGGCTATCCTCCTTTTTATATACGAACACTCTTTGGAAGTCTATATAGTGCAAGAAAAATCTCGGTTGAAATATCTAATTGTAGAGGGAGAAATATGGAAAGGTTCGTTGTCGTCGTATGCTCATCCCGGTGTTGACTTATTGTGACAGTTTCCATCTAACCCAACCTACATCCTTAAGCACAGAGAGATAGAATTGTAGCCACATCGGTCTAACAAGAATTAAATATTTTTCGAATGCAGCGCCGGCCGCCTAGCTCGACTTCTGTGCGAGGGGTCCCTCCCAGGTTCGATCCCCGGAAAAACACAAATTACATCAACTGCGCCACCTCTCGCGAACGTCTGACAAACATCCGAGAGTATAACTGTCCTGAAAAAGCTTTTCAATTCAGCCATTCGGACTCGGCATAAAATTGTAGGTCCCTTCCATTCGTCTCAAAAGTAAAATCTCACACAAACAGGAAGATAGGCCTAGCCTGTTGTACCAACTATTTATTTATTTTAGTTAGTAGTTAACTCAAACACTAAACTGACCTTTAAAATCTTTTAAAATTATTTTTGAACCAAAATTGAATAGCTCATTTTATTAGAAGCAGTAAAAGGCCCATTGGCTCCACATGGATCCGCTTCCATCGACGACTTGGAACATGAATCTATTATCAAACTTTGCCGACTTGTCAGTATCGTTTAACAAGCTATCGAACCTCTACGCACCAATTTTTTGCGTCACCACAAATGTACATACTACCACCGCGAGCAATGGCTGTCACTCTCAGGACTATTTCATAAACATTGACAGATGACAATTCTAGACATTTTTCGCACTTTTTCATTTAATGAAATATTGACAAGTGACATTTTTGTCAGTTAAATACAACGAGGAATTTGTCATGACTATTTTGTCATTGTCAGATAATACCAATTTTTAATTGTCATATTTGGACAAATTTCGAACCATCAAGACCAAGAGAGTGATTCCTTTTTGTGGGATGCTGTAGAGTGTAGATGTCCACCAAATTTTTGCCAGTTTTCCGACATAACATTTTTCCTTAAATTGGAAATCAATCGTTTTTTTTTATTTTTCCTTTAAACGGGGTTTTGCAAGGCAGAAATAGGTTGCTTTTTTTTCTAAAGACGTGTATTTTGACAAAATCAAGGAATATGCCGCTTGAAAGGAGCTTGAATATGCCCTGAATTTGTATTTTAACTTCATTGTTATTGACATTTACACTTAAATTTATGTTTTTTCACAGTTTAACCTTAAATAAGAAAAAGGTTTATTTTTTCTTCAACATGAAAACAATTGCAAAAAATTATCAAAATATGTATACCTAAATATAATTGAAAAATTTCCCCAGAAATTGTGAAAACAAATGCCAAAAAATTATTTCTAGATCCCTAAATAAGCCGATTTTTTAATGATCAGTTTCATTAATTTTTTAAGAAGCTTTTTTAATTTAAATAAGCTGTGTACCTACGGTACCAAAGCCTTAAAGGTTATTTTCTTTCTTAGTTCCACCTGCAAAACCGTCCTCTTTAAAGGGTCGAATGCGTACCTTACCTACTACAGAAAATTGCATTTGAAATTCTTCATCACTTTCAGTTGAAGAAATAGTAAATAGTAAATAGTAAAATTTTACTTAATTTAAAATTGTATAATTATGTCTCATAAAAAAATTGTCAGTACAAATTTTGTCAATTTAAATAAAATGAATTTCAATGACAATTTACAATTTTTTAATGAAACTAAAATTTGTCAATTGTCGGTTATGTTCTGACAATTATTGTTCAAAATTGTTTAATTATTATTTATGAAGCAGAAATTTAACAATTGTCTAGTTTTCTATTCACAAATTGTTACCTGTTACTTGTTACAATAATTGTCAATTTCTATGAAATAGAGGGCCCTCTGATATACATCCAATATAAACATCAACGAGTTAAATATCATGGTATGGTGGTTTTCCCCATATTACAACCATCAGTGACCTATTTCACCAACTTACAAATTTGTATTTACAAGTATTTTCCCACAGAATTTGTAGAGAAATTAAAAAATTTCTTACATTTGGTGAATTTTCAAAAATTTGTTAAAAAAAAAAAAAATTGTGAAAAAATACTTTTTAATACAAATTTGTAAATTGTTGAAATAGTGGCCACTGGCCAGATTCAAATTAACTTTCTCCATGTACTTTCGCCTGAAACCAAGGTCCTGTAATTGCCTGTTTTGGAAGTACCGGGATTTTTTCGCCGGACACGTTAAGATGATATATCAAGCCACAGTTGCCTGTGAGAAAGCCCATAAATTATTCCTAATAATTTCTTTATATAGATTGAGGATGTCCTTGTAGGAGTAAGGCTTAATTAATCTTTTGGGATTGTCGTAAGCCCGGGACATTTTCCAATCATTAATTATAATGCATAGTAGCCTAGTTGACTCGCTGCAGTATGGTTCTAGTCCAAAGAACACAGATTCTGATCCAACCTTAGCTAATTGGTCCGCCGATTCGTTGCCTATACAATACCTTGATGGCCAGGTACCTATCCAAGTTTGACCTGCCGATTTGTTGCCTATACAATACCTTGATGGCCAGGTACCTATCCAAGTTTGACCTCATTGTGTTTGGATGGGGCTTGATGGGCATCGTAGCAGCACTTTACTGTTTCGAGTCCATTTTATTGAACGATAGGGTTTATAAAGCCGCTTTGACTATCCCAGAAGTTATTGTATTTTGGCGCCTTTAATTTCCTTTTTAGAATATAAAATGGAGCAGATCTCAATGGCATGGGTTTCCGCCTGAAAAACTGTGGGACACATTCCCATATGTATCGAGACGTTGGGTGTCCGAAGACATCAGCAACAATTCAAGACTTAATTTTCGGTTCGTCGGTGTACCAAACCATTCTTTTTGGGTCTAGTGTCGGACGATGTCGGACAACACTATTGGCCAACTTTGCGCGGTCCAGTATTTTAACCTCAAGATGGTTTCCGTCTGATAAATCTACTCAACTCATAGTACCAATACTTAACAAGCAGGAGGAACTGACATTTTTTTGGTTACTACGTTTTGACGTCATGACGTTCTAAGACAATTTCCTGGCTCGGACTTGGTTAGACGTTTTGCTTGCTACTTAGATTTACAGTGATTCGACATTTTTCCGGCTAATTTCATTCGATGCGCCCAACATTTTACCGAATTCTACGCTTTGACGATATGGTCCGACAATTGGGGGGTTTCTACGCTTTCAGGTGGTCCGAAATTTGTCCGTGAAATACAATTTGTCTTAGTCCAACGTTTACCCGACTAACGCTAGTATGTTTCAACTATGTGACGTTTAATGTTTTAGTGACGTTGTTTTCTCGAGCACTTATACTCTTAATCACGGTACGACATTGTTTAGGCCTATAGGCATTTAGTTTATACCATAATCAAAATGCATGTCACATTAGGGCTATATTCGACTAATCGCTTCGTCTTCTCTCTTCGTGTTGTTCTAAGGTGATCCTACAAAATGTGTGGTGTGGACAGGGCAGCCACTCACTCTTTCACATACTACAATTGTGTTTGTGAATGCTCTGCCTTCTATGACATGAAGTGGCAGCTATGGTGGATGCCTGTATGTTGCTCAATAGTACATCAAAAGGTGCATCTGATATTAAAGTCGACCAATAATTTGAAACCAGATTTAATTCCAGAGTCAACTTCTTATGGTTTCCTTCATTTCCACTAACCCCATAAAACCGATTCTGAAACAATCTGTTCAAGTAAATAAAAATCTAACACAACCCCCGAATGCGTGTGTATACCCCGCCAGTTAATATTTTCCTCTAAATGGTGATGAATTGGAGAAGGATTAGCTCATCACATTCCTTATCATAATATCGTTACATTTTGATTGCGAAAACATGGCAAGTGTTGCATTTAATGTACACCAGAATAGGATAGCAATCTCACCCCAAGTGCTATCCATCCACCTACGACAGCATGTAATCTCAGTGATCCATAACTCAACTCTTCCCCCCACGTCATTGCTTATGATATCAGGTTCCAGCTCCAACAAAAATAAAAATAGCTCAAGAAATCTGTTCTATAACAAAAACAGGATACATGCTGATTTTTATGACCGCTACATGGTTGGCATATATTCCGCATGAATTTGCTACACAAATAATATTATATATCCTTATATGCTTGACAATAAAATTATAACGCTTGTTATGATAAATAATAATGTTTTTGTGGATCTTTGGCGAGACATGGTCCTTTGAATTGATCTGTACGTACGTGTGTATATCTACTGGTAAACTGTTTTGTTGACTGCGAAAGTCATAACTCAAAAAATTAATAGCACATAAGAGGAGATAAGAAGTTTTCCACCAACACCACTACCGCTTATACTTTTTGCTTTTATTGCCTAATCGATATGTCGTGTCGACATCTAAGGGAATGTCCTGCATTCGAAAATCTTGTCAATTCAATTTCAAATCATTAAGACACACAAGTTTGATTAGAGGCGGTGATTTAGCCGACACGCCTATGATAATCTCATTTGCGATGTCAGCCAGTATGGACTACAACCGAACGTTTTTGACAACTGTACAACACAGCGTTGGCTGTCATTCGAAAGGATAATAATCAATCAGCATGCCCACGCAATTATATCCAAATCGATTGGATTTGAATCCTTATATACATGTGTCGTGTGTGTAACTGCTGCTACAGTGAGTTGATATGGCTAAGAGCGTATACGCAATGTTTGCACATCAAATACGAAGGAAGGACATGTCACTGGCTAAATCATTCTGCATTTGCTACGACGGCAATGCGAGTTGACCCAGATTTTCACAATGTGGAACGCATTTAACAACTAACTCTGGCAAAGTGGATTTTATGCCAAGTACGTAGGTTTCTGTGGTCACTTTTGTAAATATAGGGAAACTGTTCAAAGGACGACTTCATCATCGCAGTGGGTATATATGGGTATAGTATCTACCTTTTTGTAGAATCAACAAAGACATGTGGCAAATTGGATTACAAATTTAATTAAATGTTTGCGTTAAAGCTTAAGGATATTTAAAAAAAAAAGAAAAATAGTTGGATGGACTTTATAGTGAAAGTTGGGACATGTGTAATTAATTTAATGGATTAACGCACACACATTACTTATTATGCAACTCTATGCATGGGTGGATTTTTTTGTTTTTAATTTAATTTGTTTAGACCTTTTTGTTCACGGCAGCTGTAGTCCGTTCGATTAGAACAAGTTGCCGTATGTGACACGAATATGACCTATCTAAGCTCAAGATGACAATATAGTACTTGTGAGAAATCCCAAATTTTATTTAATGTCAGGATCAGGAAGTCCAAGGTGTTTTGGCAGACCGGTTGCCTTTGAGAAAGGAATTGGAATATTATTGAACGACTCAGATTCAAAAATCGTACACTTTTTGACATCTTGCATAAGTGTCTCTACTTCTTTGAGTTGTTAAATCCGGAAAATAGTCCTACATTTGATGGACTATGAAATCCGCCAGGAATACTCAAGGCACTAGGTAAGAAATTAGCTAAATAGCTCTCTCGTGTCATAAAAGTGGCCTGGGGAATGCAGCGAAATACCAGATGAAAAATATTAAAAGGAGTAGATTAGGAGTAGATAACTTTATGTCTCCAATATTTGCCAAGTATTGGAAACTCGTTAAAAAGCTGTGGTTGAATCAAGGTTATTCGACCGAGACCCTTGAGGTAAACTCTTGAGTGTGTTACAGGAGTATAAAATTGACAGTTTTCTCCCGAAAGCCATTCAATTTCTTTACACAAACTGTAAACGCTTTTTTCGGGTAAACGGTATTAAATTGGTTTTGTTATCCTTGGGTCCCCCTAGATTGAACAGCGAGCACTCAAAAGGATTTTATCCGTTTGTGCTGAAGGTGGTCTCCTTTTAGAGGAATTTTCGTTTACTCAAAAGGAAAAAAAAACGAATAATATTTCATCGTTTTCGTTATTTTTTTGATTCCTAAATGATTACACTGGTTCGCATGACTTCTTTCGTTTTCGTTTCGTTTTTTATAGAATCCCACGCCATAGTGTTATTCGCAGCAAAAAAAAAAAATAATACTTTGTACTCAATGATCAAGCGAAATTTTGAGAAAGGGGATTTCAAAATCAGGAAAACAAAATTTAGAAAATCACAATTTTATATTATACTAGCTGTACCCGCCCAGCTTTGCCCGTGCACAGGAATTGTAATGCTTAGGTCTTAGATAATAATGTTCTTTCGTAAAATGCTAAAAATGACACTGAACCAAATCGCGTAGGTCATATTGACGAAAATATTTTGTCAATCTTTGAAGAATTTATTATTCGAATCGACAATTTTTCATAAAACTTTTCGTTTTATTGAAAATTTAATATTCAAAATCAATAAATTTCTTCAACTTCTGTCCGATTTAGTATTTTATTCAAACGAATGAAATTTCGTCATATTGACAAACTGAAATCGTTGAGTGAACTAAATCCCGTAGGTGATATTGAAGAAAATATTTTATTCATTTTTAGAAAAATCAGTTATTCAAATCAACAATTTTACATAACATATTTTTAGAATCTTATTGGTTTTTCATCAATTTGAAGAAGTTTCTTTAAAATGTTATTGTTCGCTGTTGCGCTCGAAGTGATAAGTTTTATTCTAGAAAGTGAATTGCCAAAGTGAAGTCAATTATTTGCAAACGCTTTTAAGTGTTTTTCAAACACACTTGTATAAGAAAAACGTAAGTAATATAGAAATACTTTTCATAATTACATAAATCCTTCTACCTATTTTCGCAGCTAAAAAAAAAATAGTTTAAAAAAAAGTTCACTTATAATTTTTTCCCAAAAAGCAACATGCTTTTCTAGGCTAGCTTTCTCCTAGTTGGATCAACCGTTGGGTATGTGCGGAGGAGATGCAACAAGAAAAAGAAAATTCAGCCAATGATCACCATAAATGAACGGTAAGAACGTCGTTGTATTTCTTATAATAACTTTAATATTTTCAATTTTTTTAATTTTTCCAAGTTTAGCTAGGACCTTGTAAAACCTTTATCCAAGCCGACATTCATTAAATCCAAGCATGACAAAAAACATCTTCAATATATTCTCTTATAAATATGTATAGATGTAAGTTACAAAAAAAATTCAAACTTTATAATTTACTTAATGATAAGAAAATAAAAGTTTTTGATTTTAAAAGGTGTTTCTTTTTTCTTTTGTTGTCAGTTTGGAAAAAATAAGCGATAACTGACAAAAAAAAATCGTTAAATTGAATAAATAAGTAGGTTAATTTGAAGAAAAACGATGCGTAAAATTGAAGAATATTTATGTAATATCAATAAAGTGAAGAGTTGAAGTGAAGAATTAAATTTCAATTTAAAGAAATAATACGTAAAAATGAAGAAAGTTTCGTCAATTTAAAGTGCCACGATGCGTCGAATTGAAGAAAGTATTTTCAATTTGAAGAATATTTTTTTAAAAATGAAGAACATGATAGAATGATGAATTTTTATCACTATAACAAATTTTTGTGGATTTAACACCACAACGAAAAATTTAATGAATTTTTTTCAAAATTACAATATTTCTTCAATATAACAAAATATTTGTCAAAACAACGGACAGGAGGTGTTGACCTTATATTGATCACCATTTCTTCAAGTCTACCTACTTTTTTGTCAATATCACTACCAAATTTGGTTCAGTGGAGAATAAATCTATTTTCTGGAATTTTCTTTCTAAACCTGAAATATACAACAATACGAAAAAAAACAAAAAAAAAAAAAAAAAGAATTATGAAAATCATATATGTTTTTTGTATGGGAGGCGTCACCCCCGCTTGTCCAGTTTTGCCGTGGCGATATCGATAATGGATGTAATGTATTGGATATATAATAGGCACCCTCTGCATCACCCTCCTCTCCTAGATCTTGCCACTTGTTTATATTATATTGCATTTCCTTTCCTTTCCTTTGTTTCCCTCTTCCTATGGAATCCAAACAACTACCTACCCCAACCCTACACTGTTACCATACCACAACCACATATCGAATGAAATTCTGATATGAAACCTGTTTTGTTATACGTCTCTTCTCTTATGAAGATCATTAATATAACACAAACCCCATGCCATACTGCAGCACGCACGACGCACCCAGCGCCCCATCCCCATCCTGCATCGGACATAAGATCATAATATACATACCTACATATACAACTGGCCATAGCACTCACTGCGAAAACAAATCAACCCTTTTCGAATGTGTATTATAAATAGCAAAAGTATAAACATCCATTTGTAGCAAGGTATATGTGTATGTATATATTTTCACTTCAGAAAATCCATTTTGGCTAAAAGCTGTTCCGAAGGACGTGGCTTTAAACGACATAGCCTATAGCAGTCTCACAGTCTTAAGGAACATTTTAAAAAAAGTTTCATCGAAATCTGTCCATTCGTTTTCGAGTTTCTAGCTGACAAAGAAAAGTCCTACAGTTTTATTATATGTATAGATATAAATTCTTCTGTACGTGTTTGTAACCGAACTCCTCCTAAACGGCTGGACCGATTTTAATGAAATTTTGTGTGTGCGTTTGAATGGGTCTAAGGATGGTTTAGATTCACAATTGGATCCGGTAGGTGGCGCTTCCACAAAATTTCAAATAATAAACACAGCAATAAAAAAAAGCAAGAATAAGCTCATGAATAAAATTTCAAATAATATACACTCAACAAAAAAAATCATGGATAAAATTTCAAATAATAAACACTAAAAAAAAATCATAAATAAATTTTCAAATAATAAAACGGCCACACAACAATTGACGGACAATGAAATGAGCAGGCAAAACAACGTTTGCCGGGCCCGCTAGTTATTCAATACCGTGAGATACAACTTTTGTTGAAATTTACTCCAAAAATCTGAAATTTGTACTGTATAGTTGTAGGATCAATAGTTTATGATTTCCTTCTCAAATATTACAGCCATGCAGCAAAATGTGTGCTTTCCGAGTAAATTCCGACAGAATTCATGAACCATAAACTTGATAGTGCTATACTGCATGACCTCTTAAAAGTATGCAACAATAACGAAAATGTACATTTTGTTTCAAAAACTTAACTGACAGTGCATAAGGATTGACTTGCCTTTTAGCCTTTTAGCAAATATAATGAAGTCATGTGTGCAGGATTCCTGAAGTAGCTAACCCCACACAAACCTCGAACAAATTTCCATCAGTGTGTCACCAAATTATAAATTTCTTTTTCTTTTATGTAAAAATAAACATTTGAATTTCTTATCTCTTATTTTGGTTTTTCCGTTTTCCGTTTTTTTTTTTTGCAGAACAATGGCGCACAACAGCTAGCTTCCGAGGCAACTGTGTATATAATGCTGGAGGATGTTAATGATGAGATCCCGCTGTTTACGGAACGAGAACAAGAGACCGTACTAGAGGGTGAACCAATTGGCACAAAGGTTACTCAAGTGAATGCCATTGACAAGGATGGAACCTTTCCAAATAATCAGGTAATTTTGAAAGAACCCACACACCGACTACACAGACAACAAACAACGGGAGACGCACGCTAATGTCCTTAAAATTCAATTCAAAACATGAGCGCTGATGAGATGAAGGGTGGGCGTTTGGCGTGCATTGGGTTGGGTAAGGCGCCTCGTATCTTGACTCGTGATTGCTAAATGTTCGTGATGAATTGTGTATTTGAAATGTTTGTATTCAAATGATTACCTGAGATTAGTTGAACACGAAACAGATTGAGACGAACGGAGATGATGTTAGTGTTTAAAGGATGTAGGTACTTGAAGTAGTTGAAGGGAAGTCAATGAAGCAAGATTTTTGTAAAGAAAGTAAGAGTTATGTATTAATGAAAAAGCACTGACATTTTCGAAATTAGGATTATCTATCGAATGACAAGTGGATATGTAGATTGACAAGGCATAGCCTTCTTAGAGGCATCTATTAAAAAAAGCCTTTGATTGGTTCGAGTGTATTTCTAGCTGTATTTTATTGTCTATGAATTGTGAATAACACCATCTGTAAACGTCCAAGAGAAGTTCTGGCCCGTTTATACATGCATATGGATATTTGGTGTAATGATCGGATTACAGTGACCGCCCTGGGCCGATTTAATTTTACCGCATACTGATTCAGCACCGGAATTGGTGCGATTACAGGATAAAGTCTAGATATCAAGAGCTATAGTTATGGATATAAAAAGGTTCAGTTGAAATCCGCCGACCGTAAATCCCCTTAAAAATTCACTCCAGACCCCATGTGGCTTCTCTGAAAGGCAATACCATTTCAGAAGACGGTGTTCAATAATATAAACAGTTGAGGAAGTGACAAGGACCGTCCAATACAGATGTGCTTGAATAGAATCATCGCCCTGGCAGTTTGGACAAAAGAAAAACCATCAACTCTGCTAGAACACTTGTTAGAAAAGGCCTTTAGGACTTCCAACTGCCTCCTGCGAGTGGTAAATTAAATACATGGCTTAAATACTGCAAAATGATCTTTTTTTACTGCAAGAAATCTAATATGAAACCAAGGAGACGTAGTACACCGTATACAGATGCCCGAATGTAGCATCTTGAGATTGTTCCTGCCACGTATTGACTAGAGCCTTACGACGAAAAAGATGAATATAGGTTTTCTGAAAATACAATATTCCGTCACACTTCAGGCTCCTGACGTTGCAGCAGTATGCAGTGATGAAGCAGGCTAATATAAGTCTCGCCTGCAAATTTACTTATTGCCTGGGATTATATGGTCATACTTAGCAAAATCATGAAAAAGTCTCAAGATGTGCGACGTTTGCTGTTGTCCATCCCCGTAAATCTCCTATATAGCTGTTTGATCTGTACTGAGACTGAGACACCCTCAGTATAGCAAGCTCCTACCGTTACAGCCGATCACTAGAGTAAGGTCTATTGATCTCCTAGTTGCAGACAGGAAATATATTCACAAAAGGAAGGGTGAACTGAACTAACACAAATGTCATCAGGTCAAGAAAGGCTTCTCAATGAAGGAAGTATCAAACTAGGCCGAACTCTGCAACTAGAGAAAGATGTACGAAAAGGCTAATTACACACTTTTGCTGAAAAACAGGACGGACTCCTGATAGTGCGTGAATCAGTCAACGTATAAAAATTCCAATTTTTCGACGAGGAAGACAGTTGACAACTAAATTAAAACAAAACAAAACTGTGTTCTAGCCAACAACAATTCAAGCTTATGTTATGAGAATTCACCACAATTGCGGCATGAATCAAGAAAATGACAAAAGGGATCACATAGGAAGTGCATCGTCTTGCCCTCACCCACTTCACCAGCGTCGAAGATAATTCTGTATCTTAGGGCCAATATGCAAGGAAGCTAATGTAGTAGGTATAGTGAGTATAGTGACCCATGATTGCAATAATTATGGGTAGTTTGCAGTTCTATTAGAAGGCTGAATTTCCACAAACCTCTTATAGACGAGTTTCTTCACAGAAATGCCTTCCATTTCAACAGGCTCAACGTGGTTCCAGGTACTAAGAACTAAGAAGTCTTCATTGGAGCGATTTCATTGTAGTCAGCAGTTCGTCCTCGTGCATAGGTTTCTGGTGATCACTCTGAAATTATGCGATTGCGAAATGAGTTAAGCAATGAACTAACTAAGCCCGTGAGTGTAACTGCGTTGAGAAAGCATATCAATTGAGGCATTCGGATAGATCATATCCATAGAGCGGATTGTGGTATACGCGGATTGAGTTATGAACAGACTACTTTTGTTAGCTAGGGTTAAAGTAGCAACAACCACACCACAACGCTATCACTAAGGTTCTTAAAAATGTCCGGAAAATCCCTTTAAAAATTATTTTTGATTCTTGAATTTGACTTTAACAATTTTTTTTGCTTTGATCTTCAAAAACATAAAAATTTGGACAGATAATCGACTCAATACTCAGAAAATATAAAAATGTGCTCAACAAAACAGACCCACACATCCCTAGTACCTAGGTCAAAGCTAAAGTAAACGTACCAACGAATTCTGACTTCCGAACCTAAATTCAAATCCAGCTACAACTTTTTGTCAACTACAACCTTAACCACACCAGATCCCTGGTCTGCGGTATATTCTATTAAGCAATTCTCTACCATAGTCTGTGTTGAAATTTATTCACCACCCAAAACTGGAAGTAGTTTCGGCTAAATCGGTTGCTACGTGTCATAAACATGAAATTTGTCATCTAATTTTGCTAACTACGAGTAAGACTTCCAAAGTCGTTCCCACTATTATTGGTCCGTAACGTGCTGACGTTATTTCCCATACTTGTGGAGAAAATCTAAATTTCCTTTTAACCATAGGTATGCCATAGCAACTGTGCAAATATCTAAAGGTTACCTGATGCTGTCACCCAGTTTTCAACAAAACCAATCACAACACTGTTTGCCATGTGAATTCAACCCCACATTGCCTTATATGCTCGAATAAATTTCACCGGGACTAATTAGATATGGAAAAACCAAACCTCTGTGATAGCTTCAACTTTGAACCTTTTCGCCAACGTCACCACTTACTTTTGCCCGTTCGTCTGTGCTGCTGAGTCCTTTATAATTATTTTAATTGTCCCCAACCCCATCACCCTGAGAGTCATCTTTTCGAGAGAGAGAAAAATAATGGTTATACAAAACTACTATCTCATTATTGAAAAAAGGATTTTCGAAGGACAATCCAGCCCGGCACCACATTCAAACCAAATAATTAGAGGAAATAAACTTTGCGAACAAAAAGAATCATCCAAATTTAGGTAGAGAATAGATACCTCTATTTACCCGTCAGCGCATTGTCCTGGCAAAGTGGGAAGAAATCAGCAGAAAAAAGGCCAACGCGTATAATTATAATCTGCAAACGACTATAACTACAAGTTTCAGCGATTGTGGACGTATACGACCGGGATACCATAGCATCATCGCTAACAAACAGGAAAAAAAAAACCCAAATGCATAAGCTTAACTAGTTTTCAAACTAAATCCACCCAAGCTAAAGATAAGAGGCGAAATGCGAAGCAACAGCACGACGTCTAGCTAGTAGTAGTTGCACGCTGAGTGAGTATAGTAAAGAAGCAGAACAAAAAAAAAAAAAAAAAGAAATGGAAACCTTCAAGCTAATTAGGATTTCCATTGCTCACGCTTCGTTGAAAATAAAGAATGAGACTAAGGGAAACTTAAACCACACCAAGCATTATCCTGGCAACTGAAAATTCACATTTTCCATCACAGCGACCGACGCTAAGGGTGAGTAGATGTATAACTCTGCTGGGCATGGAAAATGGGATAATGCATTTAAGACGATGGCGATGGTATATATATTGAAGCGGACACATTTATTTCTAATCCTTTTTCGTTAGCAGTTTTATTGAGTGTTTTTTTTTTAATTCTTAATTACAGGTTTACTACTACATTGTGGATTCGCCACGTAATGAAGGGAAGGAATTCTTCGAGATAAATCTGCAAAGTGGAGAGATTTTCACAAAAACCGTATTCGACAGAGAGAAGAAAGGCGCCTACGCTTTGGAAGTGGAAGCACGTGATGGAGCACCATCGGCCAGGCCGAACAGCAATGGACAACCAAATTCAGGTTAGTGCGAAATAATCTACTCAAAATTTTAATACCCGCTACAAATTGGGATTCTCTACGGGATTTTTTTGTGGCACCAACTCTTTTGTGTGTTCACTCAACTACTGTAGTCAATTTATAAGTGTCCGCATACGCTGTTTAACCATGACTATTGTTAATTTATAATATCTAATTTTTTAGGATATTGTGCTAAGTCGAATGTAATCATTGATAGCCTTATAGGATAAAGGGGTCGAATATTTTTATTTTTGTATGTAGGTATACAGTGAGCGTCAAAAGTGAATGAACACCAAAGATGTTTTTATTTCACTTTGGAGTTTGGAAACTTTTTTTTAAATATCTATAGAATATTTTATTTTAAATAAAAATATGTACAAAAATGTGGTGTTAAGTCGGCAAAAACTTTACTGACATTTTGCTATATTTATTTACTATTTTCTCTCAAGTGCAAACTTTTTTATAGGTAAACAATACTACATAATTACGAATATTTTTAATAGATAGATATAAATATTTTGTACGAAGAAGTATGCAGCATAAATTAATTATTTTTCGGAAGTTTTATTTTATTTGACGATTCTGTGCCTTGTAGGATAATTTTTTGACAGCTGATAATTCGTTTTCCATCATTAAACTTCTGAAAATTATCCCATGTTAATAATTCAGCTCAATATTGACACACGGCCTTAGATTCCGATGAAATTTATTTCGATATAAAAAATGTTTTATTGCATAGATATAGGCGAACTTATGTGCCGTATCTACCTATATAATTTCTGGCTGAAGTAGGTATATTATTATTTTCCTCTTACCCACTTCAAACATCGAAGAAAAAGAAGCACAAAATGAAGAACGAAATTAATTCGTGACACGCCATTGCCAAATATCACTCTGAAAAATTAAAATTTGTATATTATTTGAGTGAGGTAGCCGATTGCGATGAAATAGATACTAAATGTTGCTCCATTAAACGTGTCCCTATGTCTGAGAAATTCATATGAATTGCTTGAGAAGTTCTGACGCAATACGTTAACAATTCCACACACAAACAGAAAAACATTTTTTTTTTCGTGTAGAGGAAATAAATATCCAACACCCTCGTGACTTTTGTAATTGATACACATGATGAAGATAAGCTAGTGCATTTTTGTTAATATATTTCATATAGTTCAATTTTGAAAAAACATACCTTTCTGTGCTTAAAATATTCCCAGATATTCTCCCTCAATATTATAAAATAGGAAGCTCATAAGTATTCATACTCATAAGTATCCTGCACACGAACCCGTATCTAGGGTTGCCATACGTCCCCTTTTTTATACCAAAATGTTGTTTGTCCCCCCTAATACAAACTACTGTCCCCTTTATTAAGTCAAAATTCAATAAAAGAAAACATTCAATTGAAAACTTTCAAAATACTTTCTTTTAATATTTTTAACAAGATTCTCTGTGAACAACTTCATTTAATGTGCAATTTTGTTTGCATCTCTTAAATAAAGCATGTACCAGAGGGTGGGTCGAAACATTTTTTTTTTTAATTATGGATTCTAATAGCGATAAAAAGTTGCCAATTGGGGTCTATAAAACATGTGTTGAAATATTTTTGAAATCTATGGAGGGTAACTGCCTCCGGATTACCATCAAACTTCGCATCTTTTGGTAGTAGGTATTTAGAAAAAAAAAATATTTTTGTATTTTATTTTGTCCTTAAATACAATTTAATAACAATAATATGTACTAAATTTGAATTATTCATATTACATATTTGGACTTTTCGGCAAGATACAGGAAATAGTTAGTATTGAAATATAGGTTAGAAGAGTTTCTTTCCTCTAGCAAAATTTTGTTTCATATTTCCGTAAGTGGTCAAATTGTATTTGCCCAAGGGATAGAAATGACCCTTAAATTGAACAAGAGTTTCTTGCTCAGAAATATGATAATATGCAAGACAGAGATATTCAGCACAAGGACCATTAATAAAAGCCTAAAAAGAAAACTTAACAAGGAAAAATCAAAAAGTTTTTCCAAAGAAGAAGAATTTAATCGACTTCTATTTCATTCATTAACATATCATCTTCGGCCTCCACATCTGGGGCATCTTAAACTGCAGTTTCAACTAATATCCGCTGTAAGCCACAGCCATCCGCTGCAATTAATTACTCCGCATAGTCTCAAGCCTGCGGCCGAAACAGGGTGTCAGACAGAGCAATCTAGGAATCTAAAATTACCAAGACTATACTTATTATTGACAAGGGGAAGGGAACGAAAGAAAGCTAGAAAGATTATAAAGAGACAGGCTTTATAATAAACTGTTCAATTCAGTTTTTGAGTGTTTTTGCGAAAACCGAGTTTTCGGCTCGGTTTGTATGGGTTATAAGAGTCTCAGTTCTGCCTAACACTGTATTCGCATAGAATTGTATCAGGGATTATGACTAGCATTTGTCCCAAAGACCTAGTTGAAAATTCATCCGGAAAAATGCCACCTGCTAGGTGGCTTACGCGAGCTAATCGGGCTCTTCGCCTAGTATATTGCAACACCAGCTCTTGTGGACAAACTAATAACTTTGGCAACCTATGTCATCAAAGTGTATGCTCCAACTTGGCTCTGTATTAAAAGCCACTGGACTTGCGAAAATGGAGGTAGACATTTATGGCAATTCATCTTGACATTTCGTTACCTATTTTCCGAATTTAAGGATTGGTCGCTTGATAAAACGCAACAGTTTCTTTGCGGAAAATCTATTCTTAGCAATGTTATCTGACTCCAAAAAACATATCAGAGAATTTGCGCTGCGTCAGCGTCGTATTTTGAAATCTAATCCGTTAAGAAAAACAAAATCGACGTGTGAAGGATATGTATGTAATGTATATTAAATCTAAGTTAGAGTCCCGTAAATTGATGTCAAAATTCCAAGGCAGAAAATATTTTTGTGTAATTTATTAATCATTAATTACAAAAACCGTTTAATAATACCTTTTAATTTGAAATATGTAAAAAAGTAGGTAGTAAATCCTATATTAGAACAACTCATTTTAGTATCTATCAAATTTTTTGAAATTTTTTTTTGGGTGATCCAAAGAAGTCACAAGATTTTTATATAACCTGATTGTGTTAATTGTTAATACACAAGTACATAGGCACATTTTTAATCACTTTTACAACTTAATAACAGCAAACAAAAGTTTTTTTATATTTAAGAAAAAAGTACAAATTGGTACTTTTTTTTTTGATATTTTACGATCAATCCGGAGGCAAAAGATATTATCTGATCATTATGAAACTTTATGTATTGATTCACAAGACCCTTTGGCACCTTTTGCTCACTATTAGAAATTGTTACGACAAAAAAAAAATTGTTTCATACATGAGTGACCCACCCTTTGTACCTACATACATAATTTTGATGCTTTTTAATAATAGAAATAAAACAAGTAAAAGTCTTATCACCGGCCTGGTCGATACTTTGATACCCTCCACTGCATAAATACATGCAAAATGTTTGCCATGCCATATTGCTTTGGGATAGGAGGTACCAGAACTATTTGACCGACATAGACAATTTTCAATACCAACCTGACGACACGGTAAAAAGAAGTCCTCTCATTCGACTAGATCGATTCGTTTGGACGCTATCGTGTTTTCAACAGACAGACAGACGGACATGGCTAAATCGATTCAGAATGTGATCCTGATTCAGAATATATATACTTTATAGGGTCTCCGGTGAATCCTTCTTGGCGTTACAAATGTAATGATAAAGTGAATATACCTTCCTGTGGAGGGTATAATAAAATATGTATGTACCTACATTTATATGTATCCAATGAAACTTATTTTTATTTCATAAGTTTTTGGACTCTGGTGTTCAAAAATTAAAAAAAAAAATGTTGCCCCCTTTGTGAACACTTGTCCCCTTTTCGTATTTTTTAATCTGGTAACCCTTCCACAATAGACAATGCGGCTCTTCTCCCTGAGCAACTAATCCCACCAACGTGTATGATTTACACCCTCAAAAACTATTTAAAGTTTCAAATTGTCAGATATTTATCTAGGTAGGTAATAGAAACGTCAAAGTTTTACAAATAAAATCCTCGTGATGTTGTCTTTTGGCAAAAACACACACATACATACAAACCGTCACTTGTCAGTGTTCACTTTGTAGGCAAATTTGCAGAAAATTGTCATTGGTCTCTGCCAAAAATCTTAATTAAATTAACGTGCTAAAAAGAGTATAGAAAAAAAGATATGTACTGCATTCCATCAGAAAATTTCCGCATTGCATCTTACCGACAGAAAGGGGTAGCTATACCTAACGATAAATATACTCGAGAGTTTCTTGCCAAACTCTTGGCATTTTTAGGATTTCATATTTAAAGTTGCATCCTTGAGGGATATAGAAAGATATGTAAAGTAGGTAGAAGCTGCAGCAAAAAAAAAAACCCCGTAAGGAGAAAGTTATTTCATTTCTTGTTACACCCTAACGAGAACGACGAGAAAGTTTATCTTTGTCGGCAACTTAAGAAATCAAACAAACATCCTTAAAAGGGACATCTTTCGCTGGTATTTACGCTTTGCACGTGAGACTTTTTTTTTTTTAAGTTTTTGAGACTAGATGTAGGTACCGCCGTTGCATACGGTTGGTGTTGGGAATTTTTAATTTGCAAGTAAGACTGAGTAGGTAATGTTTATTTTTATTGAATTTTCAATGCAGAATGTAAAGTTGGAAAGAAAAACAAACAAATATAGAAAAAGTGTCGTTGAGATAAACGAATAAACACACGACTTAGAGCTGGTGTAATCTGAAAGCTTATGGATATTGGATCACAGATTGGTTTGGGTTTCCAGACAGAGATAATGCAATCCGTCCCTATAACCTAAGGTGTTGGTGCACAACACAGTGAAATTAAAATGTCTGCTTGGATGTATGTCTGTTACATAAAATAAATAAAACGAGAGCCCATTTATAGGACCCTGGGCATCTGTTCGATTGTTTGTGTATGCCAAATTTGAATACCAACTATAAGAATGGTCATTTCGGTAGACCCTTTAAGGCGATTATTATGAACAAACAAAAAATTACTCAAAACGAATTAAATTTCAAATTAGTGGTAGAAAGTAATGAGATAACCTGTTAATTTAGCTTGACAACCCTCAGAAAATAGCTTGAATCCGTGTTGGGCTTACAGCTTCCATTTTGATAATTGATGGGTTTCATTGCGTCACAGATAATTATATTAGGCGGAATACTTTGATTCGAGCCTTGCTTTCTTTTAATAAGAAATACTCTCCACGCCATGACCCAAAATACTTAAGACATCCTAGTCCGTTCCGATTAAGTGACTATACTGTCTGCGAAGTGCGAATGTTCTGAAGATGAAACTGCGGTGTAAAGTCATATATGAATCTGTAAATAAATAAATAAATAAATAAATAGATGGCGCAACAGATCCGTATAAGCATCCTAGGCCTAGCTTCTCACAATAGTTCCTTTGTGTGAGAAGACAAGTCGCTGACCTATGCTTGTTCTATAGGTACTTCCATGGTAGATGTTCCGATGAACTCAAATACATTATCCCTCGAAATGCAACTTTTGGGCGCCCCACAAGACAGGCAGTTAATGCTCATGACCATACAGTACACACTTGATAACCGCGAGGACATCAATTTTCCAAAACTCCTTCTGTTACAGGACAAGCAAACTTTGGAACTCGCTTCCTGGGGATATATTTCCAGAAGACTACAATTTGCAGTAATTTAAGTGCACAACTAGCATACGTCTGCAAGCATCTCGGAGCGCAGATGAAGCGTTGAAGGTTCGCCTTTCCCGGGAGAAGTAACTATTTAAAAAAAAAAAGAGATGAATTCAGTGAATTTCATCATATTATAGAAGACGTACTATATAATTTACCCACACTGTCCATACCCTGTGTCCCATATATATGTACTCTCTTTTGTGTCCGTAAACCAAGTTTATACATTTTTCTCCACCTATTTTTAATGTTTCAACGCACGAACATGTTTAAAAATCCCATTGCATTCGGAACGTCCGGAACTAAACGTACAACTAACTCCCACCCAGTGTCCGCGCTCCATAGTACTTTGAAGGTCGGGATTGTTCGTGCGTGTTTGTACGTATTCGCACGATTCAAATTCCTAAGAAAATTCGTCCAATGTGCGGGTAGCTTTAAACAGAACTCGAGCAATATGCCACAAATTGCCGATTTGATATATTCCATTAAAATGTTGCCGATCGATGCATTTGCTGTCAGATTTTCTACATAATTCGGAAAAAAAGTGTGAGACTTCAATCCTGAAGCTTTTAGACTGAAATTCCGGTCCACTGTAATCCCATGTTACTGTAGGTAGGTATCTATGGGTGGGGAGACTCTGATATTATTCGTTTCTCTTATGATCTAGGGTCACAAATAATCACTCTATCCGCTACAGCATGGCCACTGCCGCATACACAAAAACTCACCGATGTAGGGAAGCTTTCCCTCCTAAATAATTTTCGGTATTTTTAAAGTCCAGCAGAGTAAATCTATTATGTGACTAGCTCTATAGTGCGCTCTTCTACTGTTACTTTTCGAATATAAGGACAGTTATACCCTACAACTCTATATAGGTTTAGCCGGATATACAGACACACTATGTGGTGCCGACAACACATTTCATGTCCCCTCTACCATAATATCTGGTTGGGTAACCGGTGCATAAACGTGCAAACTTTGTCACTTTTCCTGTTTTCCTTTATGGAACCACAGGAGGACAAGAGCGCACACGGTATGTTTGTCTGCCATCTAACTGTTGGACACTGGATGAGCGCATCTATTTGATTGCACCCCGGATGGTGATGAACATATTTCCTCTTGGCGTCCTTCCTTTCCTTATCATTTTCAAATTCTTTCCTTCTGAATAGGAACTTTCAGAGTGTGCACTGAACGCCATAGTCTATGTTTTACTATACAAGACAGTTATAAATTCCGTACGATAGTTAACATCTTAAATCCTTAAAGAAGGACAGAAAACAGAGTCTTTTCGACATGTTTCCGACATCGTTGAAGAGAAAAAGTAAAACGTTTTGTCACTCATTCTAATTAATATTTTCCAACCGACAGGACATATTCAATTTAATCCAATTTTGACCTAAATGACAGACATCAGGACCTTACTTGGTTTTATATTCCATCCGGAAATTCAAAAGGAAAGTGATTTCCTTTACCTTTTTTTTTCGGCGAAGAAATGAAAGTCTTATAATATTATGAGGGACAATGTACACATAAAGTATGACGATGAATACCTACAGAACGGCAAACGAATGAAGAAAGTTGTAAACACAGAGATGTTACTGATTTCATTGGCGGTGAACACAACACACATGAGTAGCACTCTAGTTCTAGTCGTGATATAAAGATTCGACTGTAGAACACTTTTATATGCGTCATAAATGTAAACGTTTTTAATGCATAATCCTGGCAAAGGAGGAATGTGTGTAAAATCTCGACAATCTGACATACAATAAGGATAACTGACAGTGGTTTGCAGTGGAATATAAAATTTGTGACAATGAAAAAGCTGTAACTGACTTATTCGGTTGTTTCTGATTTGAGTGGCAACATTACTGCGTACTTAGTGGTATGTCATCTTGTGACGAGCCTTTGTGTATGAGAATTTAATTTTTTGATGAAATGTCCTAAGTTGTGGTAACTGGTATGCCTTCCAAAATGTATAGGGCGAACCAAAAGTAGGCTAATATATGACTGCTATTTATGCCATAGTTCGAGGGAGGGCTTTTGATAATAAAAGGAGTCTTTTTCTCCACTGCTGCTTTAATCAGTATTATGTAGGTTGCTAATCTTCTAATCTTCCTCCTAATACTCAGACCTAGCAAAATGAGCTGCGAGGAAACTATCATCTAAAACATTTTCAATAAGTCAAAGATATTCGACAGTTAATTACTGGCTCTAAAGGTCTGTTCTTGAGACGTCTAAGGGCATTTGCTTCCTTCACTAATAAAATACCTTCCGGGTTGAGACATCAGTAGAGGAACCACCCACATCTGGCTAGACGCACTATTTACTCGATGCTTTCGATGGTTTCCAATCACTTCGTCACTGAGGCCAATAAAATGCTACTATTTTTGCATTTGTGTCATCCAAGAGTTTTTTTTTGGCCTGACATTGCCTTTTGACAGGGTTGCCTCCTTTGAACATGGCAATACCAAGTGAGCCGTAGTCGTGCTCCATTTTCTTCAAGATTCGTTCTTTGACGTGAGGGCTTCCTCGGATCTTCGAACTTCTCATTCTATCAAGCTTTATCACTCCTTTTGTCATGCGAGCATCTTCATCCTAGCTCCCGCTAATTTGCTCTCATACTTTTTGTACATTCCCCGAATGTATGTGAATCGTTCGGCGCTCACATACGATTCATTTTTCGGTCACGCAGGCATTTTTCGGTCACGCAAGATAGCAGAGTTTTCCTGCCACTTTATCCACCCTACGCTTACGCGATGAGTGATGTCCTCATCAGTAGTTGCTAAACTATTGATAGCAGATTCTAGAAAATTTAAATTTTGTTCCCTTGGGAGTCACTTTTCCATTCAAAGAAATGTCTGGATTAGGTCAGAGTCCGGGCAGTACGGGTACTCTCTGCCTTTTTTTTTACTAATTCGATACCCATTTCCTACAAAACACCCACCCATACATAGGATCCTTTACCTATGATGGCTTCATCCTCAGCAAAAAATAACTGATGCCAGTACATATTCACTTTTACTTCAAATAGATAATCTAGAACTGGAATAAAATAACAAAAAAGACTTAAGGTACACACCAAAAAGAACTCCTCGGTAACTCCGGCGTGGCATCTTACTCTTGTCTTTGTTTCGTCATACATGTCTATGATCTTGATCATCTATCTTTACGTATAGGGTTCTGGAACTCCTCGATATCTTAGCGCCATCCATATCAGATCTCTTGGTTTTCTATCGAATGCTTTTTCAAAATCAACTAACACCAGATGAAAATCCCATCACGATGCTTATACATTATGATACTTATCCGTCTAAAACCTGTTCAACGATCTTAATGGTGTGTGACATCAGCTTCATACAACGTTAATTGTCACATTTTCTCATAGCAACCTTTCCTTTGTGGGCGCAGTAGCGCAGTGGTTAGTGTGCTGGACTACTGTGCGAGGGATCCCAGGTTCGATCCCCGGAAAAACACAATTACATGTTAAGGTTTTTTCTACTGCGCCACCTCTCGCGAACGTCTGACAAACATCCGAGAGTATAACTGTCATGAAAAAGCTTCTCAATGCAGCCGTTCGGACTCGGCATAAAATTGTAGGTCCCTTCCATTCGTCCCAAAAATAGAAACTCACACAAACGAATGGTTGCGAGAAGCTAGGCCTAGGGTGTCTACCGCCTGTTGTGCCACCTATTTTTTTTAACCTTTCCTTTGGCAGCTAATAGCGCGACCAATTCAGAACCACATCTGTCCAGCTTGTCTGCTCTATCATTCCGTCAAACATGTCCAGGAACCCACCACAGAAGTTGCACTGTCCGATGTGATGGTTTCTTACATTTGGAATTCATCAGTTAGTCTTAGGAGTTTAGGGGATAGTCACTTTAAGAGCTGCTTGACTGTCCACTGATTTTTATTGCTAGTAAATAAGTAGTGGTCTTGCTAAGAAGAATTAAGGTGCTTTCGTTGCCCCGTAGATATGCCTAGAAAACGCTGCAGTAGTCTGACAGGCAGTATATTCTTCTCTTTGTATTCAGTATCTGGCTACTGATTAAGACGAATATCCCAGACGATAAATATCGTTAAAAATTGGCAGGCCTTTGGGAGATTTTTCTGCTGCATTAACGACGTACTTAGTTTTCTTTGACTATACAGTCAAAAAAAGTCCTCTTCATCGGCAAATTCCGGGCTTCGTTCTTTTAATTTGTTTTAAATACTTCTTTCTCTCCTATAGCGTTTCAATATTGAATAAAAATGCTTGCAGATAGGTGTTAGGTTTACACCTAATTTGTTCTAACTTATAGTCCTCTGGAATATGTCTCCAGGAAGTAAGTTGCAGAGTGCACTTGTTCTGGGAAAATTAGTCTCCTTTTTGACTATAATTGTATACCATTTAGCTTTTATGATTGCTTTCAAATAGAATTTTGCTTAAACCGTTCTTCCCATCAAGTTAAGGTGAATTTTGAATTGCTTTGACGTCTCTTGCTTTCTGACAGAGTTCTCGATTTTATATATCCTCGCTGCAAAGAATGTTTCTAATTGATGGGTTATAGAAAATTCTTACCAAAATTGTTCTTTTCCCAAGAAACTGCTATAAACTCTATTCATTTTTAATATTTCAAGGAGAGTCCCAACCAAATCAATTTAACCTTGGACCTTTCTTCGTCCATCTATAACGAGAACAAACGATATATCCTCATGATTCGCATACTTTTCTCTTCTGAGGAAAGACTTCAATAGACTACAAAAAAAAAAAAAAAACTATCATCCTGTCCATGGCAGTCCAAAACATTTTCTCTCAAAGCCATTCTCACCATCCTGCATGCGGAATTTATCACCACTGCGCGTTGAAAATATCCTTCTTCCCACCACATATCCATTATGAAATCCATATAATGTGAGCAAAGAGAAAATGTGCTAGGGACATTTTCCATGATGCTTACACAGAATAGCGACGATGACCACTAACGGAAAGGACATTAGACCATTATTATGTCATATGATTAACTTAGGCTATCGCAGAATTTATCTATATTTCCATATCTGCATCCTTCAGTAGCAGCAGCGGCAGGCAATGCTGCAGACTTTCATATATGTATACTCGTAAATTCACTTTCGGATTAAGTTTGCGGAGGTATGCATATTTTCCAGCGAAAAATTCCAGATCACTATCGTCGAAGCGGAGCTGCCTGAGCTGAGAGTATGTAGTCCACACATACCTACACAAATTCCGGTGGTTTAAGGGTTTTCTCTTTTATTTGTGATTCCTGAATCCTGATGCTAGTGGTTAGGAATTTTCATTAGCGTCCGACATGCGAGTCATACACATTTGTGCGGATGCGTTTTACCGATATTCAGGTGGTGCTGGGGGATATACCTAAACCTATATACATACATACCGATGACCACAGTGTTTGATATTAATAACTGGTGAATGGAAAGACGTCGTACTGACCAGCACACCGCCATGTCTGGGTGTAGAGGAGATTTGGGTTAGCTTTTGTTTGCTAGCAGCTATTGAGGCGAATCTTAATCGGGAATGAGGTTGGCCATTTGATTGGCAATTAATTTGAATGGGGGCTCTTTGGGGCTTGTGCAATGGGGGTATATGCCGAAACGGAGTCTCTATTCTTCTTCAATCCACATCACGCAGTGGATGTGCCCTACCTGTCATGGAGTGTATTATAGCTCGTGTCCTACTATGACTTAATATCCAATTACGAAACTTTTTCGAATGTAACACTCCAGATTCACTGATTTCTATTATTCCAATTGGTGTTATCGATCCATGTAATGACTGCTTCCTAGGCCATGTTTTTAAATGCGATTTTCCCCTACTTTATCATATACAGATTGAACTCATTCTCTTGCCCTTCGTTGGAGACACAGTGACCTTTCGTGTCTATAAACACATTCCATATCTAACATCATTGTTCACGTAGCCCCATATATATATAGAGAGATTGAGACGCAACGATATTCCCAGGGACGACGGTTTCTCTACCCTACCCCACTCAATACCAACATTATTACAGATGCAGCACAGTTACAGGATTATTATCACCACACATCAATGTCCTCATCGTTGTCGTCGTCGTCGTTTTGATAGAAATTTCCTTCTAATCTGCCATGTGATATCCACAAATTGCTACGAATTGGCATATTTCAACACTCACTCGCATGAACATTGAGGACACGCACACAACCTAGAGTAAAACATTGGATATGTGTTTGCTGAACGTGGGTATCTTAGATTGATTGTGACATTGATGGGAATAATATTTATCGAACGGCAACTATTGAACTATGAACAGGATATTAGGTGGTACATATATTTTGGGTACAGTAAATGAACTATAGGCATATCATTTCGTCAACAAATGGAATAATGAATGGAGTATAGTTTGGGCTCTTAAATCATGTCTATCTGCAGGATTTGATATTAATGGATATACGAGTAATGTAATGAAATGGACACATCTACCTCAATACATTTGGGTATGTGTTTAATTTTCTGATTGAAATGATTTATAGAGAAATCGCTAAAAGCAAAGTGTCAACCGAAGAAGGACAACAGATGTCGTTACTTGTTTTATCTAAAATTATGCCCTCATCTATAATTCTCTTCTATACTCTGTCAGTAACAAAATGTTGCGTATACGCCACCAGGACTACATAGTCAATACTAAATATAGGATCCTATCCAAGATGGAAAGTATGCCGCCAGTTCTGCTGTATGCCGGAAGCAGGAATGGAGACCTTATACTGGGTTCCTTCGACATCATCATACATTCAGACATACTTATTGTCATCATTTCATCAGCTAAAAAGGATCTTTAATAATCCTTCTGGCACTTTAAATTCGCCATTTAATTTCGCATTAATTGGAAAGTTGCCTAAAGGCTTATTGAATAAATAAACCAGCCAACCGCTATTCTTCATCGGGCCTTCAAGTGATAACATCTTTATTTAACAATGGAATTCAACGTAAAAAGAAAACTAGGCAAAAAGATTTTCTAAGGACATTATTTGACGCATTCTTTGCATATTTTAATTTTTTATTTTTTCAATCGACCGACGATGACGACAACGACGACTATGATGATGATGATGATGATGACGATGATGTTTGCCAGATTTTGTTGTGTAAACATTCAAATTGTATTAGAATTGACGGCCTTGACATGGTTTCTGTGCGGTATGGGTATACAATATTTTGATAAAACGCCTATTTGGACTGTGTTTTGAAAGGCAAACAATTTTTGTTTTCATGTCTATACATATATCAATGGCAGTCATAATGTACTGTATGTATATTGGGAGATGGAAATCTGTATATATTTATCCTTACACGGTTTCACTCCTTTTGAGCAACCATAAAGGATGTCCTCTCCGTCGGCCGTCAGTGTATGGTTTTCTTTCGGTGTAGAAAATTATCAAAGTCAGCCGTAGAGCGGCAGCGAACATGAAAAGATAATCATTTTTATGGAAGGCAATTTTTGTGGAGTAGTAGGTGTAAGTTACCTTACAATGGTCAGTAGAGTGGCTCAAAACTGGAGAACCTAGCAAACCTATTTTTGGTAGCAAATGAAACTTAAAATGGATGGTTGGTTGAGAAATACCCTCTACGAAGCAGTCACTTAAACTGTATCGAGACCTGAAAGGTCGTTTATTAGGCATAATATACTTTCAATCCATACAAATATTATAAGCCCGCATCTTTGTTCATAGTAACTTAACAGAGTAATTTCAGGTAGAGTGATATTATCAGCTAAGTTTCAATTGTCCATTGCCACTGTTGGTTACATTGCACTGCACTTCTCTTTCGATTCGATTAATTAGAGAAATCTACATGCACTTTGCTTGTAGAAGGGAATGTGGTATCGATGTGCCACCCCAAAGCAGATCCAAAAATCAAGAACAATAGTTGCTGATTATTTTCTATGTAACTAATGAAATAAATTAAATTTGAACGTATCACAGTTTGATCTGAAAGTCAGCTTCTTGATGAAGCCGAAAGCTAGTTGGTAGCTTAAAATGTTTAATGAAATGTTGTCTCTCTTTAAGTATTTGATTATTTTTATTTATTAAGAAACATTTGAGCAAATGCAAGTAAAAAGTAACAAAGTCAGAAAAATATTTTTTTTTGGTCGAAAGTGGTCCCTAAAAGTAGGCGTGGTAATGAACATAATATACAGCCTAAAACCTTCTTGAAGTCTTAAGAAATTTTTTAAAATTTTTTTTATTGAAATCTGTCGAGTAGTTTTCACGTTATTAGGTAACACATACATGCATACATGCGAAAGCAACTCTATCTGTCGGTTTGTTACCTGTTCATGACTAAATCTCTGAGCCTATCGTAATGGAATTTGGCATACAGATAGTCTGGGATCTGACGAAGGACATAGGTAACTTCTTATACTGAATATTTACGAGTAAAGAGAGTGGAGAAATGAAGTCAAGAAATAGTGTATATTTCTACAAAATAAAATTTAAAATGCAAATTCTTAACAATTATGGGAGCTAAAGATGTAGATGATAGACAAAATTATATTTAAGCAATACACTTAGAGCGTACGGGCAAATTTTAACTGAATCAACAAAAGTTTGACATGTTTCAGTTTGACAATAAGGTTTATTTTGCTTTATTTCAAAGATTAGACATTGCATTTATGTTGGGAATAAGATATCATTCAATCTAATTGTTCCAATTTTGTATAACCCAATTCTCTGATGAACAAACGTTAAACACTCACAACTGGTGCTCGAACTTTGGTAATATTTTTTAAAAATTCCAAAACGGTTGAGAAGCATCTAGTTCTTCACAGGAATACTTCTGGGCTAATACCTACGATTGTATGTAAATTTGAACTCAATCGATTCAGTGGTTTTTGAAATATAAAATTTTTAATGTTTTTTTGTATGGGCGGTGCCACGCCCCTTTGTCCAATTTTGATCAATCTTCACAGGAATACTTCTGGGCCAATTCCTACGATTGTATGTTTTTCGAGATATAAGATTTTGAATGCATTTTTTGTATGGGAGGTGCCACGCCCCTATAACTGAATGAACCAATACACCTACAAAGTCCGTATACATTTATAAACCATGGTATTAACGTCACCTTTCATGGGAAATTTCCAGAATCAAAATCGGTTCACACATTAAAGAGAACATTGGCGACAAACACAACACAACTTATTTTTATATATATTAATATTGTATAAGATAGGTTGAGAGAAACTAGGCCTTCGAAATTGTCGGTACCTTCGAGATCGATTAACAAACGCAACTCTGACATTTATCTCTTATCGTCCTGACAACTAAAAAAATCTGTAGACAAGACTCAGTGTGGTACATATTCAGTCTCGAAAGAAGGAGTGATCCTCGTCAGAAATGCGGTTATTGGGAAATTGTCTTTTCGAATGTATGATGCAGTTAATATAATCCTGTGAAGATTTGTAGGCTAGAAACGGAGCTCGAGCCTCGTAGCTGCATATAAACAATTGCTTTGTTATTCGCGTGCCTTCAAATATTCGTTTCGCTTTAAACTGCATAAGACGACAGAACTATTCAAACCCAACTTCTCCTATAGCTCACAAAAAGTCAGAATTTATTCGGACATATTCCATCTGCAAATGGTCTCCCTTTAGTCCACTTTTATAAGTTTTGCATATAAGGACAAATTATCTCTGCTTATACAAGGGTTCTGAGAGATCCTAAGGTACTGAAAGAGAAATACTCGTAAGTATCACTACTGTCTGTTTGTCTGAATATTTGTTACGTGTTGACTCAAAAAACCAAATGAACAGATTCTGAAAAGAAGCTCGAAGGACGTGGTAGTAATGGAATCAATTGATATACGGACAAGGACAAACAATCACATAACGATATGAATAAGTCTTGAATATTTCCAATTTATATAGAAGAAGTCAAAGCATATGCCATTTATCTACATCAAGTCACCTGATACTATAAATATTTGTCAACATCCATTATTTGTTTTCGTGGAAATATTGAAATGAAAATACGGCCTATTTTCGCTTGAGAACATTTTTCAACAATAAAATTACAAACGGACTACCTACCCTTCGATAATATTATTATTTCCTTCCCTGAAAACTGTGACGGGCTTTTCAAATTGCAGCACCTGCTGCAAAAGGACCTTCCACTCGAAATTTACCCTGAAAGGAAAAAAAAAGATTCCATTTTAATGAATTTCCGTCGCAGATTTCAACTTCCTGTTGTTCTTGCCATTACACACGTAACAGAAAGGGATATCTACAAGATAAAATTCAATCCGCCTTAAATACTTTCGTTGAAGTGTAAGATTTTCATTTCCATTTCCATAGCATCAACATCTGTGTACAGTACGTAAACACGTAAACCATGCAAAAGGTGTTTTTGAGTCTGTATGCATATACAGCAAGGAATTTATAAATAACACTTCCCTGACTACAGAGTATATCCTTGGTCGGTTGAAATCCCTTTTCAACGATGTCATGCTATGAATTCAATATCCCTTCCAAAGGGCAAACAACATTTTACTTTGCTGCGACAATCCTGGAATTGTACGAGTAGGTAATATATACCTGCTCCCAGATACACTGAACAACAAGTTCTATAGGTAGCCTACTCTGTCACGATGAATAGCGAAGAGTTTGGGGGGATGAGCGCGACAAGTCAAATTGCAGGTCTTCTCATGATTTTAATATGTATGTTCATTGTAACCAGTATACAAGGATACCATAGGAAATGCATCAGCTCAGCATTCTCCACATTACTAGACCAATCTAGTGTTACACATGAACGGGTACACACTACTGTTAATCCTCAATCACAGGAAGGTGACGTAGGATTCCTCGTTACGAGAGACGGATTTCTCTTTGCCTTCCGGTAAAAACTTTATACCACAAAAATGGCTTCGTTATCCTGTAGCAGTTGGCATACCTACCAAAAGTAATCTTGTTAGATAATTATTGCAGATAGATCGTTTTGGGGGCAAAAACTGTCACAAGTTCAGGTTTGTATTATGGCACTTTTGTCAGGCCAGGATCAAAGTGTATGCAAATGTTGGAAAATGGTCATGGATGTAAAAGTATATACGTTGTTTGAGAGTCCCTTTGGGGATCACAAGGAATGCACACAGTGAGGAAGATATTTTTGTGAAAGAATTTGAAATGAAATGTTTAACATAGGCAGTAGTTCTTCTAATTGAAAATAAATGAGCAATTTCAAATGGAAGTCAATATGGCTGCCTTTCAATAGGTATGGACGTATGGTATATATTGTGTCAGATATTGGGGATGTCTACATTACAAAGCCAACGCTGTCTAAAAGTCAAAATTGGTATCCTCTGAGGAGTCAGTTTTTAGAGACATGACGTATTGTGAATGTTATGCTAGCCAAAGTACTTCGACTTGTATAGTTAGACGTATATTAAAAAGCTTCGGTTTCCATGTGACACCACGCATGTCACTGCATAAAACAAGACTCAAAATGGTAGTCGCAGCTTAGGAAAAGTTTCGAGTACCTAGTTACGCCCAACGATGCACTATTAGGAAACAAATACCAAAGAAATCCCACTAGAGGTAGTCAGGCCTTACACACAGTATCCAAAGCACTTTGGTCGCAATTGGATTGTAACTAGGCTAGGCAGGGAACAACTCACGACACTGGTACATAGCATAACCTATAAAACTTTGCTAACCACGTAATGCAGGCTTAACCGAACCCTTAGATAAAGCTTCCAACAAATTCGTCTAGAAGTTCTTTACAGGTTAAGTGACGGAACATCAATAGAGCAACTTCACTGAAGCTTAATGCGGAAGTTGAAAATTCGCCAAAGTTTGTCAAAGTTGATTACGCTTTAAAGTTTTCTGCTAGTATTTCCAATCGACCTAAACGAAGCAGTTACAGAGGTTCAAACTTCTACAGAGAAAGCGTTTCGTCTGCAAGCTTTATCTACATATTATGAAAGCCGCCAAGCCTTTCAATGCTTAAATTTTTTCACATAAAGCAAGCTCAAATGTTTGTTGGATTTTGGGACTGCTGCCTGGCATCTTTTGAATTAGGTATTTTTGTGATAGTGCTTTGTTGATCTATGTTGTCTAGAATATTTGCGTTCATTAGTTTTTGGGATATCCTAAAAATTTTTTAATGTCAAATAATTGCAGTTTTTTTTTAAGCGCATGTCCGGATTTCATAGCATCCTTTACAAGTTCGTGCAACTTCCTTTAGTTCCTTATTTTTACGACTTATTAGAATTAATTTTCGACAGTGGTTTTCCATGCCATTCTTGGCATTCGGCAGATCTTAAATCTCGGTTGGTCTTGGTCATTTGCCCGTTCGACTATATTTGTAGATCGCGTATAGAGACAGGTGTAGTCCTTATAAGTTATCTTCAGAATTAATTATTTGCCAAAATTATTCACACATGATGCACACACTGATATTAAGTGCCATAATGCGGGTGATGTCACATAATTTTCATAAAATCCAGTGAAGGATGCAAAAGGGTTGGTTTTACAAATATTTAGAGACCAACTAAAATCTCTTGAATGTCTAAAGTTTTTGTACATTTTGAAGAAGCCTCACAGCCCCATAGACATTAATCTTTGTTTAGCTATGAAATGGTTTATGGTGTGCAAAGTAGACCGAAACTAAATCACCTCCCAAGACATGTGGACATAACTCACCTTTCAGTAAATCACAATCATAAACTATATCATCGCCATTGTGGACAGGATCGGCAGGCAAATAAACAAATAATTCAAAATCCTTAACAGCACTGAAAGTGTTTATCGCAAAATTTCCAAAGGACATAAATTATTCTCCAAACTTGTGTGCTCATCCCCTTGATGGTAATAGCAACACCATGCACTCGGCTTCCACATGTTTTCTGGCAAAATTCACACGAAGGCTAACTGCATGGCCATAGACCTAAAAACCGTTCCGAACCCTATCGTCTTATTTAAAACCCCTACACTTCTCGATTTGTTATCCTTCCCAAGCAATTTGGCAATCAGGAGGCAATTTATTATCCCATTGGTATGCATATAATAATCTCTCACAAAGTACACAAAAAAAAAAAAACACGAGTATGCCTCATTTCATCCTTGATATTGTGGCATACATTCATCGCGCGAAAAAAGCAAACAACAACAACAACGAGAGTGTATCCCCATAGCCGCAAAACAACATCAAAAATGAATTGAGGGAGGTAGGGTAGGGGTATATTTTGATATTTAAATAGAAAACACGCAACGTATCCTTCCGAAATTGCCTTTGATGAACACACAAGACCATCAGGGGGAAGGATAAAAAACAGAACGAAAAAATTAGCTACACAAACATCAAATGGGATTCCGCATCGGTTCGGTATCCCCACCATATAAAACAGATAGGAGGAAAAAAAAATTGAAAAAAGGATGACGATAAGCTATAACCCTGAAATTTGTCTACAACTGCCAAAAGGAAACATCTTAAATGGGAACACAAAATATTTTGGCACGCTCAAAACACCAGCCAGATGTGCCACTCAGCAGAGTAGCGCAGTAAATCCTGAAGTTTACTAACACACACCGTAAGGAAACCCAGAACAAATAGCCAGGAACAATCGTGCGATTTAAATATGCTTTATGAATTCTGATCCTTAAGAGGGGACCCTTATTTTTGTTTCACCCAGCCCAAAGCCGGGTTTATTTCTATAACTGGCATCGTTTCTTTTCAACACCATATCCTTGTTGATCCTCTCCATATACCCGAGCGGAGCCTCTTCTGTTAAGGTACCTGACTACACTACGAAATGAATCCTCTTTTAACGCTTAAACCGTCGAAGTGAATGGTTCCTTTTGAGAGTTAAAAAAAATTGTACATGAAGCACTACGTTACGTACCAAAAAAAAAAGGATATTCAACCACCCATACTCTTGTCTTTCTTTGAGTTTATCCATAGGAGGGCGGAGCGGCTGGCAGGAAACTTCAACGCGCAAATGTACATTTGTGAACATAATCACGTAAAGGATTTCCACAAGGGTACATGCAACATTAAATTCCACACGCACAGCTGTTGTCTGCCGTACAGAGGAGAGGACTAGATATACCTACTGTGAACTCCGTCAAGAGTGAATGTACTTTGGTACGTTTAATATTACAATGTTGCTGTTAGCGCTATTGACGCTTGATACTTGGCATTCAGTATGATTTGCGTATCAATTACGTTTGGCAACGGCAAAGAGGACGAGCTGTGAGAGTTGTTGGTGTATCATTATGCGATTGCGACGAATTGATTTTACAATTTACTTGCTAAGTCAGGTACACAAGAGATGATAGCTTGTTCACTGAGATGAAGTCATTTAATGTGCTGCAGGGATATTGTCTGGAACGACGTTTCGTGTTTGAGGTGTGAAAATATTCAAAGCAATGTTTGGTAGCTTTCCGCATGGCAGGAGCATTGCCCTGGGTGAGAATGGTCTCTTTGAACTTATCCTGCGATTCAATTTGTTGATGATGATGATGATGATATTGTTTGTTATTGAGTCCTTTCGCCGGCAGCTATATCGAACAAATTAACCAGTTTCATCAGAATTGTATTTTGTGAGTTGGTGTGTCGCCAAAGGATAAATTTCAACTGAAGATGGTAATTCAGGCAAGAAAAGGAACAGTAGAAAATTTCCCCGGAGGAATTTTTCCTATATATGAAGTCAGTACTTATCGCTCGTATAAGCAAAGATAGCTACTGCGCTTTTTTCTGTTATCACCGAATAAAATGTTTACTAAGGCAGACATACTAATTCGATTACTTACATTGTCATTTACGCCTGAAAGTAGGCTGCATTTAGTTCATTATGCAATTAAGAAAGACGATATTGAAGCAGTAGCAATTTAGCACCACAATGGAAGTCTGAGAACTGTTCTAGAACTCTCATAATGATTTTAATTTCGTTGTCAGAAATATCTCTGAGGGAATTTGTCTCCACTTATCAAGAGCGGCGTCAGAAAGACCTCCTGACAGTATGCTTACGGTTGCCTAAGTAAACCTTTATCAACACTAATATTTCCTTGTAGAATAAGGCTGTTTTAGCTACAAAACAAATCCAATTCTGCTGACCGTTAAACGGCGAAGACGACCAATACTTATTCCACAGTCAGACAGAACGAACCATTCAATCTAAACGTTGAAAGCCAAGATTTCCGTCCTCCCCCGTCCAACTTGAAGAAATAATAGCAATATCTACACCAGGCCTGGAATATTGTTCCGAGCAGTTCGACTGATTGGAGACCCTACACTCACATCGAATCTACAACCGTTGGTGCACAGAAGACAAGTCGCTGACCTATGCTTGTTCTATAGGTACTTCCATGGTAGATGTTTCGAGGAACTCAAAGACATTATCACTCGAAATGCAACTTTTGGGCGCCCCACAAGACAGGCTGCTCATGACCATTTTGTGACCAGGTTGTGCAGAATGACGTTGTTCCGTTGTTCCATTAAGGTCGAACAATCTCTACGAGACCTTTGGTGTCAGAAATGTATTTAGACAAGTTGATGCGTTTTCATGTACCTAACTTATTCGACATTATATTCTTGAGAAAATTGTCCCAAACTCCGTATAAGCCAATACCAGTCTGTAATGCCAATCGCCGTTTCCTTGGTTTTGTCAGGAAGTACCAAGGAAACTTAATACAAGATCTGCAGGAAAATGAAAATTAGCCAAATCAGATGATGGTCGTTTTGAGCGCAAAATACTTCGTGTAATTTTCGGTCCCATTTTTGTTGAGGAGTTTAGGTGAAGGAGATTTAACAGCGAACTCTACGAGTTGTATTGTCTATCGACATTAGTCAGAAAAGTGGTCACAATCAGTCGACTAAGATGAATAGGACGTGTAGACCTTCTACCCATAATTCAAGCAAAATTTGAATTTTGCGCCATTTAATTGTACAGTGAAGCGATAAAAAAATGATAATGTGACAGCTGACAGTTTGGGGTTAGTAAACATTTTAAAAAATAATGAATGTTTGTTCAAACTAAATCATCTTCAGTGATTATGCCCATTTTCATCTTGATGGCTTCGTTAATCGACATTTGTAGCATTTGGGGTTCAGAAAACCAACGAGTAATTGTTGAGAAACAAATGCATCCACAACGCGTGACTGTTTGGTACCTACGGATCTTTGGCTGGGGGCATTATCGGACCATTCTTTTTTGCAAATGCGGCTGGTCAGGCTGTAACAATATTAATGGTGTTCATTATCGTGACATGATAGTCCAGTTTTTAGGTCCTAAATTACAAGATATGGATGTGACCAACATGTGGTTTCACCAAGACGGCGCGGCGCCATATGCCATACAGCTAGAGAAATAATTCGACATTTTTGCGATCAGAATTGGCCATCCAGATATTGCGATTTAACGCAATTGTACTTTTTTCTTTGGGGTCGTCTATGCAATCAAGCCCACAACCACCAACGCCTTGAAAGAGGAAATTGGGAGGTGCAAACTCAGCCACATTTATGCATAGAAAATTTAAATAAAAGAGTACTTACTTGCCAGCAAAGCCGTGGCGGCCATTTATCCGATGTGCTATTCCATACATAACCCCAATCTGTATACTCTATGAACCAATAAAAAATTTAAACTTTCTGATTGAAAATCTGTATTTTCTATCAAAATTACATTTTGCGTGAATTATGGGACATCCTTTAGTTCGAGTGTAAAATAGTGCTCGGACCGGAGAGTCTTCGAGTAGATAAAGTTCTCGCACAAACTTTCAGAGCGTAACTGAATATGTACAGTAAGCTAAATATCGAGCTGAGTGAGAGGCATAAATAAGCAAGACATTAAACAGAAGTGCGCTAAATTTGTGTGCCAAAATCACTTCGAAATATTTCTCTAAACGCTGTTTGGCTATCTTTTTTTTCTGGGCTTTTTCGAATATGGAATCAGTTTTAGTACTGTTTTGGATCTAAAATTGTTCCAATTTGTGCACCTTCGTTCTAGTCTATTCGTAAACAAAAATGAAACAAAACCAAGCTACAATTACTACTACCCTATTAAAGGGTTTGTATACACCTTGAATAAAATTATATGGTTATAGGTTATATTCACGGTTGTGACTTGTGAGGAGAACCATCACAAGACACTAAACATATTAGTGGACCCATCGCGATCTCTGGGAGAACCATATTTTAATAGACGGAAAAACCTACGAACTTTCCCTAAAGCATTGTATTCCCAGAAACAGAATTTAAATACTATTTAAATATCTTCGCTTGGTCGACAAGTTAGTTAGCTGTTAAAAAAGTAGTTTCCCAAAACTTTATACCGCGTACATGCTATGCCATGACATTCGCACAGTAGTGTGTATGGATGTCTTGCTCGACGCCTATATCATTGCAGAATCTACACAGATCTGTGTCCTAGTCTTTTGGCATGCTTTCTAAGAAGACACTGGCCAGACAGGATACCTATTGATATTCTCAAGTTTGCCCTGCTAAGTTTAAGAATTTCTCTAGTTCCTCTGTGGTCCATTGACCGGTGGCAAGCTATGTGGGCCAGCTTCGGGCTGCTTATTTTAGTAGCTATACTTTGATAATTTCCTAAATTGTAGAAAAAATTTAGAAATTGTCGTCTGAGAAACATAATAGCCATCTAACAGTATAAAAACTTGTCCCCATAAATTTGTATATGTCCATAAAAAAAAACTGTTTTATGCGTTACCTACTCCACATATTTCAATGAGGCTTAAAGTTATGTTATTTATCACCACGCTTTTGACTAAAATTAATATTTTGTCTGACTTTATTGCTTTTGCTCAAATAATTTTTAAATAATACAAGAAAAGATCTCTAGGTACTCAAGAGAGCCAACACATCAAACCATAACTGATTTTGTATACCCCAATTTGTCGCCACACAAAACAAATAAACAATGCACATGATTCCATTTCCCGTCGATTTATATTTTTCACAAATTTATCCTGTTTGTCTATCAACCAGACGACAAACGACTTAATAGCTGAATGAACATATCATCCAATTGCCTGCAATTTGTCCACATCCTTTGCCAAATACTTTTCCCCAAATAAACTCAAACAAAATTAAATAGAAAAAAAAAATATAGCACACAACTTACTTCCACCGAACACAATATGGGTAAACAATAGTCATGCCTTCTTGTTCGATTGATAAATTCCTTTTAATCCTGGGCAAAATTGCTGCGCTTAATACAACTGACAACTTCTACTCTGTATGCCATCAAATGCACACACAAAGTTCAGTGACATACATATCTTTGAAGGGAATTTTCTACAAAAAAAAGGGTTTTGAAAAACTTCTCTAAAGGAACTAACTATGGATCCATTCAATTTTCGTCCCGAATGTCATTTGTTTTGGGGATTTTCACCTCTTTTTTATTTACTTTGGTTTTGTTGAAGGAAAACGGATATCCTGCAAATGACTTCTCAAAACAAAAAAATGTCATTAGTTAACCGCGGTTGGGTATTTTTTTTTCTCAATGGTGTCTATGAAATTCAACCGAAAATTATGATTCTAACATTTTCCATTATTCTCTCGATATGAAAGGATATCCATGGCTAACAAAAAAAATGGTATATACACTGGAGAGAAGGCGAGCACTTTTCCCTCAAACTTTGTGAAAGCAACAAGCATTTGGATATACAAATAATATTTAAATAAGCAACGGAAATATTATCAAAAAGCTAAAATGCATATCCTTTTCGAGGCGATGACTGAGGGGGGAAGGAGGTAGTGAATTAATTTCGAAAACCGACCTTTTGGAGGTTAGCTAAACTATTTCGTATTTTGAGTCATGAATCATAATTCACCTGCAGAAACAGTAGGTAAGCTAGGCAAAAAAAGTGTTGGATGCAAAAAGGAACAAACTAATTTGGATAGTTGTTGAGGAATGTTCTGTGTGGTTGGGAAATTATTCGTAAACTCGCGTTCCCCTTCGGGGGCATTCCATTGCAGCTAAATAACAAAGTCGCTGCAACAGGCAACGCCAGGTGAATTCCACACCTAGTTGTTGATGTTACTTTCGGTGTGGGGCGTTGCGTTTTTAGTGCACAATTTCCGGCTATGAACGCAAATGGATAGGGTAGTCATTAAATTTTATTTTATTTATGAATCTTTTTGATGGTATTTGCTGAAAAGATGCGCATGAGAATGTGAGAATATTCTGAAAATGTACTTGAACCTCCGTGCTTCGAAAGTGGTGTATTCAAAATTATTCGCATACCCGTCTACTTTTGAAATCCGGTCAGCTTCCGTAGAAATTTCATCCTTAAATTAATATTCTTCTTCTTCTTTTCGACGAGGTTATGATCAGAATTATGGGGATCATAACCATCCCACTTTACTGCATCCCTACTGGTCCGCCTGTGTGGTTCGCCGATTCGACCTCAAGAAATATCGGCAGGCCTCCCTGTCTCGGATAACTTCATCAATGAGGCCGATCAAATGCTGGTGTTTTTGCATTTGTGTGATCCAGGAGTTTTTAGGCCTGCCTCTCTTTCGCGCTTGCGTTGGAACGTTGATAGCATCCTTAAATTAATTTATATACTGAAAAGTTCCGTATAAGAAAATCCTTAATTATGTATTTGTTTATCAATAGTAGGTATTAAAATATTCGTAAAACCCTGCCCGTTAAGACTAAAGAAAATAGCCCACGAAAAAGGTTTGCTTACTTGTAAGACGTTCTTTCCGAGCAATTAAGCTCAACAATTTCAGAAATATTTTATTGTTCGGTATTTACTGTACAAGATACTTTCCTAGAATTTTTTTCTTGTAGTAGTTACTATTTGAACTCACACCCTAATCAATCTAACCTAACCCTAACCTAGTATATGCTGATCTGTGTTGTGCCCATAAAATGCCCATAATTCGGATTAATTTTTCTTTCTAAAATATTTTCAATGTACAGTTTATACTGAGATTTTATTTAATTTTTGAAAATATATTTCTTTTTATGTATTTAAAATTAAGTGGGTGAGTGCAATTCGTCTCTTCGGCCTCCCTGTTGTAGCCATCAAATTTGAATATCAAAGAGTGACTTTCGATTTTTAAATATTCTAGGTAATTGCAAATTGGTTGCCCAGTTGCTTTAGCAAAATTTTGCAACTATTCTCCCGATCACCATCTTGCAGCCATTAAGACAAAATGTTACAGTCTAACTCTGTTTAAAAAAAATTCCAGAAGCCTGTAATTCGTTTAGTCGGTCTCCTGCGGCACTGCCATGCACATGCAGAGTAACTTTGATTTTAAAATATTCTGTGGGACCGCATAGCGCTACGACTTGCACTCGCGTTTGGCCTTGACAAAGTTCAACCCTGTTTTTAAAAAAATTTATGGTTTTTGCGATTCATACACTTGGCCAAACTGCTGTCATATATACGATGAACGGACCAGCATTGATTTTGATTAATATTATGGTTGTAATTGGGTCGTTCGGTCGCCTAGTTGCGTTGCGATTTTTCAAATATTTTGGGCAATAGCAATTCGTTCGCTTGTTGGCCCAGTTGCTTTTATAAAATTGCCGTGATTCAGAGTAATTTTGTCCTTAAAATGCAAATGCACTGCGTGTCAACTATTCGGTCGCTCGGTAACTTTGTCGATCTCTTAATTTCATTTAATTTTAATTTTACAGTGTACCTGGTTTTTAAACAAAATATCTTAGGTGACTTCATCTCTGTCGCTCGGTCGACAAGTTGCAGCTTTAAATTTCACTTTATGCAGAGCAGCATTATTATCAAATATTCTGGGTGATTGCAATTTGGTTGCAATTTATTTTGGTGTGTCTATGAAATTTCCATAATTCAAGGTAGGTGCCTTTAATTCGGTCGCCAGCTCTCTTGGTACATTGTCTTTCAAATATTTTATTTAACCACATTTTTGTCGCTCAGCCTTGCCGTCATAAATTTTCCACCATACAGAGTGTCTATTGAAAATGTTATGATTTATGACCGATTTCATTTCAGTTGCCAATGCCAACTGTTACAATGATACAGTGTGGCGTTTTTTTAATAATATAATTGATACAGCTGATTTTTCTTTAATACTCTATGTATTCTCGGTTGCCTGGTTGCCCAGTTACTGTCACGAACCATCCATGGGCGATGATACAGAGTAACTTAGATTTTTCAAAATATTCTATCCGTGTCGTTGTAATTCAGTCTACTGTCATAAAAAATCTTCCTTTCCAACTGTAATTAAGTTACTCGGTTGCCCAGTTGCTGATATGAAATTCACATGATACAGAACAATTTTTACATTTTATGGGCAAGTCGTCTGTAGCTTTGTTTTGAAAGTAGTCAATTAGATTACTCACTTGCTAAATTGCGGCTATGATACGCCATGGCACAGAGTACCTAACATTTTTTTAAAAATCTTTTGGTGTACCCAATTGCAATTGGGTTGCCTCACGTCAAAATGAATGGATTTTTCTCAGTATAATTGCAGTTCAGTTACCCAGTTCCTAGCATAATTTCTCTCATACACAGAGTAACCTTATATTTCAAAATATTCTGGTTACCTACCTAGTAGCCCATGGACTCGTAGACATTGCACATTTTCAGCAATTAAGAAACGTCCATGTTGTACAAAACTTTATAAGTATAGATACTTACCACTAAATACGCTCAATTTGCGCATCCTCTACCACCCGCTTTAATCCTCCTTATCTTCCTTATTTCCTGTTTTTTTTTTTTTTTTTTTTTGCGTTTCGTGTATAAGTCATTGCCATGTAATAAAATAAAAAACTTTAATTTGTTTCCGCACTTAACCACTCAAGTGCTGGTGTACTTTTAAATTTGCACTAAACACGCGCTTAAAACAGCAGCATATGGTGGTTGGTGGGTCCTTTCGAAAGCGCACACTATGACTATATACACTCCTTAAGAGCATTTCCATTCGAAAATTTCTCTCCATTGCAAGGATGTCTGTGGTGGGTGTGAAATTTCATTAAACCCCCACATTTCTTAAACGCTATACGACTTGGCACAGACACAAGGATATTTATTGCACTTACACGCAAACTAAGTTATAGTTTCTTCCAACTAGCTACAGCTACACCCTTCTGCTACTGATGTAAGTAATTCAGAGAACAATCACAATTGAATAGCGCCAATTAGATACATTTTGCATTTTACAACCCATGTCCTCCTGGGTTCGTCAAGCCAACAAATAATTAGCATTCGAATTTATTTAAATCTATTCGCATATTTCTCCCTCTCTTTTAGAATATTATATCCCGTCACTGTCGTTCATTTGCGTTTGTCATATAGTTCTTCTTCGCATAAAAATCATCATCGTATAGTCGTACCAGAAAAGTTTTGCCTCCTCAGGCGAAAAGTTTTATGCATTCGCTATGCTAGCAAACAGACGAGGATATCGTGCTCATAGGAGTGTGAAGAAAATCCTTCGCAAATCCCCACATTAATGTGATTACCTATCGCGATGAATTATTACATTCTCAATGCAAATGCGAGGCAATTCGAAGAGAAGGCGAAAATTCGCCCTCCCGCCAAATACTGCTTTACGATAATTCCCTAGTAGAACCCTCTGTCTGCCTTATGAATCCAGCAGCAGAACACACTCGTACATTTGTCACAATTCGACAATAACTTTCTGCATTCCATTTGATTGGGTAAAGAGGAGAAGCTTTTCCACTGCAACGAATGAACGAACGCATAAAAAGGGCGACGACGCGACGTCCCTCCTATCAGCGTGAATTTCATCGGCTACGGGTTTGGGTTATCCTGAATCCTGATGATGACAAAACTTTTTGATCACAGTCACAATTTTTTTTTTTTTTTTTTCAATTAGAATTCCTTCCAATTTGATTGAGAATCCGAAAGGAGTAAACAGAGGATGCAAAAAAAAAATCAAGATATCATAACCCTCTAAAACTTTTGTCAAAAGTCAACAGAAGCTGATAAGGAAATTCTTTGAAATTTATCAAGGATCAGCGAGATTTTTTGTCACATTTTAGTGCTGAAATTTTTTTTAGTGGCAGATGTAAAAGTCGACAACCAAAACGTTTACTTCCTATGCTCGCACTTTGTCTGATGATGTTGATGAGTTATTGTGTGGAAAAAAAATGCGAATTTGTAGAAACTTCTCGGTACATCCTTATCTGACAGTAGGGGACTTACAACTGAAAGATTTGAAACACCCGCCGCAGGACTCATGTGCACAATTTATCATTCCAAAAAAGAACACAGACGATTGCAACGTACATGCGATTCAGACGGACAATTTGATTCAATGAAATGGATTCGTGCTGCTTCAAGGATACAACAACTGACTGCTGTCGGGTGTGCATTATCATTTCTCTTGCAATCCCCCCAAAAAAAAAAAATGCAAATGGTGCATAGCATGTATGCTTTCGATGGAGTGAAAAAGAAACAGAACTGTTCGTATGCATGCATGAGAAGTTTAGTATCTGTTATCGGAAGTAAGACGTTAGCTAACGTGATGGATTGGAGATGTGTTGTTTTTTTATCTTTTATATGCAACTTGTGTACATTTTTGCGAAGAGCTTGCAATTTCTGGTAAATGGTCATTCAAGCGATGAGTAATGTATTTGTGTCGAATGAAGTATGACAAAGTTTCAGGACCAGAGAAAATCTGACGAGTGCGCGGCTGCATTTGAAAATGGTTCAATTAGTTTAGAGGTTCAAATGGTATCAAAATCAGCAGTAAAAAATAAAAAAATTACCAGACCATGTTCGGTCCAAAACCCAGCTTCTTGGAAACATTTTTGCGTAAGTCGACTTGTTAGCGTACCGATGGTATTATATTTTTGCTCTGGCTATCTCCAACGGACTTATCGTTTTAGCTATTTGGCATGAATTTAGCTTCCATTGGTAGGTGTGTAGAGATAAAGATTATATCCTCACTTACGACCATGAAACAAGTACATTAGTGACAGTGTTGTACATACAAACTAAATTAAATTTTCAGGCAACGGACGCTATCAACGAGCAAATCTTTCGCCAAAAATTAAGTTTTCCTGTTATCCAAATCCAGGGACACTCAGTGAGCAGGCTTTTTAGAAAAGCACATGAGCCTGTTGGGCAGCTTTTTTTATGCAACTATGGTATTCTGAAGCAAAGCAAATTCTTCCAACTTCCCGTTGGAAGTACTTCATCCATGAGGGCATGTCACGTTCCAGAAAGACAATATTATTTAAGAACAAATCGAGTATTTGTTGGTATACCCACCAGCTTGAAGGTTACTCAACCTGTTCTTAATTTTGTTTGTGGCATTTTATTCAAAAATAAGCACAAACCCCTGTTGAATGTTATTGAAGTTTTTATACGAATTTTAATCAAAATTTGATTCAACAGAGTTGCCAAAATATCAACGATATTTAATGACATAAATCCTTCCTTACATATAATAATTTTATTTATATTTGTATGTGTTTGTATGTGGCATTATTGTCTAATGGTATCACGTACAAAATACTTACCCGATCGGCATACATTTTCAAGCGTAACATAGAACTTAATGGAGCAGTATTTAGTTTTTATTTCATCGCAATCGGTGGACTCATGGAGGAAAAATACGAACTTTTTCTGGAAGATGTAAATTGAATATAATCCCCAATTATTGCATTACTGCATTTTATCTCCTACTTCTCCATCTTTACGGATTTTCCCAATTTTTCATAAATACGCAGATATTGGCCCAATTTTAATCTGACAGCAGCATAATGTTTAGTTATGAACGACGAACTAGTTAAATGTGTCCTCCATTGTGACAACCGAATACAGTATAGAATATTGCGTGAAGATTCTTCTTTCTCTGGGCATTCCTCGCCAGAACCACGGCGATAATCACCGAACATTGGCCAATTGGAGACCGTACGACCAAACGAGGTATCCCATACAACCCTCACTGCCACAGTTGTGGGAATACAATTGAGAAAATTTCCTGTGCAAATGTCCGGCACTATCAAGAGCCATATTGAGCGCACTGAACCAACCATTCTTTGAAGCCCTTAGCGATATCTCAGGTAAAGGGATACAATCAGACTGTACCACATATTCTCAACAATCATCACAAAGCAGGTTACACGAGACGTGGTAACGAAAAGGCGCTACTTGGGTTCATGCTGAGCCGCCACCTATACCTAACTACCTAACCTATGGGCATTCAGAGAAAAGTGCTGAGGCATCATGTCCAGTAAGTAGAAGTATTTGCGATATCCTTCATGATCGTCAGGAATTCTAAATTACTTTTGAACCTTAGCCTGTTATCGAACGTCACGACAATAGGATTTTTGACTTTATTTTGATGATTGTTGATGTATTCTCAGCTTTTCTTCTAGTTATAAGGACGGCCTACATTTTTTTTCAATCTAGTTTTATACCAGAAGTTGCTAGCCAATTTTGTTACCCATTATTGCATTATTTGTATAAATGATTCGCTATAGAATTACCCTTTGCCAAGTTAATCGCAGTTGTTACATCTAGTGTCAATGCTGCGCAGTATTTTTTTTAATCCAAGTCGCCATCTTTCACCTAGAAAGAGTATGGCTGCGAATTGCTTCTGGGGGTTTTTTTACATGCAAACTGAAGATCGCAGTGGCTCAGTAATCAGTGGTTAATGTGCTAGAAATTAAGAAAAATCTCTCATGTTCGGTTTCAGGAAAACCACAAATTACATCTTAAATTGTTGTCCACTGCGCCACCTCTCGCGAACATCTCACAAACATCATTTATTTAACAGTCCTGGAAAAGCTTCTTAAATCCAACACGGTAGGTGTATTCAATTCGTCCTAAAAAATAAAAGCGGATGGTTGTGAGAAAATATATCTAAGTAGGTCGACTTACGGACATGTTGCGCTCTTATTTATTTATTTTTAACTGCGATGGTCAGATAATTTTTTCACTGTTACCGCTAGATGTTGTGCTCCATGATGGAGACAGATTGGTGGATATTATGACGCTCCTGCGATTTTGTTTTTGTTGTTAAATCAGTAGATCAGTATCACAGTATGCTGTAATCACTTTTGCTGTATGATGTAGCCATTTTTGTTTTGCTGCTTGTATCTGGTCTTTTTAGCATACTTTGGTGGAAATTGATGTTTCTTTGGCCTTCTACAAGGTTGATTTCGTATTTATTGGCTTTTCAATTACCTTGAATAGTATGGAAAGGAACTCTTTCGGACAGTAGTTTTGCGATAAGCATTTGCTTCCTTTTTTGGAAATCTTGTTGAACGCTATCTTCCAGTAAGAGTAAAAGGTCTTATTTTGCATGGTTCACATAGTAGGTTAGGTATCGGTGAAAGTTCTGGTTTTTATTACCTACTATGGTTAGAATTTCATAGGGTAGGTACAGTTTTTCAAGAATGCGTTGAATTGTTCTCGAAGTTTGACATCCAAGATATCAATGATTGGCCCTTGGCCTAATTTTCGACTCCAGGTGGGCAGAACAATGTTATTCCTAGTGTAATAGTTCCTCAAATAAAAGGATCTGGCTATTCCTATCGAATGCTCTAAAACCTTCACAATTAAATTTCATTAAGTTTTCAAAAGTACAGAGCTCCTGCTTCGAATTATACAGAAATTGAACGTTCATATTATTTTTATAAAACTATTAACCCTCCGTCCAATAAACAGGAAAACCAACTCTCTCTATATACAAACCATTTGAATTGAATCTTTATTGTTGGACGTGCAACAAAGAAATACCCTATTCGCCTTCACAGAATCATCAACTACGTGACTACTGTCTTAGCAAAGAATATAGGTTCATGTTCTATGAACCCACGACAAAACGAACAATAAATTACAAGAAATTTTGAAATGGAAAAGAGATATGACAAAAATTAAAACATCTCTCCGGAGATCAAAGGATAATATCAACGGTGCGATGAAAGTTTTCCAACCACCCACATGTTCCATGAAGTTAATTGAAAACTGACCGAGGAAGAAACTTTAAAAAATAATTGAATTCCTTGCTTCACTGTTTGGATGTCAAGAGAATTCATCCTGCATATCCTGCATTATTTTCGTCAATTTTAATTAACCAATTGCGTGGAACCCTCCAAACTTATTTGTGTCTGCACAAGCAGCAGCTACAAAAATGACGACAGTGACAACTGACCGATGAGGAAACGATACCACATCCTGCTGTGCCAATCACCTCCTGCAAGTGACACTGAACTGAAATCTCATACTTTGCTTTGAACTCGTCGTCGTGTCCTGTTGAGTCGTCGTCGATGTCGTTATCATGTCTCTTCTCATCTCCGTATATACGTCTCTGCGCGAAAAAACCACAAGAAAAATCATTTTCGCAAAAAAAAAAAAGAACGAAAATGTTATCAATTTAAAATTGCTCGTATAATATCCTTAAATGTGAACTCTTAGCTAGAGACGTCGCGTCGCATAGTGAATTGAAAGACTGGGTCGTAGGACGTAGAGGTATCCAGCTCGGAACCAAGAAAGTACATCTGAGGAGACTAATATAACTGTGTGTAATGATTTTTGCTTTTTGTGCTATAGCGCGCGAACAAAAAAAAGTAGTAGATATCCTCTTTTAGTCACGGAGTATCTATTTACCAGTTTTTTTTTTGCGTTTGTATTTTGTTTCTATACATTTAGAGAGTCATTGTGTGTGTGTGTGTTTTTTTTTTTTCTTCGTTTTGTCTTCGTCGTCACCGCGCTTTGTCGTCCTTATTGCGATAGAAGGGGGGAAAAATTAATTTTGTCGGAAAATGGAAAATGTTGTGATCTCTTATCGTTGCGAGTGAATGGGTACACGTTTCCAAACTGTTACCGCTGGGAAATCAACTTTTTTTTTTGTTCTTTATGAGGATTGACAAAATATAATTTTTTGCGCTTTCTTCTCTCGCTCAGTTAGCGACGATGATGAGAGATTTCCATCTTAAAGAAGAACTAACGGGGTTGAGTAAACATTTTTTTTTCTGTAAGTCTCTAGCCAATATTGTAGCGGGCGAAAATAATTCAATTTAAGAGAATTTAATATAATTTTAGCCTAAAACACATTTTTATATTATTGTCCTTTTTTTTCTCATTGCAGGTATGTTGAAGCAAATTTCATCTCATCTTAGCTATGAGTATAATAATATTATATGAACAATTTGAGAGGTAATACTTTACAATTTTTAAGCGATTTAAAAATAAATTGAAATATCTAATGCTGATCCACTTTGTGGGAAGTAGAACTAAATTGATCGTAATGGAAACGTGTACCTACTTGACACGTGGATACTCAGGTCTAAATTGGTCCATTCGAAAGGTTTTTTATTTATAGGCTTGTTTTTCAAATTTACAACGCGTTTTTCAGCGGCAACCAATTTGACAGGTGAATTTTGTTGCCATAGACATTATGATGCCCGGATTCATTCCTACACTAAAAAAAAAAACGAGCTGAAATCAAGTATATCAGTGCTAATTCAAGCCTATTCGTGGACGGAAGTATGGTAAACCCGGAAAATCGTATCCGAAGTACAAAAATCGTATTTTGAGCTCATTTTTAATTAGCTTAAAAATTTCAATCTAATACTGTTTCACAATGTGGGCGCAGTAGCGCAGTGGTTAGTGTGCTGAACTACTGTGCGAGGGATCGCAGGTTCGATCCCCGGAAAAACACAAATTACATCTTAGGTTTTTTCTACTGCGCCACTATATCCCAAAAGAGTCTTATTCACATTTTAATTCGAATGTTATTAAGAAAACATAAGGGAACGTTTTTTTCACTATTAGTTTTGGTAGAGAATCTGATCTGTAGCATAACCTATATATATCCTTCTCCCTGTCTTAAGAAACATTTCAAAAAAGTTTCAATGGATTCTGCTGAAGGTAGCATATAGAGTTTTATTATAAATCATGAACAGTTTTCTAGGAGTAATTTCGTTGATTTCATCCAAGCATCGGCCAAGGTAGTACCTATAGAATAGAATAGGCAAAGGCATAGGTCAGCAACTATTGTCTTCTGTGCGACAGCGGTTGTAATTTTGATGTTTTTCTATTTAAACCAGTAAGACAATTATCTTCGACTATGCCGAAGCTCAAATACCCGGTACTATATTATTGTAAAATAAAAAAAATATTTTAGTATTAAAAAATTATATATTTGTATGGGAGGTATGGGTACTTTTTATTCGATCAAGCTCCTTTTTTGTCAAAAAATTTTAAATATTATTAAAACAATACGTGCAAAGTTTAAACTTGCTATCTTTACTGTAGCTATTTAAATTTAATTTTTAACATAAAAAGCTATATAAATCTGATATTTTTGTATGGGAGGTAGTAGTAGTTTTCATCCGATCTTGCTCATCTTCGAACTTAGCCTCAGTCTAAGTGGATAAAAGCTTACGTACCAAATTTCAAGTCGATAGCTCTTAAATTACGGCCGTAACCGTGCGGAAAGACAGACGGACAGACAGACGGACATCGCTAGATCGACTAAGAAAGTGATGCTGATCAATAATATATATAGTTTGTCATACCTACAACGCCTCCTTATGGGCGTTACAAATGGAATGACAAAGTGAATATACCCTCACCACAGTGTGGTACCGGGTATAAAAAGGGGGCTCTATATCCTGGAGAATTCAGACCAATCCCGGTCCATTGTCTCCTATTAGTCGAACCGATTGTTTCTGTATTCTGTCCGATAGGGTAGCCGAATATTCAGAGGCCTGGGCCCTGTTTCATAAAAATTGACAATTGCGACAGGTGACAGGTGACACTTTGTAAACTGACAATCGGACAATTGTCAAATTTCTGTATCATAAATAATTAGACAATTTTGTAGAATTGTCGGAAAATAGCCGACAATTGTTATGTTTTGGTTTCATAAAAAAATTATCATGTCAATGAATTGTCAGGAATTTTTCGAGAATTGTCATGAATTCTCTGACCAATTTGTACTGACAATTTTTTTATGGGACAGATAAAATTACAATTGACAATTTTGTCAGTATGTAATTGACAATTCCAACAGGCGTTTGAGTTTCGGTCAAGTGTTGATAGTGAAGTGACAAGTATGATTTAAAATGCTAAATATAATAAGCATATAATAAGCATTCTTCAAGCCGAAGTGATATAGAATCTTAAATCGAATTTCGTGGAGTGCGCACTCGACACTTTAAAGAAAGAATAAATAACAATATTTTATTGCATTAAGTGATTTCAAATTTAATGTTCAATGTTTATGAAATAGGGCCCTGGTCTTACCTCTGCCTTATAAAGTGATAATAGTTGATTAGGTATGATGGTCTGAAGTAAATTTTTGCTCACAATAGGTAAAAGCACTTTGGGCACACTGAACTGGCGAAAGAGAGCTTTTACACGGCATGTAGCCATTTGGACTATTCGCTACATACGTATGTGGCTCGCTACATGCCGTGTACTAGCACCTTTACATATGGAGCCATTCACTTACACCATGTTTGGTCCATTGCGATACTACTACTCGTAGTTTGTCTTCTGGTTTAATTTCCGTATTTTGTTGATATCCGTTTCGGCAGTATCCGCAAGCTCCCCAAAAAAGTACTCTCTTAGATTTTGCTTTCTAATCGAGGATACCCCCGGGCAAGTACATAGTAGGTGGAATGGTGTTTTCTTATCATCTATACAACTGTCTGACAAAAATCATTAGCGGTGCAGTGACTCCAAGGCTTACAGTGTGTATTCCTAGTACAAGGTGAAAATGAACTGTAGTCCATTCTGCAGGTCATCGCATTGGCAGTCAATGATGTCATTACAATGATGAATATTATACTAGTATAACCAGTACCTTGTACCCTAAGTTGTTAAGAGTATCTCGCTCTCTGAGTTGTAAATCTAATTTGATAGCTAATTACATTTTTTTGCATACGATGTGGATTGGACATTGGACCGTATGAAGTCACGCAGGGCTAAAATTTGTTTATTTTTTTTTACTTATTTATTTAAACTAACTTTCATAAAGAAAATAAAATTCCAATTAAATCAACCCCGTCATATATGTATATCTATATATATGTATGCATAGGCACCTACCTAGACAAGTCAATTTAAAACTCATCTAAAACCACATAAAATTAATTTAACATAAATGAACAACACCAAACCAAAAAAAAAAAAAACAAAAAAATCATGATGTTAGACATTCAATGGACCGATTTTAATATTTTCCATCTCTCCCCATTCAAACGTCCATAAGAATATATTTTACCTATAATCCAAAAAGGCGGCAATTTAAAATGTATAGAAAAAATGATTCCCTTTGAATTTTAATCCTTTCCTCGTGGCGTTTCTTTTCAACAAAAGCTCTCAGAAAAATACTCCCGATTACGGTCTAGACATTTGCTATTATTTGTCCAAACTTGGACCGTACTAACCATCAGTTGGAATAAAAATCCCTTCATTGGACATGGACACTAACGTAAAAGGAAAATTTACAAAAATAATATAAAAATAATTTTCATTCCCCCTATACTTACCCAAAAAAAAAAAAAAATACTAATTTAAGCAATGAATTCTCTTTAATTGTGGTAAACACTTTAAAACTCTTCCAAATGATAAGCGGATATACGCGGGCAAACATCGTCATGGGAATAACATTCTCATTCTCATTAAAATCAAAAAGGAACGAAATTAGCAAGAAAAGAGATTTTCGAAGGAAAGCACTTGCATAATAGATGCCATATGGCGTTCATGCTCCAATTGCCTAAGATATTTCCTAATTCACTTCGTCTTTTTAAAGGTTTTTCAGTATGGCTGGGTTTCGTAATTTATGCGCGCATATCCTTTTATAGAAGGATTTGCCTGGTGGGTAGCATACCGTACTGTGGAGGTTGAGCATTTCATTGAATCGAGGATGAGTTAAATTCCTTTTTCTGTAGATTTCAATCGTTTGAGATCTGAAAAGGTATATTCTTCTGGAAATAACAGGTGATAGGGTGTGGATTGGATAGGTATAAGTATGTTATTTTTTTTAGTAAGTATGGAGCAGTAGCGTTTTGATGTTTTGCTTTTAAGCTGAATTTTGCCAAACCAAAGTCTGCTATTATTCAAATTTTTTGAGCTGACCAAAATAAACAGAGTCTTAGGTACCTCCATTTTGGGAGTGGTCGGGGCTTTTGATTGTAAGAAATATTTGTCTTTTCATTGAAGGACCTTATTTTGTAATCGGCAGACTTTTATGTTATCACACAATTTTCTGGAAACAAAATTCTCAATGAATTTTCCATGGAACTGCGGGTTACTTCAGTTTTAAAGACGCCTTGGTAGCTATTTTCATGAGACGAATATAAATGTATCCGCTGAACATGTATCCGCTTTTGTTTCACTTAAATTTGAGTACATTATTTGTTTTGCGTTTTGATAATAAAATGTTGCTATCAATTGTGCCATTTTGCGTTCATATTTCGAGTTATGTAACTATTTCCTGCTTTGAAACGGTTCAGCGATGTATCTGCTGGCGACACCTGGCGGGAAAATCGTATTTCACTCTCAGAAGACTGCTTATCAAATTATTGGGATTATTATGCTCCATCTATAGGAACGGCATTCATAGGCACCACAAGCGCTCTTCGGTAACGCCTTCAGACGCCCACAGAGTCTTTGCACCTATTACCCTTAGACCTTCATATCACAAACATCACAATACATAGCGCGATCAGACTCAGAGAGTCGGGGGGCTGGTATGAGAGACCTTACGGACATAGCAATATTCTGCTTTCTTTATCAAGAGAGCTAGTACCACCCTCAACGGATTACATTACCTCCAGATTAATTTTCAAAAAACACTTTGAAGTAGAATTCCCTTCAAGATTAGACTGGCAGGACGGACGGGTGAACACGGACCCGAACTTAACATTCTACACGGATGGTTCAAAAATGGAGTAGGTGCGGGTGTATTTTCGAAGACTCCTTCAGGCTCCCGGACTCAGCCAGTGTGTCCTTGCTATATCCGTGAAGCCTGTCGCCTAATCAAACTACACACGGACATAGTTCCGAGACAATAGATAGACATACTCATTGACAGACAATCTGCGATCAAAGCAATCGCCTCAGTCAATATAACCTCAAAATTAGTATTAGAATGTCGAGAGGAGCTGGCCTTGCTTGATCAGTTCAGGACTACCCTGATCTGGGTTCCAGGCCACAGCAACGTTTATGGAAACGAACAGGCTGACGAGCTGGCCAGACGAAGTTCAAGTCTCCTCTGCTCACTTGCGGAATCGGTGCACATCGGTTAAGGAGCAGCCAAAGCAAACATTTCCGAAGTATCCCTATTGAAAGCCAATCTCAGATGGAATAGGCTAACAAATTGCATCATATCCAGAAGGATGTGGCCAAATTATAGTAGGGAAAAAACTGCCACCTCCTGAGTAAAACACGTAAAGATATAGCCAGGATAACCGCGATATCCACAGGCCACTGGCCTGTAGCCATCCCACATAATACACACTGTCGAAGAATAGCATCAAAGAACTTACAACCTTTTTGAATTCCATATGTTGGATATAGACTCTCCACTTCGATAAACTCTAACAACCAGGTCAAATGAGTTGTGATGGTAACAAAACGGCACTTAGTGCTACTTGGGTTTTCAGATAAACCGCCACACCTACCTATCTACCCATGCTCCATCTAGCAATATGAACTTGGAAAATCTATTTTTTTTTTAGATTTCATCATCTTTTACACAACTTGGTGTAATGCAAACCACTCCTTTCCCTTGAATACAAGGAGCGAACAAATCAAGCATCGTAACAGAAGCATTCGAGTGAATTAAAAATTGAATACATCTATGATGACGATGTCGGCAACTGGATACAAATGATGAAACTCTCACAATAATGATGACAAGGTGGTGATGCGAACACTCGTCTGTTCATTTAAAATGCATAATTATTATCATTGTTCCAACACAGGATAGCTCACATGGCGTACACTTAATACACACACAACATGACAGTCCCGCCGAGTACACTGCACCAGACTCCTCCATTGTAGCGAGTGTATTTGCATTGTGATATCCTTGAAGGAGCACTGATAAATTATTATTAATGCTTTTGACAGAATGTGTACATTTAAGTAAACGTACTCGTATACTAGTGCAGCGGCTGCAAAAAAAAAAAAAATACACACACAGAACCCATCATCATCATCATCATCATCATCACTCAGAATGACTTTGCAAACATCAGCGGACATCCATTCGAACTCATATCCATCCATACGTATGTCGTATAGCATCTAAGGAGCATTATAGTGAATAGAGTGCTGCCAAAAGCATTTGTTGTTCGGCTGCAACAGCAACTACTTTCTGAAAAAGGATACACACTGTTCAATGTCTGGCAAATTATCCGAAGCAATCATCTCTTCCGTTTGCCTTTGTTCCGTTTTCTACGAGAGCGAGAAGCTCGTGTCAAACAGACTATGACACGAAATGATGATCATCCCTCATTTTTTGCAATATATTTTTTTTTTAACCCACCCACTCTCTTTCTCAGACTTTATTGAAAGGATGTGCATATGAGTTCGCTGCACTCAATGGACCAATGAAAATATATATTTTTATCGAACTCAATTTTCTGAAATCGTAGTCGTTTGGAGATCCGTAGAACCGTAGGAAGACGACCATCAAAGTAATTCTTTAAGTTTTCAAACAAATCTATGTGCTTTTATTAAAGCGACAGATACGTCGAAGGATAAAGATGGATTCGACTCATTCTCATCAGAAGAAGCGGAAATATCCGGTTACTAATAGGGGTTCTTTCTATGTGTGTGGTTTCTGATACACTTTCTTCCATGCATCGTACGTGGGTTATGATCCAGTTAGATGAGTGCATTGTTAAAATTTAACATCCTTCTTCCTTTGGAGTATTAAGTTTCATTGAGATTTTAAACATACTTCGGAAGATGTTATGATCATAATGTACCTACTACTGTTACCGCCATCATCGATGGACTGGCCTGGGTATTGCTTGGGAAAAAGTTGGATTTTTGTGGAAAACATATTCAAAAAACATGTGATGTATTATGTATGCACAGCACATTGCACATCCTTCAAACAAGAGGTTAACTTTCAAATCGTTTTATCTGTTTTTCCATCAAATGACAATAAATATGTCTGAAGTTGCTATATACAATATACTTTTGTTTTTATCAGGACATACAGACCAGACATGTATCCGCTGCAGTGCCATCTTGCGACTAATGTGGACTTAAGGAAGACATTGCGATTGCTTAGTTTTTTATTAAATTCCATTCTGCCCTTGTTGGTATTCAACATTGAATATTTCTATTGTAACAGGTGGTTAGTGCCCCATCGATTAGTGAAATAACTGAACTTGCCAGTTTGGAAAATGTTGTGATAATTTTATACTGACTAAGATACCCCAGTGGCCAAAATTTGACCGCATTTTCGGGAAAAGCCAAACTTTTACGGATTAGAGTCGGTTAATTTCTTGTATTTGAGATTATATCCTTTCTGAATAATATTAGTATTGAATTTCACTCTCATTAGAAGTTAATAACCTCATTGATGAGTTCGTATCATAATCATTTATATTCTGGGCATGTTTCATCAATAATTGCCCGCGTCCGCTATTCTGAGGGATTTCTTAAAGATTTAGCATGGTTACCATAAATATTCTATGGTTTGCTATACCAGTGCTGCTTAAGTTTCGGGTAGGTCTATTTCAATCGTGCAAAAAATAAACACGAGTGGCTGCGAGAATGTTGACCTTTACCAGACGATTTTTGCATAATTTCATAATTTTGTGGACCGTCTTTTATTATGCGATTTGACACAATTGGGGAATTTTTTTTTATTATTTGGCGACACAGAAAAAATTGTGTAAATTAAAATGTTCCTTCTTTTTTTTTCGATTTGTAGACTCAATTTACTACTTTCTTTTTGAAGATGTTGCTAAGCAGAGTGCAACATCGAAATTAAAATTGCCGTGTTGCAAAAAAATCAGAAAAAAACAAATTGTGTTTGCTCCATTTTCTGATGTCAATTTTGTTCCTAGGTCTATCTTAAGAACTAATTGACGTAGAAGGCTGAAATTTGCACACAACATCAGGTTAAACGAGAATTACCAATGGTAACAATAAATCTGCTGGTTTTGGAATAATTCTTAATTTGGTAAAAAAAATATTTTCATTCGCACTAAAAACAGTTTATTTCTTGATTTACAAACAATACGTAGGTATATACTAATTTTATGAAGATCACGATGTTCGTAGTTATGTATCTGCAGAAGGCTATTTTGCCGAAATGTTAATATTTTAGAAGATATTTAGAAAAATTCATCACATTATTGGTTGATGGTGCTCTCGGTTTGGCCGCGGTCCAATTTTATTTTCTCATGGGTGCTCTTTGTATTTGTATTATTGCTAGTTGGGTGGAGCCGGTGGATTTTACAAAGAAATTTCTTGCTCGTGTTTGTAGGGGGTAGGTCAGCCGAGTAATTTAGTGTGTATTGTAAGGATTCCGAGCGAATCTTCATTAAAACAACGTCAATCAGCTTTAAATTATAACATTCTTTATTAACTATAAATTACTTTAAACTAAAACGCGTCCACATAAGCAACATGCTTTCATCAGTTCTTTATTAATATCACTCATCATCCTCCTCTCGTCAACGCGGCCACTCTTCAACTGCCACTGTCACTGTGCACTTATCTGCTGCAGGCATTCATAGTAGCGAAACATGTTTTTGCTTGTCAACTACTACTACATACTACACACACTACTGATACATTGGGTTTCTTAGTATTTGAACCGCTACAGTATGTAGGTATGCAATTATTATAATTTTGTATCGAAAATCGAAGTAGGTATAGATCTACATTAAAACTGACGAGTGACGATGAAGGCGTTCTTAACTATGCATGTACTGTACCTATATGAACTAACAGATGATGTAAATGTAATGTACAGTACTACGTACGTACGGAACCTTCGGTGCGCGAGTGACTCGCACTTGGCCTTTTTTTTTAATACTTTTTATTAATTTACAAAAAATGAAGATTGACAGTCTATTTTCGGTTAAAAAATGGTCACAATAATTATGAACAAATTTATTTAAATAATAATTCTGATGACATTACTTACCATTAACGTCTTAGCCTCAATAATTTTATTATCATCTTTGCATCCGTGTAGGGCATAGATATTCGCTTGCAATAATTGCATACTTCAAAGAGAGGGAAATAGAGAAGAGACTGATACGTAAAGCTAATTGAGATTATTTTTCCAAAAGTGAGCAGCTGCAGAAATCTTAAAATGAAAAAAAAAAGAAGTTTCTAGTTCTTCTTCTCCTCAAAATTTGTTCATCATAGCAATTAGGACTTAGGATACTTAATATGTTCCTCGTTTCATTAGAAGTACCTATGTCGAATTTATATTCATACGACTGGACTACATCAATACGTCCAAATAGGGAATGGAAAGCAATATCAAACTTTAGCATAATTCATCATTCAAATCACTGAATCCGTTTCTTTGGTATTTGGGTCTATAATTTAATTATGCTACTGAAAGTTGTAAGGTACAAGGGAGTTAAATTTTATTTTTCTTCCCTGTTTAAGTTTAAAAAAAATCGTACAATTTCAATTATTTATTTTATTTTTTTATTCATTAATTTTCAAATCCCATTCTCTTCGTTATAAAAGCGTCACGGGTGTGAGATGAAGCATGGTTAGCACTCAAGCATAAAATTATTATTTATTTAACTAGCATTTATCAGGGGCTTAGTTTCCATTACAGAAATATGTAGGTATCTAGTGTGCTTAGCTAGGCGCTATATACTGGATCCCCCTTTTCTATCGCTATAACTCTGGCATCAAGAAAAATTTCCAAAATCTAAGAAATTTGTTCTTTTCATTTCTTATATAGAGTACACAAACCGATTTTGAAATCGAACAGATGAAAAATAATAACAATTTCCCCATACAAACCCAAATGGGTGTCAAACCCACATAAACTCTTTTGGAGTTCGAATTTCCCCTAATCGCTTTAAAAACGAGCACTTAGCCATAAAAGGAAATTCGTTTCAATATATCATCTTACTAGCCCTTGCTGTTTTGGCTCTTTGATGATCACCAATAGCCGTGTTTTATTATGCCCATGATCTGAACCGGATCAGATCAGTATAATAAAACAAACCAGGATCATTTTGACAATTGACAGTGGCTTACAAATTTTATGCGAGAAACGGCTTGGTTTGATTGGTTATTGGGTTGTCAATATTTTGTAAGAAACTTTATTTGTATACACGAATAAAATTATTCGCCTAGAAGTATACTATCATACTATCTATTTGGATAATAGAAAACGATCCAGATAGAAAGTTGGATCACGTGTTGTTGTTGCGAATTAGTGCTAATTTTTGATCTGGTTCAGATCACGGGCATAATAAAATACGGCTAATATAGCCAATCAGTCAAACTGTTTTATATGATAATCAAATTGTCTTAAATATGACACTAGGCGTATTTTTTTTTACATTTTTCTTATACTCACTTTTCGATTCTCAAAAAAACATCCCGAACTCACTTTCAACTCACTTTATTTTTATTTGAAAGTTGGTTCGCCTTTGCACCATGTTTTGCCTCTTGACAGTAGTTGGAAAAGGGTAGCTATGTTCGAAAAATTGATACTCATTGAAGAAACTGAAAACCTTAAATTCGTCAACTTAAACCGAATGAACTGTATTTCTAGGAACTGAGAAACGTTTCTATTTTTCTTTGGATGGGGCAAAATTAGGCTTTACAAGAATTTGGTAGGTAGGTACCTAACTACATAATTTGTTCTATAAAGTAATCTCATATAAATTTACATTGCAGACTTCTGGGCGCTCGATCATAACATTGCATTTCCAATGCACTATTTTTTCCATTGCATACTTTCAGTTGTGTAGTTAAAGATACACGAACAATTTTGCTCTCAATTTTTATTGCATCCACTTATTAACTTATCATAAATGCGATTGCTACAATACCGACCGACTATTTATTTCAGTCTAAAAAAAAACCTTCATATCAAACAAAGTTTTCTTCCCTAAATTATATCTTTTGAAAGGAGTAAACACTTCTTCTTCGTGCTACACAGTCTCATCTTAATTTGCAAAAAGTTTGTCTGAAATTACTTCAACGCACATCTTGTCTCGGTTCAATTAAAACAAAAGTTGGATGATATACCCAAAGGCATTTATACCTAGCTATATTTATATCCATCCTAAGTATAGAAGCTACCTTTTGCTCTTTCGGAATTAGGCCGGTCGTACTGAACTTATTTATCCCACGGGTGCTCTCGCACCAATAGCAGAACTTTTGATTTTCCCTTACAGCACAGATATTTTTGTTTGGGTCCAAAGTGAGTCATACCTTACTTAAAAGCAATTGCGAAATATTCTCAACTAAACTAAAATAATAAACAATTTAATAAAAGCGTAAAAACCTCTACAAAGAGGCCTATTCAGTTTAATGGAGAAAAAAATCTCGTATTTCCGCTGAAAAAATTATGAACACGAATGTTTCGATATTTTTCGTTTGTTTTTTTTTTAAGGATCCTTTGAAATCACCTATTGACCCTCACCCGATGGGTAATTGAATATTAACACCATTATCGTGCCATTTTTCTTCACCTTTTTTCCAACTCATTCCACGAGCACAATACCCACCGTTAAAACAAACTACATGCGGGGTTTGGGACTCAAGTATCTCTAGTGAGATACAAAGCACAACCATTAACTTTGGCAATAATTTTCGTGTACATACTTTGCTCCACAAAAAAAAAAAAAAAAAAAAATAGCAGCGGGAAGAACGAGAAACCTATTATAAGCAAACATGAAACTCAGCACAAAAAGGATATTTATATTTGTTTGTTCGGATGGTTCCTTTGTTTCGTTCATGACCGATAAGAATTTACGGTTGAATTTCATTTCTCTTAATTTGCATTTTAATTTAAAGTTTTTTTTTTTTTCGTTTCGGTACCTCGTTCTTTTTGCTGGTTAGCTTTTTATTTTTGTCATTGCTGCCATTATGTTGGCGTTTTCTATTGGATGGCAACTCTTCACTAGAGCTGGAAAATGATGGTCTTCATCGGCGATAAGAGTCTCGGCAGTAACCTTTAAATGGCAAAGATACATTTCTAATGACAATAAATTGACTTAATCTGAAAGATGTATACTAGTGTTAAGAAGAATAGATGATGAGCTCTGATTTTGCATCGGTGTAAATGGGTTATCAAATTTATGCAGGGAGGTGGTTAGAAGAGATTTAAATTCCAATGGAACAAGATAAGGAGATACATAGAAAATTATAATCGCACATTCAGATTGTTTAAATTTAGTTGGCCTGGTGTTTATTTGAGAAAATTATAGCCTCACTATTTCCCGTTGTTTTCAGAAAAGTAGGCTTCAATAAGTGGCAGCACTAAAGAAAATTTGTCAAGTTAACCCTAGAAAGTTAATGTAAAAGAAAAAAAGAAAGACTGCGACGCTTACAAATATAATTTTCAAAATTCTAACTAACATGCAACGGGGGCGTATACGTACTCTTTAACAAAATATATTGCGATCAAACCCTATCATCCAAGGATATCGGCAATGTGTGCATGGTAACCCTTGAGATCACCGGATTGTTTAGCTTATGTTTTCGCGTCAAGGGTTTACGGATGGTTGTCATAGAAGCATCCAAAACACAAAAAGAAAAAGTCTGTCAGATTACAAGTTAATTTAGCCTAATCCTAAAATTCAGTGGAATATAAACTTACTACAGTCCGGGGTGGACCAGGGCCTCAACCAACAAGCGTCTCCAGCCAGAACGATCTTTGGCCAGCTGTCTCCAGTATCGTACGCAAAGTAGGTTGAGGTCCCCTTCCACTTGCGTGCGCCACCTGAGTCGCGGTCTTCCTCTACTGCGCCGTCCTTCGGGTGTAGATTCGAATATCTTCCGGGCCGGAGCATTCACGTCCATTCGCTCTACATGACCCAGCCACCGCAGTCGTTGGACCTTCACTCTTCTGTCTAGGTCGATGTCGCTGTACAGCGCGTACAGTTCATCGTTGTATCTCCTCCTCCATGCAGGTCCTCGTCTATGCAGACGGGACCGAAAATTACTCGAAGAATTTTCCTCTCGAAGCAACCAAGAGTAACCTCATCAGTCCATGCCTCTGCACCATAAAGTAGGTCTGGGATGATTAAGGTCTTATAAAGCGTCACTTTAGTTGTTCGAGAGAGGGCTTTGCTACTCAGTTGCTTTCTTAGCCCAAAGAAGTAGCGATTGGCAAGAGTTATTCTTCGTCTAATCTCAGCGCTGGTATCATTGCCTGAGTTCATAGCGGAGCCTAGGTAGACAAAGTCCTTAACCACCTCAAAATTATATTTGTCTATAGTGACATTCTGTCCAAGACGTCAATGTTGGGTGTCCTTTCTTGATGACAGCATATACTTTGTCTTGTCCTCATTGGCCGCCAAACCCATCATCACCGCCTCCGCCTCAATGCTCACGAACGCGCCAGTGACATCACGCTGCGTTCTGCCGATTATGTCGATGTCGTCGGCGTAGGCGAGTAGGTGGACGGACTTTTGAAAGATAGTGCCTCTGGTGTTAGCGTTTGAGTTGTGCACTATTCTTTCAAGAACGATGTTGAAGAAGTCACATGACAGCGCATCGCCTTGTCTAAATCTTTCTTTGACATCGAAGGTATCTTTGAGTTATTTCCCGACCTTGATGGAGCAGCGTGCATTCTCCATTGTCATCCAAACGGACGAGTTTGGCAGGGATGCCAAAACTAGACATTGCTCTGTATAGCTCGTCTCTATAAATGCTGTCGTAGGCGGCCTTAAAATCGATATATAAAGTTCGATTTTAAGTTTTTGTACAAGTTGTGTTAAATTTTGACACTGAAGCCAAATATTTTCCAAACTAAGTCCCTTTAATTTTGCTCACGAAAAATGATCATGGTTCGAATCCTCTGATCGCATGTGTCTTTTTCATCTCTTAAAAGGTTATTACGCCACTTGACCACTTGAGACGCATATTATGAAAGCTTTTGGGTCATGATCATGAATGAACTGGCTGAATATACAGCTAAAATACGGCTTATTAAGAGGTATTTTGTAACAGTGGGTGATACTCTTCTTCTCTAATGCTGAACTATATTTGGATCCAAAGTCTTTCCAAAGAAACACAATCTTTGGCTAAGAGGTCCAAATTCATTCCAACAATAATTCATATACTAACGATGAGCTTACCAGTTTCTATAAACGGAACAGGAGACAGTCCAACTGCAAATATGGGTTTAAACGCGTCTAACGCCAAATCGCGGTCCAGGGTTAGAGGAATATGGTAGCTATAGGTCAAATCGACCAGCCGCACTAAGTAGGTATTTAATCTACTTGGCAGTATCCTCTTCGACTAACATTTCCATCGGGATACAAGTATTTTTCGCAAACTAAGCACATATAAAATAGTGTTAATTCTAACAACCTGCTCAAACTCGAGTAGTAAAATTTGTTTTTGCCTTTCAGACGCTCCAGTCTTTATGTCGTCGAGACAATTGCATCTCCGTGGTGGAAATATCGAGAGTATATGTGTATTGTGTATGCAACTTTTTCATTCATTTTCAAATGGTCCGCTTGACCATTAAGTGGGCCGCGGGGTGTATGCACCTACAGAACTTTATTTGGATTGGTAACCACCTTAGATTCCTCGGCGGTATGGTTCCTCTCATTTATCTTGTTAGTTTTTCTATGTTGGCTGGCTCAAATAAACCTTGAACTCCCGTAGTTTGTGCTGTTTTCCTGCATTTTTTCCTTACACACTATACCCCTTAAGACCGCGCAGTGTCACACAAACTACACCCATTTTTACATCCCATGATTGATTGTCCAACTAAAAATAAATATTTGTCAAAACAGGTCCATGTAGGACAACGCTTCATTGTGCTGGGCCACATGCATATGCCTTTCCATGAAAGTAGTGTCGAGCGAGACAGGTCAATTTTAAGTGAATAGAAAAGAGAAGGGATTTTTGGTGGATAATCTACCCTTATTTTCCCAAGCCCAGCTCATTTTTAAGAGATTTTTGCTTTTATTGCAAAGGGACCTACAATTTTATGTAATATCCGTAAGCTGAGATGTGAATCTTTCTCAGGACTCTCCGACGCAGAGTATGACATCAGCTGTATTATTTTTTCTAAAATATCCGATGATAACATGGTCCAATGGTTGAGATTAAATTAGACATCGAAGACAGTATTGCCTATATCTACTACTCTGGTACATTGCTAAATCACTGAAACCATGAATTCGACTCAAGACTCTCACCAATGAAGTTTCGTCTTAAATATGTCAAAGAAATAAAAAAAAAATGGATTTTCTATAGTATGTTCTAAATTTAGACCTTCCCACTTCTGACTAAGGCCAGTTCCCCAAATTCGTTCCATCAAATATCTAGGTGTCAGATCCATACTTCCAAGCTTATTAATAAAAATTTGCGCACTTGACGTCTATCCAAATTCGCAGACGTTACGCTCATCCTTAGACACCTACCAAAAATGCCGAAAATGAAACAGACACCCAACATCTAATCATCTACCAACGCCCATTACAGAGTTTCGATTTTAATTCTTCTCTAAATGCCAATTAGTGTCATTTAGATGGACAATAATTCTTCTGCACGTCCCATCAACAATCTGCCCCAACAACCAGATACATTTCGAAAACAATTATATCAAATTAAGCAAAATCACCTAAAACTTCAACCAATAAATAAAATTCCCCACCACAATTAAACTGGCAATTAATTTCGAAAACAACCACACAAATTCATTATATGCCAAACTGCCTCGACAATTTAAGAACCGATTAAGTACCAGAAGAAGCAATCCTTATAATTCATTGTCAACATTGTGATCCTCCCCATAAGCGCATACACAATACTCACACTCAACATTGAAACAGCAAATAAATAAAAAAAACCAAACCGTCCGTATCCCGTCCCCCCACCAGCCAGACAGAAAACCAAAGGAGCGGGCTTTTGAAATCCTTGCACACACTAACAAGCCCCATGTATGCACTCAACTCGCTTTGGGGTTGGTCATTGCGGATTTGCTATAATGGTCAATCGTTTTATTGAGAAACTATATATCCTTCGTCTCTATAGTTTATCTAATAAAAAATGGGAAATATTATATAACAACAACTATAAAGGATATAAATGAAGGAAAATTAATGAGGATTATGTACATTGTACATGTACTGTACATGTACATAATATTTGGACAAGATTTATTTAATGTTTTCGATATCAAAGTTCTGGGTGCTGCTTGTGGAAAACACCATAAAACTCACAACTATGGATGTCCCTTTCGCAGTAACAATTTTCTTATCCACAAAATTCGAAAGGGTTAGTTTGGGGTAGGGGGGTGAGGGCGGTGCGAGAAACTGTTACATCCTCGTTTGCTGAAAGTTATCGTCGGATAATGGATTAAGAAGTTCCTCTTCGCATGGGTGTATGGGGAATCCTTTGAATCGCCATTTGGTTTCCGCAAGATGAACTTGCAACTGACATGCGGCTTGGAAGGATATTTCATCTATTGCTTATGTGCGGCTTTAAAGTGTATATTTGCTATCATTTCAGATCGACGCTATAAATTTTCTTTGAAACCGAAAATGGCTGTGATTAAGGATCCACACCATTAGGAGATAGTGACTGAGGATGCTATTGAGTTGGTATGACTTTGTGGATGTTGCGAAAATGGGAGTTTCTAGTTGAAGAATGAAGCTAATAATAATAATAATTGCAATTGAGAAGTTTTGAATGATAACTTAAATGAAAATTACAGAATTGCGATTTGTATTCAATTTAGGAAATCGAACGGAAGCTGTTGTCCGCTAAATTGCGTCTATTGTCATGCAAAGTAAGGACTATAGAAAATTACTAGTTACTGATTTTCTTTGAGCTTACATTCCTCTCGTGTATATCTCAAGACTTTTTTTGTGGGATCGATAATATTGTGTCTATAGTTTTTTCGAACATCATGGTGCAAATTTGTCCCTTCGACGCCTTACTCAAACAGAAACAGAGACTCATAGACGACCGCAAAATTTGACAGCTTGATTTCAAGCGAAGTTGGTTGAAAGCTTTAAACAGAATACTGTATACCTGCTAGCTAAAACTATTCTTCAGTTTATCCCATGATTCCAATTCCGCCAACTGGTTAAAGAGGAAGTTCGTTTACTTTGTTGGCCAATTTTAAATGATTAAAGTTCAATACGATGCTTTTTTTTGTAAGAATAAAATACCATGATTGTGAATGATGGTGTGGCAGAAATTCAGGCTGACACAATCCGTTTTAAATTAGATGACTGGTATAAATGATTAAGCACAAAAAATAATGATACTTATTTCGTCAAATTCGAAACTCTTACCTAAGTAAGAAATTATCATACGTCATATGATAATTTGTCAACTGTTTTCTGCATATATGTGTCAAGTTTGAGTGCAATTCAAGAACTGGTCTGATAGTTCCAAGGCAGCTGTCGGATTTATACAGCATCAAAAATCATTCACTGTATGCTGACACAGATATTTCCCAACCTCAACAACCAGTTGCATTATACAATATATATACATGTATCGAAGTTCGAAATTACTGTCAAACCAGAATTATAAGAAGTTGAACTTCAGTTCAGTTGCTTTTTCGTTTCATTGAAGTTCAGAACTACTGCCCAACTAGCCATTATAATGTTTTACTTTCATCCCATTTTCATCAGAGTTTGTAATGGCTCAACCTTTTCCTCAAACCTCAATCTCACCTTCAACCTTAACCTCAATCTCAACTTCAACCTCGTCCTCAGACTTAACCTCAACTTCCGCAATAGTCTTCAGTCTTCTCCACCTCCTATCAAGTAGAAACAACTTTTCAATGTGAATTAAAGGGTACTACCTACCTACGCATGATGTAGGACTTTCTGTAGATCCTAGGAACTCTACCACATACAATCGTGCACGGTTTCTGGCAATAAGATTTTGTTCTTCAAACACTTTCCCGATTAAAGTGTACTGCTCCATTAACCCTAGAAATCTAACCATGAGTCGAATCGACTCACAAGGTACACATAGCTGAGCATGCGCAGTGCGCATGATGCGCTAGCGCACTGTTGCGCCACCTAAGGTTCCACTGTTTAGTGTCTGTCGAGACGCCGTGCACGTTGTGTCGCTGTTGTCAGCCTGGATCCTGTGACATCATTAACAGCAAAGATATAAGTGAGTCAATATACCTCATGATTAATAATAAGAGAATAGAAATACATATAAGTAAGTGAACCTGGGCAAAAAAGAAGATTGCGAGGGCCCAGCAATGGCCCTGGCCGCCCACACTTTTACTTTCACTGAAACAACAGCTCCTGAGACTTCAGCTGTCGCATTCGACTCGTCTGATTCAACTTCCAGCATAATAACTTTCACAGAGTACAGTAGCAAAAACTATACCTAAGTAAAGTATTGATGTTTTAAAAAAGGAAAATTGCTGAATTTATATTGTAATGATTAAAAATGATTAAAGTTTCTTTTACTGTTTTACTTTTTTTAAATAAAAAATTTAATATTGAACAAAAATGCCTTTGATTAACGCAATTACACTTGTTTTGGGCATGGGTGAATCGATTCGACTCATGGTTAGTAATAACGTACCTAAAGTTATGGTTAGTGTTCTAGGGTTAATAGATCTTCATACATTTTTAGAATAAATCAGGCGAAATGACTTGACACCGCCCCAAAGAAAAGAGTTGCGGGGCATAAAATTACAGCCGATTTACTAGTCTATTACTGCAGATAGCACAATTATTGAACTTAGACTTCAACAGCTTGAAGGTTTTTGATGTCAGATTTTCAAAAGCATATTTGCTCCAAGACATTTTTCAATACTTACATATTGAGGCAGCTCTACATTAAACCGAGGCATCAACTAATAAGCCTCTACAGTTAGCTCGGCCAACTGCCTCCAGATGCGTACTCTGAGTTTGTTGAGGTACCCTTCGATTTGTGCACGCCACCAAATGCGAGCATTTTCTCTACCGCGTTGTCCCTCTGGTAGGTTGGAATCGAAGACTCTTCAGGCTAGAGCGCTAGCATTAATTCGCTCTACATGTTCAAGCCATCTTAGACGACTTATCCGCAGGTTTTTGTTTAAACCGATCTCGCAACCCAGATCGTATATCTCGTCGTTGAATCTCCTCCTCCAGAAACCGAGGATATCCTTGTCCGCTTTAGATAGAGTCTAAGAGAACACCGCCAAACAACAGGATCGGAATGATGAAGGTCTTATAAGGAATCTTCCTAGTTGTTCGCGATAGGGCTCTACTATTCAATTGCCTTCTCAGACCAAAGAAATTTTACCACGATCTCAACTAAGAAAAAAACTGCTCCAGGAGCTCCCTTCGCAGGCGGCATAATGGACCTATTTCGGTCTAAATGTACCTTATCTACGATCACCTTAACCGTGCTCTATGAATAATATTTGGGGTTTAATTTAAATTGACTTTATAGTTATTTTTATAGTTGCAAATATCAAAAATTAAAGAAACTGATTTAACTTTATTAATATTAATTGTCGGGACAAAACACGTCCGTTTCCTTCAATAGCTGAATTCCAAGTCCTGGACAAAACAAGTCCGACGTCCTCGATGGTTTAATTGTAGGTCAGTTCCTTCGTCTCACGAGTGCACATGGATGATGGATCGTGCACAGCACAGTCGATCGCCCATACACCAATCAACGTGCATGTATGCGTACATGTATGCGGACAACTTATCTCCATTCGACGTTCACAGAATATTGATCACTCTTAAGACTGGCTTGACGTATTTTAAAAACCTATTTCTAAACACCTTAAATCAAAAATTGTTGTCTGTCTTTATATTTGCTTTATCATAGCATTAGTGCCCACTAAAACTACGTATAGGTATGTAAGCAGTTACCCTTCAAACCGAAACTCACACCACTTACTTGCACACTACAGTTCATCACGCCAATTTAAATTTGGTTTGTTTTACCAGTTTGACCTTTTCAGATGAATTGCAGTCAAGGAGGCAAATGAAAGAAAAGGAATTCCGTAAAATACACTTCTACTGCCCAAAGTTTGCCTGTGCCTATAACCCCTTTCTGCCCGCACCCATCGGAAACACTGCAGGTGTATTTATTTTAAGGTCTTTACCAACCAACTCCACACCTAATTATTACGCTTCAAAGAATCTCTTATAAGATCTGCCATATCAAATGATTATATACCCCTAAGCGATAAATTTTTGTATGTATATATTTCCAACTCTTTCTCAATACATTTTTAACTTGTAAAACATTATAACATCCCCTTCCTTCGCCACTGCAACTTACTGATTTATTACCAATTTCGATCACAACTCAATCTCATCTATATCTTTTTATTGGAGTCTTCTGTTCTGACCTATCTAATGTCGAATTTACCTCCGAGGCCTACACCAACGCACGTTGCGGCTCTCATCAGCAGACACAGACACAGTATGCTTTCATTTCCTTAAAAGAGTTGGAAATAATTCCAGCACTTCCTAAATATCCCCTTTAGAAAGGGGTATAGCCAACCATGGAATGTATTCATTTTGTGCTAAAAATTTCCCACAGAAAGTATAGGGAATTATCTCTACGCATGTACATTTTCCACTCACCATTGATATGTCGTGGAAGGATATTTTCCCCAATCGGTGTTCCCCACTATAATCTCCTCTACCAATGATTCCACATTCATTCGCCCGTTTCTATAAACAAATTCAACTTTGTGGGAAATTTCACAAGTATACATCTCCCGCCCTACAACAATCCCCAAATGAATTGTGGATCAAGGGTATTTTTTCCCAATGGCGCCAAAAATCGAACACCACAAACCAACAATCGAATTGATGCTGCAAAGAAAAAAAAAAAAACATCCTCTCACAGGAAAGTATCTATGTGTATCCTATGCTCCTTCCATTTCATGGTGGATGCTATTTTTGGTACTTGGGGCAACACAATTTATCTCCTTCAATGTGTTTTGGGAAATTCAATGCTTCAACATCTCCAGTAACCGTCTGATGCTTAAGGCGCTTACATCGAAACAAATCCTTATCTATATATTCCTTCTTCACAAATCCCCCACCATTCGAACTCGCGTATCGCGAATAACGTTTCAATAAACGGTCCTTTGCTTAAGGATTAATTATTATCTCTATTGTGTGTGCAAAAAAAAAATTGAAAATATTTTGAAGTGTTTTAGAAAAGCTGTGCAAAAAAGAAAAATAATAAAATAAATTGCATTATCCTTAATTTGTGTGTTGATGATTGCACGTGTGTCCTCGTACGCTCTGTCGGTTTTTGTGTTGATAAAAAAAAATTAATGTATACATCACTTAATTCTTATTCTTGCTGTGGATAACGTTTTTTTTTTATTATCTAAATTGCCTCTCAGAAAAGGAAGAAAGGATACACGCTTCTATTTTCTGCATAAAAGTGTGTGTGCAAGAAAAAAAAAATTCGGTAATTAGATTTTCCAGGTGGAAAATGGTGAAAAATTAAATTATATCATAAATAACCGTAAATGGGCGGATTTTGGATATATACCTGTACACAAGGATACCTAAATGAGACGTAGGGGTTTTTAAGTTGGACGACATTAACGATTATTTCCTTCTAGGGGTATTTTGAAATAAGTTTAATGCTATGGAAGCTGGTTCCAAATAACCATTTGAATCCAATTACGGGTCACAGCTAAATGTGCTGTTCTAAGCAGTTTAAGGCAATCCCCTTTCTAATGATCGTTGACATAATTTTTATTTTTTTTTTGAAAATGTGACACATTTGTGGCTCAATTTTTCCTGGGAGGTATATCTGTTAGATTATAATGCTTTCGGGTGCTTATAAGTTTTATTGGTGAAAAACGTGTTTGCCTTTTACATCTGCAGGCGTTCAATGGAACATTATATTTCTACAGGCAACTGATTGATGATTTCATGCAGCATTGAGGGAACCGCACCTATCCACATGTACAATTTTAACAAAATCAGCTCAGTGACGGCTTAGGGGTGATAACTTGTCAAACAATCAGGCAAACATCGATTCCGCGGATTTCACGTATCGGCATTGCCTATGGGGCAGTGTTCAATAGGACTGTGTTAAGAGAACGACATTATGTCCCCCCTCGGGGGTCACTCAACAGCAAATTATTTGTAGTAACATGTATTCCTATAGGTTTCCCACAATCTCACTCACATGTGAGTGCGCAATCCACGTGGATCTGTTTAGCTGGATCATTGACCTACATTTGGTGGAATTGTAGCCACGTATGACCAGAAGGAACATCTCTTTATAGACTGGTAGTAGGTCGTCTAAGTCGGCTCTCACATTGAGGCAACACTCAATAAGCAACTGGCAATAGGAAACACGCAAAATTATCGCTCACAATTATTTTACTTTGAATTAAATTAGAGGTCTCACACAGTGCTGCCAGATGTTTTTCCCCAGAAATCGTAATTACTAGCTTTCAAAATCGTGGAAATACGATTTTGTTGGAAATAAAAAAAAAAATAAAAATATATATAGAAATTATACGTTCAACAGTAGCAGATGACTTCGGAAGTGATAAAACTTCAAAAATGAAATTTTTCATTAACGGAAATGGTAATCTTTCATTACCATGCTTTGTTTGTAAAACGTTTTTCCAAAAAAATGTTACATCTATTGAAGATCGAGGTGTAGAAAAAAGATATTCAAAATTGAGGTTTCTTATCTCACGAAATTCGGCATCGGCGTCTTGAATATCTTTATTTAGAATTAAATTTGGAAAACTATTGAATAATGGATAAAAATAATCTACTTTTTTTTCAATTATGTTTAGTGGACTTAGAAGGGTTAAACTTTGAAGCAATTGGTTTTTGTAGTCAAATCTTTTTTAAGATTTGAGGGACAAGCTCTATATAGAAACCCAAGCAAGCCTGTTTGAATGCTTCAACATCGTTCCTGTTTAGATTTAAAGAATCCAATTGGTCTTGAACTTCTACACGGAGATACAATTTGAAACAATATTCGAAGGCAATTTAAATTCATCATTACGGTATTTTATGTTTACCACCTTTAAAATATCGAGTTTAAGAAAAAAATCTAAAATTGTAAAAACTAATTGCTTCACTTCATAATACATTTTATGTATTTGTGGCTGCTTGTTCACCTTCATATTTTCAGAAGATATTTGGAAAATTGCAAATGAATTTTTGTATTCAATAAATTTGAAAAAAATCTTGGAATTTTATGCTTTTTTAGCTCAAAAACCTTGGAATAAGTTTTAAGCCCTAAAATCGTAAAAATACGATAAATCGTGGAATCTGGCACCGCTGGTCTCACATCAAAGCTACTAAATATCGTTCGAACGAAAAATGGTGCTGATTGCTTATTGGCAGTTGCTATAGCAACTATAGTTGCTTATTGCTTGTTGCCTCAATCTGAGAGCCGCCTAATCCAACATAGTGTATGCAACATTTTATAGGATTTCATGTCGTCAACTATTTTAAATGATATTCCATTCATCCTTAATTTATACTGACAGCATCCTCAAAGCCTCCATGAACTTGGTGATTCCTCTCTATTCAACTAGGTTAAATTAGAAGTTTCCAATTCACTGCGTCAGTAATAGGTATACATCTTAAAACTCAGATGAACAATTTTTATTAACACTTTGTTACACTTATCGTCAGTATGGATTTATGTTATCGATTCGTTACTATGTGCAAAATAATAAAAATATATTGCCGAAGTGGCGCCACGTGGTGTCTCTATGAATATACAAGTCTTGTGCTAAAATGTAGTTTTCTGGCTCTACATAGGTGGTCTCACTATCTTTAAAGTAGAAAATGCATTCTAACTGCCTTATTTATAAATTTTATACACTCTCTATTATAACTCTAAACGCAAAAATCTCATATATATTTTTGTGTTTAGAGCTATTATAGAGAGTGTATAAAGTTTTAAGGCAGTAAGTCTATAAAATCTGACAGAAATTAGCCATAGCTACCGATCATATAAATTTGTAATGCTAGCCGATCTGTCAAGGATCGCCCGGACTGTAGCCTCGTTAAAAGTAAAAATTGTGGTATGGTACCACGCGATGTTATTTTTTAAGTGCATGGGCACACTGTGGGCGCAGTAGCGCAGTGGTTAGTGTGCTGGACTACTGTGCGAGGGATCCCAGGTTCGATCCCCGGAAAAACACAAATTACATCTTAAGGTTTTTTTCTACTGCGCCACCTCTCGCGAACGTCTGACAATCATCCAAGAGTATGACTGTCCTGAAAAAGCTTCTCAATTCAGCCGTTCGGTCTCGGCATAAAATTGTAGGTCCCTTCCATTCGTTCCAAAAATAGAAACTCACACAAAACAAGTGGTTGCGAGAAGCTAGGCCTTGGGTGTCTACCGCCTGTTGCGCCGCCTATTTTTTTTTTTTATGGGCACACTGTCATGGACATGACTTTCATTCCCATGAACGACTTGGCTACATATAAAAACAAAGCGCCATTGCAATAAAATAACATTTGGCAGGTATAGGAATAGTGATATTAAAAACACAAGCAAATTCTATGGTAAAGCCGAAGCGAAAGCCCGTTTTTGACGTCCTCACTCTATAAACGCAACTACCAAATCAAGATTTTCACCGAGAGCGCAATGGTGCGGAAAAGAAGCTTCATGCTCATGTGACAATTATTTCTGAAAGTGTGTTTTCGGTGCATTTTCTGTCCCATCTACCTTTTTTCTTTTTATATACTCAAAATCTTCCTGCCTCCCTGGAGACGACTTTCATTGTACAGGAGTGTATGACCTGACCATGCATTAAGAATAACACTGTTGAGGAAGTTCTATTGCCATCATATTCCCATCATCAAAGAGGAAGTGTTTTGATGTCCTTTTTGTAAGGCTGAGGTATAAGATAAAGCCTGATCTCTGGCATAAGCATTAAGCATGACAAAAAGTGGCCTATAGATGAACGTTGTTCCGAGAATAAAATATGACAAAGCGTGGTTTCTGTGTCCCAAAAGAGTTAAGACCAAATGTGGTTCCTCGTTGTAATGGGGGTGGGCCAATTCTTCCAGTTGAACTTCATTGAGTGAGCAGTATAAGAACAAACGTAAAGCAGGCTTACGAAAAGCGTGATACAGCAGGATTAAAGGCACTGAAAGTAGGACAAACAAAATTTGAGCTCATTTCCAGGAAGACACTTCCAATCAAGTTGGCCTTTCATAACTTTGATTTTCCACAGCCGACACTAAATTATGAGGGCAATTCCATAAGATTAAAGATATCAGACTTGATCTAACCATCTTATTCTAGAGTTACCTAGAGAACGCCTGCCAGATGGGATGGACTCCACAGCACATCTTGCAAACCAAGCTGGAAACATACATTTAATGTGACCGAGCACCTAAGCCATGGATCAACTTATGTTCAGTTTTGTAGGCTTAACGTTGATTGACATAATGTGCAATTGTATACATGTCTGAAGTAGCTAATTTGGTTTGATGGTTTTTAACGAGTCACCTAAAAAAAAGACTTATCTGCTGCTCAAGACTAATCTAGCCTATTCCTTATGAAAAAAAACTAATTTTAGGTCCAACAAAATATCATGCTAGACTTATAAATAAGCCCAACGTTGCAACTCCTTAATTTACTTGGTTTTTTGGATTATTGGTTTTTTGGACCTATTTCCAGACCCAAAAGAAAACTCAGAGGCGCATCGGTGTTGACTCACTTTTGACGCTCAATGTACCTATCTTGCATAAGTAGCTAGGCGGATAGGCGCCTTTTAAATGCATCGAAAAGAGACTAATTTGGGATGCATTTCATTCCACTATGTTGGGGCGAAGAGCAGTTGTGTGATGTCAATACAACTGTGAAAGATCGGCTGCTACGATGAAAGTCACATTTGTTTGTTGCGACACCTAAGCGTGCCGCACAAAATGAAAGTCGGCTTTAGTGAAATCGCCGTGAATGCCTTATGGCACAAGAAGAGAGCCCCTCACCTTAGCTGCAATTTTGAAGTGCCCAAGAAGCATAAGAGTACATATCTATAAAATTCGTGTTTCAAAAAAAAAAATGTTACTTTCATAACTTTCTCGATAGGAAAAAAATACACATTTCTATGACCGACCAATTATTCAATTTCCATTCCAAACACACCATCATATTCCACAAACCACAAATTTTCCAATTATGAAGTTAAAAATCCAAAAACTTGTCCACACATCAATTTAGTTGACTTTTGTCATATACCCAACTGCAAATCTCCTTGAAATTGTATTCCCAAATTCAAGAGCGGATGTCGTTGCTTATTCTCTCTGTGCCACTATATACTACATTCAATTTACCAATTTCCAAACCACAACAAATTCTCGAAATCGTCCTATCCAGCAGCCAAAATCGACTCCGAAACTATAGATACCGACATGACACGGTGTCGCACGTTCACACGTAATATACTCGTACTCGAACTCTATACTCAATGATTTGAAGACAAGAGTATACTGTGTTTTGGAACAATCTTGTCATCGTCCTGTTGGCTATAATATCCGTAGTCTTTGCAGTTGTAGCATTGCCAACATTGTGTATGTCAACTTTGGAAATTTTGTTAAACTTTACGTTATATCCTGGTAGATGCACACACGTTTGATGTTTGCTGATGCCATTTGGTATCCTGCTGCTGCATCACTTCATGATGAGAATAATAAATGTGGCGAAGTGAATTGACCAACCATATAAGTATACCTACCATTGAAGTATTGGACCGATACCATAATGGCCAGGGATTTCTCCCCGATGAAATGTTGGTTGGTCAACACACAGCATGGATAGGGGTGTGTTTGTTCCTCGCCATCAAGTAAGAGCAATCAAATGGAAAAAAAAAATAATATGAACACCAGAGAGGACCAGACATCTCATTTGTCAGGATACATCATCAAATGACATCGACATAATTGGCAGGACTCAACCGTCCCGTAGTTTGGTGAGGACGGACAGAACTGTCATTGTAGCCGACAAGGAAATCGTTAAATGGTTATTGACCGATAGGGTGTATCAGTTTTTAAGAGAGGCCGGAAACTGAAAGAATGTTTCAATATTTGAACGAGTGGCAGATGGCTTTGAAATTCCACAAGGTTTGGTTTTATTGTGTAGATTTCATACGGAAATAGACGGCTCTGACAGATGGATGGATGATTTGATAAGGTAAATGTTGATTTTATTCAGTGGTTGATGGCCACATGATGATAATCGAAAAACAGTGACAAAACAGAAGGTGGTTCTTATTTCTCATTAAAAAAAAAATCATTGATACTCTTTGTTATTATATTTATAAGCCAGATACAGAAATTTTGCTGTACGTATGTTAGTAGGTTTTTGTCAGCCAATAGCACAGAAATCATAATATCAACGCAATTCGAACTTGTCGGTACTGTCCTGGATACTGTAAGCCTTGTTGATGGTGGCAAACCTATGACCCAAACAAAATTCACCATACATTTCAATGCAAGCTAATATGTACCAAGAAAGCTTACAACAATCGCCAGCGCCACCTGTTTCTATTTACTAGCTATAAGCTATCCTTATGTGGACGCAGAACTCCCCCTAAAAACAACAATGTAGTAAACATAGGGTTTTTTTCCTCTGCGGCACCTGTCGGGAACGCTTGACAAAGATCCGAGAGTATCACTATCAGTATAAGTATAACCTTAAGACTCGACATAAAATTGTAGGTCCCTTCGTTCCAAAAATAAAAACATACGTCCCATAGGGATCTGTTGCGCGAAGTCGTTTTTAAGCTATCCATACGCTTCCTATGCGATTGGCATATAGATATAGGATTTATAAATCTTCGTACCTCAAGGTATCAACCATCACTCCATGACAAACCTTCTGAAGCTCATTTCAATTGCCAAAGAATAAGGTAGAGGAAATCTTTTGTTCTGTCTTGGCCTTAATGTCAGGCGGGTCGATTTTTCTATCATTGGAATATGTAAATTCTATAGAATTGTACACCATCGATGGCTTTTGTGTTGCGAATGGTCATGTATACAACTGTATTAGTTTTGTATATACTTAAGTCCAAGAAGTAGTTCCTTTGACACAGATGGGCTAATAGTTCCCGATAGCACTTATTGGTGTTGGAAACTTGGGCGAGCGTCAATATTAGGATACTTTATAAAATGTTGAGAAACCCCACAGTTCTACTCTGAATCTCAGATGCCATCAGAAGCCGGTTTTCGAAAACGAGTGTGCTAGATTACAGAGCGAGGGGTCTTAAGTTCAACTGCCGAAAAACAAAAATTACACCTCCTTTGCAACACTTCTCGCGAATGTCCAACATACGAGGTTTGTTGTAGGTCCGTTCCATTTGTCTCAAGAATAAAAACTTTCCCCAACGAATACCTACGCCTTTGGTTCTAAATGAACCTTTTGAGCCACCTACTTTCTACGGCCTGGGGCTTTGAGATCGATTTGAAAAAATTTTCGGGTCGGGTTGATGTTGGCAGATTGTGGCGGCCATTGCGTTTTGGTGGCGTGTGTTTAATCTGTGGGTTTACTGATGCCAAACCACTGGCAAGTTACACGATTTAAAATTATTGTTGGTGACCAAATTCGAGACAACCGGTTCGGTAAGCAATCAACCCGTACTATAAAGGCACACCAGATCGGCCAAGAAAATTGCCGCAGTCCGTGAAAGTGTGAAGGAGAAACCGGGGCAGTCAATTCCTTGCGTGTACAAGAAGTCGGCTTTTTGCACACATCAACTCGGCGAATTTTGCGTCGGGATTTGGTCCTATACCTATACCCGTTCAAGTTCCAACTGACCCAGGGGCTCAAAGTTAATAATGACCATAATTCGCTGACTGGGTTTCGAATCGTTTGGAAGAAGACCCCAAAATCATCTTTAGGGACAAAGCGCATTTTTGGATGAATGGCTATGTTGACAAGCCAAATTGCCGTAGATTATGGGACGACGACGCTAACCCACACGAGGTGGCAATTCATCCATAAAAAGCTGTTTGGTGCGGATTTTAGACCAGCACGCGGCATCATTGCTCAGTACTTTTTCTTGAAAATGACATTGGTGAGGTGTTGCCCAAATTGAACGATATGGAGGTAGACGACATGTGGTTCCAGCAAAACGCCGCGCCGCTACGTGTCATACAGCAGACGCAACGATGGACATTCGATTTGAGGGTATATGCGTTTCCCCAAGATAGTGATATTTAACCCCGCTAGACGATTTCTTGTGAGGTTGCCTGAAATCGCAGCTGAATGCAAATAAACCGCAATCGACCGATGGCCTTAAACCCAACTTTTTATACAATGAAGGTTTGTTGAGTTTGATTTTATAATGTATAGCGTTTGACAAAGACTGTTCTACGTATTTATGGGCTACCCTCATGTTGCCTTACCAGGAATATTAATTATATTATAAAAACCTCACCCTATGATGAATCATATTTCTCTGAACATTTTGATTGAACCTTAGGCGGCTCTCACATTGAGGCAACAATCAATAAGCAACTGGCAATAGGAAACACGCAAAATTATCGCTCACAATCATTTTACTTTGAATTAAATTAGAGGTCTCACATCAAAGCTACTAAATATCGTTCGAACGAAAAATGTTGCTGATTGCTTATTGGCAGTTGCTATAGCAACCATAGTTGCTTATTGCTTGTTGCCTCAATCTGAGAGCCGCCTTAAATTACTTTGGAATTTCGATTTCAACATTCCTGGAAAAAATACAATTTTAAAGTTATCGGGCATTTTTTTTTGTTTAAAACTTATTCTACAAATAAATTTGCAAAGGAATTTTTTAAAATGTAATTTATTTCATTGGGAATAACCTACTTCCTCCATTACCCTCTCAAATTGTGTTGGTAAAAGAAGAGTTCGAATTTATTTTGCCTTCGTTAAAAACCTTAAATCCCCATTCCCGTAGTCAGTGAAATAATAATTCAAGTGAATTTTGAGATAATCTTAAAAGTTTGCTGTAGCTAATTATAAAAATGCAATTATATTCACAACATCCTAAAAGTATGTCCTGTCAATAATAAAATTTATCTCGAATGTATGTGCATCAAGAGTGGTAATGATTTATGCAAGTAAATTGTTGAAACCATAAATAATTGAGATTTCCTTTTATTCAATTGCTTTTTAAGCTTTTTTTTTTACATCCCCCCCCCCCCACTTTTTGATTAAATTATATTCAGCTCCTCAAAGGGCTAACAAAAAAAAAACAGAAAATACATAAACGGAAGGAAATTGGCAAAATGAATGAGTTATGGCCAGATAGTAGAAAAAAAAAACCGAAATTATGTCACCGCTCCTAGAGAAGGGTTGATAAAGGAATTTCGTTCGCAAATTAGATACATTCACCAGATTTCTGTGTAGTACTTTTTTTTTACCCATCTTCCTATGGTATAAGCCACCTAGGTTAAAGAACGTTTTATGAAGATAAATTGGGGAAGTAGTAGTTCAACTATCAAAAAAAAGAAATTGGCACTCTCTGTGTACATTCGTTTTTTATTCCCCTTTCTGTTGCTTCAGTTCAGTACTCATTCACGAAATGAACTAATTATAGTCAAGAGTTTAGTCTCTCAAGGACGAACGAAATGGAGAATATTAATTAAAATAAAAACAGCTAACTAGCACTACAGTGACGATGGAGAGGAGCTTAGAATTTAATTACACTTTATTTGAGTGTGAAGTTCTTACTATGAAAGGAGATATTATGCAAAATAAAAAAAAAAAGTTTTCTTTGAATTATTTTATTTGAGTGGTAAATAACCGCAGCCACCTTGCCCGAGGGACATGCACCGTCGCGTCGACTTGTGATGTTATAAATTAAATTGAATCCCGGTTGGATTGTGTATTAATTATTCTATATTACGAAATCGCTGAACCAATATCTCTATATAGGGATGACGGAGAAAAATGTGTAAATTAATTTAAAAAAAATAATAAATGCTGTAGAGAACAGAGCAAGTCCATCAATCGAATAAAAAATAATGTTTACTAGGAAAATCCAATGGCCAAAATTGACAGTTATCATCATCATCATTTTCAAATGGTCCGCTTGTCCATTAATTGGGTCGCGGGTATAGGTTGCTCAAGTGGACCCTCCATAGCTCTCGATCCTCCGCCATCGACTCCAAATCATCAAGGGCAATCCCCATACGGGTAGAGGAGAGATTTTGGACTTGATCTAACCATCTTATCCTAGGTCTACCTAGAGGACGCCTGCCTGATGGTACGGATTCCATAGCACGTCGTGGAATCCTGGTCGGGGACATGCGTTTAACATGGCCAAACCACCGAAGCATGGACCGCTCCGTCCGGAGAAGTAGCTGCTCGACATTGAGTTCCTCACGTATTCTGGTATTTCTAATGCGATCTCTACGAGTCACACCAGCAATACAACGGAGAAATCTCATTTCGGCAGCTTGTATTCGCGATCTTATTCTTTCGGTCATTACCCAAACCTCATGACCAAAATTTGTTGCAAAACAAATTCTTCAACACCTATCTCTCAATAGCCTACTTTATGCGGGACAATCTGGCTTTAGGTCTAACCACAGTTGCTCCACTGCTATGGTAAATATTTTGGAAGACATAAGGCAAGGATTTGATAGAGGATTTGTTACGCTACTCTGCCTACTTGATTTCTCAAAGGCTTTTGATAAGGTAAACCACAGAATACTTTGCTGGAAGCTTGAAAATCTGTTTTGTTTTGGTAGCAGTGCAGTAAGGCTAATTAGTAGTTTTCTATGTGATAGATATCAGAGAGTTGTCACTTGCGATTCTTCTTCAGCCCTCCTACCAGTTAAGCTGGGTGTGCCACAAGGCTCAATCCTTGGTCCAATTCTTTTTTGCTTATTTATTAATGACTTACCTTCTGTCTGTAAACATTCTACAATGCACCTTTATGCAGACGATGTTCAGCTGTACTCAGCAAAGCCAATTAATAATATTGATGAACTAGTTAATGATGTAAATGAGGATCTTGCCAGAATTTACTCTTGGTCTGTAAACAATGGATTACTTTTGAATCCCAAGAAGTCGCAGGTTATTCCAATTTGCAATAAATCCATATCCCTTAACACCTTACCCGATATAGTAATCTCTGTTAACAAACTAGCAGTTGCTGAAACTGCAACTAGTCTTGGATTTATCATTAATTCTAAATTGTCAGGATACGACCACACGAACTCTGTTATAAGACGAATATATGGTTGTCTTCGCAAGCTTTGGATAACTGCTGATTTTACTCCAACTAATACCAGAAGAAAACTTGTTACAACCTTAATTCTGCCCCTTATTACATATGCTGAAGTTGTCTACAGTAATATTGATTCTCTATCTCAACGTAAGCTACAAGTTGCTTTCAATGATGCCGTTAGATATATTTACGGCCTACGTAGATATGACCATGTGTCAGAGTATTCAAAATGCTTTTTGGGAACTACTCTCAAACAATACATCGACGCTAGAAATTGTATCTTCCTACATAGCATTGTAATGAATAAGACTCCTGTGTATTTGTATGAAAAACTTAATTTTGGTCGTTCGCTTAGAACACTTACCATAATTCCATCTTGTTATCGTTATTTAAATTCTTCGCGTTTATTTTTCATCCACGCAATCAAATTATGGAACTCTCTTCCAATAAATATTAGAGCCATTTCAAATGCCACACGCTTTAAGAGTGCCGTCCTCCTCTATTTCTCTCTCCTACCTTAAGATTCCCACCCACTTTCCACTACCTTGGTACCACACCAACTTCTAAATATTGGATTATTTTAAATTAAAGTCATTTTTATTTTTTTATCATTTTTTACCGCATATTAATTGTAAAACTGCTGACATTGTTAAACTTAGTACTATAAAAGATTTATATCTTAATGTACCACAAAGTATTATTATAATAAATTGAAATTGAAATAGGTAAGAGTTGGAACAAACACCGAATTAAAGACTGACAACTTAGCTTTGACACCAAGTTCAGTCCTCCTAATAACAGAATGACCAAGCTGTCTCAAAATTGACCCAGCCTGACCAATCCTACAGGAAAACTCGGCACTGCTCCTTCCATCACTCGTGAATAAGACCCCGAGATACTTAAACTTCTCCACCTGTTTCAATGGGACTCCACTAACATGCAGAGTGCATTGAACAGGCGTTCTGGAGACGACCATCACTTCAGATTTTTTCACGTTAACCTTCATCTCAGCTTCAACACAAACGGCTACAAACCGATCGAGTGCGCGCTGAAGTTCAGTCTGAGAGGACCCAAGGATGACCAAGTCATCAGCGAAGAGCAAATGACTTATCCTCAGATCTCCCAATTCGAAACATTCTTCGCCAAGACTGCGCTGTAACATCCAGTCCATATAAGTAATGAAAAGGAGAGGAGACAAGACGCACCCCTGGCGAAGTCCAACACCCACGGTGAAAGGTATTGATTTAACGCCGTTTATCCGAACACAGCTTTTACAGTTTGTGTAAAGAGATTGAATGGCTCTCAAGAGAGAACCGTCAATTCCATACTCCTGCAATACACTCCAGAGTTTACCTCGAGGGACTCGGTCGTATGCTTTCTCCAAATCTACGAAGCATGCGTAAACAGGTGTAGCATACTCCCAAGCCTTCTCAAGCACCATTCTGAGAGTGAATAACTGGTCGGTTGTGCTTCTGCCGGGACGAAAACCGCACTGCTCATCTCCTAATCGTGCCTCGACCACAGCTCTGCAACGCAAAATTGACAGTATTTTATGGAAAGGTTAATAAGTTTTAATGGTAAATGCAATTTTATACGAGTTGCTCGAAATATATGTATACGAATCATCGTTTTTTGCAGTTGACATTTTTTTCTAATTGATCTTAAATTATGTTGTTGTAAAAACATACTAAATCCTTTTGTTTAATTAAAACTCAATCGTATTAAATTGCAACCACGCTCACTGAAATAAGAAACGTCTTCTTAAGGTTTCTCCTAATTACACAATAATTACTACCAAATTAGCCTATAAATATGCAACACTTTCTTTAATATCATTCGATTGTCCTTGATATTCAGCCCATTAATATCCAATGGTACATCTTCGTCAATCTTTAAACCATCCGCATGCATCGATCTTTCGAAAACGATGTTTCGCATTACGATCTCCTATCAATTTCTTATGTATGACATGAAATAAACATTAACTGGTTCTTAAAATGCAATTTCAATTTCCTTCATAATATCTACACACCATAATGGCAACACATGGGACAGAGAGGTATCCAATTTATTGACGTGTGATTTTAACTTTCATAATATTTTTGTGCCACCAATCAACCCTTGGTGCCATTTTCTTACTCATCCACCAGAGTACAATCTATCAGACACTTAAATACTTCATGAAACTAATCACATTACAGCAATTTATTATTCGCATGCTACCATTTATAAGGTTTATTCATCAGTAAATCCCTTGGCGATACTTACCAGAGAAAAGATACTTCAAGAACATGTGCATAGTATGTGTATGTAGGTGTAGCTGTAATAGGTAACAGCACTAAGCAATGAGAATAAATGGCGCCTAGTTGACATTAAAAATAATCCCAGACAACCAAATGGATGGTGAAGAGCTTGTGTTCGAGAAATCAATATTTAATTGAACTGGACAAACTTGAGACGGCACTTCAAGCTCGATACATTTTTTTTTTTTTTTTCTGCAAGTCGATATGCTATACGGGAGATCTTGAGTAGTATCTATCTTTTGTTGCGTGTACTATTGTCTATTTTTAAATTACTAAAGTTGATGCTATACAAAGTTGTAGGGTCAAGCGGTGTATGTTGGTTGGTCTACGGTGGTTCTCGATGAGGTGCACACTTAGACCAAAATAGGCCCATTGTGTGGTCGCTGCTGAGGAACAATCATAAATAGTTTAAGGTCTATGAATTGTGATGGCTTTAGAAAATGCAGGGCATACCGAAACAAATATAAATCTCGGAGAACATAGAAAATATAAATAACTGAAGTAGGTACAACCTTGTACTTTAGTTGCTCGTAAAGCGGTTGCATCTATTCTGACCAGTATATTTGGCTTAAGTGGCTTTTAAAAAATTGTAAGGAGTGCACTCGAGCTGGAGAAAAGCCGTCCAATATGTCAAGCATAACTTATTCAATCTAATGAGGTCGCTACTTCAATAGTTTGTTAAATTTATTTTTATGATTTGACAGCTCAAACAGATCCTCCCTTCCAAAACCAGGTTATGGGCTTTGTAAAGCATGATTTTCGTCTTTCGAGTTTGATTTTTTGAATTCAATTGTTTTGGGAGACCGAAGTAGCAATGATTTGCAAGGGTAATTCTTCGTCGAATCTAACCTAGGTTGGCATTTGTGGAGTTCTCGCTTACTCCAAGGTAGGTGAATTGCTTATAAATACCTCGCCTTTTCTTCAATCGCCGTGAAAGCCCCTATCACGGCATGTTGGGAACAACCGATGATGTCAATATCTTTTGCATACCCAAGTTAGCTGAGCAGGAGTTTTGAAGATAATCCCTTCTACTTGAGAACATGATTGAAAAAGTCACAGAACATCGGATATCGTTGCCGAAATCCCGTGCACGTTTAAAATAATTCAGAGCTACTTTCAAATTGCACATTGTAGCTCATCTTATTAATCGTCACGTTCCCAAATCGTTCGAGTTCCCAAATTCTATTAGTCTGAGTTTTTTTTCTTGGTCAGAGGTTGCTACTATCCGATGGAACACTCAGACACAACTACTGGTCCATTGTACTGCCAAAGAGACACCTTACTTCATTGTACTTAGTTTTCCTGTCTTTCGAAGAAAGATGAGAAGGAGCTTAGCTGGTCCGCACTCACCACGTCAGCCCCAAAGATCCGCCACATGATGCGAGCAAAGGCAGGACAACTACAGAGGAAGTGTTCCGCTGTATCGTCGTCCTCTCCACAAGCAGGACAGATGTTGGTGTCGCTCAAGCCCAATACATTTGAGTGTTTGGCAAAAGCTTGGTATGGCCCGAAAGAACGCCTAAAAGCAGTCTGCAGCCGATTCTCCTGGATGCGGACCTTTTGCAGATTTCCGGACACAGTCATTTGGTCTGTCTACACCCAGCACAGTCACGCCACCGACACTCGTGTTCACGAGAAGCCCAAGTATCACTATCAATGGATGAGCTAACTACAGATGCAGGCAGACCCAACGCAGGTTCAGGTCCTGAGAGAGCTTCTTCTGAACCCAGCCTAGCAAGCTCATCCGCGATCTCATTTCCCCGGATACCAGTGTGACCTTGGACCGAAACCAGTTTGACCGTGTTGAGTCTACCGACCAAGTTCAGAGAAAGCTTGAGTTCGAGCACTAACTTGGACGAGGTTAGAGGGTTGAGCAGCGCTTTTTGTGCAGCAAACGCATATGCTTCTAGCCCTCCACCTGTTTGTCACAGTATAGCGCATAGCCATAAGGATAGCGAAAATCTCTGCTTGAAGACAGTCGCATGGTTACCTAAGGGGTAGTGTAGTCCAGTGGTTCTCAAACTTATTAAGCTGTGGAACCCTAAACAAGGCCCAAATATATTTCGGAACCCCAACTCTTAACGATATAAAAAATGAAAAACAACACATACGATATTTTTTTCAAGGTTAGTGTGAAGAATGAAACTGTTCCAATGTTCGATTTATGTATATTTTTTTTTTAAATTGCCTTCTATCTCCAAAAGCTGTATTCGCATCCATACAGCTTTTGGCAGCGTCCAATCTCCTGCTCCAAAAGCCTGCTTCACAGCGATACGTTGTGTCAAAAGTGAGCAAATTTAATGTAGCCTGTTGGCAAGTTCAGGGTATTCACTCCTAATATCAACCCAAAATTCGTTCAATGATACAGAACCAAATACATGTCTTGATGAAGAAGAACTCTGCAGATCGATCAAGAGCTTAGTTTTCCGGAATGCTTACGGCCATATTATTCACTCATTTTAATCCGGATTAAAGTTTACACCCGGGTTTAAGTGAGTTTAGCCCAAAAACTTCAACCCAAATCCATAATATTCAGTTGTTAAACCCGATAATAAACTAATTTTTTTAAACCTTGTCGACTTTTAATCCAATTGAATTTAAACTGCACTCCGTAGACCAGTTTAAGTACTTTAACCCGGGTTAAAACTCAATTTCATATTATTGATTATTTTTTTTATGTCGCATTTTTGTTTTTTCTTGGAAAATAAATGAAAGTGAAAATATAATAAAAAGCAAGAAGATAAGAAAAATGGATTTTGTTGTAGTTTTGGCGCCACATGTAAATTTGGGAATTAACTTTATAGTATCTAAAATTTCTCTTGTGTTCTATTAAAAATAAATGTATTAATATTATTGTACACGAGTCCACTAATTTTGATATTGGACAAAAAATTTGTGAAATTGACCAAATGTTGATGTCACAAAAAATTAAATCAATTTCCAATTAGTGTCAAACAACAAAAAAAAATTTCATTTTATGTGAAATTTGACATTCCGTGGTCTAAAAACGGGTTAAAATCGGATTAAAAATCGGTTTAAACTGTCACTGTTTTAATCCAGCGGGTTTAATGCATGTTTTTGAATGAATATTATGGATATATGTTTAAATTGTCGGGTTTAAAAGATTTGGATTAATAATAATCGGGTGTAAAATTAACTTAAACCTGATTTATACCCGAAGTGAATAATATGGCCGTTAGTGTCGTAGGCTGGGTTTCATTCGGAATACATTTTCATTCTTTGTGAGATATTATGCAGAAAATTTACAGAATCTGTGCATGAACGATACCCACAGACATGCATTTTTGTGTCAAGTTATTATTCTTTGTAAGATAGTGTGCACTGTGCAGTACCTCATAAAAGCTATGCGCGAACTATACTAAAAGAAGGATATATTATTCCGCAATGTTTGCTAATGACGTCTTAACTGGCCACATTGATTGTTCGTTTTTACTGTCATCATTTAATATATATGCTCCTTCTCGTGTTCTTCGACCTAGGGAACATTTTTTCTTTATGCCACCTAGACACAGAACAAATTATGGTCAAAATGATCCTATCACTATAGCTTGTGTAAATTACAATAAATACAAAAACCTAACCCCCAGTTTCACACTGAAAGTTTAAACTAAAGATCAACTGAACCTGAACGTGAGTTTAAATTTGAAGTTCAACTCGTCCGGTTTCACATAATAATCTAAACTTCAGTTCAATTGAACTCAGTTCAACTAAATTTAATGAATGAATTTGATAGTATTGTACAGTACTTATCTTTTATACGACTTTTCTGAAATCGTTCCTTGTCTTTGCTTTCAAAGAATACGCAAAACAACGTCAAATATTTGTGATTTTGACAATCGTCTGATCTGAGGTTTAAACGGCAGAATACTGTAGTTTAACTTAAACTATAGAATGAACTCTGTTCAAGGTTTAAACGAAATTCTGAAACAGTATTAATTGTTGAACTAAAGTTTAAACTAAAAGTGTAGTTTAAACTCCCATTGTGAAACTGGGGGTAATTGATAGGGAACATTGTAAATCTGTAGTTTTAAGTAAACTACAGTAGACTCTCGATAACGTGAACAATTAAAAACCAAGCCAGTTCACGTTTGCGAGAGAGTTCACGTTTGCGAAGGTTGAATACTACCAAGAGTATAGGACAATCCCACAGTAAGAATTTAAAAATTTATGTATTTTTATTTATTTTAGACTAGTAGACTAGTAAAGCTTTGTAATTCTGATGGCATTTTGATCCATGGGTTGGATTCACGTAGTAAAGTTTGGGAGCATAAACATAACAGTAATACCTACATTGATCAGCTGTCGTTAGCTCATTTTACGGAGGATGCGATGGAGGTTTGCCCAAAAGCAGAAGAGCCTTCACTGGTAGATTATGATTATCTCTAAATGACGAAACCTAAAAATACAAATAATACCTATCTAGTAATCTATAAATGGATTTTTTTTAGTCACACATACTTGTGGTGCAAATGATTCATGAAATCAGTCTTTGAATATGGGCGTCATCCAGAATGATTTTGAACTCTTGTAGTCGTCTGGACAGTTAACATTTTTAAATGAACGTGAGTTTTTAGCTTTTCCAATAACTAATAACGATGATTTACCAAGAAAAACTAGTTTTAAATAGCATCTTGCTTGAATGGAGCAGAAATTGTTGTTCATGTTTTAGAGTGCTCATGATTTGTTCACGTTTTAGAGATGTCAATGTTAAAAAAAATCTGTTTACGTTAACCGGTGTTCCATTATGAACATTTTCCAACCGAAAACGACATTAATTTAAGAAAGTCGCGGAACCCTGAGAACTGTTCGGCGGAACCCCAGGGTTCCGCGGAACACAGTTTAAGAACCGAGGGTGTAGTCTAATGTTCTCGCTTTCCACGAAGACTCCAGAACCAGACCCCTGTCCGGTTTTAGAGCCATCCGTGAATACATGATGACATTCTCTCAGTCTCGCCGAAGCTATTCCGTTGCCTTAGAAAAGTTGACGTGGTAGTTTTGTCGCAGTAGGATTTCTGGTGTCATTGCGTCAGACGGCATATCCATAAGACAGGGGTCAAAGGATAATTCTCGCGCAAGTTCTTTAAAATTCCAAATATATGTATGAGTACTAGCGCCATCTGGTTGAGAATGCATTCGGACTTAGTTGGGTCAAAAAGTAACAACTTAACATTGAAAGCTGAAACTGCTGTTTAGCCCACAAAATTAGGCTATCCTACAGGTCGCATCAGTGCTTCCTTTCGTTTCTGTTCTCTGCTGTCCCTCATCAATGCAGAAGTGGTTCAAAACTTCGATGAATATAATGTTGCGATCGATGGATGTCCAAATCAGGACTTTTCATAAATTTGTTTGTTCACTTCGATCTCATGAACGGTTGAGAGTGGGTTTCCTTTAGAGCAAAATACTATTGAGTTATGCTAGTTCAAAACGTAGGTAAACCTTTGTCTACTTAGATATATTTATTTGTCCAAGGTAATGGCTAACTTTGCAACTTTGAAAAAGTCTTATGGTGTTGCTTCTGAGCGATTTGAGTGAATTTTCGGACATAATATACTTACCCAACGAATTTAAGCTCTCTTGAAATGGTCCAACAACCCTATTGTTATTAGGACTAGTGTGATCGCCATTTTCTTAGACAGATGCACTTTACTAATTGCCAAACAATCCTGCGACTTGTTTTGAGATCCATTGTACGTATTTTAATCAGTGACACTCGGCTGTCAGTGTTCTGGCATTGACATGCCCTCTTTATGCATGAAAACGTCATAGTTTCGTTTGGGTTTCAGTTTCAGGAACATTTTTCTATTGAAAATATATCTTAACCTCTCGCAACTTTGTTATAAGAACTACAATCTAACCTATATATAGTAGAATTTCTCATTGGACTCATTTAATAAATCAAAAGGCTTACAAAGAAAGCGATTTGTGTACTCGGAACGTATAACCTCAATAGTAATACACTCATTTATCGTATTTAGATTTCCCATGGTGATGAATTCCGGTCCCAGTGTGTCCAAAATAATAGTCGAAATAAAACTTTTATATGCCACCCTCTAAATACCAACCCGGAAGTTATATTCTATACTTTCGCAGGAAATATCTGTAAACACGATCGCCGTATACCTGTCCAATCCGGATACCATAAAACAACCGAGAGGGAAGTCATTTAATTCCAATTCTGCGCGGAAGCTCTATGATACAATAAACCCTCTAAGGATGTCATTCCTGTACACAAGACTAAATAACGTTTTCGCTTTCAAAAGGACTTAAGGTATTTGTGTTAACCTCTTTCTATGCCAAAAACTTTCACAATAAAACAAAAAAAGATACTCTCAACCAGACACCACAAGCCAGCGTGCAAAAAAAGCAAAAACAAATAAAAAAAAAACCCTCTTCACTGCCAAAATATTGTAGCCGTGTAAGACCTGTGAGCTTGTCAGGACAATAAATAACAGTAAAAACAAATACCTACTAAAACCAAAGTACTAGCATACTAATACACCCCTTTTTCGAAGAGGCCCCCCCTTCCCCCGTTATATCAACCAACATAGATAGGTGTGAAGAATAGTATAGGAAAACAGAAATAAAACTCATGGAACATCTTCCTAATTCGCAGAGACATCAGCATCACACATATACGTATATAGCAAGCGCACCCTTGCTCAATGTTCCTCTCCAGTGAAGATGTCCTTGCATTATATTTATTATGCTTATCGTACCACCGGATATGGCCCCACAACAGAGTACATCTATCTAACACTGAACCTGTACAATATTATTCCTGCTTGTTCGCCATGCTATACACCAGGTAGCAATGTGTGCGTACACTTGTTATTTATGCGTATAGCCAGAAAATCTGTAAGAGAATCACAGAGAGAGAGCAGAGCAAGAAGTATCTTAACAAGGATTTAGTGTGTACACGTGAATACTGAATATAACTTCTGCTTTAGCATATCACCGCAACCATAAGGACTTCGAAGAAGGAGTGCAAATGATTTATTTTATCGAATCATTTTCGGTGCTAGCGATGAGTTTCGATTGTATATTTGGTTTGGTAATTATCATTGATAAGTTCTAATTGTTGTCTCGAAACTTTTTGTTGCCTCCTTCAACAGGAAATATCGAGTAGCATTTCGTATAATCCCCCCATGATCTGGGAGGTAGGCCTTTAATTGTCATTTAATTTGTTACGCCATCAAGGACCGGCCTGCTTGGTGTCAACTATTCCTTAGTATCCATTAGTACACTTAGTGTCAGTGGCAGAGAAACGGCTGTCAGATGATTACCTGTTATTTGAAGTGATAATTAAATAGAATAGATTTTATCTCCTGTTCCGGTGCTACAAATTATGGAAATGTCACAAAAACTTCAAAATATTTGTGTAAATAATAGTATTCGATGAGTGTGTAATTATTGTCATTCCCCCCCACATCAGCACGCTATTATTTTCACTTGATCAATAATAATTTAATGCATTGTTAGATGATGTGACAGTTTAAAAATAAAATGTAAAAAAATTAAAATAATTAAATTAAAAGTGGTTATAATTCTAGTTTTTGTTTTAAATGCTAAAGACGTGTGTTTTGATTGTTCGTACTGTGAATGGAAAAAATATTTGAAAAAAAAAAAAAATAATAATAATAATAATACCACGAATTTGCGGAAGCATTACACCACGACATCAAATAATCAAACATTTGAACAACCTGCGGATTAATTCATCCCATATCTATATTACATACATCAGCGAATATTTTATAGATACATATCTACAGCTACACCCATCAGGGAATACAACTGTTGACAAAATGTAAGTGATTGGATTATGATATTTCAGTGCGGTTTTGGTTATGTGTAATTAAATTATGCAATATCTATTTTGGGATTTTGCATAGATGCGGGGGGATAGAGAAATCAAGCCGTCACTATTGCTATATCCATCGTCGACATGATGTTGACAGATTGCAAGAATTATGCGCCTCATTAAAAAATTGTCAGAATATTTTAGATTATTTGCAATAGAGAATTTAATTAAGAATTTAATGAAATTTTTATTTACTGTAGGCATTTTTTTGTTTATACTGGCATTTAAATCATATATTGATGGGGTTTGTTGTTTATGGGAGTTTTTATTTTTACATTTTCCGCGTTTGGCATTTGAGAGTTTAATGTTTTTATTTAGCACTAGGGATGATATTGAATAAAATTTAAATTGGTTCTAGTTAATGCGTTTTTTTTCTGGGTCTGCTTGTCAATAATGTAATAGCTTTGCGTATAATTGGTGCGGCAGTAAATAATATTTTGTTATTAATGGCAAAACAAATTTGAGTCAGCAAAATAAAATAATTTCTCTGCCAAATATTTGTTCTATACATAAATAGATGATGTAAAAATTTTATAGAGTAGTTTTATAGTGAAACCGCCCCTCATAACTAAATTGCTTACCAATCTCGGGGCTGTTTGCAGCGAAGCGAGATGGTTACTGTCCCCATATGCGAGGTTGGTTGTGCTGCAATTGCAACATTCAAAGCCTCTAGAGTCAAAAGACTGAGATAAACTGTTCTCCATCGCAATATTTGCAGGGGCTGTAATTTGTGAATTTGATGAAGTCTATTCAAGTTTGTAGCAGAAGACTGCGCCATTACATATTGCCCGAACCATATATGAGATGACTACGTACTGCGAAGTGTTTTGGTCCTTTTGACTGTGTAATACCACTTCCAAAACCGTCAACTCAATCAGGATCGAACATCGTACGAAGAATTTGTCTTTCAGAAAGTCCTAGAATACTTTCAACCGCTTTTGAAATCGTCGATGATTAAGAACCACACAACAGAAATTTGGAGTTTCATTACTAATTTCATTACTAAAAAATATGATGACGTTATTCCTTGATTTCAGATACTTACTCACTTATAACCAAACATGAGTAGTTTTACAGTTCGTGATGAGGCAGTGCCGCAACCAATAAGCCTCTCCAATTAAATCGATTGATCTATTACCTTCGATTGTGCACAAACGTTGGTTGAAGTCCTATTCCGCATGTGCGGCTTAGATGAGGTCTTCTTCTGCGGAACATATCATCAATTTTCGAATTACAGTCAACGGCGTGTGAGACCACCGACTCGCACTTTGTTATATTATGGAGTCCTCTTAGAGTTTATTCACAAGGCCTTACTACTCCATTGGCTTCTTAGAACAAAGAAACAGCGATTACTAAGCCTTATTCTTAACTTTATTTCTGATGTAAACATTTTTAATAGTTTATATCTAAACCGAGGTAGGTATAGTCCGTAAATACCTCAAAGTATTAGTGATGCCAAAATTTATATACAATGCCTCTGAAAATGCAGTCCTATAGGGCCTTAATCTGGATCTCTCCTTCTTGGGGATTCTCCAAAATGTTTTGTGTAACTATGAATGTTTAGTTTAGTTTAGTTTAGAGTACTTAATGATCTCAATATAAATAAATCCGCTGGTCCAGACTGTATCTCCCCCATCATTCTGAAGAGGTGTTTTTCCACTCTGGCAAACCCACTGCGTACGCTTTTTCATCTGTCCTATTTTTATGGACTCTTTCCGAGTAGGTGGAAAACAGCATTTGTCCAACCCGTCCCTAAAAAAGGCGAATCTTCTTCTCCCGTAGCACTTTACCGTGCTATTTTACCGACCCGTAGCACATACGTCCATTTTTTCTAAGGTCATGGAAACGCTGATAAACCGTCAGCTTATAATATCTTGAATCACGGAAACTCCTCAAGTGCGGTTTTCGTTGTAACAGGTCCTCTGCTGATTTGATGACTTATCTCACCGAGAAGTGCAACCAATCTCTCCATCCCTTCGGTGAATCGAAGATTGTTGCGCTTGATATTTCAAAGGCATTTGCCACAGTTTGGCACCAAGCTCTTTTGTCGAAAATGCGTGCTTATGGGATCGATGCGTCTCTTATTCAATGGATTAGAAACTACCTTTCTGGCCGTTCAATTCAAGTTGTTTGGGATGGTTTCAAGTCTGAAACTCACCGTATATGCTGGTGTTCCCCAAGGCTACGTTCTGTTTGCTACTCTCTTTCTCATTTTTATAAATGATCACTTGTCTGCAACTTCTAATCCAATCCATTCCTTCGCTGATGACAGCACTCTTAGCTTCTCATATTCTTTCCAGGACTCATGTCTCTGTTCTTCATTAAATTCAATAGAGTGGAATTTAATGCTTCAAAAACACAATACTGTCTGCTGTCTCTAAAGCGAAACCCGAACCTACAGCCATTATCCATGAATGGCACTTGCATCACCAAAACCGAAAGACTTTCCAATCTCGGTATGTGCGTTCATGACAACCTTCGTTGGAATGACCACATACACGAAGTCGCTAAGAATGCTGCGAAATGTCTAGGTTTTCTCAAACGGTGCAAGAAATATTTTACCCCTTCTGATCTGGCTATACAATATATAAGGCCTTCATTCGCCCAAAACTTGAGTACAATTCTCATATCTGGTCTGGAGCGCCCAAAACCATATTGCGCCTACTGGATAGTATCCAAAATCGTGCGTTTAAGCTTATCAGAGACAAGCAATACTCGCCGCAATACTCGCCATGCTAAGAATGCTCATAAGTTTACCATTCAGCAGATCTTCGGTCGTACTATGAAATATAGAGATTCATTGTTACAATTTAAAGACATTTAAAACCAATGTGCATCGGTATCTCCCAGCATATCCTTAACGCCCGCCCTGTGTAGTTCACCCTACATTAAAAGAGTAGTCATAATCTCTTTAGTACGTGTCTATTATAAAAAAAAAACGTATACCCTTTATCGGTTTTCGCCTAATGGGACGTGAATGCAATCACCTCCGTGTTAGTCTTGACATGCACTGTCAAGACTTCGCTTGGATAATTTTACCGCTTATAATAATTCCGCGAATTAACCCTAGTAAATGCCAATACTTTCCATATCTCTTTTGCCCAGCTTAATGTATGACAACTAGCCGGATATTTCGGTGTCAGTAATCCACTTAGGGAGGACCATCATCGTCCCCATTTATTTCAGCAGCCTGACTAGTCGTGAGACATTCTCACTGACCTTAGCTTCAAATACATCGGAATATATCAAATAAGCTTTACATCATAAGGTATTTGCCATCTTGAAGGCTGACGACATCGTTGATAGTCCGCCTTCTTAGGTGCTCATATTGGACTTCTGATATCATTCAGCCAGTCATTTCAGACATAAGATTTAAGTTTGGCTATTTTTCTTTCTATTTAACTTTCTCGGCAATAAGTTTAACAACCTGTTGTTACCCATGATTACGACTGGGAGGTTTATTGTGAAAATTGTAAATCTGAAATACAACTTGCCCATTCTGTGTATACTGTCAGTCAAATTGATTTTGTCACCTTTAAACTAGATGTCAATTAATAACTTTCTGATTCGAGGCATTAATCTTTCAACCAGCAAATATAGTTGCCGACAAATTACTGTAACTTATTAAGAAGCGTTAAGTTTTATTTTGGTCCTTCGAGCCGGATATTTTAAAAATTCACTTAATTTGACTCCCATAAATAACTTTTTTTATTAACCGTGCTATGCTTTGGCTGTTTAAAAATTCAGCTTGGAGTTCTATGCTGTGGAAGATGCTTGGATATATTCGTGTCAACCACTTGTATCAATTGAGCGATATGCAAAATACCACCATCTACTGAATACAACAGAAAGGATGACAAGTACTATTTACATAGTTTAATTTCATACACCTTCCAAGCGACACAAACCCTTCTTTTATTCGTCTTTTTGGCCTCTTCTACAATCCTAAAACCGTAGCGAAATATAAATATAAATATCTTCCGATCAATACAATCTTTAGGAGAGGCTATTAAAATCAGTTAAAGTAACACGATTCCATTACAAATCGGGTTAATTTCGACCTGACTACACCTTCCAAGAATGGTATCAAGATTTTAATTAAAAAAGTCCCGTAAAAGGTGGACACGCTCTCCTATACCCATGTGTTAGCCTTTCGGTTACAGGTTACACAAAAAAATATATATTTTTTAAATTAAAAACTACTGTACCAAAACCAAACAATTCCAATCACTTCAAAGTTTCTCCTGCTAAACTGTCGACAGCACAAAATACCTATACGCGTATCTTCACTCCAAACCCACCCACTTTCGATGTCTCAATAACTTTTATGATTTACCTCTCTTGTTCCTGATGCGATGTCATTGAAAAAGTTTTCCTAAAAAACTTTGCTTTTTCCTTTTCCGGTGTTTCTTAGATCGCACTGAAAAACCGCACACATTCTTGCTATAGTGAAAATACCTCAGGGAAAGGATTTGAGTAACTTAGGACACCCAACTAGGATTGTGTTTCTGTCTTTAGAAGCTTGTTGCGACACAACAATTTAATGTTCAAAAGGTACTCGCAACTAAACTTGACACGATGTTTTCATCTTTCCATGCTCTCGGAAAGTGAAAAAGTTCTGTGCAAAGTCGGAAAAAATCCAAGCTAACGATAGGTACATCTATAGGAATGTGTCAGGAAAAGAGTTCGACAGAGTTTTTTTTTTTTTTTTTAGAAAAACTTCTTCCGCCTTTTCAAATAGTTTCAAGGATATGACGACCCATGCTATTTGGTTTCTCGCATTATTAGACATTGTCAGTTGTCACACATTTCAAAGGACATTTGGTTCAATTCGAGTGGCTTTGCTTTTGAAAGGGTACTTAGCAGCTGAATGGAAAGTTATTTCGGACATCTGCATCTGTTTACGTTCTGAGGGTCAATATAATTACAATAATGTGTTCAGTCCAGATATTATCACACAGCAGACCAAACTGGGTACTCGTATCCTCGAAGAGAGAAAGAGATAAACACTGATTATCTAGATGAAAAAAAAAAATAATAAAATCCCTCTCGCACCATACGCAGTAATAAAAACCAGGCTAGTATAATAAATTTGTTGAAGGACTTATACGAAGTACGTAAGGTAGCTACACCACGGTAAAGGACTGTGAGAAATTTGGGTTCCTCAAGTTTAGTGATATGGAAACATAAAAAAAAAATCCTGTAATAAACAACGACGAAGGAAGCGATGATGATGATGATGGCGATGGCGATGGTTGTGTTGTGGAGAGAATATGATAGACGCCCTTTTAGTCCTCTTGCTGTTACTAAGAGGAATGTATTTTCGTGTTGTTTAGATTTTTTTTCCTGGCTCCAAGTTTATGACTCGGTGATTTTTTAAGTTACTGCTCGGTTATGATTATGAAATATGATAATTTTTTTTGCTGCTGCTGCTGCCAGAAAGGATGAGGGGTGGACAAATTTAACGGAATCATTAGCAGTCACTTAGGCGAGGAGTGAAACAAAATTGCTGTATAAACTTTTCTGAATTATTACCATGTTAGGGAATTTTAAGAAAAAAAAAAAAAAAACTATTTGGCTTCTGTTGAACTAGTTTACATATTATAGGGAGGAGATTGTTGGAGGAAAAGAGCTGTAGGAAGACTGTCGGTATAAGGAGATTTATTGAATTTCATTAGACACAGAAACGGAAGCATCGATCGGTGGAGTGGAAGTAGTTTTATGAAGACCTCCCGCCCATAGTTAAGAGGCCATTTCTCATCGGAGATCTGAGACATAGCCGCACAAATTTTACACGATAGGAAAACGGATGGCATTGTGGGTAATATTGTACTACATTTTTACTTTGAAGGGAATTAGTGCCACAGGACATTTCGACCAAAGCAGCTTATATATCATCATTATTTAATCGAAGTCAATTTCATTTCGGAGAAGCTATTATGTACCTACCTACTAAGTTTCAACAAAAATAAACCCTGTCACGAATTGCTCGAAACTCAGCCCCTAATATAGCAGTCATGAAGTGGTCCTAATTTACGAATTGATGCCATTTCTGGCATTTACGAATTGATGCCATTTCTGGTGATCTATAGGTAAATTTTGGGGCCTCCTATCTGAATACATATTTTCGGGCTCTAAAAATGTTAAAACATATGTACATCTCGGAAATACTCAGCCCCAGATACATATATCCCATGTCGACTACCTCTTCAGATCTGGAGACTCCAAGCCCCTTCTTCTCATCGCTTCCATAGGTTAGCCTGACGTTCAAAAAACATTAGTCGATTGCCACTTGTTTTTTTTTTTAACATTCTTCATTACATAGTCTGTCCAAGTTTTGAAATTCAGTGATGGAGAGAAAGGAAAAGAGATATTGGATAGTGCACAGTTACAGATTTGAGTTGAAAGGAAAGAATGTGAGCAGTGAGGTATTTTGAATATTTGCATGTCATAAGACTCTGGAAATATTGAGGAAGGCAAATTATTCCATATTCTCGTCGTGTAGCTAAAAAATTACCTTCTCTATTTAACTTTTCACCCGAAAGCAGGTTTCAGGGTGCTACCGGTCATACATGCAATTTGCTTTATAAATTGTTATGCCAACTCGGTAGGACTCAAGAACATTTTGAATCTTTTGAGGATTCCAAGGCATATGTACCCATTTTTAGCAGCTTCAATAATTTGCTGGTTATGAAAAGAAAATCTGAGCTTACACTCTTACAGACATGCCAAGCATTGACAGGGCTTTCTTGATTCCTCAATTTCAGTTTCCTTCATTTTGAGTTTTGACAGAGTTAGTATCCCGTTTTGGAGACAAAACACAGCATTGTATATTTGATCCGTTGAACTCAAATCGGATTTTATCACCCCAATCGATGATCGCTTCAATATCCGAGTTAATGGCTTAGCGGGAAGTCCACTGAACGTAAGAAAAATCGAGAGTTCTTTTTCATAAAAGCAATTTATCTTTCCTCTGTAAGATTTTGTTATTGTATTTATGTTCTTACTTTTCAAACGCGGCATCTCTTGAATTGAGCTTTAAAACAAAAAAACCTAAAAGAAGGCACCTATTCTATAAATTGTGGTGTACTCGATGAGTATTATTTCCAAAGGTTATTATATTTTTTGAAAGTTGACTTCCTCAGATATACCTGACATAACCAATTGCATACAGCACGGTCTCTAATTTTGACCTTTGTATATGCACCGGGAAACTTAAAAGGCAGTCCACGTCTATACGAATACGAAAAACTACCTATATATTCTTATACCTATGAAAAATCTATAGTAAACTAGCTGAACCCCCGCCGGCTTCGCCAGGCCTTTTGTTGCTTTTTACAATTTTAATTTTTTAATTTTTTTGGCCTATCAATTGATCACCCTAATTACCCTAATTACATTTAAAAAAAAATCAACTCAATTGGTTCAAAATTACGGGCGACAGATGGAAACATATAGTTTTTTCTACTTTGTTTTATATACATAGAGATAGCTGTACCCGCCCGACTTTGCCCGTGCACAGATGTTCTTTCGTAAAATGCGAGAAATGAGAATAAACTGGAACTTTCTTTCTGCCTAAACCTGAAATACAGCAATACGAACAAAACATAAAAAGACTCATGAAAATCGGCCCAGCGGTTATAGAGATATAACGCCATCGAGTTTCACCCCATAGAAGATTTTTTTTGTTTAGGAGGTATACGATTTTGAATGTTTTTTTGGTATGGGAGATGCCACGCCCCTTTGTCCAATTTTGACCAATCTTATCAGGAGCACTTCAGGGCCAATACTTAAGATTATCTGTAAGTTTGAGCTCAATCCATTTGGTGGTTTTCGAGATATACGATTTTGAATGTTTTTTTTGTATGGGAGATGCCACGCCCCTTTGTCCGATTTTGACCAATCTTCACAGGAGAACTCCACAGCAAATACGTAATATTACCTGTAAGTTTGTGCTCAGTCGATTTGGTGGTTTTCGGGATATACGATTTTGAATGTTTTTTTTGTATGGGCGGTGCCACGCCCCTTTGTCCGATTTTTAATTTGTTAGGCCTATTACCCAACCACTGTAATTACCGACATTTTACAAAAAAATCAACTTAATTGGTTGAAAATTACGGGCGGCAGAGGGAAACACAGTTTTTTCCACTTTGTATATATAGAGATGGTCACGGACAACATAAGACCACTAATTTGAAGGGAGTTCAGAAGTCGATCACTGATGCGGTCACCAGTGGACAATAGACTGCGTCACTCCATCAGTGATTACGATCATGCTCGGCTGAGGATACGGTGATCTCGGACAGTCACACGTATAAAACTAAGCGCCAGAGAAAATACTATTTGCCCGAAAATCTTGAGATTGTCACAGTACAATGTGTATCCTGTAGCTTATTGACAGACAAATGATGAACTGCCTCGATATTCCACTAAAAGGAAAAATTGTCACAAACAACACCTATCTCCCTAAAGACTCTAAGGTCTAAAGGTGCTTTTACTCGATCGAAATTTCATACCTTGATTACTCTTTAAAGCACAGCTGTGTTTTAGAAATCAACTTCAGGATGCTGTGCAGTAGGCATAATGCTACAGAGAAAAATTTATTTTCTACCAAAATCTAGTGCAAATTTAGGAGTCTAAAATTGTTAGGTTCACCAAAACTTCCACTTCCTTAAACGGAACGGATTAATTGAGAAGTTTTTCCAGGACACTCTCTCCGATGTTTGTCAGATGTTCGCAATAGTTAGTGCAGTGGGTCAGCCATTACTTCGAACGGAACGTTCCATGTTAAGTCACATTAAGATTAAACTCATGTCCCTAACTGGGATTCCAAGACGTAATATCTAATCCGTGACATCAGACAAGACAGGCGTCATCTAGGTAGGCCTAGTATAAGATGGTTAGATCAAGTCTGAAGTCTTTCCCTGCCGGTGGTGGTTTACAGTCGGCTGCGGAAGAGTGAGAGCTAGGAGGGGTCCACTTAAGCATCCTACAACCGCGACTTTTATGATGTATAGGCGAGACATTACAACTGAATGAATGAATGAAAATTAATACTGAGATTTTTGAAGAATTAAACAAATATTCATGTGAGCATTACCCCAAAAGATTGGCTGGATTTGCCTTTTTTAGTGGAAACGAAATTGACTCCCTACCCTTTTACACCCAAAACATATTTATCTCGATTTTTTGCATTTTGTCCATAAATAAACTACATTTCTTCTTGTACAGTCCTTGACTCCTAGTATAGTTGAGATGAAAATTCAGTTTAAATTGAAAACATGGTATCCCTCAATTTTTAATAAATGCTCAAGTCAATGGGTACCTACCCTCTATAAAATGCAAATGAAAAATCTGGCGAATATTGCTCTTCTTTCTAACCGATTTTTTTAAATTTAAAAATGCTTGTCCATACACAATTTTAGTATTTTTTCATCTGCTCAACAAGCACTTCCCATCAAGATGCCTCGCTTTTTCCGCAAACACATCAATAGTCGACTAAATTGAAAAAGAAGAAAACAAATTGATTTTGCTCATTTTCCTTTCACTTTACTTCCCCATTTGCGTAGGATTTTCCTCGCTTATATGCCTTTCTCGTTAAAATTTCACTCGCCAAAAAAGGAAGCGCATAGTATAACACATCAACCACTACCCCATAAAAACGAGAAAATTCACACATTAAGGATGCTCACGAAATCCATAAAAAAAAAAAGAAAACTTCAATCCCATCGGAGTATATCCTTAAAGGCAAACAACGAGATTGATATAAGTGCTAATAACACCCCAAAGGCATAGGTTCTATGTTATCTTTTATGCTTACCTTCGAGATATTTATCTGCCAAAAACTTGCCCTGTATGACCAACCCTGGGTTGATCCGTAAATCTCATTGTCTCCGTGTGTACACATACCTATATACGTTTCACGCTAAATCGAGTATAATAATAATAAGCTTCAGGCTAAAAACTAAAGGACGATGCTTCCCTATATACGGGGTATTCCGTATACGTACTGAACGATCGATGGGCTTCCTCATTCCTCACAGGCGCGCGGCAATGGTCAACCCAAACCTCCTTGTAAGACTAAGGTGAGATGATGTGGAAATGCAATTTTGACAAATTTATGCAAATTAACTGTGATGGATTGGATGGTCTTCGTTTCCTCATTTTTTGTTCGTTTTCTATTTCACTACCCAGTTAGATGGCAAATAAAATTTGCATATATTCATTGTTCTTCTTCATCGTCAGTTTCATGTTCTTATGTATACCTCTACACGTATATATGTACGTTTAGGCAAAAATTGGTCTCATCAATCACGGAGTAAGGATGATAATGTTCTGTGGTAATTTGGTCGACAATATTCAGCAATATAGCTTAGGTAGAGCAAAGGACCAACATAGCAAGGAGGTGTCAAACACTTTAAAGGTTAATCCTAAAGAGGCTAATAAACCGGAAATTGAGAAGCGCAGAACGACAACGAAACTAGAGTGACATTTGCCACTTAGGTAATTTAAATTGATCGCGCTAAATTGAAGAAATTTCTATAGATACCTTATTAGAACGACGAGCAGGTGTCCAATTCTTTTGTGAATAATTAAGTTGAAAAATTGACGACGATGACGATGAGGACGAATAATTCAAGTTAAGTGCTGCTATTTAGCTGTATTATGGTGGATTCTTGACTTTTTCTAAATCCTGTTGGTATAATTTGGGCTGATGAGACGCTATTAGAGTTACTTCTATAATGATAGGATGAGTATAGTGGTCTTCTGTCTGAAGGCTTTTGCCAATTTCAAGAATATTTGCTCAAAGAAGAGTTTTTTTTTCACATTACAGGTTCGTTTATAACTCAAAAGCAGATGTCCTTAAGCGATTTGGTGAAGCAAATTTGGTATTTCTTAGTGTAACGTACCCTTGTGAAATCCAATATTACAGCTGGCATCATACGACGAACGTTTGAATAAATTTTCTTAAATTTTTAAACTGATTTCCAACATGTATCTGTTTAGCCACAGTTGGATATCTGTATAAAACAGTACGAATTTTATTTGTTACCTCAAAGAGTAAAAACTACTTAACAGATTTCAATGGAACTTTTTTTGAAATGTTGCCTAAGACTGCGAGATGGTCTTAGGCCATGTCCTTTATTGATATGTCCTTTGGAAAGTTTTTGACCAAACTGTTTTTTTTTTTTTCATGAATTCACTCCCTGTTCTCAAGTAGTATTTGTTCAATGCACATCGAAAGCATATTCCATTGAATGCAAAATGTGACACTGCCAATTGTGCATATACATTTGACTGCAGTCTTATAATGGATATCCGATTTCTAACATGGGAAATGGAATTTTTATTAAAGGTCTAAAATTAAAAACGTTGACCAACAATACATAGTTGTATGGTTGTAGGTATGTACTTTGCGACTAAGTTGGCAGATTCTAAATTAGATTGTGTTTCGAAAACGTGTGTGAAGAGTAGAATTTAGGAAAGGGAAACTTCCGGACAAATTAATCGCAGGTTGTGGCCTTTAATAAGAAACAAAGAAAATCAATTTCTCCCATTTTAAAAATTTAGCTTGGAGCAAAAAACTAATTGTTTTTTTCTTAATTTTTACTTTCAGGTAAGCACCAATATATAAACGGATTTCTTTTTACTATACTATTTTACTAGTTTTCCCTTTAATGTGAGTATTTACTGACACACATAACATAAGATATAGGTACCTTCCTATGTACCTATACTATAAGAACTATATTTCTAATAATGATTAAAAAATGGTGTTCCAAATAATTGTAAATGAGTAAAGCGAAAAACTAACGAAGAACCAAAAAAGTAGATAAGTTATTACATTTCAATAACAATATTAAATATACGATTCCAGGAATTTAAATATCCTCAGAATCTGCGGCGCATTTCTACAAAATGTTCAGGTATAATTACGCTGTACTCGCTGTCGTTAATATAGCATGTCCTGAATTCCAGTCATAGTTACATTTAGCGCCGACGTTGTTGTGCCTAAAATGACCTCCTAAGACGCATACAAAAATTTAAAACCATTTAGTAATCGTTGACATTTTAAAATGAAACTGTGTATTCAACCCCCTCACTTAAAACAAAAAATTTAATATTTAAGAATCCGCCCAATGTGTTATATTACATGACAGTGGGGCAGAAAAGAAAAGAGTTTGGTGAGTTGAGTTTGTCTTTGGCATACAAAAAAAACCATTATAATAGAGATGATTTTAGTAGTGTGCTCAGTGGTTCGTGTGTTGTACGGGAGCGAGGAAATACATAATTTTGAAATACAGAGATTTGTTCATACAGAATTTTGAAATACAGAGTTTTGACCATACAGTATTACAATTCTAACCCGTGTTGGACTACTGAACGAGGGGTCCCAGGTTCGATTCCCGGAACAACACAAGTAACATCTTAAGGTTTTTTACACTGCGCTACCTCTCGTGAACGTCTGACAAAGCTTTTCAATTCAGTCGTTCCCATTCGCCATAAAATATTAGGTCCCTTCCGTTCAAACCAAAAATAAAAACTCACACAAGACGAATGTTTGTGAGAAGCAAGGCCTAGGGTGCTTAACGATGCTGTTGCGCAATCTATTTATTATACCCTCCACAGGAAGGTATATTCACTTTCTGTCTGTCTGTCTGTACCTATGTTGAAAGTTCGATAGCGTCCAAACGAATTGACCTATGGCTAGGCGAATGAAATTTTGTAATAGGACCTATTTTTACCGTCGGCGTCGTCAGGTTGGTATTGTGGGCCAAGTAGTTCTGGTACCTCCCATACAAAACCAATATTAGACACATTCTTGTACCTGTACCGTACATACAGTGGAGGGTATCAAAGCATCGGCCAGGCCGATGATAACACTTTTATGTATTTTATTTTTTTAATAGGGATGAGTGTTTTTTCATTATGTATCTATTTTTATTTTTTTAATTTTAAATTATAATTTTCAAAAATCTTTTGAATCAAAACATCTCAACTTTTTTAAATGATCCAAAAATTGAGTCCAGAATATCTAATCCTCTAAATTTTGTCGGCACTTAGGTATCTACCTTCATTTGGCTTGACTCTTATATAGCTTTGCCATCTGTCTGGGGTTTCCCGGTCATGTATTCTTTTTCGTTTATGCGAGGAACGTCCGAGATAGCTTGTACGGGTTTTTCATTACTCGTTTTCATCAAGAGAAAATTCTAAATCAACACAGCTTGAAAGTTTCAATTTTAATCCCGCTTTTAGGTAGTGATTTTGATTAATAACTTGTGTGCTTCTGAATTCTGAAACATAATACGGTAATGTCAACTTCGACAAAAGAAAGATTTGAAAACACTGAATGAGAAAACGATTATTGTTGTATGTCCTCCACAGTACTCATTATCTAATGCGATTCTACCTATTGAAGTTGATGTAATCATTTTAAAAATATAAAATATTTAGCTGACAATGAATATAGGTAAACCAGCCGCACTTTTATACCATTCAAAATGAAGATGGCTTTCTCTTCACACGGCAGTGGAATGACTTTTGCTTATGTTTGAAACCATAAAAGCTGGGGAATCCTATTGCAACACAATTTTTAAAAAACTGACAGATAGCGAAAAGACACCAAAACTCAAATGAAAAATTAGTAATCAAAATTTAAAATTTTCTCAATAACTAAAAGTCGCCAAATACAATAAAATCTTTTCAGATATTAAATCTTCATACTCGGATAACATTTCGTGCAATGTTGCGTTAAAATTCTCTAAGAAAAATTAATTTTGCCTTTAGTTTTGTTTATTTAGTGCTTACTCAGAGATAATAGATACTTTTCGTAGTTTTAAGTTTAAGAGCAGGTGACAACGATAAAGTTGGTTCTATATTGAACTAGCTATGCCAGTGGCTCCGCCCGTCGCGTCGGTTTCCTTTCTTTAAATTCAATTAAAAATTATTTGAGTTGTCATAATATAAATGTACAATTGTTTATAATTTTTCCTCTTTGTCAAGCTTACAAAATATTTTATCGCAATGCCTTTTCATAAACTAAACCTACATCTTATTTATTTAGTGGGTACAAGTAGCTATAAACAAATTACGCCTACAGCTCCCACGCGAACATGCAACATAATAGCCGTCCATTTGAAAAACGTGGCTGTCGTCGGAGGTCAACTGCGGCAATAGCCGAGTAGTTCCGAAGATAGCCCTGATCCGGAGGATGTAGCCGGTTAAATGTTGAAAGAATTTTTAAATTCGGTCAAATAGTTCCAGAGTTAGCCCTGCCTCCCCTTTACCCCTCCCCCGTCTCTATCGATAAAACAATTTTGTTCGTATTTGCCCAAATAAGATCTATTTTCAATTTATTACATCTCACCCTCTGGATGGACCGGAGATGAATGTTAGTTCAAAATACTCGGTGAAGTATTGCCTAACAATTAAAAGCATTTCTTGAATTGACTTAAATATATTTTTATGTGTATAATGGTAAGTTGAGCGTAGTGAGGTCGAAATAAAAAGTTTACATCTCCTTTTTTCAACTCTTATAGGACGAATTTTGAAAAACGATGAATGAGACATGTAATAATTTTGACTTATTTATCAACATACACAGTTTCAAGTTTATACGGCAAACGGTTTGTGAGACCCCCCCTTATTACTCCCCGCGATTTGTTTAATCTTCTACAATTCTAACTCACCCTACGGCCTAATTTGGCCACACATCTATAAATCAGAAAAAAAAAATCGTGAAAATCGGACGAATTATAGAGGGACGAACAGACGGACGTTGCATTTTATAAAGTAGTATGGAGTATGGATATAATTAACAAAATACTAATGCTGACTTTGTCACGTACTAAAATAACTTTAAAGCATACTTTATCTGTGTTTTTAAAGTTAGTGTGCCAGCAGGGCCGGCCTTAACGATCTAGGCGCCCCGGGCGAGTCATGCACTTGGCGCCCTTTTATATTTTATTAAAATTTAAAACAAGAAAAGTGTCATAATTTGATGCAAAATGTGTTCCGTGTGGGTTAGTACATATAATGAACTCGCATGGATCTAATTTTGGTTCTGTATGGGAGGTACCAGAGCTACTTGACCGACATATCCAATTTTCAATACCAACCTGACGAGCGACGGTAAAAGAAGTCGATTGGTTTGGACGTTAACAGACAGACAGACATGGCTAAATCGATTTAGAATGTGATTCTGATTCAGATTTTTAGGGTCTCCGGTGACTCCTTCTTGGCGAGAATATACCTTTCTATGAAGGGTATAAAAAAACTTATTTTCAATTGTATTAATCATGAAACGAAAAAAAAAAATAATAATTAAAAACCAGTAAGACAATTATCTTCGACTATGCCAAAGCTCAAATACCCGGTACTATATTATTGTAAAATAAAAAAAATATTTTAGTATTAAAAAATTATATATTTGTATGGGAGGTGTGGGTACTTTTTATTCGACCAAGCTCATTTTTTGTCAAAATTTTTTAAATATTATTAAAACAATATGTGCAAAGTTTAAACTTGCTATCTTTACTGCAGCTAGTAGTTTTCATCCGATCTTGCTCATCTTCGAACTTAGCCTCAGTTTGGTGGATAAAAGCTTACGTACCAAATTTTAAGTCGATAGCTCTTAAATTACGGCCGTAATCGTGCGGACAGGCAGACGGACAGACAGACGGACATCGTTAGATCGACTAAGAAAGTGATGCTGATCAATAATATATATAGTTTGTCATACCTATAACGCCTCCTTATGGGCGTTACAAATGGAATGACAAAGTGAATATACCCTCACCACAGTGTGGTACCGGGTATAAACAACTAAAATCTTTTTTTTTTTAGATTTTTGTCAGCAAATTCTCTGATAAGACAGTCAAAATCTAGGCTTTTTGCAATTTGATTTTCAATAGACAGTGAGGCCAAACAAACTAGTTAATTTTTTTTTGGACATTGTAGACCATAAGTTAGTACGTTTTTATCAACTTTGGTTTAAAAAAAACTGCGTTCGCCACTTGCAACTGTCACTGGCATTGTTAACAGAATATATAACTCTTGAAGATTGTGCTTTTTGATTTCATCGCATAACAAATCTCCAACAATATCAGATTTAAAGTTGATCGTTAACTTTTCTTGCAGCTCAGAGCAATGTCACATGAGTTCTTTTTTATTTAGATTTTTTTATGTTAAACAAGAAATTCCACGCGTCAGAAAAATCATGCATCTGTTGAAATCTTTCCATCATATGTATAAGTACGATGTCCAAAAGAGCATTACAAAATCGACTTCAAAATCTTTTTTTATTTTTTTTTATCAGTTATTGGTTCATGGTTCATCAGTAGCCTTTTCACCAGGTCTACGTTATTACTTTACACTTCTGCAGGTACTTCTCTGATCACAAAACTTTTTAAACTAGACTAAATTGGTTCTATGGTCGCTCAGCCGGCCTCTCTTTCGCCCGACATAAGTTAGAAAGGAATACAACAAGACAAGCAATACAATGACAGGTATCGGTGGATAAATGCTGAGTACATAGCTCATACTCACTCCTAGAATATAAGTTCATAGAATGTAATACGCTGAATTTAGTTTAGTTTTTCTTTATATCGATAGAGATACTTACTTACTTACTTAAGGTGGCGCTACAGTCCGGGGTGGACCTGGGCCTCAACCAACAAGCGTCTCCAGCCAGCACGATCTTTGGCCAGCTGTCTCCAGTTTCGCACGCTAAGTTGGTTGAGGTCCCCTTCCACTTGCGTGCGCCACCTGAGTCGCGGTCTTCCTCTACTGCGCCGTCCCTCGGGTGTGGATTCGAAGATCTTCCGGGCCGGAGCATTCACGTCCATTCGCTCTACATGACCCAGCCACCGCAGTCGTTGGACCTTCACTCTTCTGGCTAGGTCGATGTCGCTGTACAGCCCGTACAGTTCGTCGTTGTATCTCCTCCTCCATTCACCGTCTATGCAGACGGGACCGAAAATTACTCGAAGAATTTTCCTCTCAAAGCAACCAAGAGTGAGCTCATCCGCTTTTGATAGAGTCCATGCCTCTGCACCATAAAGTAGGACTGGGATGATTAAGGTCTTATAAAGGGTCACTTTAGTTGTTCGAGAGAGGGCTTTGCTACTCAATTGCTTTCTTAGCCCAAAGAAACAGCGATTGGCAAGAGTTATTCTTCGTTTAATCTCAGCGCTGGTGTCATTGTCTGAGTTCATAGCGGAGCCTAGGTAGACAAAGTCCTTTACCACTTCAAAGTTATATCTGTCTATAGTGACGTTCTGTCCAAGACGTCGGTGTTGGGTGTCCTTTCTTGATGACAGCATATACTTTGTCTTGCCCTCATTGACCGCCAAACCCATTTTCGCCGCTTCCGTCTCAATGCCCACGAACGCGCCAGTGACATCACGCTGCGTTCTGCCGATTATGTCGATGTCGTCGGCGTAGGCGAGTAGGTGGACGGACTTTTGAAAGATAGTGCCTCTGGTGTTAGCGTTTGAGTTTTGCACTATTCTTTCAAGAACGATGTTGAAGAAGTCACATGACAGCGCATCGCCTTGTCTAAATCCTTTTTTGACATCGAAGGTCTCGGTGAGTTCTTTACCGACCTTGATGGAGCAGCGTGCATTCTCCATTGTCATCCTGCACAAACGGACGAGTTTGGCAGGGATGCCAAAACTAGACATTGCTCTGTATAGCTCGTCTCTATAAATGCTGTCATAGGCGGCTTTAAAATCGATGAAAAGATGGTGGGTATCGATTTGGACTTCCTGGGTTTTTTCCAAGATCTGCCGCAGTGTGAATATTTGGTCGATGGCAGACTTTCCTGGCCTGAAGCCACACTGATAGGGACCAATCAGGTTGTTGACGAAAGGCTTCAGGCGTTCACACAACACGGCAGATAGGATCTTGTAGGCGATGTTAAGAAGACTTATCCCTCTGTATTTGGCGCAGTTCAGAGGGTCTCCTTTCTTGAGGATCGGGCAAACAATGCTGAGGTTCCATTCATCGGGCATACTTTCCTCCGACCATATTTTACAGATGAGATCGATAGAGATAGGTATTCAAATTCAGTGATGTTAAGCTGGTGCGCGTACACTTCGGCGCCCCTGGGCGACCGCTCCGGTCGCCCACCCCTAAAGCCGGCACTGTGTGCCAGATCTATGACGTATCCTACATATAAACTAGAGGTTGCTATTTCCCGTCCTATTGCACTGTTAATAATATTTCGTAAAATAATTTCGCACATCACTGAAATGGTATCCCTAACGAACTATACTATAATCACTCAGTTCCTATCCGCTGAGAAAATCTCTAATCAGTACCGAAAAAGTTTGGGCACACTTTTCAGCTTCACAGACTTGTTTTGTTTTTGTTTATCTTGCGTACTGTTTGCTACCACTTAAATGCGTATTATTTTATTTTTCTTGTGCCGCTTTCCTTCTGCCACAGCGAGTTATCATCGCAACCAGTCAGATGGAATCATTTTCCAACTCCTGCTTCGCAGCATCTCTTCTCCTCAACATGGACCTTATCACATTTGAATGATTTATATTTAGCTCTGGAGTCTGGAGTCTACGACGAGGACGGAAAACGAGAACGTCCAATTTGAATGGAGATACAAAATGTTATTTATGTCGGACTCTCCTCCCTTAAATGTTTACTTTGTGTTGAGTGTTGAGCGAGTATTTCGTTTCTTTTCGCATCCACAGGAGCAGCACTTCTTCTTCGACGGATGGTGGTTGTGTTGGCTGTTGGCTCTTGGGCGCTGGCATCTTCTATATCATTTTTTTTTTTGTTGTTGGGAAAAAATATATTCTTCTAATTAGTTTCTGTGAAATTGGTTTTTCATGTTTCATTGAGTGCTTTTTCATAGTTGGACTTTTTGGGGAGCAGTCCGGAAGTCGTCCTCGAAACATGAAGAACAAAAAAAAAATATATATCCAAACAACATTACGAGTGGTGGTCAGCAACCCAACATTCCAATCCCGTAACGGATATGCTATAAATTTTGGAATTAAGCCAGAACTTCTGTTTGTTTTGTTTATTATTTTTCTGTATACATCTATTTATTTCCTTTTAGGTTGACTTTTAAATTAAGCCACTCGAAGGAGGGTGATGTAGCATGGGTAAGGGTCTGCAGTTTAGGTGTTGCCGGACTCTAATTGTTTCGGTTGGGGTTGTTTTTTTTTTCTTTTTTTTGTTTGCTTTTGCATCAAAGTTAAATTAGTTTTAAAATTTCAATGGACTAAAAATGTTGTACGAATGTGCCAATTTGCCAATTTGTGTATAGAGAGATATACACCGGGGTTAGAGGTTGGAGAGAAAATTCAATTTCCATGGAAGAAAAATAGTTTTAGATACGAGCACTCGAATATGTGAAACAAAAATGAGTGAACTTTCACTAGATTACTTTTAGTGTATAGGTATGTCGAATGCCCATTGAATCCCTATTGAGAGGACTTTTTGCATTTTCCATCCAACTCTGTGCTTTCTAATTTACCGTGTTTGACCCAGTGAGGTTGCTGTTAACTGGTTGTACATTGTACAATTGTAAATAATTTACGAGTATGCGAAATTCAATCAATTTTTAGAATTTAGCCTTTAATTAGTGGAAGTCGTAGGTGCTCTCTCCCAATGGGTATAGCAAATTTTGGTAGTTGGAAATGATTGCCAAGTGGTAACGAGGTTGGACAATACGTAGGGTAATTTTTTTCAGATTTGCGGGCTTCCTGTTCTGTATGGTTGGGCCAAAAGACCAGACAAAGTAAACCTTTCTTTTGATATTTGCATTGAAATGACAGCCTGTTGATTATAATGATTTTAGCAGCATTAATAAATTTATTGACAAGCTTTCAGAATTCGTTTTCGTTCCTGTTCAGCGTCAGTTCCAACCATTGACCGCTATATGCAAATCGTCATCAGATAAGTCTCATTTTTATTTCTAGCTAGTGACGGAGAAAAAAATAACCATCTCATGATAGTCGTTGAGGTTGTGTCTAACATTTTACCATTGGCTACCGTTAATTGGTTTGCCCATCTGTCGGTTGAAAGCGAGTTTCCAAGACAATGAAAAACTTGACTGTGGACTCAAAATTCCGCTAGTCTTAAATAAATTCACTATACATCGTCATTATAGTATTTTTTCAACTCCAGAAGGGGTGTAGGAAGATTATTCTCTTCCAACTACAGCTATATATTTCAACTCTAGTCACGTTTTGCTTTATATTGCTGCTTCCACTAAAGGTGCTAGTACACAGTATGTAGCACGCCTCATATATATGTGGCTCTGGCGTAATTTTGACGTCAGCGAATGGTCCCAATGGGTACAAGCCGTGTACAAGCTCTCATGTACTAGCACCATAAGACACGTTGTTTTTGATCTCCCAAGTCACCATGTAATCCGGAAACAAACTCGCGAAGTTTGGTTAACCAAAGTGTGTGAATAATCCAGCGGGTCATTTACTTTGACATATCTCAAACGGCCAAGGATTCTCCTGATATTTGCTGAGTATTCCCAAGCTACACAGTAGGTATACCTACATTGAATAAGAAGGATCCAATATTTAACGGGAATTCCAAATTGGATACCCAAGTATATAGCTTTTGACATCCAGTTCCTTCATCTGATACAAAACGTCCCCAGATTTTAAAAGCTCGACCTCCATAATTTATCGACATCTATTAAAAAATGCATGTGGGGTAGCCTGTAGGGATTATTTCGTCTCCCTGCACTTGATTCCTAGATCCATATATAATTCTTCATTGGTGTATACTGTATAGTGATGGATGGATTTATTTCTTTTTAACTTCTGACTCACCAAAGCGATATAATGCAAGTCGTCTTGTTGATATTATAGTAGGTACTTGCCAGAAAACTGGTGTGTCGTCGGCATAGATGGTATGCATTTGATACGATGTCTCTCATACCCACAACGGTAGTCGGAATATTGTCTACCGCCCCATTGAAATGACGGAGTATTCCTTTGTCCAACTTCCTGTTGCGCTTGAAAATCGGCTTCTAATACAATCGCAAAATATACCTACTCGGATAAGTGCCTTCCCAAAGAACATAACGCACGTTGAAAACAAAAGTGGCACTATACAAAATCTTACAGTTTTTAGTTAGAGCGACATCTAGGTTCCGATATATACAACGCATCGTTTGTAGAATCACTCGTTCTGATACCTCGTCTAGTTTCCACAAAAGATCACTAGTGCCACTTTTTACTTTGACGTAAATCACTCCATCGGTAATAGATAAAACGGCACTGCGGCATTTCACGTCTCCTCGTTGGAGGGTATTCATGTCGAGGTAAGTGACAAAGTGGCACTTTTCGCATAATGTCGTTATAAATGTAAACTTAGAGTTATTATTATACAGGTAAGTGAATTCATAAGCGTCATATTTCGTTTAGTGCCGGTTTTCTCCACAAACAAAAGCAGTGAATTGATGTTCAGTGAAATTAATTAACAGGCACATTTGGTTTAGAGCCACTCTTTTAATAACATTTTTTTAAAAATAATTATAATTTTACGGCTCTATTAGAAAATACGTAACATTATTAAACAAAAAGTGACACTATACCAAACTTTATCAAATGGCCCCTTTTTTCTTATATTTCCATAATTTTTTGTTTAAATCTCAAAATTCAATTTTACAAAAATATAGTGATAGGTACTTTACTTTGGCCAAGTAACTTAACTTTTTAAACTTTTGTTTTGTAGCTATCGACCATTGAAGTTAGTCCAAAACTTTAATCGGCCATATTCGAAAATGAGGTTTTTTGTTTAGTGTCACTTTTGTTTTCAACGTGCGATAAGTTAAAGCGGGAACTTGAATATTATGGTATGATCGACCACTGCGATAGCCCTACCAGGCGGGCCAGGTCAAAAAACTACCTTTCCAACGGTTAAGATAGCCATCATTCATGTAGAGCGTATAAATATCGACTAAATTAATCGAGAACTTAAGGCAGAGACCGCCTAGTGTGACTAGGAGATCTCCGTCGACTTGGTGTAAGAGGCATCACATTAATTGAAGCCGAAGAGCACACGCACCACGCTTTGTAGCCAATGCTGCCAGATTGTGGGAAATTTTCCTTATTGAGGAAATATTTGTAGGTACTCGAAATGAGCTAAAAGGGAAAAAGAACAAAGAAAAGGGGTTCTGGTTCTTTGTACCATACGTTAGAATGAGGACTTAGGCTAGCAGATTCTCCACTTTTTTTATAATGTTTATCATAGGTAATCTGGTTTCGTCTTGGCGCATTCTTGAATGACGTGGAGCTTTGCTGGAACACTTTTTCGAGTCAGGTAAGGGAAAAATAAGGTTTTATGGCCCTGGCGTGGGAAATCTTATGACAAAACACTGGCACCACTGTCGTAGCCCAAACAAAAGTAAAGTAAAGTAGCATGCATTGCATTGAAGTGGTTTCCAAGTCGGTTCCCAGCACATTTTCCGACCAATCGACTTTTTCGGTTATATTCCCAAATAATTTGTTTGTCTTAGCAATTACGTTCTAAATAACGAAAAGGGACATTTTCTGAAAGGCTATGGAGTCGATACATTTGATTCCATATAATTGCATATTTAACACCACATTCCATTAATGTAACTACATTCTTTGACATATTTTGTAACCTATTTTAATTGCTCTACCTATACGCACTTCCTTTTCACAGCGAATATTCCACTCTAGTGTTGTCAATTCAATTTCGAACTTTTAACATTTACCAAACTACATCTCTTAACCCACATTTTAACAACATTTTCCACAGTAACACTTATAAAAATATCTGTCGCCTCAATGCTTTGCATTGGCTATCTACAACTCCACAGATGGTTATAATTCCCTTATAGGAGTGTATCCCTCACATTTCCAACCGAAAATGAAGGATTTAAATTTTTATTTATGTACACAATTTTTGCTCGTTTATCATGCGATTTACTTAATCCGCTTGTGCATTCTGGGGCAATTCACAGACGAATACTTAGCATTCAATGTGTCATCATCAGCTGCACATTTTGAGAAAGACTACGCTCAAAAGTTAAATAGGTGGTAGATATTCGCTCTGGGGATTTTCAAAGGATTTTCAGAATTTTCCTTATACCAAAGTGAATGCTGAACTTTTGCCAGCCATTTGGTTGGATAAGTATGTACGTAAACTGTACATTAAACGTTCGTAAGAGGTATACGCACGCATACATCATAACACGCATGATGATCATACAACTTTGCCACAGAAAATATTTTTTTCGTTTTCATTTATACATAATTAATTTTTTTATTTTTTTTATTTTCAAGGATTCCAACAAAGTTCAGAAAGTTATTCATAATTTTAACATTCATTCCAATTGAAATTAACACCCCATTTGTTAATTTGATGAGTTAAAAATATGGCGAAGTAGGTAATAAAAGTTGTTTTTAATGTGTGGACTTACCCAGCAAACTACTGGGTGAATGCGTTCTACTAGATGAACGTATCGCGAACGTTGCATCGTTTTTTTTTTGTAAGCAACATTTTTTGTATTTTAGTTACAACTACAAGACTGTAATCGTGGGCGCAGTAGCGCAGTAGTTAGTGTGCTGGACTACTGTGCGAGGGATCCCAGGTTCGATCCCCGGAAAAACACAAATTACATCTTAAGGTTTTTTCTACTGCGCCACCTCTCGCGAACGTCTGACAAACATCCGAGAGTATGATTGTCCTGAAAAAGCTTCTCAATTAAGCCGTTCGGCTTAACTCACACAAAACGAATGGTTGCGAGAAGCTTGGCCTTGGGTGTCTACCGCCTGTTGCGCCGCCTATTTATTTTTACAAGACTGTAATCTATGCGTAGGGTTTGCAAAAGGAACGCGTAGTGTGGAGTATGTCATCGTTCAAATAACCGCCCTTGCCTTGGCTCGGTTTGTCTGGTCACATTTTTGATGATTCAGGTGGGTTATATATTCACTTTAAGGGCACCGGTCGTTTGCGTCTTTGGCGCGGATTTGCGACTTAAGGAAACAAACACAAGAAAAAGTCAAACGGGGTCAAAACGAACGATCTCGGTGGCCAGCTCAAGTTGCCTTTGCATAAAATAATCGTCTTTGCCCTCGAATCGCTCGTGCAATATATCCATCGTGGTAGTAGCTGTGTGGAACGTAGTGGAGCCTTGTTGGAACCAAATTTTTCATTGGGCGGTATCGCCCTTTGTTGATGGTGATGACTGTTGACAATGCCATCGTCGTTTTCGAAGTATACGAACCGATGATGCCGCCAGCATACCATCCACAACAAACAATGACTTTCTGCGGATACATTTCCACTTGGAAGACCTCGTGTGAATAGACATCGTCCCAAATTTTATTGATGTGCCCGTTCATCCAAACATGGCCCTCATAGCCGAAGATGATTTTTTTTTGCTAATTCCAACTGCTCCAGAGAGCAGTCGCCCAACATGCGATGTTGCCTATGTTCGTTTTCCTCCAGCTCCTGAGTCAGTTAAGTTTTTTACGGATGTATAGCCAAGTTTCGACAAAAAGTTGATGTCTGTGAAAGGCCAAGTTCTTGAAAACCGGGAATGTTTTGGACAAAAATCTTTCTTATCGGTGACATATCGGTATTAGCTGTTGGTTTCCGATGGCAACCCTCGCATCGTTGCCACAAGAGAGCAATCATTTTGATAATAAAAAGTTTTTTCACGTATTGCTCGACCCTGTAACTTACCATGGTGATTTGATTTCTATCTACCTACCTTACGCTATATTGGAAAACCCTTTATAAGACACTCCATTTGTTGCTGGGGAAATAGGTACCAATCTACAACTTTCTTCATTTATATACCTTACCGTCCCGATTCTTTTCTGTGAGCAGCGCCAGCGGTGCGAAAATAAGCTTGGAAATGAATAAACAGCCAAGTGAATAGATAAACAGACTGATAAAATGACAAACCGATGTTGAAAGCCTAACGAATTTGCCAATTAAAATTATTAGCTATGAACGAGTAGCTGTACAAAGGGAAAAGGATATAAGTACATAAATTCAATGTAGCCCCTGTCGCATTAGATATTCCATCTGCGATAGTTCTACTCACGCGCTTCTTCGCCAAAAACACTTTGTATTTGTTCCCCAGCTCAATATTTAAAGTGGGCTGGCGCACTGCCGCATACTTATCCGCCCTACGACAAACGAGTCGGTTCCTTGAGAATTTCGTGTGCTTCTAAAGTATATACATATATTTGCCAGAAAACAATGAAATAATTTTGCCATAACGCTGAAATAATATTAAAGGACCTGCTAGCTGCTTCCATCCGTATACTGCGAAGGGAAATACGCTCGCGCCTCCCTAGTGTTGTCTTCCAGGTCTTGCTTGCATCCGTTGTCCTAGACAACCTGCGAAGACGGAGGTTGCCATTTTCCACTTGCCTGCCGCGTACTCATCTTAAATTCAAGAAGCATCCGGAGAAACTCAAAATTCAATTTTTTTTTTGGTTGTAAGTGTGTCTACACACACATCCTATAGCACTGTGTGTATTTCTTGGATAGTTCTTACCGGCCCTCGTAGTTTGCTTAACTTTTGTCTCTCAATTAAATTCAAAGATGGATAGTTTCTGCGGTAATGGGATGCGGTCCTAGGACGGTTGGTGGAATATAGTGGTCCACAAACTGATGAAGAAAATCCCTTTCCATGCATCTGTACGAATGCAGGAAGTAAATTCACAAGAAATAACAAAAAAGCAGCACAAGACCTTGGGTAAAAATTTGATTCGTGCATTCTACCTTCTGATGTTGTTTGCCAAGGATGTTCTCCTTCTATTAAATTACCATCTAAGAGTTCGTTTCAATGGAAACCATGAATTCATGGCTTGTCGAAAATGTAAACTTAAAAAATAAAAAAAAATATTAAATACCCACATGAATAGTTGACGAAGGACATTCCGTCACACTTGTCAGTTAGGCGTAGTTGCATATGTCTCTATATAGGTCCTACCTATACTCTATTTCTTTTGATTAGAAGATGAACTTTTGCCTATGTTCTCTTTGTCAAAGTGTCCTTCAGTAATTGCCTCAAGGTGTGTGACATGAATGACAGCTACATAGAGTGGGCCATATTTTAGTTTCTTTTTTTTACCTGCTGAAAGGCAGGCATACGTTATAAGTTTGAAAACGCTTTGAGAAGGTTATTTCTTTTCATATTCACTGACACCCCTCCAGCTTTATTTGGAAAGCCCACTTTAGGGGCCCACTTTACCCGAGGCCGTCTTTATTTTTTAATGGGATCCATTGGGGTGTTGGATGGTGATTACTTTATGATGAGAATTTGGTTGATGCAAAACGTTTTGGCTTAGTGTTCTTTTTAATGCTGGACAATTTGTCTTTAAAAGTTTTTTTTTTTTTGCCTAACTTGAAGTGGATTAGGCTATAGGAGGGTGATATGCATTAGTGACACGCTGTCAGTTATTGTGGAAACGTGCTTAATGCACACATTTTGTACTCAGTGGGAGTTTGCATTTAATGGGACACTCAATTCTTGAAAAGTAAAATAAGGTTTAAATGCTACTTTGAGTGGAATAAGTGTTCTTTAAGTAATTTTCTGACGAGAAAATAAATTCAGAAATTTATATCCATTCGTTTGTACCTAATATTGAAAATAGGTCATTCTAAGTGCTCAACGATGAACAAATAACTATCATAGGACCCTCTTAGGCTGGTTCGAAGATAGTTGGCAATGTTACTCAGCTTTATGGACTACAACGACCGGCGGTAACAAACTAATAACCTATTTGATCCCATGATAAAATAATTGTGGGTTTGTTGGGATAAATAAATTAAAATTTTGTCGTTGGCATGCAAATTATGACGGAAATATTGACAAGTGGTTTGCAGGATATTTTATTGAAATATTTTCTCCATTTTCGTGCAAATTTTTAAAGACAACAGACTTTATTTTTATTTTATTTATTTAGCCTTTCGGGTTATTAACATTTTTGCTCGAAATGTGTGGCCTCTAAACTACTAAACCTTCACGCTCCCACTAATCCTATTTTACAGCAGAAATTTAACTGGACAGTGGACACTCTGCAGCCCTTGTCTTAGTCATTATTTACTCCCTTCTCAAAGTGAGTACGGTTCTCACATGCATTTGCAGTCTAGATTTTTATCCGTCGCTCTCCCGTGGTGTGCAAAATATCTATAATTTTGTTCTAAATGTCTTTACTAAGCCAAGACCGCCACCTATCCTTAACGCAGTCTGCAGTGGGTAGGTACTTCTGTCATAAAGAGCTTAATACTACTAATCCCAATATTCAAGAACACGTTTTGAAGAATAGAATACTTTAAGGAACATTTTTACGTTCTAGACAAGAAGGATCTACAATTTGGTTAGCTGTTGGATACCACTGTTTTCTGTCGAGGGCACACCCTATGAACATGAACCCAAACACCTAAAAATATGCAACTAAATACTTATTTTTTTTTACTAATTTTGGTTTGCGATTTCACCATTACGTTTGCCATTTCCCTATGAGAACAAACTTACGACAGACACACTGCCCTAACTCCTCGAAGAACTAGTTAAAAGTTAAACCTTTAAATTGCGCTTTATTCCAGCGTAATTAGGCAATAATGGCTTTAAATTTATAAAGTCAATACCATGGTTATTAGTTATTAGTCAAGTTATGTACCTCATAATACCTAAATTGAAATGAACTGGTGGTTTCTAAAAATGCGTCCAGACCGCTTGAAATATTTCATAAGCATTTAATAAATGGTCTTATGATTTATTTTATTGTATAGTTGCGTTGTTTGCAGTAGTTACAATTCCAGCCAAAGTTTTTGTTTACAGAGAGTTGCTTTTGTTTTCTCAACAAGTTTTAAAATAGGATATTATGAGGCTATTTAAAAGTCAAAATGCACAATACAAACTAATTTCTGGAAGCAACTACAATTACTGCTTAACTTTCTTTCGAAATGAACTCCTCAAGAGGGGGACAATATCTGAACGATCGTGTATGATTTGTTACTTGAATACCTATCAGTCAACTGAAACTGAATACTTAGCAACTTGTATGTATATTTTCACCCTATTTTTTTCCACCCTTATAGGATGAATTTTGGTAAACGATGAATGAGACATAAATAATAGTTTTGACTTATCTATCAACATACAAGCTTTCAAGTTTATACGGCTAACGGTTCGTGAGACCCCCGTTACTCCCCGCGACCCCTTTAATCATCAACAATTCTCACCCACCCTACGGCCTAATATGGCCACACATCTATAAATCAGAAAACAAAAAAATCATGACAATCGGACGAATGGTTCTCGAGTTATGGACGGACGTTGCATTTTATAAAGTAGTGTGGATATAGAGAGATATTGGTTAAACTGCTAAATCCAGGGAAGGTGTGCATTCAAAAATTTGAGCCTATCCAGATTAAAAAAAAAAACATCAAAAGGGGTTTATATCCAACACAGTCAAATCGAATTGGGTAAAGAACATTAAAAACAAAAAAAAAAACAATCAAGCTGAATTCCTGAACATAATTATATTGAAGGGAACGAGAAAGTGAATGAGCTAGCAACGATACAATTAGATAGAAGACCAAAACCACCTGGTCTTCAAAAATAAACTGCAACTCTGCTTGATGTCAATATGGCCAGAACTGAACGAGAAGAGAATATGCAAATTTAAGGACTTTATACAAGAGCTTAATTTTAATTCGCATGCTCACAGGCACATGGCTTTAGTGATACGTATCTTCAGGATTTGATTGATAGTCAGATGTCCATATCTCGCCCTTCTGGAACAACATCTCTAATCCTCGTTTGAAAACCTTTCGGAACTGGCCGAAGCAGGATCCTACTCAAATTTGCCAAGAGCACCTACTGGCTTAAGCAATCAGAAAGATGATTTTTCCATTCGATTGTTTTCGTAAATGTTTACAAAAATACGAAGGGAATCACAGTGGTTTTATCCACCCCAATAAACAGACATAGCCAACTGTGGGGTAAGTAAATTTCTTTCTAACAAATTGACGCACAAAATTGTGTCCAATAAATTGAATAGGTAGGTAGCTCATTTCAAAAACATTAATGCTAAACAACTGTCACACGGTCTCTGAGTATGAAAGGAGCCCAGCGCCGAACCAGTCTTTTCAATTAAATATCATTTTATGAACACCGCTAAAAAGCATAAAATGCAAATAAGACTTTCTATTAAATTTAACATGGATGTGCGGTCATGAAAAAAAAAGTACTCTCGCACAGATGCATATGACCATATAGGAATGACTGACATCACACATGTGGGAAAAGATATTTTTTTTCCACTCAGCGTTTTGTTTCCGACATGGTGGTTTTGGTTTATTGAGCAACAGGATAGGTACTTTTTTGTCCCTTTTCAAAGGCACATGGTGGGTTGTAATTTTTTTTTATGTCTACCTCTGCTTGAATGATGGAATTTCGCTGAATATTAATCGAAAATCAATTAAAAACACACATCAAACAATTCCTCTTGTTGTTATTCAGCTATTATGTATGTAGTACTTTTACCTTTTTTTTGGGTTGTTTTTAAAATGGAAAATCATTTTTCTGCTCAATCTATTTGCAATCATATCAAGTAGATGACATACTCGTACATGTTTATATACATACACATACATAATAGATACAAAAAAAAAAAAGGTGGATGGTGCCTTGTACTGAATTAAACAATGATTACAAATTAATTTCAAATTAATTGAGTGGACTGCCTTTGATTGGGTAACCGGATATGGACAAAATAGGAATGAATTACTTTTTGTTATTGACAAAATATTTAAAACGTTTATACAGTATCATTTAAACCAACACATACCTACATTTGTTATGTTATTATTTTTAATTGGCCGTATGTTTACGGCTTTTTTTTGTATTAAAAGCTCCACAAATTAGTTGTTTGATTAAGGTTATTTATTGCATACCAACATTCTCTGAGTATGTTTTTCCTTTCGATACTGATCGAAGTGGGCGCAGTAGCGCAGTGGTTAGTGTGCTGGACTACTGTGCGAGGGATCCCAGGTTCGATCCCCGGAAAAACACAAATTACATCTTAAGGTTTTTTCTACTGCGCCACCTCTCGCGAACGTCTAACAAACATCCGAGAGTATGACTGTCCTGAAAAAGCTTCTCAATTCAGCCGTTCGGACTCGGCATAAAATTGTAGGTCCCTTCCATTCGTTCCAAAAATAGAAACTCACACAAAACGAGTGGTTGCGAGAAGCTAGGCCTTGGGTGTCTACCGCCTGTTGCGCCGCCTATTTATTTTTTTTTACTGAACGAAGCCGTGTATTGTTGAAGAATTCAAAGTAATTTTGAAAAAAGATATTTTACCTATTTTGCAAATACTTTTTTGAAATTATAATTCTTTTCGACACATCTATAAATAATTAGCTTCAATGTGGTAAAAGAAAATTATAATTTTTTAGCGTTAAGTAGGCTAAATGTATACCACAAGAAATTGCGTTGGCAATTAATATATAATAATAAAAGTTCTTATGCAACTCAATTACGTAATGCAGTTAAATGGACAAAAACTAAACTATAAACGCCTGTAGTTGACAATTGGGTCCAAGAGTAGCACTGGCTGATGGCGAGCTCAAACGTTTTCATTTCTCAGTAGCACACGGAGAAAAATAGATAGGCTAAAAAAAAACAAGTGATAATGTTCATATAGCTTTTATAGATTTGACTGTATAAAACTAACCGAGCCATCTTGTTTAGATAAGCGACCGAACTATCCAAATGTACTCGGTTATTAAATTGCCAAATCTGTTGAAAAGCTTGGTATTGAAAACAGTTCGGTTTAATCTCCATAAACAAGCAGCGAATTATAAAGGTTTTTCTACTATCCCATCGTGTCCAAACGTTTGTCAAATAATCGGTTTGCCTATTGAAGGTTTTTTGTACAACTTTGCTGTATTTATAATTACTTTAGATACCCAGCGAACTTGTAGAACGCTTGACTGAGGGCTCTTCTGGTAATAATAGTAAACGCTTGCAGAATATGCATGCTCCACAAATCCTCTTAAAATGACGCACTCTTTCTGATATAGATGATAGCCAGAGAAAATCATAGATTAAAGACGCATTTATCCTATTGCATGATACCTAGCCTCACTTGGTCAATTCTGTCCACAAAATGTTTCAAAAAGTCATACGACTTAGTCTTAAGTTTAGGCAGGTATAGTTACTTATAGTTATTGTTTCGAAGAAAAAATAATAGTGTTGAAAGTGGGAGTTAGATCTTTTTGGCTACTTTGCATACACCCAATCCCTCGCACTTACTCCAAACCCAACTGTGACCCCAAGCAGGGGGGTTACAGGGGGGGTCTCAGGGGGACAGGGGGCAGCATACATATCCCACTGTGCCTACTAGATCGGTAGTCCAATGGGAGAACAATTTCCGTATTAAAAGAAGTACAGTCAGGCCTTTCCACCGATTGCACTGTGAACATAAACAGTGGTAGATGTATGCAACCCCCCTCCTTGGTGTCACTTTTGTATTTGTTCATAAAGAACAAAGTCCCACTATTGGGTTTTAATTTATTCTCACATTGGGACTTTGTTTATTCTTACTTGGGTCTTACTTCCTAAAAATCATGGGAGTTAGTTCATATGTTTCTCTATGGTTGATTTAAACACAAGCTACAAGTATACATAAGTAGATGGGCAGACCTACCTTTAGATGTTGGTGCAGTGCTTGATGCCAGAGAAATGACGCGGCGTTTGCCGCGTGTCATGGAACCCTCCATAACTCTCGATCTTCTGCCACTGATTCTAAATTAGCAAGGGCAATCCCTATAGAGAAAAGATTTCGCAAAAAAAAAAACTAACATTTTAAATTAAAAATATTTTTTTTCGTCATTTATCGAGGTTCTGTGTCTAACTATCTATCTATATTCAGCTCACAGAAAATGTGTGCAATGTGCTGAAGTGAATAGACGAGTGGTTTTCGAAATCACGCGCACGCTTAATTGCAGAATTTAAGACTACGGAATTCGTGTTTAAGAACAAACAATTTTTTTAAGAGTATATTTTTTCCCCAAAAATGTGTGGAATTAAATCGTCATGATCTTCATGGAATTACATTAATTTATTATCCAATTCCATTGTATATTGCTTTTATTATTTAGAGATAAATAATATACCCAAAATAACTGGACAATTTGCAAACTATTTATGTAGATATGTTGCATGTATATTTAACTTAAAAATTCAATTAAGACTTGGTGATAAATTCCATTTCACAGTAAATTGAGATCCTTAACATTTTAATTGACGAGGCACTTATATTAAACTGGTCATTAAGATAAACCTAGCCATCGGCATACTGCAAAGACCATTATTAATATTTCAAAATGTCTGCCTATTAACAAATTTCACAACTTGGTACCTAACTATTCATCATTATTATTGCAAGACATTAGCATAGAGAAGGACCTCAAATTATGTGTACTACCCGGAAGGTATATGTACACAATAATTGCTCTAGCTGATGGGTCTGGGCTATAACTATTATTATTTTCATGTCGATAATAATCGTCTTCCTTGAAATGAAATGTTGAACATTTGATGAATCATTTGAAAGACAATTAAAAAAAAAAGAACCTCCCTCACTCCAATACTGACTGTCAGCTATACCTACTATAACCAAGAAATACGAACTTTTGTAGAATGTAAAATGAAATTCCACATCATGCTCCCATTCTAGTTTGACACATTTAGAATGTGTGTGTGTGAATCCTGCCATATTCTTTTCCTTCTTCTCTGTCGAATTGGGATTAGTGTTGGTTTTAACTTGTTCGAAAATCAGTTTCGTGTGTCTTGCCTTTGGGGCAGACAATTTTTAATTGACTTTACTTTGTATAGGACGATATTTGGTTAACCGGAATTGGATTTATTCCTTCTTATACGAGCGCATATACTTGTATTGGGCGATTCAGTGAAACAGGCTTTGCAGTGTTAATTGAATGTCCCCAACCAGTAGTAGCAGTACCAATGTCCATTGGTTTTCCAGTCGTAAAAGGATGGCTCTTATTCTATAGTGAAAACTATCAAGACAATGCCGGTTGATGAAAAAAATTAGGTTTCATTATCTTAAAACGCCCCAAAGGACATTTTCATGTAACAATGTAGTAAACGGTTTTTTTTTGTTCAATTTTGATGAAAACCCAATTTACCGGGTTCTTGTCGCTAACAGGTTCATTCTTCCTTTTTTTGTTCATAGAGAGAGTAAATTCTGATTAAAAATGTGAACAGTGACTGGACCAGTTTTGTTCTTGTCAATAACATAGCAAAATTCACGTACGGGATATATTTTTCACAAAAAAAAAAAAAAAAAAACAAAGCCATCATCATCACAATTAATTGTTGTTGCTGTTGGTGTTATTGCATGAGAAGTAACTAATGGCATTGTCGTTTCCCTTCTAACCTCTCGGACGTGGCCGTAATATCGTCATCCCGTGTAGTTTTTATTTTTTTCAATTAAATTCGCCAGGAAATTTCCGGGAACAAAAACAAAAAAAGTCTTATTGTTTAACGAAATAGCTATCAGGGTGTACTTCTTGTACTTTTGTGTGCAGGATGTTACACAAACCCTTTTTCTGTTCACACAAATAGGTGACATTCCAAAAAAAAAAAAAAATAATAATCACTCATGGGTACCAACTACCAAGTGCAACACAACTAAAGGGAGTTGCATATGGGAGATGTATAGCGTAATGAAAATTTTTCTCTTGTCATAGTGATATGCGCTGACGGAATGCAGTCGAAAGGAACGTTGCATTAGAGGGAATACAAGGCTATCTTGTAGATTTTAATACATATCTTTGTTTGTGAAAATCCTAGAGGAGGAAATATAAATGAGGTTTTCCTTTCCAAAATAAAAGCTTTACTATTTTATCATCTATACCTTTTGTTGATGATGGTAACTTCAATAACTTTAGAGTGCTATTATTTTTAAAATAATACACCGTTCATATTTTATGATCATGGATTTGCATAAAATGTTGGGAGAAAAATCAATGGCGATGGGAAGACAAGACCATCAAGAAGCAGCTCAAGAAAGCTGACAATGAATGGGAAGAAAAGAAACGGATTTCACTACGAGGGGAGTTCAAAATATTCTCGGTATCGACATGAAGGAAAACGGGAATTAAATTAAAAATATTTTTATTTTTCAATATAATAATATAAGAATGGTGTGTATGGTACCAATGGAAAGGTTAATCTTCGCAGCTATCGTTTTAACCTTTATTCGGGCATCCTCAAGTACAAGTTTCTCGCCTTGTTTAATGTTTTCTCCGGTGCAGCCAGTTAGTGGGCAGCCTGAGCGAGGGTCGTCTTCAATGCTCTCCCTGCCCATTTGAAATTCACTTGACCACTTTTGAACAGTTGACAACGAAGGTGCAGAATCTCGAAAAACAGCCACCATCTCTTCGTGAATAATTTTTTTTTTGACTTTTTCCTTGCTTAGTAAGAAATTTTATCACAGCGCGGTGCTCAATTTTAGTGATCATCGCGACGCTGGCTATTTTACCTTTGTTCAACGCAAAATACAAACCAAATCACAGCCAAATGAAATTTTACAGTAAAACACTTGAATAACGGAGCTACTAAAATCACGAGATAATTTTCTCACATATTTGGAGTATCCCCCCCATACCGAGAATATTATATTGAACTAACCTCGTAAGTCTTCTCAATAAGTTTTTAACAACCGTGAAATCAAATATCCTCTTTTATCAATCATATTGGTACCCAATTAACTACAAAAATTAATAAATCCACTTGTACATCGATGTACCCTGTTGCTGGAGCTATTCCCCGAAGAATTCCTCAAACAAGAGTTACCGACCAAAAATTACATATCCCTGGGGATGCATAATCAGGCGATTAAGTTTGAAATAAAACTTATGCAATAAGCTGATTGGACCATATAATTTATGGCTCATTGAAATACAAAGGTGACTGTGATATTCCGCTATTTGTGGCCGGTTTTTGGTTGATAAATTGCGTTCTGGAACTTCAAGTAGGTGAAATGGACGAATTTACGAAGGAATGACGGTTTTACGGTTTCTCCAAACAATTTTAATAGTGACTGCAAAATTTATTTATTTTTTTTTTTTTTTTTTTTTTTTTTTCAAAAATCTCTTCGCTAATATTTTTATGATTTTAGTAGATATTGTTGTGACGCTTTTACCAAAATTATTCATATCCTGTTAGTTTTCTGAATCTAATTGTTGAGAAATGAGAGGGACTAGCTGTGATGCTTGTATTATTGTATATTGGTATATCCCGATTTTAGGTTATGACTTTGGTCGGTAAAATAAAGATTAACATGCATGTTCTCTCTCGCAGAACTTTCCCGAATATTACTTACGATTAAAATTTTATGTCTAGTTTCGGAACAATTCGATATGGATTGAAATTTCATTATGCGCAAAGCTGTCGCAACTTATTAGTCAGGTCCTCTACTTCCAATTATTTCAAAATACTGGGCTACTAGAGTTTAAGTTGATTTTTGTTTTTACCATAACTTCCACCTAAAATGCTAGCCAGTGATCCCCGTTTGGTTCTGTTGAATTCATTAGGAGAGCATGCATGTATTCAAATAGAGTCACTCTACCAACCGATCTATCCAATTCTAAACCAAATTCCATAGACAACTACAAGTTGTGGGTTTTGTGGGATTTTGAAACGTTTTGTAAGGGCATTCCGTATTCCCAACCCCTACTGTGACGAAAAAAACTATAAAATAAATCTCAGTGTCAACGGACTATATTTTCATTACCGATTTTGACAGATGCCAAGCCGTCACCAAGTCGTTATAGGACCAGGTCCAGACTGAGCCCTCCAAAGAAATACATTTCGTCTCCAAATTTTCGACCAACTGGATGAATACATGAATCGAAAACCCTGTTTACGTATACGGCTTTCGTGTCTGATGGCCAAATCCAATATATAAATATTGAATATTTGGAGAAACTGGTCCATATTTGAGCCCAGACCTAGCTTCTTACAATTTATCGTTCGTATGTGCGCTTTATTTTTGTTACAAATGAAAGGAACCCACAATTTTATACAGGCTTCGAACGGCTAAAAAGCTTCCTGTAGACAGCCTTACACTCTTTTGCGAGATTTAAGAAAGAGAAAATACAACGTGGAAAGGTTCAGGTGTTGAACTGGAAACCCCTTGCTCAGTAGTTCATCACACACATTAACCACTTAGTCACATCCATATCCGCATATCCATACTACTATATAAAATGCAACGTCCGTCTGTTCGTCCTTCCATAACTCGAGAACCATTCGTCGGATTTTCATGATTATTTTTCTAATTTATAGATGTGTGGTCAAATTAGGCCGTAGGGTGGGTGAAAATTGTTAAGGAGTAAGGGGGTTGTCAACGACGGGGGTCTCACGAACCGTCAGCCGTATGAACTTGGAAGTTTGTATGTTGATAGATAAATTAAAATTATAACATGCCTCATTCATCGTTTTTATAAGGGTTGAAAAGAGGGAAGCTGGCGATAAAGTATGTAATATTTTTCACATTACTCGAGCTTATGATGCCGCGTTATTCTTACATGGCATTAAATTTAAAATCAATGTGTTCGACATGAATATTGCTTAGAGTCAAAGTTATCAGCAATAAAATAGGAGAAGCCGATGAATGAAAATATCTAATCTTGTCTCCAATATTTCATTGGACAATCTACCGCAAATACCTACAAACAAATAAATACTCTGCCACCTTTGAAACGGCGCACTAGATGCTCCATTCACCCAGTTTCTGTTTTATTACTTTTTTGTATTCATTCCTGTTGTCAAATATTGAACCACAGCACACATACGATTCCCACAGGAAATGCCACCATCCGTCTTCCAATTTCATTCTTTACACACCACTCTCGAGTATAGGCCTCGCAGCCCTTAGACAGCTCCACTTGTATTCGGTTCTACGACCCTTCCGAAAAAAAACGCTGAACAAAAAATCACAGCTCTTCACACCACTGTATGTATGCGCAGTATGCACTCCTTGGATCGTTGATATACAGCTACCCAAGAGCTTTAGGGCAATTGGGTCCCTTATGTATGCCATTTGATTGCAAGGAACTTTTGGGACCAGAACGGGACACAGGGCATATGCATACAAAACGATCACTGTGTGGTTATGTAGATTTTTTATTTTCTGCATTTCACAGGTATACACGCGTGTATACGATTTTATTTACATACGCCACCCACGAGGTCGGCTGTATTCATTCGGGTAGCCCGACTGAGCGAGAGTGCCCATCTGAGTGGCTTCGCTGAGAGACATCCCATATACAATGAGTTAATTCCATTCAGATTTAACAACGTGTGTCCTGAGTGTCGGCCTCCATGCCATCAAAAGGATACAAAATAGCCACCAGCAATGCTATATGCTGCACATATGGGCTGTATATAACTTTTTCTGCTCCATTTTTTTCCCTAGCCTTCCCTTCATTCCGAAATGAATCCTCTCGGTACTCAACAGAGTTTTTATCCCTGCTTAATGCAACAATAAATGTTACTGGAAGTAGGGATAGGGATACATCCATTTGACACCTACTACAGAACAGATTACACACAAGTAATTCTGACAAAAGGAACGAAGAATGATAATAAAAAAACACACACAGAGAGCACAAAAAAAAAAGGACCTCTATCTGTAATGAATAGCTCGCTGTGTAATGCAGATGCTCTAATTCCCACTTTAGATCGCATTAATTGCACTCGGGTTGGTTGTTTTTTTCTTTTTGCTGTACTCTCCTTAGTCCTTGTTTGATGTGTCTGTTTTTTGTAGCCTTTCACACTTGTAACACATCCCCCTTTTCGGGTTGGTACTCGTAGTGTAGGTATAACCTGCTTTATAAATGAGTTTTATATCCACACACAACTTGAAGCAGCAAACGCCTGCAATAAGGACCCTTGGGAGATCTGCACCGAAAAATCGTTGTAAAAGACGGCTTCAGGATCTCCATCGTTGGTCTGGGCCGGCGCTTGTATAATGTCTGCAAATTTAAGCAGCACTAAACGAGAAACAAAATAACAACACCAAAACGTCTACTTTTATATTATGCCCCCCAACTTTGGTGTGGAGCATCCTTGAATGAACTTGATGATCTAAGGATGCACGAGGGCGACTATCTATGCCACCCGCTGTTGGCTTCTGGTTTTTATGACTTATTCTTTATTTTTATTTCGCAAAGATTTCCCGTCAATGGGCACATTTAATTGTCTTTTTCAATTATGAAAATGAGTCCTTTTTATTATTGTGACATCAGGGCGTCGCGTCTAGGGATGACAACGAAAAAGGAGCAAGTGAGAGATACCTAATAAAAATTTCTATTCAGCATCGCAGAACAGTGGAATTAATTTAGTGTGCGTTAGCTAGCGTGTGCTATTGTTTACAAATTACAGTGGTTCAGGGGCAGTTACAGTTATCGGCAGGCAAAAACAACATGGCCATATTAAAATTGATTTATTGCTACAATTTGTCGGACAGGACACCAAATACTCGCACCATTGGTTGATGGCGAGTTGATGTTGCGGAACATTTAATTTGATTTCGTTTCGTGATTTTTATCTTTTTATTTGTGTTTCTGGGTTTATTTATTGGAATTTTCTGTTTTGAAGTTGACGTTTTAATTTGCAGCCTATACACGCCTACTCGCTGTAATGGGTGGCCCATCTCGGTACCTAAATGAAAGGATATCTCGAGTGAGCATTTTATATAAGCAGGTGGATTTCGGTTGTATTCATTTAATTAGGCTAATTTTTTTTTATCGACCAACTCTGAGAAGGGTCATCGCAAAAGAGATCGAAAAAAGGGGCGAAAAAGTTTTTCTCTTTATGGCACAAGGGGTAGTAAAGGCGGATTAGACACATTGAGCGTATATATGGATGATATCATCGGAATTAGGATTCAACATTTACGATGGCGGACGCATGTTCACAGTGATGGCGAGAGGATTATCCCGAAAACTGTGGATTAATCTCTGAACCGCAGTGCGATAAAGAAATTGAGTTTCATTAGAGGGATGACAGTATATAGATATCAGGATATAATTAAGCTTATTTATCTTGTCCAGTCTGTGAAATTTTTCCATGTACCTAAGTGTTAAGAACTCGCAAGAGATAGATATATATAATTGTATGACAAAGATACATTTGCTTAGATGTATTTAAGTTGGTAATAAATTTCGTTAAAAGTTCGGAAGTATAATTCAGTTTAGGGGGATATTTTGTTCCTGTCATAAGGAAGAGCCTATAACGAGTACTAATGGCTGTCTTTATGGGAAGTCGTATTATAACAAATTTGATTGGATTAATAATAATACACTTTAGGATGTACATTGGAATCGTGAACATGGCGCCCATCTTTTAAAAATCCATTGCTGGCTTTTGATATCTACCTACTCGGAAATGTCGTTTCCTGCCGGTCGCTTTTCGAGTTTTAGGAAAAGTTCCTAGAAAATTATGAGCAAGACAAGACATCAGTTGGAACTCCGTTGCTACATTTGAAATTCGTTTGATGAAGATCTTTGGATACTACCTCTTTAGCCCTGATAGTTACTGAAGCAGTCAACCAAATTAGTTAAATTGATGCAGTTTGCGGCTGCTGGTGGCGATTTGTCTTCGGGACGGAGGATGACCGAGATTCTTATAAAATTACCTATATTTTAAGGGGTCGCAAAAATATTTTAGTTCACAAACAAAAATCGGTTTTGGAGGGTAAAAATTAACTATTTGTAGTAGAATGGTTTTTGGAGAGTTAGTGCTCGAAGATTGCCCTGCTTTCCACTATCACTGGAATAATGTAAGTCTAGCAGTTTAAAGCGGAACATATTCGAATTGTCAGACTCACCAAATACATCGCCCACCTAAATAGATCAAAATGCACGGATCTATTCACAATCTATTGTGAATCAGAGAAATATTGTGTGTTTAACAGGACCTCAGACGAATGAGGAAAAGCGGGTAATAACAATATTTCTCGCTTTAATTTGGGAGGAAAAGGTGACTAAAATAGTCATTTTTAGCAATTTTCAAAAAATCAAAAGAAATATTAGCGAAGAGATTTTTGAAAAATTGATTGATTTCTTCAAAAAGCCGACTTCTCGTACACGGTTCGGTTAGCAATCAACCCAACCCGAATTTTTTTTTTCAAATCGAGCTCATAGCTTATGGAACTTCGTGTGCGTACCGTCTGGCGACGCCCCTAGGATAGTGCGACCGCCACCACAAAGCTAAACCACGATCAAAAACAACTCTGAAGTATTTTTTATTTGTATTAAGAAGTACCTAATGCTTGAGAATAGGCAGATGAAGTGAAGTCAGAAAAAAATGTATTTTGGTCAAAAATGGGCCTAGAGGACATGACAATAAACGACATAGCCTAAAACCATCTCACAGTCTTAAGAAACATTTCAAAGAAGTTTTATTGAAATCTGTCCAGTAGTTTTCACCTTTTGAGGTAACAAATTTCTATAGTTTTATAATAATAGATACCTACATATATTTAATTTACAAATTTCGGTAATTTAGTAATTGAATTCTTTTCTTTTTTTATTTTCAGGTAAGCGAACTTTAATTTAAATTTTGATCTCGGTTTCTTCTTTGAGTAAGTAATAGTTTTGCAAATGGATTACAGCTTACACCTAAGGATAAATTAAATTTGTCCAAACCCTACCTAAGTCCAGCAAAATTCTGTTCCATAAAAGGGTTTTCCATATTTTAGTCTTCTTCAAAATAAACATTAATGCAAATGAGTCATACAGTAGGACAAATATGTCCAAATTTAAATTTTATACAATCTAAACTTTTGATAATACAACTTATTACAGGACCTTATCATTTATCATTACTAGGCGCAGTCTGCAAACACTCTACCAGGTTTTGACTTCCAGCAATCAGTTTTTGTAAACTTCCCTGATGTCCAACATGCTTCTCCTCGGTGATATATGCCACTATTGCCATAAGCACTATTCAGAAAATCTCTTTAGCTTTACTAAATACTTTACTCAACCCACAAATCAATTTATACATTTTTAATAAGGCTATACTCACTCGAAGCTAACCTAGTTTTATATATTTCTATGTGTGTCCTGTAACCATATAGAATACCTACGGACTGCTATGAGAGTTACATTCCACTTTCTATTTAAAAAGTCCTAGGTAACCTAAATCAAATCATTTTCCATGAACAAATCAAGAAATTACTTGGCAAAATATTTAACCTTGTATGATGTCAGTCTATTCCATTTCAATTGACTATCGGATGCCACTTGCTCAGGCAGGGTCTAAGTGATTCCAAATAAATTGATGACTACACTTACGCACATCCCACTTTCAATTGGAATTTTTGTCAGTCTTCCTTAATCTCTGCGCATTTGTCTCGCATCCCTTTTGAATAATCTATCAATCTGCCCAGTCATGTATAGAGAAACCCTCCTATTCAGCATGATTGTTCTTGGTAAGTGCTTTCCGCATACACACACACACCCACGTCCACTCTAATTATTTATCCTTTTCCCCCTACCCTGAGTAGCGCACTTAGTGAGCGAGCAGAGCATAGCTAAAGCAGAATAGGGATAGGGTATAGGGCATAGGGGTGATGGGTGCATCACTTACTCTGAAATTGTATCCGAAAAGTTTCAATTTAAAAATCTTGTTTACATGCAAAGTGCTCGAATGTATTTCCCTTCTTTACATTCGAGATACGAGAGCGAGACTCCAAAATCCATTCGGCCATAAAACTGTCGCCAAGCGAATTGCATTTGTCGTTCGTTGTACAACTGCGACACTTTGTCAGAATCATCGACCGAATTGCTATGGCTGCACCACCCAAAACAATCCACAGGACGACGACCGGCAAGTACCACTAAAACTGTCTGCTTGCGTTTTGATGCACATGTAGAGACACACATCGAGTAGGAGGATTATCCACAGCAATGTCGGGAAACAAAACAAATTGCCATTCACTTTGAATGCCAGTCATACCATAGTGAGGCACTCCTTCTCCTCCTCTAGCATTCTGTTCTCGTTTTTATGTCGAATATTGTTTTTTTTTTTAACTATGTATCTCCCCCCATAGATATGCATACCTGTTAAGCTCAAGGCCCGGCCACCACCAACATCAGCACCGCAATCCACAAGCCAAAATGCAATCCTTTAAAACCGTATACACTACGGCTGGGGTTGCAAAAACGTTCCTCTACTTTAGAGAAGCTGCTGAGTGAAAACATTGAACGTCGACGCCGACCGACCGACGCGACGCACGTCATAGTAGCACACTATGAATCAGGCACACATTCCCATTCACATTTCCATTTCCCAACTGGAAATGTATTTATGGTATACGTGATGGTCACGATGCGATGGTACATTGTCATTTCCTACTATGTATATTGTATATGGTTTGCAAGCCTGGTTATCTATATGCCATGGCCGTCATACACAATTGATATCCTGACTGACAGATGGAATCATTGCAGAGCAGCTGAATTCTTTTCTGCCTCGTTGATTATCCTGTGCCTCTGACGAATTGTATGCTCAAGCGCTTTTGAAATGTTGACGAACTCGAGCGTCTAAGGTGCCACGGCCATTTACAGGATAATTGTAGAATTCTGCAAGTTTTCTGTGTATTGACATACTTCTTGTGTGTTGTTTCAAGTGCGGAAAAAGGATAATCTGAGAAAATGTGAGCAAATTTTATATCCACTGGCGCCGACATGTAACGCGCAAAGTGTTCTGCCGCATCAACTTTTAGCTACACAGTTGACATGAATTGTAATTTATTGCCCACGCCATGACAAATATCCTGCTATACATCCGGACAATGGACATTGAACGTGTCAAATGGTTGAATTCAATGAAATTACATGTACGCAACATGCGCCGCGCCAGCCTACCGTACAGGATACAATAAAAATAAATACCGGAGTAGGGACGAAAAAAAAAAACGAATTGCTGAACGTGCTTGTCCGACCAAAAGCTGCGGCGTTTTTGAAAGTAATGTCCTTTTTACGAGCATTGCCGCCGTAATGAGGGTATTAGGTGCGTTGTAATGATTCTTTATGCGTCACATCCGTGCGAACATGTTGAAATGCCAAAAGCTATGAAATATTTTGATGTGTGACACCACCACAGCAATGAGATGGGCGGCTCGCTTTGGTGTTTCTGTTGACATTTAAGATAAATGATCTGAAACCGAATTTTAATTGATACATCGTGCTTGGCCACATCATACGCAGATCAATCAAAGTTTGGGGCACTCCCAGATGAATTCCTCCAGATATTTTTCCAAAGTCATAAATTTCGGGACACAAATTGACTGATGCTTTCGAATTGCTTTTAGGGATTTGTTCTCGAAGTAGCATAGTAACTCGTAAAATGTTATTTCAATAGTTTGACGTGAGATAAGTTCACACACGTTTTTAAGACTTACAGTATAGTGTAGCATTCTTTATATAGAGACAGCATACACCGACGTAAAGTGATAACATTGTTTCAAAGATACTTCGGAAGGCATAAAGACAATAAGCTACCACCCATTGATGAGATAGTTTTGACAGTTCACTAGCTTATTTCATTGAGACGATAAATTGACATAACCTCAATCTAGGGCTTCAATTGAACTACTTTTTAGAGCACATTGCCTTAACATTAACCATGTCCGATTGTACGTACCACGGATTCGAAGATTGTTAATCTTTATCGATGTAGGAAATTCGGTGCTTTTACAGATATCATAATAAATCACTAGTAGTGGTGAGGGTTGAGAACGATCCGGCCAATCAATGTGTCAATTTTTCCAGATTGTTCGCCCTGGAAATATTTCTTGAAGAACAGTCATCGTATCTCAGCTGGATATGGACAGTTAACGAAATTTTATTAGACCACATGCGGGCATGGAAAAGGCCACTTAGCTGCCATGTACCTATTTCGATTGTAAGGAGTGTGCGAACTGTGAATGAATAAAATAAGAAGCTTATGGACTGTGGTGTCTCTGGCAAGCGATTGTTGGCTTCATTAAATTTAGATTGGAAAATTATTCAAATTTTTAAAATTCACCGCAAGGTCGTTCATGAGAGATATGGTGTAACTACGTGTGCTCAGTGCGTCGATGTCGAAGGGATATCATCAAAAAATGCATCCATGGGACTCATATTGTATCGTAAACGTCTGATGGACATTGCTCTTCTCGTTGAATACGAAATACAAAACGATAGCATCTCTAGACGGGACACTTTCCATCTTGAGGCGTGACTTCTTATTCTCCTTGAAGAGTTCTACCAAATTAATAATTTAAAATTCGACAAAGGACATCTGTTCTTTGATCGCCCATATAGTGATGGGCAATATATGATCGATGGCAAGATTTTACTTAACCGGAATAAATTTCAAAAACATTTTTTTTACAATTTTTTTCTTTGAAAGGGCTTAAATTAAGTATTAAAGTGAAAAGAGTAATCCACACCACGTTTTCATGGATAAAATTGATGGATTTATGGAAGGATAATTGTTTGTTTTTTACTTAGTTCGATGGCGCTACAGTCCGGGGTGGACCTGAGTTTTTTTTAGAATTAAAAAAATATGAAAATGTTTTTTTTTTAGCTAAATCATTAAATAAGATGCAGGTCCTTTTAATTGTTCAAAAACTGCTACTAAATTTGAAGTAGGTGCTAGGTTGGGCGTAGGCAAAGTTTCTTTATATCTATATTTTTAATGGTTGTAAAGCACTCGAACCTGGCATAATGTGACATAAGGCCATATTTCAAACCAAGGCCTTATGTCACAGCACCTATCATTCTCGAACATCATGCTCCTCAAAAATCCAACTAATTTCTTAAAAAAACTATTTCTAATAGATATCTAATCAAATATTTTTAATCAACTTAAATTGAATCGGAAAAGCATAAAACCAGAAAAAAAAGAAAAAAGCTTTCAGAGTTTAGGTGTACCTACCTCAAAAAATCAAATTTTTAAAATGTTTTAAAAATTAAAAAAAAAATGTTTGAGTTTATTTTGTATAGCCTACCATGCAGGGAGAGGGCTTTAATTCTTAGATTCCTTTTTAGTACAACGAATGAAAGAAATGTTGGCCAAAGATCCGTTCAGAAGGTACGCTGCATTAAATAGTACAATTTATTAGGTGCAATTTTTGCTGATGAAATCCTTTTGAACTTTCCTTACCCATTATATTCTGCAATTTTGCCATGTCATTGGAAATGGGTTTCATCGGTCATTATGAAATTGTAGATGAAACCTGTTACTGGCTTTACCTTTGCAGCAACAAATTGGTATAATCAATCTATTCGTGGTAGTTTGTCGACTTTAATTCTTGTACAAGCTAAACAACATAATACTCACCTACTCAGTACCGACTGCGACTTTACTACAAGGTTTCCTTGTTCATATTCTTATCTACAGGTCTTCGTTCGGGTCTTGCCGTGGCACCTTCTTTGTACCTTTTGGAAAGGTCCCGAATCCGAACATTGCTACTAGAGTTGCACCTCTCTATTTCCTCGATCGCTCGTTTCTAGTGTTCTTTCTATTTCCCCTCTCTTTTTCTGGTACAGTACTACCTCGCAAAATATTATTTTTCAAAGTGTTGGAGTAAATTCTTTGATTATAAATTTTCATTTTAAATATGTAATTTATTGCTTCATATTTTAATGAAAAATATGTCTCGTATACGTAAATAAGAGAAAGTAATTAGGTAGGTACATATTTTCGTAAAAAATTTCGAACTCGAGATTTTGATCAATTCTGATATTACGATGATAGGGGAACTCAAAAGAGTGGGTCTAGCAATTCTGTCCGTCCGTATGTCTGTCTGTCCCATCCCATAGCTCTGAAATCTAAACGCTTGTACGGATTTGTTTCAAACTTCGTAATTAAAGTTTGTGGGCTCACCGCAAGGAGGCGTTTTTTTTTTGTTTTATTCTAGCCATAGCAGGGCCGTAGCCAGGATTTTGTTTCGGGGGGGGCTTGCTTCCAAATCATATGAGGAATTCTGTAAACAAAAAATTATATACAGGGTATCCCTGTTAAGCATTATAATCCTTTAAGGGAAGATTCGTGAAGTTCCGCCGAACAAAAAATTTTATGGCAGGGGGGGTCTATTTTCATCATATTTCCCGTTATGGCCCTTCAAAGCATGTGACCTCTAATTTGGAGGTGTTACCGCTATAACTTCTAAACTATTAGATATACAAAAATTGTTTTGTGCATTTTGAAAAGACAATTTAGAAGTGCATACAAGTCATAAGGTACATATGTGCAGCTACAAAAGAGTTATGGCTCCTTAAACTCAACATTTTGAAAATTTGTTGTTACATTTTTTTACTTACAATGCTTTTTTCTCAAAATGTTTACTTAATAAATTTTTATTTTTTTATGAAATTTTTACCCTTGAGAAATTTTCTAAAAATTATGTCAAGCAACTTTTTTACGTACGATCAACAGAAGTTGTTGTAAAAGCCGTTTTTGTAAAAAAAAAAATGGTCAAACAAAATTAAGTCAGAATAATAAACTAACGTAATTATGAGCAATGGTTAACAGTTAATTGTCGAATATGATAAAAGTTTAACATTGATAAGTTGATCTCCACAAAATGTATTCAAAACGTGATTACGCGGACATAGTGTTTGTAAACGGGACCTGCCATATGGAAACGCTTCGTTGGCAAGATAGAAGTCCAACACCGATACCCAAATCGTAGTACACCATGTAGCCGGGTACTGATGCGTATCAGCGCCTTGTTGATACCGGGTGAGCTCCTCGAAATAAAAAAACGACGTTCAGACTCAGCGGCGGCAGAAATTGAGGGTGGGATGTGCGTGCTGTGGAAGTTAAGCCTTTAGTCAGGTCCGAGGACAAGCTGTGCAATTGGAACTTCCCAGAACCAGGATTCACAGAGCTCTCCAGAGTAATAGGTTACACCCTTTCCATTTAGCACCGGTACGGACACTTCCTCAAGAACATTCTGTGGACTGACGAAGCGCAATTCACAAACAAAGTTATAAAAGCTACAAACCTCCACAATTTGCACCATTGGTCAGACCCCAATCCCCATTTAATACACACAACATCCTTTCAAAGGTAAGAATTTAATTATTTCGAACAACTTCTTCAAAATGTGTGCTTATTTAAAAGGAGGTTTAGCGTAAATGTTTGAAAACACTTTAGTAGGCCCGCACGTTCATTTCACAAACAGTTAATTCTCTTGAATTTCTTAGAGAACGAATACCGAAGCTCCTTGAGGATGTTCTTCTTTTTCAGAGAAGAGCGATGTTCTTTCAACAAGATGGAGCACATTGTGACAGTAGCAGCGGGGTAAATCCATTCTTTAACCATACTTTCAATGAACGGGTGAACTGGTCGATTCGGCCCAATCCTTGGCTACCCAGATCTCCTTATCTAACACCCACGGATTTTTTCATCTGCTGTGATCGTATGTAAAAAAGTTGCTTAACATAATTAAAAAAAAAAATTCGAAAGAATAAAAATTTCATAAAAAAAAATTAAACGGGGAATATGGTGAAAATAAACCCCCCTGCCATACAATTTTTTGTTCGGCGGAACTTCAGGAATCTTCCTTTAAAGGATTATACTGCTTAACTGGGACATATATTATATTCCAATTCACTGATTCTTATTAGTTTTTAAATCGTATGTACCTAAACGAACATACTAAAATTTTTTTTTTTCAAGCAGAAGACATCTTTATTTTTTTTTTTTTTGACTGATGGTAGAACGTCTTCGTTGACCATGAATCTGTCCGTAAGATTTTGTTTTAACGATGTTTCCTATGCAAGGACTCAGTATAGACACTCTAAAATAGGCTTCAGTAGAAGAGGTTTCTGGATTGGAACGCGTTGTTTGTTTGAATGAAGTTCTTGGGGCTCTTAATTCAACTTCAAATAAGTCCTCGGCAAGTTGGGTGGGATTCGGATTGAAAAGCCTCTCTGAAAAAATCTTCGGCATTTTTTCTGATGTTTTTAAGAGAATTAAGAACTTCTTTTGTGCAGTCGATAGCAGAAACAAAGTCTAAGGATTTGGTCTGTACGAAAACTGATAAGGGTAGCTTTAACTGAATAGTTTTTCGCATACAATGAGGCTTACTAGGAAATCACTTTTTTGGATCGCTGCCAAAAGTGTTGATGCTTTCGAAGACATCGCCCACGTTCTGCTGGTCATTTCTTCAAGACTTATTGAGATACATTTGAAGAGCTCTTCATTCTACAAAGGAAATAAAACTGTTATACCTTTCAATGAATCTTGCGTTTCACAAAGGCTTAGAAGTCGAGTTTTTCGGCTCTCTGGTGCGTGTTTTTTAATGACATTTTTTTAAGTTATGAAGATTTGAATTTATATTAGAAGGTTTTAGTTTTTAATTTATTGGCTTAGCGTTTCGGGGGGGGCTTCAGCCCCTCAAGCCCCCCCCCTGGCTACGTGCCTGAGCCATAGTAACAGTAGGTACTTCTTATATAAATTTTTTTTAAAAAATTAAACAATTTAGATTTTTTCTAAAACGGCTCTAACGATTTGAACCAAAATTGTTAGTTGAGTTAAGGTAGGCATGTATAACATGACTGCTTACCCAGTTTTTCACTAAAAAGTCCAACAACGGTAGGTACCTACTTTTGAAAATTGTGTTTTTTTTTTCGAAAACGGTGAAGACGATTTTGAAAAAACGTATTCTTAAGGTACTATCGTCATTCTTAACTTGATAAAAACGTAGTTTTCTCTAAAAAGACTGCGTCCTTTTATATCCCCCAAATCGCTAATAATAGTATGTACTTTAAAAAATACTGCTCATATCTCAAAAACGCCATTTTCGATTATGATAAAAATTTAACTGACAGGTAGTGCTTAAATCCAAAATAATACCTTGTGCTCAGTTTTCAGCTAAACAGTTGCAAAACAGTGTTTTTTGAACCAAGCTACAATTTTTTCGTCTACAAATAAATAGTTTTTTTCAGAAAAAAAAAATCGGAAACGTCGGCAAAAATCGAAAAAACGTCTGAAATTTAATAGAAATCGTCTGAAAATAAATAGAAATCATCAGAAAATCAGATATTGGAAACGTTTGAAAAAAATTTTAAAACATCTGAAAACAAATAGTAGGTAATCGTCTGAAAAATATAAAAATCGTCTGAAAAATTAAAAACTGATAGAGTAACATTTGTAATTTTGGCAAAATGATTTCCCGAAACATTAAAGAGATTTCCACATAGTTGAGTAGAAGGCAATATTAGTAGGGGATGTGATCTTCGACTCTACAATTTTATGCCGATTCCGAACGGCTGAATTGAGAAGCTTTTTCAGGACAGTTATACTCTCGGATGTTTGTCAGACGTTCGCGAGAGGTGGCGCAGTAGAAAAAAACACTAAGATGTAATTTGTGTTTTTCCGGGGATCGAACCTGGGATCCCTCGCACAGCAGTCCAGCACACTAACCACTGCGCTACTGCGCCACCGAAAACATTATTATAAGTTAGAGTAAAAGGGAATATTTATAGATGAATTTTGAGAATCGGCGTTGCGGTCTTTAATTCTTTAAAATATAATATAGTTTAGTTGAAGGGGTATCGCGGGGTATTGACATGTGGCGAATATCGAACATCTTAGTTGTAATTGTCTTTGACGTAATTAAAAAAAAACATAGCTGCCAATTTAAAAAGGCGATTTATTCAGATTTTCAATAGAAATTTCAAGTTTTTCAGACGAATATTTAAAAAAAGCTGACAACTAGCATATGAATATGAAAAAATTCGAAGATGAAAATAATTTCTTTTCAGACGAAAATGTTTTAACCTTTTCAGCCATGAATGCGTCCTTCGATTTCCAACCCAATCTCTAATAATAAATAGTAGATACTTTAAAAACTGCTCAATGCTAATATCTCGAAAACGACATTTTCGATTTGATTGATAATGTTACGGCCAGGTAATGCTTATATCCTGAACAATACGTTGTAAACAAGTTTAAGAACAGTTTCGAATCCAAAGTTGTAACATTTTTGTGCATAAAAAAAAAATCCGCTATAACGATCTTGTTCGCTTGTTCGCAATACATATTTAAGACAACATAAGCATTTTTTTAACATGATCACGTACTTAGTTTTTCTCAAAAAACTCAAATATAGCCCTTTTATAAATATTTCTCAAAAATTACTACCCAAATCCCGATCACAACAGGTATATTTATTTTTGCAAAGCCCAAAACTTCAGTGGCAATATATCCGAAATTCATCGCCTACTTGTCTCCTTCAAGTGTGAGTGTCAGTTCGGGGTGAAATTTGAAAGTAATAAAGTTTTGTAGTTAATACGTATGTTTATATGTAGTATGTATTACGTTTTTAATTAACAAGACTTCAGTTACTAAACCTGAGTACCTACATCTTGAGTGGGTATGATTTTAAACGTAAAATTTGCTGAATCTCGTAGATTCTGCGAGATTCGTAATAAACGAGGAAGTTTCGTGCGACTCAGTCGTGCACATTTTTTTTCTTTTGTTGGAATAAAATTCTGTATATTGTAAAAGAACGTGATTGAGTTTTTATGTTTCAAAAAACAAATGGAAATACAGAGTGAAAATAAAGGAATTTAATAAAACACGTACCTACCTACCTACCTAAACTGCATACAAATCGAATAATTATAGTCATAATGAGGGTATTTTTTTTCTATATCGTAAATAAATGAAGCCCAATTATTGCAATCCAATCATCCTTGGAATTCATAAAAAAAAAATAAATCCGTAAGCTTCAGATCGTATTGCCTCTTTAAAAAAGTTAATCTCACATAATTCTGCATCAGAACGACCTTAATATCCACGATTACTTAACTAAAATGCCCATTAATAAAAATAAAGTTAATAATTGCATAAAATATTAAAAAAATAAATCATCACGAAAAATAAAATATTTTCTTTTTTATTTTTAATTTATGCTCCGGTATATAAATCAATAAAAGTATTTTATTTTTACCTCATATGCACTAGCTGTCCACAGATTTTAATGGAATCGGATATACCTTGTAATATTAATGTAACGCCAGGTGTTAAATCGTACAAAAAAAAACAACACAATTCTGCATGAATTCATGTTTCTGTGGGTTGCGTAGGTATACCCAACTCAGCAATAGGTTGAGTCAGCTGCCACTGTAATTGCTCTGACATTCATTATCCCGCCCGAGTATTATATTCACGTGTATACCTGTACATTATATTGAGTCCGGAGATGTTTGGGCTCTATAACACTGGTCAACAAAATTTTTGTAACAAGAAAAGTGCTTAGTAATTTTGAATTACCCGCCTACACTCAGCTTACCGCCATATTTATTTTTTTTCCATCAGGTCCGGTTTTCATGTTACAGCTACTTCCCACAAAACTGAAAAAAGCCGTTTTTGCTTCATTGTCGGCATTCTAAAGTTTTGTTTCATTTGAAGAGCGTAGTGTGTTTTTCTGTTTTCTGTGTTAAGTGACTCTTAAATAATGTCAAGAAAGTGTCAAAATGATCCCGACAAGTTTTGCTGCTTTTGTGGCGGCATTACTTTTAAAACTCAGCGAAGGAATTTGACACCATTACACTCACCGAAAAAAATGTTTAAATGCTTTTATTGTAAAACCATCTATTTACAATTTAAATAGCAAATTTTGTTAATTTACTATTTTAATTGCAATTTTTTTAGTTTTACTATTTTATTTTTTTTTTTAATTTGTGTTTTTATGTTTTTTTATCGTGCTGGGGAACCGCGAGGGTATTTCCTGCATTGTGACATCAGAATCGAAGCTTTCCAAACAAAAGAAGTCGGGATACAGTTCTTCACAAAATGGATACGACCAAGTTGGCATTGAAGGACCTATCCATCGGCCAGGCGATACATACCGATTTACCCCCGTGTCATAAAACTTCAGGAAATGTGGCCTCCCACAACAGATAGTAAAACAAAATTCAAAATTCAATTTTACAATTGAAAATAGTAAAAAAATAAGCGAAATTTACTATTAAATTATAATGACTATAGTTACAATTAAAATTGTAAATTTTACGCAGAAAATTGTAAATATTAAAATTTTTTCTGTGAGTGTAGTAACTAAGCTATATAAACAGTATTTCCATCGGACAACAAGACAAAGCAGGGGTTCCACACATCTGTTGTGTTACATATGTGTGTCTTCGTACTGGATGGGCGAGAAGATCTCGATCTATGCCTTTTGAAATACCTATTTGGGCGCCGTTACCGATGAACACGGTGAAGGATTCCACCAAGATATTTATACCATAGAAAAGCGGTACCAGGGCAAGTGGAGTCAACGTATGCTAGCGGATTACTGTTGGATATTAAAACGAGATGTCGCTGAAGCAAAATATAGAAGAAAATCATAAAGCTACATTTATAATTATGTTACAGTTTGAATGTTACAGGGTGAAATAACTTAGGTTTGGTGCTTAAAACTAGACATTTCTAAAATTCAATAAAATCTAAATTACAAAAAAACTATTCGTATTGGAATCATTCTAATTTTATTTCTATTATCCTTATAACTGTCCTAAACATAACCAGACAAAAGTTTTCATGTTACATGCAAAAAGTGTTTTTTTGTTGACCAGTGTAATTTTCCTTTTTTTTTTTTTTTGTTGTAATTCAGGCTCGATTTATTGCGACAAAGTGTAACCAAACCATGTATGCCCAGCCCAGAGGTGGTCGCGCGCTAGCCAAATGGAAAAGTTAAAATTTTTTCCCTGTTCATTTGGATGGTTATTTACATTTTTTGTTTATATTCTTCGGAAGCTGTTTAAAATCTCATTTTCGACTGCAATTACAATATAAACCAGGGAATATGAAACAAAGTATCCGGTAAAATGTTTGCGTTAAATGCATCATCGTTGGCGTCGATTAAATGACCGCATCCAAATGGAGGGTAGTGCGGGCAAAAAGTTGAGTGCAGCATTATTATTTTTGTAGCCTTGTTATTGAACACGAAATGCGTCAAATTTAGTGTATTGGATTTTTATATGTACCCGGTACCACACTGTGGTGAGGGTATATTCACTTTGTCATTCCATTTGTAACGCCCATAAGGAGGCGTTGTAGGTGTGACAAACTATATGTATTATTGATCAGCATCACTTTCTTAGTCGATCTAGCGATGTCCGTCTGTCTGTCCGTCTGTCTGTCCGTCTGTCTGTCTGCCCGCACGATTACGGCCGTAATTTAAGAGCTATCGACTTGAAATTTGGTACGTAAGCTTTTATCCACCAAACTGAGGCTAAGTTCGAAGATGAGCAAGATCGGATGAAAACTACTACTACCTCCCATACAAAAATATCAGATTTATATAGCTTTTTATGTTAAAAATTAAATTTAAATAGCTACAGTAAAGATAGCAAGTTTAAACTTTGCACATATTGTTTTAATAATATTTTAAAATTTTTGACAAAAAATGAGCTTGGTCGAATAAAAAGTACCCACACCTCCCATACAAATATATAATTTTTTAATACTAAAATATTTTTTTTTTTACAATAATATAGTACCGGGTATTTGAGCTTCGGCATAGTCGAAGATAATTGTCTTACTGGTTTTTTTTCTGGCTTAAAATGGTCTAAAAACATAAATATAATATTTTTTTCCTGAGGAAATGAAAATTTTTTTTTTGTCTAAATTTTAATATTTTTTTTTTAATTTTTTTTCTAATCAAATCATGTTTATGTGACTCATTCCAGTTACATAGCTCAATAAGTCTATACAAAAAACTGTCAGATAGGCGCCTGTAAGAAAGTCTAGTGTATTTAAAGTATGGGGTGGGTGGCTCGCTTCGCTCGCTAACAGGATTTTAACCCTTTTTTCACGGGGTTTAGCCGCTCACGCGACTTCGTCGCTCCGCTAAGGGTATGTCAACAACTGTCTGGCAGGCGCCTGGTGCTAAAATTTAATTATATTTACTCTGGAGTAGGTGCATGCACTTTTCTGTGAAAATTTAAAACTTTAAAATTAAAAAAAAAAAAGAAAATAAAGTTTCCGCAGAAAAATTATATTACAGTACATCTTAGAATAAGTCTATTTAAACAAAAAAAAAATAAAAAAAAATTTTAATTTGCTTAGAAAATTCAAGGAGAATTGAAAACTTTAAAATTAAAAAAAAAAAAAAATATAAAAAAAAGTTTCCGCAGAAAATGTCTTTTACAGTGCATTTTAGAATAAGTCAATTTTACAAAAAAAAAAGATAAAAAAAATAAATTTGCTTAGTGTTCATAATCGAAACCTGAGCCCATAGTGGTACCGCTACCGATGCTCTGAGATGTGTCGGATGTCCGCAATCTGTCGGATTTCCACTGGTGTGATGCTGGCTTCTTCTTCAATTTCTGAAGTTTGTCTTTTGGATTGAATTATTGTGGATTCCTTCGCAGATCCTTAAGAGATTTACCTTAAAAATTTGTTTTTTCATGTACGTTTTTAGAATTGGTGTACCAAACGGGGAAGCCGTAAGTTACTACCTGCCTTATAAGCTATTTGTATACAGCAGCAGGTTCTTATTTCTACTGAGTCGGTTTTGCTTCTTCATCAGTATGTAGACTCGATGAAACGCGAATGCAGCCTTCCTGAGAACAGTGTTCAGGTGTCGATTCAATATAAATCCCTCGTTAAAATTGACTCCAAGATATTCAATTTCTTTTTTTGTTGATAGTGATGATCCGTCAGGTAGTCTCAGCGTCATGTTTCGACAGTTGGTGGCTGGCCTGCATCTACTTCTTCCACTGATGAGTCTTCTGATTCAGATCAGTTCGGATTTGTGCGTTTTGATTCGAATGCCCCAGCATTGGTAGTACTCTAAAAGCTTCCTGGCGTGGGCTTAAACTCTGCATGCTGCTATGCCTGGAGTCCTCACCGATTGCTTTTTGCAGTCGACTGTTCATGGTTTCCAAACCATAAGGGGTGAAGTCTATGAACGAACGAAATTTTGTATCATCGCTGTAATTGTATAACACTTGTTTAGGTATGGGTACGATCTACGGGGGTAGGCATATAATACAGTGTAGCTACTCTCTTATCTCTTTGTCGTTGGCTGTGATGTGTGTATGTTCTGCTCCAGCGTTGCCAAAAGTGCAGATTTGCATGAATTTTGAAGATTTTCACCCCAGCTGCAGACTTTTAAAATGCAAAAATCTGTGTGGCAGATTTTGTCGTCATATATAAAGGTTGTTTAGTGATTCTGAACTACATAGAAGAGAAGAAAAACGTAGAGGTTTTTACCTTCTATATGAGTAGAAATGTTGTCTAAAACTGATCCACTTCTGGTTTTATGAGGCAGCTGCCTCATTCAGACACATTCAGTACGTACTGAATGTGTCTAGAACTAACCTGTCAAAATTGCATTTGTTAATATCGCAATATTTTTATGAATCTGTAGAGACCCAATATTCAAGAACCGATTTCTCTATAGTTTACTATCAAATTACTTATTTTCCGTATTTTTATTTTATATAGTGCGACTTTATTTTCATTGTTTTACATTTTATATAGTCAAGTATTGGCATCGCACAGTGCCGATACTACAGAATCCAATTTTTTTTTCCATAAAAATCTGCATTGCAAATTTTTTTCTTCTTAATTTCAGATTTTTCGAAATAATTTCATGGCAACACTGGTTCTGCCATATAATTAGAATGCATCTCTAAATTAAGTAGAAATTTCGGACTCTATATTCATATACGTTGGCGATGCCTTCCTATTGTCATCTGCACGACTTAAAAATCGGTTTGCGGACATGAGTTTAACTTGACTAATTTAATTTTAAAAAATTACCTCCCGTTATGCACAAATAATGTCGACTTCTGCCACGTCACCAGCTTTGACCGCAACAAATTACCGCTGTTCGTGGGCATTTAACTCATATCTGCCTTGACAAGTGCCTATTTTCGTGTCAATCAAATGCCAATTAGAGAAATTAATTGATGATATTATCACAAGTTGTCGTGTTTCTTTGCGGACAATAATTGCGGTCAATCGGTGATTTCTCTCACTTTGTCCACTTTGTGGCAATTATACGATTCATCAAAATAATTCAAATCATCATCTTCAACTGACACTTGGAAATTCAAAACCACAAAAGCAATTCACTCCTTCCTAAACACGAAACGATGAAAACGCTCAAAACAAGTACCACCCAATAAATCTCCTCACACTAACAACTGCCAGGGAATGTGACAAATCAAAATAATGCCGGCTGTTGCCATCAAATGGGATTTATGAAATTTCCCAAAAGGATTCAGTTTCTCAGGAAATCCTATCCACATTCAATATATTCCCACGAGTACCTACACTCGATCAAAGTTAAATTCGAACTCTATCATTACGCGAAAATGAACAGGTAGAGAAAAAGAACATAATGACTTTTCCCCAATTTCCTGTGAACAGCATACAAAAAAAAATCATTTAAATCGATATCTGGGAATTTTAAAAACAAAAAGACTATGGAAACTCGTAATGAGTGTGGGAACAAAAACGGGAGTTAAACAAAAGCAGCAACACAAGTGCAAATCCTTGAAACTATATGAGAAAAAAAAACGGAACGCATTCACACAGCAAGAGAATAAGAACGAACAACAGAGATACGCCAAATGAATCTGGGAACGAGCACAGAATTGATTATCCTTTAATTCTGCATAGGGCTTCAACACAGTCCAATCAACGATCCGTGATGCAACGTACCATCATTGTCTCTACCCACCCACTACGAGTAGTGTATATCTAACCCATGTACTTCGACGTCCTTGTGTGCAACTCATTTTCTGATTGATTGATTTCCTTTCAATCAACATTAAACAGCAACCCCCTCGGAACGGCAGTCTACAGATAGAAAACGCACACTTGCACACCGCAGTGTAACATTCTGTTTCTAAGGATAAAGAATCTAACAGACGGTGGTGTCCCGATTTAGGTAAATCCAGCTGGAAATTTCGACTTTTGCGTGCGAAAATCCATCATCAGTCAAACGACATCGAGTTACTCGTCTATACCATATACCCGTCATACTTCATAGTCCTTGTTAGATTGGCGTTCGTTTTTTTCTTCCTTCTCTTTTGCTATGTGGCAGCGCCCCATTTCGCTAAACCCGAACGTGCTGAGAATAATGGGTGATCATGATCAGCATAGAAAAGCGGTATTCCATTTTTTTTGTTCGTCCTCTTTCTTTCTGTTAAACGGAGCATAAATTTTGCGATTTCGATAATGTCCTGACACTGATAATGTGATTTGGGTTTGGGGGCCATATAGTATACTCGACAACAGACACACACATATTCAGCATTCACCCTAATGGCGTTGACGTGGAAAGGTGTGAACGTAAACCATAAATTCCATGACATCCGGCAAAATCCTCACGTGTTAGGGAAGTGAGTACTCAAGCGGGTAATTGATTTATGTATGCGCGTGGAAATTAGCCATTAAAAAATTTTGAAAACAAAGCAGAGAAATTAAAAAAAAAAATGCTCTTACACCCAGAGGGAATAGGAGAGAACGCAGGATGAATTAATGCACTGCATTTTCACCTCATTCTCTTGTTGATAGGTAGGTACATTTGCGGTTGAAATAGAGTTTATGCATGTAGTAGGGTGGATAGTAGATACTGTGCGATGGGATAACATTTGCTGAGTTTAAAACACTGGAACAATGCCGGTTCCTGCACTGCATTGCATCATATTGTTACGTTTTAGTTGCCTACCTAGGCAACTGTGCCGCAGAGGACCGTAAAAAGCAATTACGCGATAGATATTCAAAGTGGATATTTTATTCAGTAGATTTGTCCTCGACAAATTAATTAAACATGTCCCAAGCGAGGATGTATACAGTTATACTACACCTACCTACCTACATACTGGTATGTAGTACATGATAACGGCACATTTGTGCGTGCAAAAAAAAAAACGGAAAATAATTTTTAATTAAACAAATTAAATTTTTATTAAACACCTACCAGCGGGAAGTGGTCACTATTTTTCGTATTAGCTTCGACGTACTAATTGTCTTCTTCTATATTTAAAGATTGAGCTTTATTTCTATGGGATTGTGAATGTCAGATTGCCACCTGAAGAAGACGAATTGCATTAGGTTAGGTACGTCAATCGTTACCTCTTACCTACTTGACAGCATAAAGAGACGAGAAGATCGACTTATTGGAGCCCTACACTCACATCGAATCTACAACCGTTGGTGCACAGAAGACAAGTCGCTTGTTCTATAGGTACTTTCATGGTAGATGTTCCGAGGAACTCAAAAACATTATCCCTCGAACTTCAACTTTTGGGCGCCCCACAAGCTAATGCTCATGACTATACAGTACACTTGACAACCGCGAGGACATACATTTTCCAAAACTCCTTCTGTTACAGGACAAGCAAACTTTGGAACTCCCTTCCTGGGGATATATTTCCAGAAGACTACAATTTGCAGCAATTTAAGTGCAGAACTAACATACATCTGCAAACATCTCGGGCCGCTGATGAAGCGTTATAGGTTCGCCTTTCCCGGGAGAAGTATTTAAAACAAAAATGAAAATAAAAATGAGTCTTCTGGTGACATTAAAAATAAATAGCTATGTCTCCTTTTATCTAAATATTTTCAGCAAATTATCCTCGAAAAACAGAAAATAGTTCCTGCTGACATTTTGATTCAAATCCATTTTTTCGCTCCAACAGAGGAAACGACACATACTATTTGTGTCGATGCCATTTATGAACGTGTAGGAAAATCACAGTCTAAAAACTAAAAAATCTAGCACGTTTTTCTTACTCATTCATACCTAGACAGCAAACCCCAACCCAACCAACTTTAACTTCTCAAGCTGGCTAGTTTCTGTCATCATCGCCTTTTTTCTTTCTCTTTATTGTGGGGACCCCAGATTGCTTCTGAGATTATATGAATATAGGATCAGGATGCGGTGGGTTTTGTGGATCGTGGAAGATTTTGCACTTACTTCACTTAGCGATACAGTCACGCTTACCTTGGTAAGACAGATAATTTTTCTGACTTTTCTTGGATTTTTTTACACGTTTCCTTGGGGTTTACCACGATATCTCGAAAAAAAAAATCTCGAAAACAAAAATCTCGAATGTAAAAATCTCGAATTTAAAAAATATCGAAAAAAAAAATCTAGAAAGCATAATATCGAATAACAAAAATTTCGAAAAAAATCTCGAATTAATATTAAAAATGGTGTTAAACTTTTTATTTTCGAGATTTTTTCGAGATACCTATAGTCATTCGAGATTAAAAAAAAAACTTTTCGAGATTTTTAGCCTTCGAGATTTTTGTCATTCGAGATTACGTCATGATCCCGTTTCCTTGATAACTAAAAAATGTATAGATTTCCCAAGAATTCAGTAACTTAAAGGTAATTTGAATAGAGCAAAATGAGCTTTGAAAAATTGGTATCTCCTTTGATCAGAAAAATATGACATTTGTTATGGATAACAAAAACCACAATTTGTTCGTTCTTGGTTGTTGCCGTAAATATCACCCCTTGAGTGGCGTAGCGAGGGGGGGGGGGGGCGTGTGGGGTGTCGCACCCCTCCACGCTTTTCAAGAGTCGGCAAATCAACGACAAATTTTCAAAAATTAGGTCCGAACAAAATGTTAAAATAGAAGAAGTGAGTTTGGATTTTCATTACGCTGTTCAAGAGTCGGCAAATCAACGAGCATTTTTCAAAAATTAGTTCTTAGGTTTGGATTTTCATTAGGTATATTTTTTAAGCTTGTAAATGTATACCTACAAGTCGGCATTTTCAAAGGTTCCACATGAACTCGTAAAAATCGATTCGATCTTAAAAAGGACGGTCGGCATCGGTGAATTTGCCGACTGAAATCCTTAAAATTTAGAAAGTTTCGATTCTATTTTAAAAAGACCGGACGGCATTTCTAATTTGAGGTTAAATTCGAAGGAATATGTTATTCGCTAGTTTGTGGAACTCGGCTTATTGATGTGGATTGCGAACTTTTACCATTCCCGGCAAGGGTATTTTCGTTCGCGGCAAATAGTTTGAAAAACGAAATTTCGTTATTTAAACTGTTTATAAACTTGTTTTCTTAATACAGCTGATGGCTGAAATTCGCGAACTGCCGCGACCTAGAAAAGTGTTCATGTGAACGGACTGTCAAAACTTGCGAATATTCGTTTGTTCGTAGATAGTTAGTCCTTTAGGTATTGGCCTCCCATACAAACGAAAACAATCAAAATTTTATATCAAATTTACAGGAGATCTTAGGTCATATTTTTTGTGAAAATTGGTCAAAATTGGTCAAATGGGCGTGGTACCTCACAAAAAAGAAATTCTATGATGGGTTGAAATTCGATGACGTTAAATATAACTCGATAACTGCAGGGCTGATTTTTATGATTTATATACAGTCGGCAAGTTCCTGGAATAAGTCGGCATTTCAATGAAAGTCACCCCCCCAAAGCTCGAACCCTCGCTACGCCCCTGCACCCCTTAATTCGATTCGAAGAGCTCGACTAGATTGGAAGATTGTACCATTATAGTCGCTAGGACTAGTACAAAATCAAGGCTCTAACGCAAGCAATCATGAGATAATCGATTTGTTTCTATTAAAATAAAGGCGACGCGTCATGGTCATTTAAAGCTACCAAACCGAAACTCAATTGACCGGAAGATAGAATTACCAATGAGAAATTTGTTGACGATTCGAAAAAGTGCATTTGGCCAGCATTTTAAGACTTAAAATTAACTTACTTAATTAATCAGCCAATAAGATTTTGCCTACCTATATGCAAATAAAAAAAAAAAATCCCACCGAAGATTACAATATATAACTAAATTAATAATATTGGCATTGTAAAAAAATTCTGTGAATTCTAAGCGAATACAAAATACAAAAATAGGACGCCATCCGCGGAGGAAGTCAAATATTCTCCTCATGTAGTTTCTGCAGCTTCATACTTTCTCTTCCTAGTCTATGTTTAAACCAACTTTAGGCGTAGTATCTGATTGCAAAAACCAGTGGAAAATGTTGTCTATAACTTTAGGGATAGAGGCTTAAAATGCATAAGCCGGTGAGCGCATATAAAATATTAGACATAACCGAGAATTCGTCTACCTCCTCTCATATCAGCGGCTTAGAAATTAATAAAAAGGTGATACGTATTTTGACTTCTTGGGGTTTTATCCAAGTGCTTAAATTTAACGATCGCCCTTTCTGGCATAAAACCGCACTGATAGATGTCATTCAGTAATCAGTTTGTTGACGAATGTTTTTAGGGTTTCATAATATGTGGCCAATAGAATCTTGTAAACCACGACGGGGAGGGCAATTCTTTTTTGAAATTGACGCAGTTCGGAGCAAATCTGTCACTATTAGGGCTTTGTCTCAGGGTTTCTACAGATCTTCTTAGATTGCTGTTGCTGTGATAAAACTGATCGCTAGACATCGGGATGAGATACGTAGTGTGATATAGATATCTATTAAATGGCCTCCCATGATAGTTGACCTTAGTTATGCGTTTTTTAATCTATATTTTCCTAGGTCCATCGGGACTATAAAAGTAAGCATTGTGTTCCTTCTATGAGATTAGTTAACCTCTCTCGAATTATATCACAAAAATGTCGATAATCTGATCCTATACTCAATTAATGCAATAATTTTAAAAATCAAAAATGCGACTGCCCACAATTTCTCCTCTTCTTCATAGTAACGATGGTAACAATATAAGCAAAAAGATTACCTCAATGAATGCCGATTCAAATCTGTACCACGTTAGGGAACAAATTAAATATTAGCTCCTCTATTCAATGAATTTAATGACAAAGTCAATGAATCTTCCTTTCTTCATTTTACTTAATAATGTGAAAAGGCTTCCTTCAAAGCCATATAAAAATGTCTGCTTGTAGAAATCCACTTAGAAGAATCGCTCGTTGCTTAGGGTCTGGCGGAGGTTTTGTATGCAATACAAGACACTGCCAGAGTTAAGAATATTGAAATCAAAGGAAAATTAATTTCCAATGTAAATTCATCTCACTGTAGACATCTCAGGTATCGAGGAGGAGTACAAAAAATAAAAATAAAACGACTATCAGTGAAATTAAATCGCAAGAACAGAGAAAAAATCAGAAAACTCTTAAACGGATTTAAGCCTTCAAGCAATCCAATTTTTTCTGCATGATGAGAATGGTTACATCAGCAGAGCGCAGTTTAAAAAGTAGGGTTGGCCCTCAGCATTCCATCGAGACTCGACGCGACAGTCGTTAGTTTATTTTCGACAGCATTTAACAATCCTTAGGGGAGTCTATTTTATAATACAATTTTGACTATTGATATACCTAGTTCTCTTGTCAATGAGTTTTTGATTGAAGGGCTAGGGCCTATTCATCATTCATTAAGATGGCGCTCAGGACAACTGGCAATGAATGTAACAGAACAGATGCAATTGGTAGGTTCGAGTTTCTCAACAAAGTTATGAACTAAATATTAAATGAAATGTTAGCAGCGGTTAACAAATTACTTATTCCATTCAGCTTGATGCGGAGACAGTTGTAAAAAAAGTCTTTCAAAATCTGATAAATTTCATAATATTTTTGTTGGAGTTTCCACGCGACATATAACAAGGCATAAATCCAAGCGGCTTAGAGCTCACTCTCTCAGACAATCATACTTCCCAGCAAGTGTTACGAATCGTCAGATACCTCATCGTGAATGAAAAATCTTTCCTAAAGCTATAGCGCAATAATCGTATAAACTTGCTTTCCATATACACACTTTTATGCTTATGCCACACGCCTGTCAATCTAAACACTTTGATATCAGCTGTAGCGTATCGTTGAATTATACAGCAAAACTTAGTACATCAACTTCAACATCACCTCCAATCCAGCGAGGCATTCTCCTCTAATTAGCAAACCCCATCATGAAAAAAGATTATAACGCCCAACATGAAATGGCTCGCCATAAACATTACTATAACTCTCATAACCATTACTTCATGTGGGCAATAAAATGCTTTGGGCTGGTGGAGGAATATTTTGAAATTACTCCTGTTTTACTGGTAAACAAGAAACTTAATAAACATCGCCAACAGTCAGACAAACAGACAGATATGATTGGCTAATGAATAAAAGATCCAAACTGACGACAAAGCCACCACTGTCGGTTTTATTACATCACATCTGCGAGTAGCTTAATAAGATGGAATGCTGGTATACAGATTTTTTTCGTTGTTTTGTAAATGTCGAGGCTGGGTGTAAAGGATTCGAGAATATCTACAACCAACGAGCTGAAGAAATTTCATCCCTATAAATTTCTGTTAATTATCTGAAGGAAGGAAGGCGGGCGTAGACGAAATGGAATATATACCCATCAACAACAGAGAGGGACTTTATTTTTGCAGGGTATAGTGTCCACCACGGTGTCCACCCATCTCATTGTTCGCTCAACACCACATTTATTGGGTAAGGATGCAATTAATGTCTTGTTTTTGAAATTAAAACAGGAAATTATTTTATATGAAATTATAAGCGGAAATTACCACGCCTCAAGGGGATGCGATGGTGAAAAGATATAGAGAATATACATGACAATGTAATGTAAAGTAGTGTCTGGTATCTGATGTGTGGAGGTGTTCAATTCTATTGGCTGATGGTGTTTATAGATCGTGAGGACGTTACTTGGAAGTTACTCTATATGGCAAATATGTTAATAATTTATTTAATAAATCATAACCAACATTTGAAGACTTTTTTTGCGATGGAAGGTGAAAATCTTGCTCGGGGCACCAATGATTCGACGTTGATTGGTAGTGCCGAATTTTTACCGGCTAAAATCACCTCCCTTTCCGAACAGACCAATATTTGTGTTCCGCCCCGCCGTAAGCCATTACTTCGCAGGGGTTGGTAGAAAGCCATATTAGATCACTGTAGGTATTCTTGGAGCTATTCATTATAAATTGCCGGTCTAAACACCTAAGATTGCTGAGTATTCGCACGGCCACGTTGCTGACAATAGTCCAATTTTCGTCTTTATGCAACATGTAATTTAGGATGTTACTTATCGGGAGTGGGCCATTCTCAAAATGGATCCCGTAAGACAATCCTTTTGGTTTCGTACCGTGGCCAATGGAAGAACCCCATTTTCAGAAACGATTTCACAATGTGGACAGTTTGGTATGGTTTTATTTCCGCGTTTATGGAGATATTCTCTGTAACAACCATGACCTGTCAAAAACTAGGTCAGATAGAATTTTGTATCGCAATGAGTTCGTTTAATCCATGCATCATTGGTAAGAGACGATGTGTCGATATCTTCCTATTATCTATTTGTTTCATTGTTGTTGCCAAATTGCGGTACTGCGATTTCTTCCATACCTTCTTTTATCGTCATCTATCCGGCCATTTCGGACTCCCTCTGTTCTTAGCATTTTCATTTCTTTAAAGAGCAAATCGATAGGTAGCATTGAAGATACGACGAGTATATCATCGTTTGAAGCAGTTCTAAATGCACAGTCGACTCTAGGGCGCTAAGGCGGTAGACAGATTTATTTTCGCGTACATAAGACTTTAATTTCGTGGCACTTGACCATAATTCTACTGCGTACATGAATGTTGTTTCGGGTCTCCGATGTTACTCATCAGCCTCGAAAGTGCACTAAAAGTGTTGGAAACCTTTTTACATACAAGCTCTATTTGAAGATTAGACAAGCGTCAATTTATCATTTTCCAAACTTTCCTATTCCTAATAAGCACTGTCTCCGTTTAATGATCTGCAATTTTCCAACCGGCATTAGCTATATAGCCAACAGTTGAAGTCTTTAGAATTAAATAAGGCCCCCGAATCGTCACATTCCAGCAACGATCAACGAATCGTGCTGTTTAGACGCGAACTTGTATGGCACCTTCCATACAAAAAAAATCCTTGCAAATGTTATTCTTCCACAGTCATGGGTTAAACCAAATTTTGTAAAATTTGGAACATTGATATGCATTGTCCTTATAGACAAGAATATTATCTATAAGCAGTACAATTCCTGGGCACGAACAGTGCCGAGCGGGTACAGCTCTTGATCAATATAAACAAAAACCAATAACCACCTAAACAAAATAAATACAGCCGACTCTCAGAGTGACGGCTATGTTTTGAAGAAGACGAAATATCTGGACACAATAATAATTATATGAATGTCCGCGCTATGTGGAATTAACAGCAAAGTCCTCTTCAGGGAACAATTGGGCTCGAAGAAGTGAATAAAATTCTCTTCTACTAGCTAGTGTTATTAACTTAACCAAAGAGTGAATATTACCTACTACATTCCCTAAATACTTTTCTCACCGTATGATGCAATAGATCTGGCTTAGGTCGACTTGTCTTTTCATCGCCTATAGGCAAGTTAGAAGCTTAAAAAAAATCCTATACTTTAGAACACGGTGTATTAACTCACCAAGACTAACCAACTTCCTTTCAACCCATCAAAAGGCCTGAATGATGACTGCTTTCTGTGGTAACGATTATTTATTTATGAATTGATTTGAAAATTGCTCGGGCATGGTACAGAAAAATAATTGATAGCTCAAATGAGTCAGGGACGAAGTTAATAAGAAAAACGTTTTATTTTGTTTTTTCATCCAATGAGCTATCGTTGATTTAGCGATGTTCACAATGACATTTTAATGACGGATAATTTTATTTTAACCCCATTTCTGTCATTCATGCCTCACATATAAGTGACAGGGCAATTTCCAATACCCATTATCCAGAAATAGACATCAAGATCATAGCAGTAAAAACCGGATGTAAATCCGTTTAGTTTAGTTCTCAAGAACGATTCAGTCATACAGTTAGGCGCACTTAAAGGTCTTTATTGCAAAAAAAGAAAACAACGCCACCTATTGGATTTCATTGAATCCACTCTCTAAATAAATAAGAACAAACTGTTAAATTTTCAGCGAAATCATTGGAGTGGTTTCTGACTCAATACCCGAAACACTCACACGAACATTTTTTTTTTATAGGTAGGTACTCCCTCTTTGATTCCATAATTTGTTGCTGGCAGAATCATAAAGGAAACACTACAGAATATTACACAATGTCCCATTATATACCTGAAAATTTTAAAATCGTATTTTTAAAACACCTCGCCTCATTTGTGGGTCAGTGCACCATTAGTAAAATTTCTGAAAAGCTCAAAAGATTCCAAGCACATTCTCCATTAGAAAGGATAGAGCTATAATATCTGTCAGTCTAAAAACCAACATTTCTTCCATTTTTTTTTCCTGTTAAGCTTCACTATTGGTTCGCACATGCATAAAGCCCTTAAATCAGATCTGGTAAAACGCCCGCCATAAAAGCGCTACTCTGCCTCACTTCGTTTTCTATATACACTCACACTCTTTCATCACTGTTTTTGATATGGATTACGAGTAGGATCTAGGATACGAAATAAGGATACACCCAATGCCAGCGAAAAAGCAACAAATTTGTTTCGAATTGTGTGGGACGGTCTGTTACTGTTATAGTTTAGATGTGTTTGTGTGGACTCAATGTTACATTTGCATCATTGCTTTCCTTCTGCCATGTTTAAGGAAAAAAATGTGAGAAAAAACAACAGGACAGATTGAAATTTGTTACACAATACAATAGTCACTGCACGCTAGGCTGGGTAAATAGTTCAATGAACAGAAACAATAGATGACGTATGTGTGTGGCAGCAATGATACATTAGGACGAGATGGGCTTTGTTGATGATTCTTGATTTGCAGGAAATAGCATTCCAAACAGTAATAAACACTAAAGAGCTGGCAAAATTACAAAGAAAAATTGTCTTAAATGTGAAAGTTGGGCAACTCGTTCAACCAGCTACGTCAAATTGTTTAGTAAAGCCTTAAATTCAATAGACGAATTAGCACTTGTACACAAATGAACATTAATTAAAATTGGTTGGTGTTGACCACATTGCGAAATTAGTTGATCAACTCATTTAATTGTTGGATAGTCGCGTAGCCCCTACTTGATCAACTCAATCAATTACTGAATAGCCTCGTCAACTAGTTGATCAATTTATTCCATTGTTGAGAACCCTCGTTCACATTATCTGCAATAGTCTTGAAAAAAAAGTATTGCTCGAGTTGCTCAACAGTGTTTCCAGCGTGGCTGCGTAAATAACAAGTGCTGACTACCTCATACATCTTGCGTTGGTTCAACAAAGTTGACAGCCTCGTATGTTAGAATAGAATTTGAAACTGATGCTTTGCGCACGTCGTATACAACTAGTATACATCACAAACCAATTCGCAGATTATTATCAAACTATGCATAAAGGATCTACATATCTGTAAATTGTTTCAATTATACATATGTATATTAATCGTCGACGCAATTTCTTGTGGTACATATTTAACCTACTTAATGTTAACCATTTCAATTTTTTTGTTTACCAAATTGAAGCTTATCATTCATAGATGTGTCGAAAACAATTATAATTTCAATGAATCATTTCCAAAATAGGTAAAATAATATTTTTAAATTACAATAGAATGCGTTGAGTTGCGCTTATATTATCGACCATTGGGCGAGCCTAGTATATAAATATGTACATAAAAGTTTATTCTTCTCCATTGAACTTCTATTGTATGCAAGAAAATACAATACACTCATCCCTTGACTACAGCGAATAAAATCAACAGGCTTTTAAATATACTAACTACTAACCCCTGCATATTTTAGAGACTATTTTACTGATCTGTTCGAAACACAGAATATCCTGGACTTTACCGCTTTATCGTCTACTAAATCGTGTCCCAAAGTAACCCAGTGGCACATCAAATCCATCTAAAGACTTCCTCTAGTCATTAACTAAGTTAAGTGTCATATGATGCTGTTAAATTCGAAATAGTTACAATAAACTCTGCAAAAACCGGAATAAGAAAACCCAACACAACACAATACCAAATCAATAATGACAATAGTTTCATCCAGCCTACACATCCGTTTCGAAAATATAGTCAGGCCAATAATCCCCGAGGCAATAAACTGATTTACGATTCTCAAACCCAAACAATTTAACCACGCAATTCCCATAAAAAACCCTTCCAACTATCGGCGTTGCCATCGTCCTTTTTATTGAACATTATTTGTTGCAACCCCCAAAGGGGTCACTCAGACATTCCTAAATCATTTGTCGAAATATTACTTCCAAAAAAAATACAACTTTTCAATCTGTCCCAACCAACACGAACACCCTAAGAAATAACCCTTAAAAAATATGAACGTCTCGACGACGACTTCGTCGACAATAACAAATGAAGCTAAGTAAAGGACGAGTACATTTTTAATGAGATGTTCTTCTGGCACAGCAAAAAAAAATGTTTACCAGCAACTTCGTCCTTGTGGGGATTTCCCTGTTTTTTGGGAGTCATTAAGTTCGTTTTGCTGAAGTGAAAATATTTCATTACATTGCTAGCCAGCACTTAAAGAGCTAACAGTGTAGTCGACCTTTGGAAAAACACTTTTTTGAAAATTAAATACACAACCGATGTAAGTTAAAGATAGTATAGTATTAAATGGCTTCGTCTCTGGCCACCCTCTTAGTGCTCCACTCAACCGAGGGTGAAAAATACTTAAAATTGATGTCCTTATAAAATTCTCAATGGTGTGTGTCCTTTTATTGCAACAGACAGCCAGCCATCTAACTATAAACCGCCAAAGTGGGATTTTTCTTCTTCTGCTTCGCCTCTTGGAAAACGCTTTAAAACGAATCCTCCCGACTAAATTGTGGTTGACTTTTGTAGTTTTCAAGTTTTCAAGTGCCCACGCCGAGGGTGTTAGATTTTGCGTATGTATCCTCCCGGTTCTATATATGTTGAGGATAAACTATAAAAGATTGGAAGGGGGGGTGATTCGGCGTAGCCCTTTTCTCTGCCAAGCGCACACACAAAAGGGGCGAATAAAACAGCCAAAACGAGGTTAAGAGTCATTCGAATAATATTCTCGAACTCGAAAGCTCTTCCTTTTGGACCCGTGCGCAGCTTGCTAGATATACAATTTTCAAAGGATGCAAGCGACTGTGACACTGCAAATAATAAAAAAAAAGAAATAACGAAAAACGAAACAAAGAAAAAAGGAGAAACGAATCTCGAATGAGGCCAAAGCTATAGAGAAAGACTGTCGCGCAAAACGAATAAGTACATACTTAACAAGTTAAAAGAGGAATAATGGTTCCTGGATCTAAACTGCCGGAACGAGTGGGCCAGGCCAGGCCACTCACTTCAACTTTGAGTTGAGACACAAAACTCTCTTGCTGTCCCTAAATCGCTGAATGGCTGAATTGCTTTGCTGATCCGTCGCTGACTGTCTTTATGAGTTTTCCTTTTTTTTGTCGTGTTGTTTGCGTGGTTTAGCGTCTCATTTGTCTATGTTAAATCGTAATTGCGGGCGTTTTCTAGTAGCGATAAATTTTCATATCCCCGCAACAGGAAGAGGGAGCCACTCCATTGGTTTTGCCAATTTTTAGCACTGGACGTTGGGCAAACTTCCGCACTTCCGGATGCTGTGAGAATTAACTCTTTTCCAATGAGATATGAGAGTGCGGTGCATAGGGTGAGAGGAGGCGTGGCAATTGAGATCATTCGCATTCCATCCTCAGCATGCTTAAATTTTTATTTGACAAAATGAATGTTTATAGCTTTGGCAAGCTTAATCTCAGTTGATAGATAAATTTCACCCTTCCTATGGGGGTTGTATTCGTATACGTATACAAATCAATACGACAAATATTTGGTTTTGTGTGAGGACAATAGGGTTAGCTTGTGCGGTGCATAAACAAATTTAATGAGATGCCATTCATCAGGAACTTTTCTATGGATATCCCTTTTGACGCTACCGCATTTCCGGTTTTATTCATTATTTATTCATAGCAGTAGTAGTTGTGGAGATTTTACGGAGTGAATGAAGGCACTTGTGTTTGCTCAATTGACTTTTAATCAACGAGCTTAAGGTGGATGTAGTATACTTTGATTACCAGCGAAGAGTATTTTTTTATAATTACTGCTGCAAAGTGCCAGAGGGTAATTCCATAGTGGAAAGGACATAAACATTGAGGTCATTGATTTTGTGATATTCTACCTAACTCAATTTGAAAATACGGATTTTGATCCTTTTGGTTGGTAAGATTTTGATGTTGTTCCTGTTCCCTGATGCGAAATACACTAATGTACGTTAGGGTGGCCGGCAAATATTTTTTTATCCTAACAAAAATGTATGTTATCTTGCGTATTGAGGCTTATTTAGGAAAAAATACTGATGGTTATTTTTAGGCCAACAGTTGCAGATTTTACAAATTGTTTGTTAACATTTGAGGGCTTACTCTCTTAACCGCTATAAATAAATTCTTACAGCCGTATTAATAATAGCTGCGGAACTTCGTGTTATCCCTAACTAATGACTAACCCACTGGTTAAACCCAAATTCCTATATTTATAAACTTTTTTAGAAGGTAACTATAACTAAGCTTTCGTAACATTTACATAACTAACTCACGGTGGGAGGTGTGTTAGCGATTTGTTACCTTTGCAAAACATGTTTCCCGCGCAAAATGACAAATGGTGTTTAGGGTTTAATTTCGTTTGATTGATATGAATGTGGTAAAAGGGTGATAAATAATTGAATAAATTTGCAAAAACTGTGCAGCAAAATGGCTCACCGTTTTTGGATAATTTGAATATGCTAGACGAAAAAAAAACGAAAAAAAACTAAGAGAATATTTATATATAAAACATTCAAAAATAAATATAGATTTTCAGAAGGAAATATAAAAAAATTAATTGCATTAGTAAGAGTAAGAAAATCCAAATTGCTTTAGAAGAAGAAGATGGCAGCAGAAAAGAAGGACGCATTCCTGTCAGTTTTCAATTCAATTTGGAGAAGCGTTGCCATCACAAACCTACGATAATAGGAAACACGTCAATTAGTTAATGCATGGGTTATATTTCTTTATAAATAAGAAAATTTAGTCAGTGAGTTAAATTTTTAACTACCAGTTACGTAACAAGTGAGTTAGAGAATAGTTTGAGATCTATTATTAATACGGCTGTTATTATGTACTTTTGTGATTTAGTTTTTTGTATTTTTTTTTTATTAATCTCAACTTCAAAATTCCTTTGTTCTAGGTATATCTGCATATACCGCTTTTTGCAATTTGTTGGCAAGAAATTCCAGTCGTTGTAAAGAGTGTCCCAAAAAACACGCAAAATTTGAATTTTGTGCCATTTGAGTGGTAAAGTGTTGCCAATAAAAAAAAAGACAAAGTGACGTGACAGCTGACAGTTCAGGGAGCGCTACACGAAAGAAAAATGCGTTTTAATCTGCGAAGACACTCATTATCCTCTTGATGACTTTGTTAATTCTCAAAAATGTCGAATTTGGGCCTGGGGTTAAAAAAATCCACGTGTGATTGTTGAGAAAAAAAAACGCATAGACAACATGTCACTATTTGGAGCAGATTTTAGGCTGGAGTCATTATCGGACCATTATTATTTAAGAATGAGTCAGGTCATTCAACTGTTAAAGGTGCGCTCTCTATCAGGACATGATAATACAGTCTTTTGTACCTAAATTACAAGATATGGCATGTGGTTTCAACAACACGGTGCCACATGCTATTACCCGAGTAACGATTCATTTCCTGGTCGTTTAATTTCTCGTTTTGGTGAACTAAATTAAACCATGCGATTTAACGGCGTTGGACTTTTTTGTTTGGTATTTTTTAAGGTACATATAAGGTTTATGTCAACAAGCCCAAGATGCCTTGAAGGAGCAAATGGAGTTCTATGTCAATGAAGATAGATAGATAGATAGATAATTTATTCCCCGTCAATGAAATTTAGCGATTCCGTCATTCAAATAAAACGGTCATGGACAATTTCGACAATGGAATGCTTCTCTGCCAACGAAGCCAAGGGGGTAGTTTATCCAATATGCTTTTCCATACATAACCCTATAATGTATTTACAAAGAAAGAGAAATGTCAAATGTTAATGAAAGGCCATTTTAAAGGATCAAAGAAGTGACAGAAAAATGATGATCGGTGCTGTTGATAAAGCTAGTAACACTAAAGAAAATAGTGAATTGAATAATCGAGGGACTCAATTTTTTGGGACTTTAAGTTTAGTAGAGAGAATAGAGCCATTCGACAAGGGTCGAAGGGTCATCGGAACCTTCAGCATCATCTTCAGATCCTTCCACGTCTTCAGTTGAGTAAAAATTACTTATCGAAGAGTTTGTGACCGATATTAGCAGTGCGACGGTACCTCAATCACCCGTTATTATGGCAACAATGATTGTAGTATAAATGAGCAACACACATTTTTTAGGACTTTTGTTCAGGCTAATATATAGGTTGGTATGTTCTTTTTATCTAAGCTGCGGTATGCTTTATGGATAGAATGGTTCTTCCATATTTTTTAAGGAGCGTCCCTTAATAAATTTATTTACCATCAGTATCCCTAGGCATTGCCAAATGATTTCTTAAAAAGCCTCCGGTTCCGACACGTTCTGATGCCTATGAGAATCTGCGGTCTTTCATCCCCTATTATCCCTGTTTTAGTTATCCAAACCATACGCTCTGCCGTCAGCAATAACTTGGTTTTCAAATGAAGAATTGATATTTTTTGTCATCTCGGCAAGGAGGCAGAGAAGTGGCTGAAGTGTTATTGTCCATTCGTTCGATATGGCCGAGTCAATGTAGCTATACCGCACATCTCCACAAGCTGTGACCGCTCATAAAGTTTGCGCCTTCAAATATCCGTCGAAGAATTTTTTTTCAAACGAGCCACGTACCTACCAGCTCACTTTTCCACCTCATAGTCTAGCACTCGGCGCCATAAAGCTGAACCGGCAAAAGAGGTACTCTGTCGAGCGGACATTTCGTCCTTCGAGTCTAGTTATGAAACCATTTGCTTTATCAAACTCAAGTTATCGATTATCTTTAGCAAAACATTTTAAAATCTGTAACGGTATTGTTCGTATTGTCATAGACAACCTTGGTAGAAAAGTTGTCTGTCAAATCACAACAAAGATGGCAGTTGTTGTCTATAGTAAGTTGTTAGTTAGTTTGGGTTGTGTGAAAGTTGAGTTGATATGAAGACTAAGTTGAGTTGTGTTCTACAATAGGGGCATAAATGACATGCCAGAACCATATCCATTGTTTCTGTTCAAGTTCGGTTGATTTACTGGTGTGGTAAACTTTTGCTGTTCACTTAGGTGTCCAATTAGTCCGTTGGGTTTAACCCTTTTGAAAATTGCTATAAATTACTATTTTAGCCACTATTTCCTCCTTTTCATACAAAATTTTTGTGAGATCATCCTAATCAAAAAATCATAAAAAAATATTAGCGAAGAGATTTTTGAAAAAAATTGTTTGCAGTCACTGTTAGAATTGTTTGGAGAAACTTTTTGCATGAGACCGAGGAAAAAAGTCAAAAAAGTAGATTTTTACAAAAGTTCTAAAGTAGGTCGTTCGTGTATATAAGGAAAAGTACAGGTCCTAACACACTACCGCTTGCGGTACACCCGCTTTTATATATTTTAATGCAGAGTACTCATCTTCTTGCTTAATTCTAAATAATCGCTGGATTATATATGACTCTAGTATTTCTGAGTACCTATTGTTTGGGAAGATATTTTTGTAGCTTATGGACCAATCCCTCATGCCAGACTTTATTAAAAGCCTGTGTTACATCAAGGAAAATGGTAGAGCATATTATTTGTTTTTCTTCTAAGGCCTTTTCTATTTTATCAGTTATTCTGTGAACCTGATCTAGAGTTTAGTACCTATATTTCTAAATCCAAAATGATGGTTTGGTATCAGTGTCTTTTCTTCTATAATCGGATTTAGCCGTTTCAGAAGAATATTTTCGAAGAGCTCTTTGATAGAATTGGCAGTAATGAGATCGGACGATATGAGGTAACTTCACTGAGCAATTTACCCGGTTTTGGTACCATAATAACTTCCGCGACTTTCCACATGCGTGGAACATAGGTACCTTAGTCTAAACGCTGCATTTATTATCTGTGCTATTTTTTTCAAACCTTTTTAGGCAGTTTCTTCAGAACTTCACCCGTAATCAAATTCATAAGTTCTGTTGTCTGCAGCGCTTCCAAAGAATTGACCGACAGACAAACAATATTGGATTTAAATACATTTCAATATCCTTTCCAAATAAATTAACTTTAGTTCCAAATCTTTGAATCAGTGAAATCACTGCCAGTCCAATAAATTTATTCAGCTTTCAATTGAAAATATTTAACGGTATATTCCTTTTCTCTCTATTTGCAGGTAAGCAACTTTCCATGTTTATAAATACACATCATCCCGAGTAAGTCAACTTTGAACCATATTCAATGTGAACCACATCCTGATGAGAATCCCCATTTCCTTGTCAAGTTTTCCACTTCACCAACTTGGTTAAATTATTGTGCCCAAGACCTTTGGCATTCTTATTACATTAGCCTTTACGCGACCTTGCATAAATATAAATAATATTTCCTAAAACCTTCATGGGGTATGTGGTCAGATCTCCCACTCTTTTTTTTAGGGTCACCCACGATGATAATTAAAAGCTCATGTAAAATGAACAAGATAAACAAAAAACACCATACACGGAGTGACGCAGATAAAAATTGTTATACCACCGAACTACCCTTAAAATGGGCAATAACAATTTTTTTTTTGCTTCAGAACATCAACCTTGCCGAAAATAAATTCTGTGCTCTTCCAATCGGCAAACCAATCTAATGTTTGTTGTTAATAATTTTCCAACTGAAAGAGTTTTCGAAAACCCCCAAATCCGCATACAAACGAGCTCGCATATACAACCTCTCTATATAGCACCACAGACACCACCACACCACTGGTATGGCTTACCATTTTCGGATATAAAGTTCTAATACAATGGACTGCATTTGGTTGTGCTGTGTATTTCGTCCTTCCGTCGGTTTTTGTTGGCGGCGGCGGCAGTGCATATGGCTATGGGTGATGCAATGGTGATGGTTTCATTATTCACTGATACTCTTATAGAGTGCGGCCATATTCCACCTAAGCCGGTGGCTGAAAGCTGGTCAAACGTATTTTATTAACAGTTACGCCGAGTCCAACAATGGCGAGTCCAGTTTAAATTTAGCCCCAACAGGTTTAGGTTTAGGTTTAGGTTTATGTTTAGGCATTTTTGCACGATACCCCACGATGAATAATGAAATGAGTTAAATTAATTACTAAATGGTATTTGCTATGGCTTTGCCCGGTTTATAATGAAAGCAGTACAGTAGCACACAATTAACTGGTAATCCGTGACCAACGTTGTTGACGTGACTGTGTCGATGACGGCCAGTGAGTTGAGTATTTCACGTCAGCAACAGCATCAAGAATAACAACGTCGACGAACCGTTCACCCAGCCATGTTTGGCCTGTTTACAGTTGGATGATGCTTTTAGCGTCCTGGTGTTACGCTTCCAGGCCAGCAACTTAAAATCTGCAACTATACCGTGTACTGTATAGGGGTGGGGAGAAGCGAACAAACACGCAGAATCCCTGTGTGGCATAACATGCGAAATCATTTTAGCAGAATAATTATAAACTGGTTTTGCGCGAAAATCGTACCGAGAGTCCTTGCATGGGTTTGCGCACATGAGGGAGTACCTACATTGCATTAGGCTGGACGAGGTGAATGCAAAGCAGTGCAAGTATGGATGAAAATTGTTAGTTGCGAGCCCATCGTTGAGTGGGAGTAAATCATTTGGAAAGCTTAGGTATTTCTATTTTTGTTTAGTTTTGCCCAAGTTTTTATTTAAACTCTATGCCGTTTGTATAGCAGGGAATCGTGCGTAAATTGAAAACTGGAGGACGTGTTAACGAAACGGCATATAGTGGTCCATACCCGATTTCATTCACGTAGCTACGCAAATAAATCCAATAGACTGCACTAACTCCGCGGAATAGCTGGAATTTATATAAATTTTATTGTTTATAGAACTGCGATGTCGTGCGGACTCCAGCGGTGCATGTTGATTTGAAGCCATACCATGACCATGAAATAATTTCTAGTGTTCAATGAAGACCTAGAATAAAGTTCAGTAAGTGCGTTTTTTTTTGGCTATTCTATAATATAATAATTTCATACAAATTTAATTCTATATAGATCTCGTTGGCTTGAATTTGTATGAAATTATTTCTCTAAGCCTATATAGAATAGCAAAAAAAAAAAACCCACTTACTGAACTTTATTCTAGGTCTTCATACATCATTCATACAGGTCGATACATCAGTAGATGTTTATGTAGGTTTGGAAGCCGAGAACTGCATTAAAATATGGATTACATAGTAAAACCCCTCGGAACTAACCTAACCATACTGAACTTATGCACTTCCAAAAGGCATTCCGCGGTACTAATAATAATTTTTAGTGTCCAGGCTAACTTTCACGAAGTCACAATGGCGAATATTTCCATATAAAATGATCCATTGTGACCGTCAAAATATTTAAGTTGAAGGTGAAAAATGATTATTGGTAGGACCCATTGAAACTATACTTCTAACAATAGGCACCAAAATGTGTAGACCGTAGCGCACACTGTGTGCGTTAAGACTTTTAAGTTGTTGCTGATCAAATTTGTTGATTGTAGACGTTACATTGATATTTGGACAAAAAAGCAATGAAAGAACAAGACGGAAATACTTAGCAGAGTAAGTCTAAAAACAAGTAAAAATAGTTATCATCGGCCTGGTCGATGCTTTGATACCATCTCCACTGCATACAAAATGTTAACCATGTGAGTACTAAGGTATATAACGAAGCAGCTGCCTCAATGGCTAAAGCTGGCGCGACAATACCTTTTTTAGGCTCTGAACCGTTCTGTGGTGTCAGTAAAAAGTATTTTGATGAACCACATTAAGAAATTGGCTCAAACCCTATCCAATGAAGTCTTGCTCAAAATACCCGTACAGAATTGTACCAGACAATTTTTCAAAAAATGTTCCTCCAGAAAATGCTACTCTCTCATTAATATGGTCAAAAATAACCTATACGGATCCTCCTAACAGGTGTAATTTGTGACCATCGCCTCATGAAAAAACATCTTCACTGAATTGGCATCTCAACGGACTCTAGGTACATGTAGCCTCTGTCTTAAAAGTGACGAATCCTCTCTTCACATACTCATGGAATGTCTGCCTCTCTTTCGTCTCAGAAAGTACATCCTTGGGGAGGAAATCGTTACTTAGCAAATCTTGGCGACATACCCCCAGAGAAGATTCTTGTCTTCCTGACTGTCTCCGGAGTAAAAAGATGGCTCTAGGACAAGCACAATAGACTCCGTTTAAAGAGGCCGCAGTGCCAGTGCACCATTAAGGCTCTCCCGTTCCCGATTTAGAATCTAATCTAGTACGTACACATGGGTCTAATATTGTTTTTATTTATACTAGAACTACCTCAATACCAACCTGTCTACGTTAAAAACAGTCCTCTCACAAAATTTCATTCGCCTACCTAGGTCGCTTCGTTTGGACGCTATCATGTCTTTAACAGACGAACAGATGGATGAACGGATGGCTACATCGAATTAGAATTAGATCCTGATTCAGTTACTACTGTGGGGTCTCCGCTTCTTCTTGGCGTTCCAAATGTAATGACAAAGTGAATATGCCTTCCTCTGGGGGTATAATAACCATAAGTCTTTTTTTTATATGACTTATGGTTTATATGAACTTGAGTGCTCAATAATTATCTACAATGCCGCCTTTTGTCTCGATAAGTTTTCTGTAAATGTTCGCCAAAGATTTGGACTGTCAAATTTCAGAAATTTCAGCTGGAAAGTAATTCGATGGGTAAATTTACGGAAATCTAAACCATCTATGAGCTCAGACTTGTTATTAAAACATACACGAGCAGAACACTGATAATAATCCATATTTTTTGGTACATATAAATATACAGATTGCAATGTGTGCGTTATGATAATTATGTGCGCTTTTGAGCAGAGACACAGTAGACTAAGACCCCCAACTCGCATTAAACTTCATCTTGCCACCGGGCCCCTCAATTCTTGTTTTTCCCCTTTTAATTTCCTATCCGTACACGGAAGATTGTAGCAATAACGCACCTAATATATTTAAGACATCAAAAATTAGTTTGTAGGTATCTAAATAACTGACATTCCCCTGAAGATGGGGGTTTTAGTAGGTCTACCTTCCCTACCTTTTGTGGTGTCATATTGGCAATGAATCAGTGATTTTTCAGGCTTGGATCTGACTTTAAAACAATACGATAGATCAAGTGACCTTTGCAAAAAATGCCACTTGGGGGACTGGGGTGGACTGGGATGATTTTCAAAACAAAAACTTTGGTGTTGCGAACATTTTCAGCAATTATCCACAGCTGTGGTGAACAATATCATTCATTGTTTATATCCCATCCCGCACGAACAAAAAAGAAATAGACTTTTATACTTATCTACGCCAAAAGTACCTACCACCTCCTTGTCAAGGACCTTCCATAACATTGTGGAACATAAAAAAAAAAATAATAAACTTCGAACACCATCCCACTGAATGGCATAGAGTGCGCAAATAAAATTGTTATTCCCACAAATAAAAAGGACATAAATCCTATTTATGGCTGAATTTTCAAAAAACAACCACCACTACATCAACACTAAAATTGCGATTGGATTTTTTTTTCCTATTTTCGCTTTCGCAAAGTAAATTTCCTATAGGGGATCGTAAAATATTATTATATGACTTTTTATAGTTGTGTAACGTTAGAGTGCTCGATTTTTGAATTTTCACACACAATTGGAGCTTGAATGACAATTGAGATTGTTCTCGGTCATTTATGTATAGAAGAGCGGCATTTCTAAGCAAACCCTTGAAGGAGAAACTTAACAAAGTTGAAAAAAATAACTGCACTTGAAAAAGAAATAAAAAAATGAATAAATTTTGTGAAACAAAAGACTTGTTCTTTGACCTCGAATTTTGTAGCGTGCAACTTGTCCTGTTGCTTGAAGCATATTTTCATTGTTTATCTACGAGTATCTCTATCTCTAAGCACATTGTCACCGTAGTTTCCTGTTATTCCACTTTTATTTGTGAGGGTAAATACAAAAAAATATATTTATAGATACATATATGTCGAAGAATGGTTCAGTGTATGGTCCGGATAGTACAGCATTCTACTGTACATTAGAACGTTAGGTTTACTGTATTATCAGTTACCTAAATGAAATCAGAGCTGGCAATGTGATTGTTCGAGATTGATAAGAGATTGAAAAAATAAAATAATAAAAGTAATTTTAAAAATTCTGAAAAGAAGAGACGTTGTTCAGAAAAGCTCTGGGATCATTAACGAAATCCGACCGGAATCCGAGGAAGAATGAATACTAACGAAGATTCGACATCAGAAGTGGGATCATTTCCCCCGCAAGACGAGGATGACAATAATTTTGCTGGCGTTTCAGTCCGGGATGAACGGCAACAATATTGTAATAATTTTGAAAGTAAGTGGAGAGACATCCTGGAACAGCAAAACCAAAACTTTATGGCTTTATTGCAAACTTTAAAAACACCGATGACTGATGCCAATATGCAGTTGCCTGAATTTGATCCTGACAAAGCGAACGATGCTCGTGCTTGGATGTCGACAGCAGATATGTGCATGTCAGATAAACCGCTGCAAGGTGCTTCTTTAATGATTGTGCTTAGCCGTGCTCTAAAAGGACAAGCGTCAGCTTGGCTGTCTACGGTATCGTTTTCCGGAATGACTTGGACCGAATTTAAGGACATATTCACTGCAAGATATGACTGCCCCGAGACTTCTGCGGCTGTTCTAATTAACATAAACAACAGCAGGCCAAAGGATGGCGAATGTCTTGCTTCTTACGCCGCAAGTTTGATGACATCGCTGATGCTAAACTGGAAAAATTTGACTAGAGAACATATTGCTGTGAGTACTGTGATGGCCCACATTTCTCAGTTTGAGCCACGTGTTCAGCATCTGGCTTTTACAACTCAAATCAAAACCAGAAACCAGATGCAACAGGAATTGAAGGCAATGTCTTTTTTGAAAAGGCGAGCTCCTGCAACGCAAAGTGATCGGGATGGATTTGATGATAAAAGACAGAAGCTTATGTCTGCAGCTTCAACAACCAAATGTTACAACTGTGGGAAGCTCGGCCATAAGGCCGTAGCATGCCGCTTTGGAAGAGACAACCCAAGGAAAGACCAGAGACCTATTTCATCGTTCGGCCAATCATCATACAAGAATACAATAGCCTTAAAACCTGCAAATACAATTACCTGCTTCAAGTGTCGAGGTATTGGACACTTTGCGTCAAGGTGTCCTAGTACGAGCAGTAAGGATGGAGAGATGCATAGCGCTCCAAAAGCCGAACGTCAAGTAAATTTGTGTGGGATCAGCATGCCTTCAGGTACTTTAAGGCATTCCGGTGAGAATATTTTATTTCATTATGATTCGGGGTCAGAGTGCTCACTTATTAAGGAATCAGTTTGTTGTAAATTTAGTGGCAAGAGGTATAATAGTGTCGTGACTTTGGTGGGTATTGGACCGACAAGCGTGGATAGTACTCTTCAGATTTTGACTTCTATTTGTATTAACGACATTTTACTTGAAATACATTTTCATGTGCTCCCTGACCATTGTTTGCGTTATGACGTTATTATTGGACGAGAAATTTTGAGACAAGGACTAGCTGTACATATGACTTTAGACATGTTAAAGATTAGCAAAACAAAAGTTGTGCAAGCATTTAATATGTTAGAGACCTTACATAACTTTGATAATATTGAAACTGAATTCCAGTAGAGTTTAAGACCAAGTTGCGTTCAATTCTTAACGAATTTAAAGAGCACTTTATTACTGGTACACCAAGTGGCACTGCAAATGTAGAACCAATGCAAATACGTCTTAAAGATATTAATAAAACTGTTTACCGGCGTCCTTATAGGTTAAGTCCCGAGGAACGAAAAATAGTACGTGATAAAATTGATGAGCTTCTTGCCGCTAATGTTATCCGTCACAGTTCGTCTCCATTTGCAAGTCCCATACTCCTTGTTAAGAAGAAAGACGGTACGGATCGCATGTGCATAGATTATCGAGAGTTGAATGATAATACCGTTCCTGACAGATTTCCTTTACCATTAATAGCAGACCAAATTAACAGGCTTCACGGATGCCACTATTTTACAACTCTTGACATGGCCAGTGGCTACCATCAGGTGCCTGTGCACCCAGATTCTATTGAGAAAACGGCCTTCGTAACTCCTGAAGGACACTTCGAATATCTTACTATGCCATTCGGTCTCCGTAATGCGCCCTCAGTTTTCCAGCGCGCCGTCAATAAAACATTGGGTGATCTTGCCAACACATTTGTCGTTGTTTATATGGACGACATACTCGTTTTAGGTGGCCCTGATATTGATGAAGCATTAAATCGAGTTCGCATCGTCTTGAGTACCTTGGCAAACGCTGGCTTTTCCTTTAATATTAAAAAGTGTTCTTTTCTCAAAAAAAAGGTTGAATATCTTGGTTTCGAAGTATGTTGTGGAGAGGTTAGGCCAAATTCGAGAAAAATAGAGGCATTAATAGCTCTACCCCCTCCTACAACCGTGACTCAATTACGCCAGTTTATTGGACTAGCTTCATATTTCAGACAGTTTGTTCCATCATTTTCTAAAATAATGGCCCCGTTGTATACGTTAACGAGTGCTATTAAAGGGAATATTGATTGGAAACCTTCACACGAGTCTATCAGACAGCAAATAATTTCCGTTTTAACAAAAGAACCTGTTTTGACAATATTTGATCCTGGTTGTGCAACTGAACTTCATACAGACGCCAGTTCCATAGGATACGGTGCAATCTTGATGCAACATAGAGACAAACAGCCCCGTGTGATTGCTTATTACAGTAAACGTACTACTCCTGCAGAGTCCAAGTATCACTCTTACGAGTTGGAGACTCTCGCAGTCGTTAATGCAGTGAAACATTTTAGACACTATCTACATGGACATAAATTTACAGTTATAACGGATTGTAATTCATTACAGTCTTCTCGCAAAAAGCTAGATCTGACACCTAGAGTACATAGGTGGTGGGCATTTCTTCAGGCATTTGACTTTGATATCGTCCATAGAGATGGAAAACGGATGTGTCATGATGACTTCTTTTCGCGGAACCCTTTACCAACATCTACCGCCATAGCTGAAAGGGTTCAGAAAAAGGAAGTCAATCTAGCAAATCTTTCAGATAATTGGTTACTTACTGAGCAGCAAAGAGATCCAGAGATTGTGAAAATAATCAGTGATATAAATGACAATAAGCTCAGCGACGAACTGCTTAAGACCTACGAGCTGCGTTCTGGAGTGTTAAGTCGCAAAATACAAAGGAATGGCAGGACCCGATGCTTACCCATCTTACCTAGAGCATTAAGATGGTCTGTTATTAACACAACTCATACTGCATTAATGCATCTTGGTTGGGAGAAGACCCTTGAGAAAGTCTATGACCAGTATTGGTTCGAACATATGGCAAAATATGTTAGGAAATTTGTCGATAATTGCATAACATGCAAAATATCGAAATCGCATTCTGGAAAAGTTCAAGCCCAACTCCATTGTATTCCAAAGATCGCAGTGCCATGGCATACCGTTCATATTGATGCCACAGGCAAACTGAGTGGCAAAAATGACCGGAAAGAATATGTTTTTGTCTTAATTGATGCGTTTACTAAATTCGTCTTGTTGTACCACACGCTTCATATCGATACAGTCAGCAGTATTAATGCTGTGAAAATGAGCGTCTCTTTGTTTGGTTCACCAACTCGAATTATTGCGGACCAAGGACGTTGTTTTGCCAGTGCTGAATTTCGACAGTTTTGTAGCTCCCATAACATTAATCTTCATCTTATTTCTACTGGAAGCTCTCGTGCAAATGGACAAGTAGAGCGTACCATGAGTACGTTGAAAAACATGTTGACTGCTGCAGAGAGTAAAAAAGACTGTTCATGGCAGGAGACACTTCCTGATGTTCAGCTGGCGCTAAATTGTTCAATCAATAGAGTAACAAAATCGAGTCCACTTGAATTAATGATTGGTAGAGTAGCTAGGCCGCTCGACTTAATGTTTATAAATGATAGCGAAAACGACGTTGATCTTGCCGAAATACGCAGACAAGCTGAAATTAATATTGAGAAAAATGCCAAGTATGACAAACTTAGATTCGACAGGACAAAAGCTAAATTAAATAAATTCTTAAAAGGCGACTTTGTATTATTGCAGAACGAAGAACGCAACCAAACTAAACTTGACCCTAAATACAAAGGACCTTTTAAAATCATAGAAGTACTAGATGGTGACAGATACTTACTTAAAGCTCCTAATTCTAAGCGTACTTACAAGTACGCCCATGACCGCTTAAGAAAAATACCCAGCCCCAATGTTACATTTGACACAGAATTTCATGAATAGGTATAAGAATGTTATGAGAAAATTACTTTGATAAACGAAATGTTAATTAATTATTAATTGAACAAATGCTTAAAATTTAGTTTATTATAAACCACATAATTAAAAATGTTACATAAAATGTTAAATATATGTACCTGTGTTAAATGAAATTTGAAATGAAATTTGTTATAAATTATAAAACAAATTAAATGAATTTATTGCAATTGTAGTACAGAATGAAATTGCTGCATTTAGTTAATACGTAGCCGTAGCTCGTTAGAAATCGGAATCTCTTGAATGTAGACCGTGAGTGAGCGGTATGCATTTAACTATATGTGGTAGGTATATGGTTTGTAATTGGTATACTATCACTGGATGGAAGTGGTAATGAGTACTGGATGGAAGTACTGTTGTTTTCTATCACTTGATGGAAGTGGTAATGAGTACTGGATGGAAGTACTGTTGTTTTCTATCACTGGATGGAAGTGGTAATGAGTACTGGATGGAAGTACTGTTGTTTTCTATCACTGGATGGAAGTGGTAATGAGTACTGGATGGAAGTACTGTTGTTTTCTATCACTGGATGGAAGTGGTAATGAGTACTGGATGGAAGTACTGTTGTTTTCTATCAGTGGATGGAAGTGGTAATGAATACCGGTTCAACGTACTATTGTTTCACTATCTATTATGAAAGTGTTAAGGAGTGCTAAATTGTGCAATGTCTATTATCACTAGATGGAAGTGATAAAGAACACTAGATGACGTGTTAAGTACCAGTTGATACATTTCAGAAATATGTGCGACATTTGTTTCTCGACAGTTGTTTTAAAGGGAAGTTATGAAGAACTAAATTTTAGTTTAGATATTTGTTTAATAATGAATGTAATCTTTGAAGAAGTAATTTAAAAAATAATAATTTGTTATTAATTTGTCAGTAATGGCCGAGTGAGACAAATACCAAAAGTTTATTGTTTTGTTTTCTATTAAAACAAGTCACATGAGGACATGTGACATGTCAGGACGGCCGTGTCGAAGAATGGTTCAGTGTATGGTCCGGATAGTACAGCATTCTACTGTACATTAGAACGTTAGGTTTACTGTATTATCAGTTACCTAAATGAAATCAGAGCTGGCAATGTGATTGTTCGAGATTGATAAGAGATTGAAAAAATAAAATAATAAAAGTAATTTTAAAAATTCTGAAAAGAAGAGACGTTGTTCAGAAAAGCTCTGGGATCATTAACGAAATCCGACCGGAATCCGAGGAAGAATGAATACTAACGAAGATTCGACATATATATATTACAGCAAAGCAAAACAAACGGTCAAAAAGTCCTTGCAGGCACTGGGTTCTCCTTCCATTGTCCGACTGCATTTAATGTTATATATTCTGCAATTTTATCCGGTTTTTCTGTCCTCCTTCCATCTCAAAGGATATACGACCATAGCAGTTAGGCAAGCTCCACGGCCCCCGGAGGAAAGGATATCATCTAAAGTATAGAAAAACACACACACACAACTGCACAATAATGTTTGTTTAATTATTTTGATTGCACCCCATTGGCTCACTATGTGTGACTATCAACAGACACAGGATATCCGACGAATCATCGTTCCATGCAAAGTCCTTATCTTTTGTCGAGCAATGTTTCTATTATCACATTCAATGTTATTGCCTCGATGAATATAGCTTCGACTCAGAGGTGTTTTTGTTATGCTACCCGAAGGACATACACTCAATATTCTATTATCCGGAAACTAAAACACTATACCTAACATACTACAACTATGTACCTACAATAACAGTGGTGGTTGTTGCAATTGCAATACAAAAAGTGAAAAACAAGGTAAAAGTGCATCATGCTCATCGTTTGAGATAGCCGGTGCTGCCAATGTCAGCCAGCAAACCTACCGGACAATATAATTCCAAACAAAACATCTGCAACACAATGTTCCGGATGATAGGATATGCGACTAAGTTACATACACATGCAGCCATATTGTCGAGGTTAACCGAGACTCGGAATCGATATGGGACATCCATTCCATATGGAAGTCGTACAATGTGGGTAGCACACACTTTGGCTAAAAGTTATTATCTGAAAGTAATAATATCGATGTTCCTGCACGACCAGAGCTCGAAAGTGTCCCTTTTCGGATGTACAACAATATAGACTCCCGCCTATATTTTTACTGGCCCACAACACACCCCACCGCTGTTGGTTTACAAATGGGAAACTGCAGAGTGGAGTAGAGAGAGTTACAGAAAAATGGGAAAACAGTTAAATATTACCCAAAGGATTTATTGGGCGGGTGGAGGCGGTGCAGAAATAAAATTATTACTGTCCATTGCACCATTCAATGAATGCGCAGTGTGTCTAGCCTTGGGGCGCAATGGAAATGGATTTGTCTGGTACTTTTAATGATACAATATCAAATGACCTTTTTTGACTCCTGCCGTGCAATTGTGGCGGACGAATAGATCAACAGAACGAACTAATTGATGTTGAAATTTCATATTCAAAACTCGTATTTGAAGAGAAATCGCAGCCTTTAATCTGAAGAATCTGGCATGGGTATGCTCCATTCGCTTCGATTAATTGTCTTGACATGGCACATGTTTGTTTCGTCGGTTGACGTTGAATCCAATGGTAGTCTTGCCATTGTAAACGATTTAGTCGTCTATTCAGACGGATTTTTTTACAAAGAAATAGCTGCAGGAATTATCGCAGCATTAAGCCTGTTAATCCGGTAGCCTAATTGGATGCCAATTGCCATCTTTATAATTTCGACTTCAATCTGATTTTTATTAATCTATGCATTTCCATCGTAGTGACAAAGTTTAGTTTCGACACCCACTCCAAAATGACACCACTTCTGCCAACTGCAGTGGTTGGCCACCGTCAAGTGTCAGCAGTCAGTTTATTATTCATTTTTCTGCTTGCATCCTATATGAAGACGAAGGAGAAGGATGTTTCATTTCAACTTCCGCTCCTCCTAGCTGTCACTACTAGGAGGGTGTTTGATTTTTGTAACCTCAAAGAAAGCCATTTGTCTTCTAGGTTCTAGATCGATGTCGATCAGAACTTATGTTAAATACGTCATCCCTTGACGTTAATGCTAATAGTGAATTCATTTGACAGCTAATAATATCCATCCCCTGTTGGCTCATTATGCACGCGTCTTGTACAAGTTATGTTAGTTGAGAAACCGTGGTAATGAAACTACCTTTCTCCTTTGTGACTATATGACAAGTGATTCTTTATTATTTTCAATCTACAAAATAACTTAATACTATCTATATCTATGTACCTATGTTTTGCTGCTGTCATTCAAATTGGTGCGCCCGTGTTGGGTGTTGGGTTGCCGTCATTGCCGACTCGCCGTTTGCTTTGCTTACATTTTAATTCATGTTGGTTCAATGCCTCGCGCCCGTGCTGGGTGTTGGTTTGCCGACTTGCCGTTTGCTTTGCTTGCAGTTTCCACTTTTCCAGGTCATTGATTCTGTGTGTTAACTTACACCAAACAACAACGAAGGCTTTTTTAAGGCGCTATGGTTCTATGGTCCCTGAATAGTCTCTTCTGGTTTTGAACGCTATCATATATATAATTCGGTGGAAAGACGTTTTCTTTGAATAGTTAGGATGCGTTCTAGTTAGGAATAAAGGTCAAGATAGTCGGGCAAAATCTTTCACAATATTGACAAATTTGGTTTTTCCTTAAAAGGTTTGTCAACAGCAATGATTTCTTCTTCAATACAAATATTAGGACTCACGCTTTGTTGTAAAACTCAGTTCAGATATCTCAACTCTCAACTCAACTGTTAGGAATATTTTGGAAATTTTGCTTTCCCTTCACTGCGTTAAAGAGTTGTTCAGAAATTCAAGCTATAAGTTACAAGCCACTAGATGCCAGACTCCATAAGAGTATTCATGAACTTTTATCACATACCATGTCAAACAAAGTCCGTAAAATATATTTGGGTGCCACTGATTTATAGGTACCACTGTGCGAGTGTGCGCTATGTATTAAATATTTTTTTTTTTATTTTCGGTATATGATTATCGAAGGATATTTTATAAATAGGTAAATGCACAGTAATTAAGCCGTGAAAAACTAAAAAACTGACTCGATGCGGTATGGTACAGAGTTTTCATAGCTGACATTAGCAACATTTTGAACAAATATTGGAAGCTTGATCTTTTGTTTATATTTACTTTGGCATTCCAAAAGGGACGATTTTGGTACACCACAGACCATAGTTGCTTATATCTACTGTGACCATATTTTTAGACGCCAAACCCGGGACAAAAAAAATTTTAACAAAACAAATTATAGCAATAAGCTGAAAAAAAAAAAATAAAATAATACAAAACTCTTGTATTGGATTATTCCATAAATTATTACTTATTGAAAGGAAGACATAATCTACAAACATAATTTCTTCGTGAAGTAAAAACAACAAAATAGGTACAAAACATGTTGCACATACATTTGTCGTACACATGTCAAAGACAAATGCTCCGCACCCGGTGAAACAATTTGAAAACTGTCTTTCAGTCACTTCTCGATTTTTTTAAATGATGAAGAAGAAAATAGAGAAGACCCCAAATATCCTTTTAAACTTTTTCACATAATATGAATACAGAAACTATGCGATCCACGAACCCCATTTATATCTACTTAAACCCGCTGTGCATTTGGGAATAACCCCCCAGTACAAGGCCTTAAAATCGATTTTCTTCTACGCTGTCCGCACTAAAATTAAGCCCCCATCCAAATGTACCTTCATGTCCCTTAGCTTAATTTTTACATCTTAAGGGAAAGTATCGGTATTCACGTCGTAGCTTTAATTAAAAACAGGATAAAGGCATAGGCTTCATAATTATTAATCCTTACTAGCTGAATCGATAGTTGCCCTGTCTAAATTTAACAAATTTGTTTATGTTCGTTTTGTGAACGCAAATCCATCGTTTATACAAAAAAGAACAAAAATAAAAACACCTTCCGCTTTTCTCGAATTTTCAAATTTTCCGAGAAATTTTTCGAATTTTTCTATCGTAAAAACCTTGTTTGGACTATTGCGGGAACATGTCCTAGACATGATTGATACAATTATTATTGTGTCGTGTGCGAACTGTCATTGAAAATGTGCCATTTTGTATTTCATGTTGAATAGTGAACCTTAGTTATATGGAAATGCATGTTTTTTAAATTATTAAAGTCTTTGAATAATAATTTAAAAAGTTTATAATGGAAATACGGGCTAATACGGGACATTTGGGCGTACACATGTATGTCTTTAAAAAAAAATCGGTACAGTCAATTGAAATACGGGACGGATGGTCACCGTACTTTATCTAATGACAAAAGAATAGTCAGGTTCAGATCCATTATATGTAGTCAGTGTTGTACAGCGTACATGGAGATGGTCATTTTGAAATATAAATCTGTTGCCCAAATTTTTGGAATAGCTGGTTGGTTGTTAACAGTTCGAAAATAGGTACAATAAAAATTCAGCCTGCCTATGTTTGTGTTCTCAAAACTCGTAAGCTACCTAACCTTCAGATTGAGATACAATTTACTCAAAATATATTTTCTATGAAGTGTGAAGTGCAGAGTATGCAAATCGAAATTTTTCAAATTATCTGATAGATGGCTCTGAAGACCAAAATCTCTAAATTAGGTAGATACACTATATCTTGATATTTTTATTGCAGCTTTAACCTTGCAATTTAAATGTTTAATTTGGATACTACTCAAGGGAGCTAAAGTTGTAAAATTGTGACAAATGTGGGTGAGATTGAAAAATAGGGCGTGGCACTATCCATCAGTGGCGTGGCGTATATAACCCGATTCCTACCGGGTTACCTTTTAAAAGTTTCAGTTCAGCTACACAACAATGTTTACTTAAAAACGAGCAACATAAAACCCACGGGATAAACTTATGTCGTTTTCCATTGGGCAAAAAGAATCGTCCGGGAGCGTCCGGAATCAAGAAAATCGCTTCTGAAACCGTTCTATTGGCGCAAAAAATACTCTTCTGTTGATTCTGAGGAGAGAATTTCGCTTCTCGATTTCAAGTCAGAATCCACTCGAGAAGCACTTACACAAGTGCATTTTACGCATTTTATACAAGCCAACTGGCAGCAGCCCCAGCCATACAGTAATTTTTGACGTTTCACCAATACGTGAGCGTAGTAGCCCAGAAGCAGTTTTCTTGTTCCATTTGGATTTCTGAATGAGTGAATCCTCGAGTGAAACCAATGGAAAACGACATTAATAATATGTATCTATTCATCTGCGCAAGCTACATACCCCGACCCCACTAACTTAATTGAGCATTATACATACGGAAACACACACCCTTCGCCATAATTATCATTAGTATTTTAGGGTTATAAAATCTCTCAGTGGATAGAACAAATTTGTCTCCTTTCTCTTTTGTACACTTGCGATTATCTGAGTTTGATCCTCTCTGTTCAACGCCCGCTTTCTTATGCAAAAAAATAACCCCATGAAAAGCGGGTTATTTGGTGGGTTTTGTGTGTATCTTTTACCGCTGCGCTGTGGTGTAATTGAGTATATCTGGAAAATAACACGATTTGGTGAATTTGAATTGTGTGTGTATCTCCTATCGCTGCGCTGTCGCTGTGATTGTAGTTAGTCATAGTCAGTTCCTTTTTTACCTAACGATTTTCTGAGGGGAGTATCCTCTGTTCAAAGGCCGCTTTCTTATGCAATAAAATAACACGCTTTTCTCCGAGTTATTTGGTGAATTTTGTAAGTATCTTTTAAAAAATAAACAAACTGATGTGTTTATAAAGGTTATAAACAAGTCGCTAAGTGAGAAATCAAGTGTTTTGAGTCTTGGCTAGCTATGATCTTCGTAGGTACCTAAATACGTTTGAAGAAATGTTTCAAAGATTAAGTAGATGATTTTGCTGGACCTCCACAAAACTCCACAAAAATTATTTTTTGGATTTATTGAACAAATCGAAATATGAAAGTTGTGCACTATTGAATCAAGATGAAAAAATATCTTCATTAATTTAGTTTCTTGCTGGAGTTTTCGATTTTATGGCTATGACAAAACTAAGGTTTTGTAGGTTTTGTATGCCTACCACATCTTCCCTTTGACATTTTGATATTTTTCGACTTCGACTTACCATTTAAAATTATTCACGCCACGCCACTGCTATCCATACAACAAAATTATTTAAAATACTATATCTTGAGATTTATGAAAGTTTTCTAGTCTTGAAATTTGCTAAATACAGTGAAATCCGGATATAACGACGGTGAAGGGACCGGGCTCAAATGGTCGCTATAGCCGAATGTCGCTATAACCGATGGTCAGACAAATTACAAAAAAAATTATTCTTTACTAGTAGGTAGATAGGTACAGATGCTGTATTCATAGTTTTATTATTCAGACAAAGTTATAAAGAAAACCTGTAATAACAAATGTAATAAAAAATTCATCTATAACAAAAAAATGATTTAGGTCATGAATGTCACTATATAATAAGCTAAATATTATGCAGCTAAATCAAACGAATTTAATTTGTTCTGCAAGATTCAAAGTAACATTCGAATCAACTACAATTGAAAATACATAGTTTTAACTTCGATTCTGAGTTTGCAACAACTAGCTATGTATGAAGAAAAAACAAAGAAAAAGGAAAAGCAAAAGAAATCAACTGGTATTTTTTGCTCAGGCAACTAGTAAATTTTTTTTTTGTTTTTCGTCGCTATATCTGGAGGAAAAAATTTGAATTCTAGCAAAAAACAAACGCTATTTAAACAAACGAAACCAACGGCAATTTTTTTGCATAGGCAAATAGCTATTTTTTATATTTCGTCGCTATATCCGGAAAATATTCAGGAAAATATTCAAATTGTAGCAAAAAACGGACGCTATATACGGAATCGTCGCTATATCCGAGGTCGCTATATCAGGATGAATTTGTATGGAAAATATGGTGTAAAATCAAGGGACTCAGAATTTGCGTCGTTATATCCGCATGGTCGTTATAACCGAGGTCGCTATAGGCGAATTTCACTGTAGTATATACACTGCTGGTCAAAAAAATAGGTGTGAGAACAAATTTTTTATAAAACTCAATTTTTTCAATTTGTTTTTTTGTTTTTACAATTATATTAATAAAATTTACATTATTTAAGAACTATGGAAAATAGTTATCTGTTTATTTTTCGAATAATTAAAAAAAAATAACAAAAACTTTTGGAGTTCTGTTTTCCACTTGGACAAAAAAATAGGTGTGTTCCTAAATAATCATTAATTGTAGATTTAAAACATTTTTTTTTGTTTTTTTTTTTTAACTTAGGTACTCTAGTAACCTAAGTATCCTCCATTATTTTACAAAATTTTTTGGAGTCGACGTGGCATTGATCCTACCAATTTCTGGCACGTTTCGGGAGGAATGGAATACCATTCTCTTTTGCACTGCTTTACACAGTTGATTCCCATTTGTGAAGAACTGCAACTGACCCTTAATTTTCTTTTCAGTCCATCCCAAAAGTTCTCAATGGGATTAAGATCTGGAGATTGTAGCATATTTAGGGCTGGAGTGAGTACTCCACCGCTTTCATATGACTACTGCCATTAAATTGAAGGAAGCGAATGTCTAAACTAAACTGTTATACACTTTATTCCATCTTCTCTCATAATGCCTCCTTTCTAACAATGTTTTCCGGCTGCTCAGGGCTGGGTGTGGGAAGAGAAGAAAACGGATTATAGTTAAAGCTGATCTTAAGAGATCATACCACCGCTAGAGAGTAAGAAGACAACGTAATTCACAGAGAGTACCAAAATATTGCGGTTTCCCTCAAAAGTCTACACAACGATCACAGCTGATCATACCGACTATTTGGAGTGATAAGAGCATCTCCATCAAATGCGTATGAGGGATAAGGGATAGCTACCAATAGGGGGGTTTTGTATGCTAGCTGAAATGCATACTGGCTGCTGTTAAGGACTGATGAGAATGATGGGAATGACTGAAAAGTAAGTTTCTAGCAACACATTATGGTTTGATTTAACTAAAAGAATTTATTCCATACAAAAAAAAATGTCTCATAGAATATGAGAATCAAAACAAAATGAAACTTGAGTGTATTTTTGCAACTATAAAGTCACTCAGATAAAACAAAAGTATGTATGTGTGTATTTTGGTTTGAGTGCAAATGCCAAATACTAATAAAATTTCTCACTGATATTTATATAAAATTATGAATGAGTAAAAATTGTATGTATGTATGCGAATTATGATTTCAATTAACTTTAGATTTAATATCAAATTTATATTATGAATGTTGCAAAACTATTATTTAATGAGAAATATCGGTTGAATGTATGTATTTGTGTAATAGTGGTTTATGTGTTCTTTTCTTTTAAATAATGTAATTTGTTACCTGTTTATCCATGCGTAGATTTTCGGGACATGTCTCGATGATCTGCTGCTATGATGATGTTGTTTTTGTGTGTATGCGTTATTTGTTTTTTTTTTTTTTTTTTTTTTTAGGTATTTTAGATGTAAAATTAAAGAACCACTATGTCACTTTTATACAATTAGGTAATTAGTTAATTAAGACAACTTTACAATTAGGATAATTTTATAAGTATGCATGAAAGTATGAATGAAATTGAATGAAAGGAAAATCTATTATTATATAAGTACTATGTATAATTTATGTATGTGTAATTGTGTAAGCATGAATTAGAGTGAGAAACTAGATTAATTTTAAGTATGGTAGATTAGGTGAATTTGTATAGTATGTATGTGTAAGATATGTATATATGTATATACTTTTTCTTTTTCTTTTTATCTTAGATAATTAGCAATAATTTATTAATTAAACCATGCATTTTTAACTTTAGCTTTAACTTTTATATATATAAGCACATGTGCGAACACTTTTTGATGGAGCGGAGACTTCTCAGCGCGATTTCGGGTGTCTGCCAGCATGGGTCTTGAGGTGGACAACGACGTTTTTGCTGCTATTTTCCGGGAGCAATTTGTGTGGTTTGTTTGAAGACGCGTGCCGATCAACTGATCAAATTGATTGTGGTGCTGCATCTCTTGGCAATGTGCTTGCGTATGTGTCTGTGCACATATATGCAAAGCACATGGGGTCTGATGGGGTGACCAGGTGAGGAGCAAGCAACGCACAATTTTCTTGCAGAAACAACGCGAATCTTCGATTACTCCCTCCTAGGCTATCAAATTCCGCTCCTCTTCAAAACAGGTTTACTATTTTAATTTTTATAAAATTAAGCACTTAATAATAGCGTTTTAAGTAAGCTACAAACTTACAATAGGTACTTTTGATTTCTTGGGACTTGGTATATAAAATATATTATATGCCCAAGTTATAATATTAACTATGGACTTATTGGCTCGAGGTTTAAAGTGCAAAAGAAAGTTTTGGCGGAAATTTACACGCATATACTCAAATTTCGAATGGGTGGATTTTCGAAAATCCTTCATGAGCACGCCATCTAGACGTGAAATGCTTTCGCGATGTTGTGGTCGGTTCACATACTTTAGGGTAACTTGTGCAAGTTCATGCTTGAAATATTTTTATGCACCTAACTAATACTACAAAGCAAACAGGACGACTACTTTAGTCAGGCGTCATGCTTGAAGAAACAATCTTATCGCTACAAACAGAAAAGCAAACGTGGGGCAGACTCACACCCTGAGTGTCTCATGCCACAATCATATAGCCGGGCATTGATCCATTCTACGCAATGATATCTTTAGCATGAGCTCGACAAACAAATTTCCCATCAAAATTTTCAAGGTCGTATAAACAATTTCCTACTTTTCTTCTCACCCTGTATTTTTTAAATTTAGGTGCTAGTTTGGCATTGTATTTATTTGGAGCACTACTTTTAACAAAATTGCGTCTGTACACAGTCTGTCCAACAGTGAAATCTACAGGCTTAGAGCGTAAGTTATATCCCTTTGCATGTTTTAGTTGAGCTAGTTTAAGACACTCATATGCTTTTTCTCGGATTTTAATAAGGTGATCATGTCTTCCACAAACTTCTGGAGAGTCACCAGACAATGCCTCAAATTCTCTCAATAGTGCATAATTCGATCCATGGTTAATCATGTGGAATCCAAACAAAAGGTAGAACGGGCTGAATCCTGTGGATTCATGAACTACGTTTCGAAGGGCACATGCTATAGATCCAAGATGAGAGTCCCATTCTCGATGGTCCTTTTCTATGTACAGTCGCACAGCTGTGAAAATAGTTCGATTAGATCTCTCAGCGGCATTAGCTTGCGGCGAGTATATACCTGTGCATACCTGTCGTATTCCGTTTTGCGAAAGAAAACTCTTGAATTCGTTGGACACAAACTGTGAACCGTTATCGGACACTATCTTCTCTGGTGTACCAAACAAATTGAAAACATCCTCAACCAATGTCTGAATTGCTAATTTCGATGTTGCGCTACGTAACGGTTTCACCACTAAATACTTCGAGAAGTTGTCAAGTACTACAAGTGCTTGAGTATTGCCCTTTTTAGATCGCGGAAAGGGTCCCACAAAGTCAATGTGAATCTCTTGCCAAGGTCGCAGAGGCGGTTCCCTAGGCTGCATGGGTGGTCGCATGACTACGTTTGGAATTTTACACACCTTACATCTTTCACAAGAATTAACAAAACTCGTTACGTCAATAATCATTTTAGGCCAATAATAAAGACGTTTCAACTTATACATCAGCTTTGTAACACCAGGATGAGCACAATTGGGTGGTTCGTGCTCGCGCTTAATTACATCCAGACGCTTATGCTTTGGCAACCACAAACGCCAACATTCAGACTCATTTGAAACATTAGCATCACGAAATTTGACACGCTTAAATATTCTGTCGTTATGGACTTTCAAATCGGGGTACTGATTAGGTGATCTCTCGATAGATCTCATCATGTTAGCATATTGTTCATCACTGCTAAAATCAGAATCCGCAAAGTTTGAACCACTCTCAACGATTTCTTCAATCATCGCACGGGATAATGCATCAGCAACTATATTATCTTTACCTTTTCTGTGGATAATCTCGAAGTCAAAAGGTTGCAGTTTCAAAGACCAACGTGCCAATCGACCGTTAAGGTCTTTTTGCGACATCAGCCACTTTAGACTGGCATGATCAGTGACAACGACAAACCGAGTACCTTCTATGTACGCTCGAAACTTTTGGATGCTGAGCACAGCAGCTAAGCATTCTAGCTCAGTAATACTGTAGTTTCTCTGCGCAGCATTAAGTTTCTTGGACATAAAAGCTACTGGTCTATCGTTCCCACTGTCATCCACCTGAACCAATGCACCTCCAACACCAGTTGCTGATGCATCGCAATGAATCTGAAACGGACGTTCAAAATCTGGCGCAGCTAAAATCGGAGCCGTGGTGAGAATTGTTTTGAGTTTCTGAAAAGCATCTAACGATTCCTTTGACCACTCCCTCGAGAATGCATTTTTACCTGTCAGTGAAGTTAGTGGGGCAGCTACGGCAGCGAAATTTGGCACCATCCTCATGTACCACTGGCACATACCAAGAAAACGCCTTAGTTGCCTAATTGTCTTTGGTTGAGGAAACTCTGCAATAGCTGAAACCTTTTTAGGATCTGGTTTTAATCCATCCACTCCCACGATATACCCAAGGTAGCGAATCTCGCGCTGACAGAATTTGCTCTTCTCGAGGTTGATCGTAAGATTTGCTTTTTTCAGATAAGAAGCTACTTTTCTCAGCAGTTTCATATGCTCGTCAAAAGTTTCTGATATGATTAAGAGATCGTCGACATAGGTGAAAACATCTTCATGCAGTTCGTATGGAATGACATTGTCAATTAACTTGCACATAGATTGTGTAGCATTTTTCAACCCAAAAGGCATGACTTTAAATTGAAACAATCCACGTCCAGGAACTGGAAAAGCTGTTTTCTCCTTTGCCGATGAACTCAGCGGAATCTGCCAAAAACTGTCTTTAAGGTCTAGTGACGAAATGAATTTGGCTTTCTTTAATCTTGCTAAGATACCATCGATGATTGGCAGCGGATATGCATCTTTGAGAGTGTGCTCGTTCACCTTGCGCGCATCCAGACAAAGTCGCGTTTTGCCATTTGATTTTTTGACGATGACAACAGGAGATGACCAGCTACTCTGACTCTTCTCAATCACATCAAGTTCAAGCATTCTGTCGATCTCATCGTATAGCAATTTTTGCATGGGCGGCGAAATCGCGAAATGGCGCTGCTTAATGGGTTTTGCCCCTCCCACATCGATGTCATGCTCAATTATTGATGTCCTGCCTAAACCTAACTTCTCAAAAGAAGGAATCTCTTCAATGACCTTAGCAAGAGTCTGCTGCTGTTCTGCAGATAGAAAATGGATTTTGTCGTTTGGATTACGGGTGGATATTTCTTCCAAAATTAGTGGTTGTAATCCAAACGCATGCCAAAAATCAATGCCGAGTGTCACTAGCCTTTTAAGTGATGGAGAAATGTAAAATTTTATTGTTCTTTCAATTGTATTAAATGTAACGGGAACATAAACATATCCTATCACATGATGAGGTGATCCATCGGCAGTACACAAATTAGAATTTAAAGATAGGTGAGGAATTTGAAGTTCACGAAGAAGCTCCAAACCTCCTTCTCCTAAAACGGAAATTGTAGCCCCGCTATCCAATAAACCGGATAACGATTTTCGTTTGATTTGTATACTAGCCAAAGGACGACCACTTACATCAGTTAATAGCGTCGCTTGTTTTACTTTATTAGAGATTTGCTTACGATTCTTGAAATAAATTATTGATCTGTTTGAGTTGCGCCTGTGCGCATTTGAGTGCAATTGAGTTTCTGAAGAACACGGGTTTGATTTTGGTTTTGGGGATATAATGGACCTGCACTCGGATGTCTCACTCCCCGCTCCCTGCGGACATCCGATTGGCGGTTTAACTTATTGCACCTGAAACAGTTAGGCTTGGTCACATTCTTCACACCACATGAGTAACAAAACAAGTTGCGCTGCTGCTTTGGACAATCAATAAAGTTATGTCCAATATCTTCGCAATTCCAGCAAATGATGAAATTATTTTCTTCAACTTGGAATGAACTCCCAACATAACCATCTTGGTTGCCATGATAGTCATCTAGTTGCTCATAAAAGTGAACTTGTTCGCTAGAAGGTAACGAATATGCGAATTCGTTGACTTGCCTTCTTCTTGCAATGATTTGGTCATCTAATGACTCCCCTATATCACTTAAACCTTTCTCTATTATCATACACTTTTCTTTCAGGTCGTCGACAGAAACTATGTGTTCGAGTATGAGACGCTTGCGCAGTGCCGGATGCATATTACTTTTCAAAATGCTAACCTTTTCTGCCTCCGAATATGGAATCCTTAACATAGAATCCATAGACTCAATGGCTAATTTGAATTCTGCGAATGTCTCTCTATGTTTTTGCCTACGGTTCTCAATTTGTCGCCTGATTTCTTGATCAGTCGTATATGTTTGGAATTCTGTAACGAAAGATCTACGGAAATGTTGCCAAGTTGGATTCCTATTTCTTTGAACGAAAATCCAGAACCAAACATTTGCGTTTCCCGACAACAACAAGTGCATCGAGAGACAAAGTTGATCTAAAATGATACCTTCACTTCTGGCCAAAATTTCCACACGCGTTATAAACTGTTCGACAGTGAGAGGACTAGTGGAACCATCATAACGTAGTTTCCAATTACTGACATTTCGCAGTCTGCTTGAAGAATCTACCGGATAGCTACTGACTTGAGGAAAAGGTTCGGCTATATTGACACGTGAATTCGACTCATTAGGGTGGTGAAATTGAGCAGCAGTAACGTAAGCGGTATTGAAATTCATTTGATTTCCCAAACCTACATCGTCTGGTAGTGCCTTACTAATACCACTCATAACGAAACTCTTATTATTTTGTTTTTGTTGTTGCCTTCCACTGGCAAGTTCCCCATTCACCTGATGATGCGAATTAAACAAATTCCCTCTAAACTTACCCCTACCTGCAACGGATTTTGAAATTGTACCTGTATTAGTTTGACCAAAATTGTTTGGAACAGATGGTAAAGAAAGATTGGACGAATAACCAGCTGTAGTTTTCTTAACACCCGCAGGTGTAATCAACTTATTCTGGGTCACGATTGGCATCTCCAAAAGTTGATGGATTTCCCTTTGCCCCAATTCAACATTAGGAAGAGGAGAGCTTGGACCAGCACCGCGATTTGCAATCAGTAAGTTGTCAACTAAATTGCTTAGCTTTGTCTCCAAGGACTCAATGGTTAATTTAAAATTTGGTTCTCTTAGAGCCAAAAGATTAAGGCGATTTCTTAAGTGAATAGCTTTTGCTATTGCCTTTTGATCTCTTCCTTGATCTACTGATCTAACACATTCTGTGACCATTGCTTCCAAACCAGAAAACTTTTCCTGACATGCCTCCATTTCAAGATTTGGGCTTAAAACTGCCATCGGCTTAAATTCTCTTTTACCTTGCTGTTCCTCCATAGCAATTCTCTTCAATTCCGACGCTAACTGCCTAAGACTACCCTTTAGATCCAAACCTCTCAACTGACACTCATACCTAACTTCATCTGCATCTAAGAATGCAAAATCTAAATTCTCCATTTTCAAAAAGTGTATATGTATTTATAAATAAAAAAAAACAAAAAAAAATTGTGCAATAAAAAAACAAAAAGTGCAAAAAAAAAAAAAAAATGTAAATAAAAAAAATCAAACTGTCACTGTACAAGAACAGTAATATAATTTGGCTGATTGATTTGTTGTTTTATCATTCATTATGGTTCAGTCATTCTCACCTATCCCATCAACCACTTAATTACAAAACAGCTGTGTAAAATCACATTATGACCCTACATATAGCACCAACAATATAATGATACCATGCAATTCGATTCGAAGTAGTCCTGAAAATGTTCTTGAATACTAAGCGAAAAGGAACTTTATGAAAAAAAATCATCCATATAGCCATCTAATTTTCACATAGTCTAGTATATTGTTAGGAATGTCAAAACGATTTAATAAACATCTTGCAACATATCTTACTAACAATATTCCCTGCTACTATAAGGAAAGCAAAGAGAAGAACCAAAACGCTTCCTCTGCCAATCTGACTTATAGAGTATCAAAAAAAAAAAATTTCAAGTAAACTTCAAGATCTAAAACTTCTAATCACTGAAATTACATTTGGTGTTAAACTCTGTATAATATTAGTGACATCATTTGCAAACAAATTAGTTGCTTCTACATAAAAATATATTTGTTTTTGGGCCGGAATGACCCGTCCGTAGTTTTGGGCGCCATAATAGCTGTAGCATATTTAGGGCTGGAGTGAGTACTCCACCGCTTTCATATGACTACTGCCATTAAATTGAAGGAAGCGAATGTCTAAACTAAACTGTTATACACTTTATTCCATCTTCTCTCATAATGCCTCCTTTCTAACAATGTTTTCCGGCTGCTCAGGGCTGGGTGTGGGAAGAGAAGAAAACGGATTATAGTTAAAGCTGATCTTAAGAGATCATACCACCGCTAGAGAGTAAGAAGACAACGTAATTCACAGAGAGTACCAAAATATTGCGGTTTCCCTCAAAAGTCTACACAACGATCACAGCTGATCATACCGACTATTTGGAGTGATAAGAGCATCTCCATCAAATGCGTATGAGGGATAAGGGATAGCTACCAATAGGGGGGTTTTGTATGCTAGCTGAAATGCATACTGGCTGCTGTTAAGGACTGATGAGAATGATGGGAATGACTGAAAAGTAAGTTTCTAGCAACACATTATGGTTTGATTTAACTAAAAGAATTTATTCCATACAAAAAAAAATGTCTCATAGAATATGAGAATCAAAACAAAATGAAACTTGAGTGTATTTTTGCAACTATAAAGTCACTCAGATAAAACAAAAGTATGTATGTGTGTATTTTGGTTTGAGTGCAAATGCCAAATACTAATAAAATTTCTCACTGATATTTATATAAAATTATGAATGAGTAAAAATTGTATGTATGTATGCGAATTATGATTTCAATTAACTTTAGATTTAATATCAAATTTATATTATGAATGTTGCAAAACTATTATTTAATGAGAAATATCGGTTGAATGTATGTATTTGTGTAATAGTGGTTTATGTGTTCTTTTCTTTTAAATAATGTAATTTGTTACCTGTTTATCCATGCGTAGATTTTCGGGACATGTCTCGATGATCTGCTGCTATGATGATGTTGTTTTTGTGTGTATGCGTTATTTGCTTTTTTTTTTTTTTTTTTTTTTAGGTATTTTAGATGTAAAATTAAAGAACCACTATGTCACTTTTATACAATTAGGTAATTAGTTAATTAAGACAACTTTACAATTAGGATAATTTTATAAGTATGCATGAAAGTATGAATGAAATTGAATGAAAGGAAAATCTATTATTATATAAGTACTATGTATAATTTATGTATGTGTAATTGTGTAAGCATGAATTAGAGTGAGAAACTAGATTAATTTTAAGTATGGTAGATTAGGTGAATTTGTATAGTATGTATGTGTAAGATATGTATATATGTATATACTTTTTCTTTTTCTTTTTATCTTAGATAATTAGCAATAATTTATTAATTAAACCATGCATTTTTAACTTTAGCTTTAACTTTTATATATATAAGCACATGTGCGAACACTTTTTGATGGAGCGGAGACTTCTCAGCGCGATTTCGGGTGTCTGCCAGCATGGGTCTTGAGGTGGACAACGACGTTTTTGCTGCTATTTTCCGGGAGCAATTTGTGTGGTTTGTTTGAAGACGCGTGCCGATCAACTGATCAAATTGATTGTGGTGCTGCATCTCTTGGCAATGTGCTTGCGTATGTGTCTGTGCACATATATGCAAAGCACATGGGGTCTGATGGGGTGACCAGGTGAGGAGCAAGCAACGCACAATTTTCTTGCAGAAACAACGCGAATCTTCGATTACTCCCTCCTAGGCTATCAAATTCCGCTCCTCTTCAAAACAGGTTTACTATTTTAATTTTTATAAAATTAAGCACTTAATAATAGCGTTTTAAGTAAGCTACAAACTTACAATAGGTACTTTTGATTTCTTGGGACTTGGTATATAAAATATATTATATGCCCAAGTTATAATATTAACTATGGACTTATTGGCTCGAGGTTTAAAGTGCAAAAGAAAGTTTTGGCGGAAATTTACACGCATATACTCAAATTTCGAATGGGTGGATTTTCGAAAATCCTTCATGAGCACGCCATCTAGACGTGAAATGCTTTCGCGATGTTGTGGTCGGTTCACATACTTTAGGGTAACTTGTGCAAGTTCATGCTTGAAATATTTTTATGCACCTAACTAATACTACAAGATTGACTTGGCCATGAAACCACAGAGAGGTTTTGATCCCGAAACCATTCTTTCACAATACCGGCCGTATGTTTTGGATCGTTGTCCTGTTGGAAATGCCATCAGAGAGGCATGTTTTCCTCGGAAAATGGAAGCATGGCATTTTCCAAGATGTCCCTATATCCATATTTTGTCATGATGTTATTGACACGAAATTTAGGACCGACACCATACAAGGAAAAACAACCCCATACCATTATATTTCCACCACCATGTTTAACGGTCTTCAGTGTAGAGCGAGGATGGTATTCTTTTCCTTTTGGTCGCCTTACGTTACGCCCACAATCCGAGGAGAACAAATTTATTTTGGTTTCGTCAGTCCACAGAATATTCCGTCATTTTTTCACTCCTTCAGGTCCGTTCCAACTTCTATGGCTTAAGGCAAATTCTTTTCGAGACCTTACGTTCCTAGCTCTTAGGAGTGGAACTTTTCTGGCGACTCTTCCTGGGAGATTGAAGTTCTGTTGTCTCCTGCGGATTGTGCGTGCACTGATTCCATCCCCAATTTGTGCGCCTATAGTCCGTGACGAAACAAACGGATTTGACTTCTCTAAAAGTAAAATGCGGCGGTCAGTAGCAGCTGTAATTTTTTTCGGCCTTCCTCCTATTCCTATTTTCTATCTCTAATTGTGGCTTAAGAGCATTGGTTATGAAGTTCTGTGACCTTCCTACGGCATCTGCTATGAATTTATAGGTTTTACCCTCATCTTAAAATATGATTTAACAAAAAACTTAAGCAAGAATTGTGATAAAGTGATTAAAAAACAAACTCGCCTTTAAAGTTAATCACTTTTTAATAACGCTTTTGAAATAAATCGCAAAATTTAAACAATTTAAAGAAGCACACCTATTTTTATGTCCAACTCTTAAAACGTACAAAATGGTATTGCAACGAAAATTAATAAAATACTTAAAAGTACACTTAGTAAATGCAATAAGTTTGACCTCATACTAACGGAACTAAGCATTTCATAATAAACATGTATTTTGTTGCAAGTCTTGTTTGCAATACAACTGTTATTTAGCAGCAAGAACAAATCAACTAGCCACAAAGCTCCTCACACCTATTTTTTTGACCAGCAGTGTACATTTTACTTGATATGAACATTTTTACAAAATGTGGGCAATATTGGATAAAAGGGCGTGGCACCTATTATACAAAAATACGTTTTTTTTGTAGGTTTTTTGCCTGAATAAATATGGCTCTTTCGGAAAACCTTCCAACTTGTTCGTGTACGCGCCAGAATGAAAAACAAGCAATATTGTGAAACCGAATTAAGAGAGTAAAGGCTACAATTCTTATCAAGGGTTATAGTGACAATAACTAACATTGGCTTGTTGTTGGTTCTTCTGAGCATCGAGAACTCAAGGAAAAAAGTGTCAAATAAACTGTGATTTATTTCCTTCTACCCTTCTCAGCAAAATAACAATTTTTTGGTCGATGTTAAATAGCTTGATTAATAGCTAAAATACCACAAGCCATTTTTGATTTAAAGCTATACGAAAATTCGAATTAAGCCTACGACCAATGCTCCTTTACGGAAATTAAAAAAGAGAAATCTCGTGTCACGCTAACATAAGAACGACACTCAGCGATTAACATCACATCAACGCTGTGATGGGCATTTATTATTAACCGATCTGTATCTACATTTTTCCTTTTTTGATTGATGGAAAAAGGGCATCACACTCACCAGAAATCTATTACCACCAAAAAGTCAAAAGTTCACCACAAAAATAAATTTAAGCTAAGTTAGGTAGATACCTTTACCAGATTGACATATCTGCCTCATCGAATTACTCACGAATGTGCACAAATGCGTGATACATTTCAAATGGGAAGGATTTTGTAGAAAAAAAATAAATCGGCAAGGATATAGAGAGAACGAGTCCTATTCCTGTGCAAAAATGTAAATGGAAATGTTCATTTGATTTTTTTTTTGCTGCCGTCTTTTATTTAGCTTCAAGAAATACATCTTACTTACGAGTATATGTAAATTATTTGCAGAAGAATGAGATATCTACATTTTTTTCTATTTTGGTGAATTGAGTTCAACTATGCTGCTGAGGCATGATGGGGTGACACAAGTGGAAGCTGAGTTGGTTGAGTTACAATCAAATAAAGTTTTTTCTTAAACATTCTGCTACTTTCCATTAAAAATAATTTACTTTCTTTTCACGACGAAAAAAAGGGAAACTGGAAGTTTTGCTCCTTTTTTGTGTGTTCTCGTTTTCTTTTCAACAAAAGGATATATGTGAAGCAAAAAGGATTGCTTAAGTTAAAAAAAAAAAAATTCCGCATGATTGATTGCCTAACTAAATTGCTTCGATACCTCTTCAGTATACCTACCTATTTATATAGAAGAAAGAGTACTTTAGTATGCAGCAGATGTTACAAGGAAGAATATAGCTCTTTCTCTCTCTTGCCTGTCGTCCTATATACTATATATGACTGCGGGTCTGTACCCATTCAAGACTACATTTGCCTTTCGTTGAATGGATTATCATTGAATCTAACCGTCATGAATACTGAAAGGATAACGTATAAGTGTACCCAAAGTGGTAGAACGAAATCGTTATCAAACCGCGTATCCTTTATAATATATATTATTTCTTTGTTAAGAAACTCCCAGGAAAGCACTTTGTAAGTAGGATTCACCAGACTTTATAATATTGTTTCGATTTAATTCGCTTGTCGGTAGGTACTCAAGATGCTTTGGTTTGGTTTGTTAACTTTGAATTATTGAACTTAAACGTAACAGGGTGTGCCTTTTTTTTGGTGGTGGTTTTATGAAAGATATTTTAACAAATTTATTTATTCATAACACCAGCTAGAACCAGCTTATATCTCCTTCTCCATTTAATTATTTAACATCATATTAAGCTACGGTAAGACATGTCACGAATAGTGCCATTACGGAACATGATGGCGTCACTGTGTGATTACCTGTTATGCGACGCGACTTGAGTATCACTACCAAATGACGGCTTTCAAAGACTTTGTGATCGCCTTGTAAATGCTGTTAAATCACCGACTTTTTTTGACAGCATGTCACAGATTGACAACGTGTTATGCGTGACAGAGCACGAAAATTGAATATATGTAGTTAAATCAGGTTTTTTGAAGACACCTCCCTTATTATTTACAACTGCGTTAAACTTCCGTCATGTTGTACAATCGCCTGTCAGGCGCCAATCACTCGCCTTTGCACTTTGAGCTCTGTCAAAGCGAGCATATGACATGGATTTTAGGACACAATGACACCCCTATGCCCGCACGATTGATATTGTACGATCGAATGACAATTGCCGTTGATGAGCATGCACACAAATGACACCTACAGGATTACCTGATGAGTCAATTTTTGTGACGCCAGCATCTCAAGAATTGTCATACAGTGGATTCGCTCATTAGGGACACATCGGGCTATATTGTTTTGTCCCAATTAAGCGTGTATTCATTTATTCGCTACATTCCTGATTTATGTTAACTCGTAGCTTTACAAATTTGACAAAAATATACTACTTGTGAATTGTTTTTTGCTGGCATTGTTCAAAAACAATACGATAGTTTGATCATTGTAGGCAATCAATTGTCATTACTGTCATTATCTATACATACATTCTATAATCTGAATCCAATTTCTTTGCCGACAATGCAATTTTGCTCAAGTATTCTTTCAATTGTGAATTGGAAATTGACGAGGAGATAGTTGAATTAATACGCTCCTATGTACCTAATCTTACAGGTTACAGGATTGTGTTGCAAAAAATACCTCTTTTCAACAAAATTGTCCTACAAATAGTTTTATTCATTCTAACTTTGACATTATACTGGGAAATAAAAATAATAGGTTTATGAAACGTTATATAAATGTGAAATATTTGTTAATAGTTTGATGTATAAACGACTATACTTGTTGTGAATATAATTTCAATTAGTTGTATTATACAATTCATCATGCAAATGACAGGCTTTATGCTAATACACCTAAGTACCCACTATTTGCACAAGAAGGTATTCTAAGTTATTGAAAACTTTTTCAAAGTGCCTTCTCGAAGCTGTATGCCCATGGGGTTATATAACTCATTTTACGTAATCTTTGTCATGATATTCTATTAATAAACTTTTGCCTCTCATGTCTACCATCAGCATCCCTACACCATCGCGCACCCCACTAATAAATGTGCACTAATTTTTGACATTAAAATTTCCTCACATTGTAGTTAAAGAATTTCTTCTCTCACCCACAATAAGCTGAGGATAATAAACACTCCCTGTCTAAGGAAAATCCGACATGGAAATCCTTCTACATCATCATATCACAGAAAAGGGGTTAGCATGCGGTTTTTATTTTAATTTCACCTCACAACTCATCGCAAAAGTTCTTAAAACCGTCAGTCCGTTGCGTTCATGATTATACCTGGTGCGTTACTTTCTTTTTCGGCTTACACCAGTTCAAACGACCGACTTTCATTTGCGAATAAGAAACGATGCTGAAACCCAAAGAAACAGATGATGCTTAGATGTGTACAATCCTTCGACACAGATGGATTGCACTGTATTGCATTAATAAAACTGCGACTGGTGGCTGACGCTGTTCCTGTTTCTTCCTTTGATTATCCATTCCTTATAATTCACATCGTCTGATAAATTCTTAAGGTGCAGGTACAATGTACATATCTAAAACCAGGAATGTCAGTCAGAACTTTGCCTTTGTACCTACTGACAGCGTGCCACAGGCGTCTTATGATTAATTGTATGCAGGAAATTATATTTTTAGTTTTCCACTTTTCTGGGATTTGCAGAGATATAATGGCGTTCGTTGAAAACTAATTTAAAAGTATGGAAATTATACTCGCTGTTCTCTTTGATTAATTTATCCAAAGAAGAGTGCCTCCCACGCACCGGTAGTGAGGAAACAAAAAAAAAAAATACAACAGACCAATCCTTAAGCGATTAAGCTGCCACTTAAAATAGATTGGCTTCATTAATTTAAGAAAATTCCCACGAATGTGTTAATTAAAACAACACAATTTAAAGTCAGACACTATATAGCTGTCTGTTTATGTTGAATTATCCATTCGTTGTGCTTCGCCTGAAGTGTTCATTAATTTATTGGTGCTTGTCAAAGTCTTTCCGAGGCCAGCGCTGAAATGCCTTAAGATATAACTGAATAGTGAATACATATACACACATAACAGTATTGAAATTTAAAAGTGTGCAATTGGATGGTTGGGCTATATAGACTTCATTAATGAAACTGCAGCCAATTCCCTGGTTGGTGATGTGAAATTTATTTAGGTATAGATACGTGTGGTAGTTTTGAAAAAATCCGTGTACTAAGTAGCACTATTCGCCATTTTTTTAGTTGGGTATGTTCAAGCTGGACAAGGTTTGATGACATGTATTCGATCAAAAAGAACACGTAAGCCTTTCCATATACCAACCAGTAACATCTACTCTCCGCTTAACAATTAGCTCTGCATTCCTCCGGTGAGTCGGTTTGAACTTAGTTAATTGGGATCCCTACGTTATCTCCTTTTCCAAAATCCCTTATTGGATGTAATCAATCTTTTTTTTTCTTTTATCTCTTTTTCCAAAATCTTCCGGGACGAAATCCACTATGCCAAAATCTCCCTTTTACATACATACTTATTAAATCCCTCCTTAAAATCCCCTGTTACAGAGTTTAGAATCTATCCGTTTTTTAAAAGCGTTGTTTTGGCAGTAAAACTTAGCAAACAACATAATATAAACTTTGCATATACCCAATTTCGCACATATACCGCATATCTGACAGTAAACCGAAGCAGGGGGGTTGCAGGGGGGCAGCTTGCCCCCCCATACGTATCTCAATCTGTCGCGCAACAGAATTAATAACACCAAATTTAAAAATGGGAGCTTTTGTACCGTGTTGATTTTCTCTCACGGTCTTTTGGAGTAAAGGATTCCAACACAGGAATTATGGAATAGAGGATTTTGGAAAGTGGATTTTGGAAAAGGAGATATCATCACCAACCATAGTTAATTACCTCATTTATGTAGATGAATCACGGCCTTAACCAACAACCCAATCCAACTAGACTGGTCCACGACTGGTCTCTAGCTAGTTGCTCTCGGGTATACCAAATTTGTTGATTTCGCTCTCTGCTTGTAGACGCCACTTGAGAGTAAGGTGATATCTTTCTCAACAGCATTTTCACTCCGAACTGTAGTTGAAGACTCTTCGAGCCATATCTTTAATGTCCATTCGCTCTACAAATTATTCGAAAAACGGGGCTATGGGACTACTGATCCAGACTTTGCTGAACAGAGGGTTTATGTCGATCTAGAGCTCGTAGATATCGGTGTAAAATTCGTCGCCTTAGAATTGGTTTCACGTAAACGCCAAAACAGCTTTTTTGGCAATTCGAGTTTAAAATTTGAAAGTGATTTATTAAAATTCTGCCCAATGGGATTCCTTAATTTTTTCTTATGAAGTTTACATGGAAATAGACAATTCATTTGTGTAGTTGTTTTGCCTTAGACCGATAGAAAGTTTTAGAAATATTAAGGGATTTGTTCAAAATGGAATTGACGTAAACGCCACCTGACTTAAAATGTTTCTCCTTCATTACACGTAGAGTAAGAGTAAGAGTAGCTTATACGTCAAACCAATTCTCGCCAATGGAAATATTTTAGTGATGTAAGTTGAGATTTAAGTTTAAGTCAAGAATCTCGAATCAGCCAATCTCCAATAAGCTGATGATTTTTATTTTTAAAAACGATTTGAAAAATTTACAACTTCTGCTCCTAAAATTTGACGTAAACGCCGGGAATTGATTCATAAATAAGGCAAATCAATTCTTACGAGGCTCCAAATTGTGTCGTTTACGGCAAAGTCGATACTCAATATCTTCGTAGCCAGATGAGATAGGACAAAACTGTTCTCAGAAATGGAAAGAGCATCCTCAAAAACCTATTACTGCATACCTAACTTAAAAACGTCAAAATGGCGTTTACGCCAAACCAATTGCCGTCTCAAAACTCACTCGCCTTATCGGTCACTACCCGCGTCTTTGCTTCTATACGCATTCACCGCAGATATGGATTCGTTTTTCTTGAAAAGTCATACATACATATGTAGGTACTTGGTTTTGGACTCATTTGCAACTAAACACATTTTCTCAGCAGCACTGTTGGCGCCACTGTTGGTTTCCAGATAGCTGACGGTAGATTTGTACTCAGTAAGTTTTACCATTTCACCACGTCGCATCGCTTTCTACACCAGAATGAACACACTATTTCACTATTTCACAATCTATCTCTCCCGAAACACGTTCTAGCAGTAACACATGACTTTATTCGTTACGAATTACATGGTAGGGAGAGCAAAACTGATATCTTAATGTATAGGTTAGGTAGGTACATATTTCTAACTCCTGGAACTGAACCATATCTTCTTTCTTTCGGGTCTGTTATGTCGTTTTCCATTGGTTTCACTCGAGGATTCACTCATTCTGAAATCCAATGGAACAAGAAAACTGCTTCTGGGCTACTACGCTCACGTATTGGTGAAACGTCAAAAATTACTGTATGGCTGCTGCCAGCTGGCTTGTATAAAATGCATAAAATGCACTTGTGTAAGTGCTCCTCGAGTGGATTCTGACTTGAAATCGAGAAGCGAAATTCTCTCCTCAGAATCAACAGAAGAGTATTTTTTGCGCCAATGGAACGGTTTCAGAAGCGATTTTCTTGATTCCGGACGCTCCCGGACGTTTCTTTTTGCCCAATGGAAAACGACATTACTTTTTCAGTATTTTCAAAAATTTGGTTTTAAATTCACACATCATTACAAGCCATTCTCAAATTAATAAGAATTAAAAGTTTCTGGAATTTACGCATCAGCCTTGTTAACTAAACAAAATACATATAAGTTCAAAGAACATTTTTTCCAGGAACAAGAAAATATCCCTTTTGTTCAAAACTTCGAAATTCGCAACAAGGGTAAACTGTATTAAAACTTTAATTTACTTCCTGTTGGCCAATGCAATTGTTAAAAGAAAATTCTGTAAAAGTAAACCCAACTGCTTTTAAATTTCGGTTTGTATTTTGAATGAATTTATACTTAAATGAAAATTGTTTTCTTTTATATACCTATGTACCTTTTAACCTATACAAAATGAGTCGAGAGATTTTTTGACATGTGTCAAATCCATGCTTATGGTTTTTGAACAATAATATTTCTGCATATTTATTTTTCAACTTTATAAACATCATGTTATAATATTGTAGGAATTTTCTTTGTTACCTCAAAGCGTGAAAATTTCTTGACAATTTCCAGTAAAACTTCTTCTGAAATGTTTCTTAAGACAGCGAGATGGTTTTAGGCTATGTGGTTCAATGCCACGTCGTTTTTTGCCAGAATATATTTTTTTTCTAACTTCACTGCTTTTAACTTACCTATTCCACAATAATTTTTGATGAATACCTGAGGGAGCCAATGTTTCCTTAAATAATTTAAGCTATTAGGTTAGGTTAGGTTAGAGGGAAGTGCACAGCTTGTGTGCTGTGCTACCACGGGGGCCTTTTGGTCCATTGTGATCCCTTAGTTTTTGGTCGTGGATAAAATTTACATTTTATTGGACAACACAAAAAACATGCATAAACACTTTACCTGATTTCTTGGCGTTGTTCCTTGGCGGAATTGGTCTACTCAGTAAACCATCCCGTACTTTTAACAAACCTGATTGTGTCCGTCAAAGGTACCTGCACTATGTCCTCTAGGTCTCCGAAAAGTCTGTCTCCCAGATATCGGAGTCGACTAGTTTGGAGGTTTGGGCATTCGCAGAGCAGGTGTTTGATGGTCTCCGTTTCTTCTACGTCTTGACAGCTCCTGCAGTAGTCTGGTGAGTTAATGCCCAGTCTTGTGGCCATGGTACCAATGGTACAGTGGCCTGTCAGTACACCCGTTAAGATTCGAATATCTCGTTTATTCATTTTCAGAATACATCTTGTTCTTTTTTCATCGATTTTTGGCCAAAGGCTACGGGATATAACACAGTCGTGTCTGTTAGACCAGGTGGTGTTGATTTTTTCCCTTGATTTTTGGTCAATATTTCTTTTTGCTACACTAATTGGGATGTCTATTGATGCAATGATATTTACTGCATCAAGCTCCGACCCAGTTCTCGCTAGCTCGCCTGCTTTTTGATTTCCCACAATGTCACTATGTCCGGGAACCCAGCAGAGAGTGACCTTGTGTTTCTCGCCTATTTTGTTTAGGGCTCTTCGACAGTCCCTGACTGTCTTTGCTTTGATAGTTGCGCTGTCTAGTGCTTTAATGGCCGCCTGACTGTCTACGAAGATTGTAATCTTAGAAGGGTCAAGATTCTTGGTAGATATGGTACTTGCTGCCTTGTCGATGGCGACGATTTCAGCTTGAAAGACGCTGCATTCATCTGGGAGTTTATACGAATCATTTATGCTTAAGGACTCGCAGAATACTCCTGCTCCTGTGCCTACTTCCATTTTTGACCCGTCAGTGTAGATTTGTATTTCTTGTACGCTTGTGTGCGTGTTAGTAATCCAATCCTGTCTTTGGGGTATGTAGGTGGAGTAGTTTTTGTTGAAGCTCTGGTACGGAATCATGTAGTCCGTTTTTCTAGCCAGATCAATACTCAAGTATTTTTGAATTATGGAACCGTGCCCATAGGAGCTGTGCTTCCAGGTTTTTGCCTCGTTTAGGCGGAGGGCTCCCTTGGCTGCCATGCTGCAAATGTATTCACCTAGGGGTGGAAGATTTAGAATCATCTCCAGCCCGGCTTGAGGTGTTGATCTCATTGCTCCCGTTATGCCGATGCATGCTAATCTCTGTACCTTGGATAGGTTATTGAGATAGGTTACCTTTTCTATTGCCTTCCACCATACAATGGACCCATAAGTAAGTATGGGTCTAATAATTGCTGTATACATCCAATGGATTATATACGGGCGCATACCCCAGCGTTTACCGAAGGTTTTCTTGCATGCGTAGAAGGCACATAGTGCTTTCTTTGCTCTTTCTTCTGTGTTACGTTTCCAGGTAAGTTTAGAGTCCAGGATAATGCCCAGATACTTAGCTTCTGAGGAAAGTTTCAGACGAATCCCGTTCAACATCGGCAGATCGAATTTCTCGATTTTTCTTCTCCTAGTAAATAGGACAGTTTCGGTTTTGCTTGGATTTACTCCGAGGCCGTTTGGTCCTGCCCACGAGGATAATTCCTTTAGAGCCGATTCCATGAGTTCGCTAATAGTGGGTAGGTACCTTCCACTTATTAGGATTACAATGTCGTCTGCGTATGCTACAATTTTTGTCCCTTTTATCTTTAGAGCCGTAAGGATCTTATTGACCACTAGGAGCCACAGGAGAGGAGATATGACGCCCCCTTGTGGAGTACCCCTGGTCACTGTTCTCCTTATGTTGCTCTCACCGATTTCTGAGTTAATTACTCTGCTGTTAAGCATTTCGTAAATCCAGTTTGTAATTTCTTGTTTCACTCCCAGGTCTTCGAGCGCTGTTTTTATGGCCACTGTTTTAACATTATTAAATGCTCCTTCAATGTCCAGAAATGCTGCCAGAGTGAATTCTTTATGGTGTAAGCCTTTTTCAATGATTGACACAACTTCGTGCAGAGCTGTTTCAACGGACTTACCTTTAAGGTAGGCGTGTTGAGTGCTACATAGGTTATGTTCATTGAGTAGATCCCTTATGTATGAGTCGATTATTCTCTCCAGTGTTTTTAAGAGAAACGAGGAGAGGCTTATCGGCCTAAAATCTTTTGCGGTGCAGTGCATATGCTTTCCTGCTTTAGGAATAAATATCACCTTTACCTCTTTCCAGCTTTGCGGTATGTAGCAGAGCCTTATGCAGCTTTTGAAGATTACTTTCAGCCATGGCAGTATTACACTGAGAGCATGTTGCATCATTGCTGGGATGACGTCGTCTGGTCCCGCTGATTTGTAGGGGTTGAACGAGTGGACTGCCCAAGCGATTGTGTGCTCTGTTATAATATTTTCCGTGGCTACTTCCAGTTCAGTACCTGACGGAGTAGGAGTGTGATTGTTCTCGTACCTAGTGATTTCACTGGACTCCGGAAAGTGCGTGTCCATTAAGAGTTGTAGTGTTTCTTGACTAGACTCTGTCCAAGAGTTATCAGCACGTTTAATATATCCTGGGACCGTGGGGTCTTTGGATAATATTTTACGTAGTCTGGCAGCCTCACTTGTACTCTCCATGGATTCGCAGAACGTGTTCCAGGATTCAAATTTAGCTTTCCTAATTTCTCTAGTATACAGATTAAGTTCGGATCTATACGTAGTCCAGTCTTCTTCTGCTCTACTCTGTCTTGCTTTGTTAAACAGTTGTCTCACAGTAGTTCGCCGCTTTTTGAGCTCGCTGGTACACCAAGTTGCCTTTTTGGGCTTGCGATTGCGAGAGATGGGACAGTGTTTAACAAAGGCTTTGTGCATGTTTTCAGTGATTAATTGGACTGCGTTGTCGATTGAGTGAGTGTCAGTGAGATTTCCATCTTTTGGATGTTGTATCTTCTCACTAATCGTTTTCGCATAGTTTGCCCAATTCGTTTTCCTAGGGTTCCTAAAGATACGGTGTGTCTTAGGATATAGGTTGACTGTGTAGAGTATTCTACTGTGATCCGAGAATGAGTTCTCCTGACAGACTCTCCAGTTTTCTACCCTAACCTGCTCGTTATTACTTGTAAGAGTAATGTCTAAAATTTCTTCCCTGGTTCTATTTTGGAAAGTGGGATGGTCTCCCCTGTTACACAAAACTAGATTTGTGGAAATAATATATTCAAACAAAGACTCACCTCTTTTATTTGTGTCCATACAGCCCCACAGCATGTGATGGGCGTTAGCGTCGCAACCCAGCACTATTTAAGCTATTAACCAGGGCTCTAATCGCGTAATTTATCAGACTATCATCGTTGAGCCGATTGTATAAAACGACCTCGTTTTAAGTTTGCTCCATATAACATCACAATCACGTCGATCAATCGAATCGTTCATCGTTTTCATTTTGAACAGTTTGAGCAGGACTGTAAACAAACTGTGACAACTGAAAACTAATAAAATTGGTATATTATTTTGTTTGTTTTGTTCTCGTTTATGTGGAAATGCATGTATACGTTGGAAAATAAGCATAGGTGCACGAGGAATTATATTGATAAGGTTTGTAAAAGAAGAAAAAGAAGAGGAAGAAGAAGAAGAGGATTTGTGCATGCATTTTGCTTAAAGCATTTACTAACTTTACTTTTGGGGGCGCTTACAATCCGGGGTGGACAACGGCCTCAACCAACAAGCCCCTAGCTAGCTGCCTCCAGTTACGCTCACCAAGTTCGTTGAGGTCGCCGTTCAATTGAGCGCGCCACCTAAGGTTGGGTCTTCCTTTGCTACGTCGACCCTCACCCTCAGGGGTGGACTCAAAGACTCGTCGGGCTGATGCGTGGACAGCAGTCCATACACGCTCCACATGCTCCAGCCATATCAGCCGTTGTATCTTCAGCTTTTTGATACAAACTGGACCGAATATCGTCCGAAGATTCTTTCTCTTAAAACATCCAAGGAGGTATTCATCCGATTTTGACAGAGTCCATGCTTCTGCACCATACAACAGGACCGGGATGATTAGGGTCTTATATAATATCTCGATGCTGAGACTCCTTTCTCGTTGACAGTATATATATTTTGTTTTGTCATAATTTACAGCCAAGCATTTAGTAAATGCAATTCTATGATTGCATCCTCAAAAGAGAACACAGCTAGGGTTCGAACTGTCTTTTAACAAGTATGAAGAAAATGGATTTTTGTTCTACATTTTCACATTTCACCACACTAATGTTAATGCAGTGTCCTTTGTGAACATTATGTATGCTTTTGATTGGAAAATGTTTCCTTAAATATTTATTTTACTTTTAAAAAAAACCTAAACATAAACAAAATACACCAAAAACGATGAAACGATTGCAAAATAGCCATCGTTCAATCGAATCGTTTCGACGGCGCCATTTGGCAGTATAATTGTTTACGTGAAGGAATAAAAAGCAATGATCGTCCTATCGATTCGACGATTATCGTTGTTATATGAAGTAGAAGTATCGTCGAGACGACGTCGTTCGATCGTTTTTGCCTTACGCGATTAGACCCCACCTTTTGTTTTATCCAGAAACTGAGCAAACAGACCAAAATCTTAAAATATCAACAACGATTATTCCAATCGTGTTTATACCCGGTACCACACTGTGGTGAGGGTATATTCACTTTAACATTCCATTTGTAACGCAAATAAGAAGGCGTTGTAGGTGTAGGTAATTTAAGAGCTATCGACTTGAAATTTTGACGTAAGCTTTTCTCCACCAAACTGAGACTAAGTTCGAAGATAATCAAGATCGGATGAAAACTACTAAAAAACCTATACAAAAATATCGGATTTATATAGCTTTTTGATGTTAAAAATCAAATTTAAATAGCTACAGTAAAGATAGCAAGTTTACATAAACTTTGCACATATTGTTTTAATAAAATTTAAATTTTTTTGACAAAAATTTAACTTGGTCGATTAAAACTACCCATACCTCCCATACAAATATATAATTTTTTAATACTAAAATATTTTTTACAATAATATAGTACCGGGTATTTGAGCTTCGGCATAGTCGAAGATAATTGTCTTACTGGTTTTTATTCTTTGTTGTGGTGGGCGCATATCAACAACACATTCTCTTGAACAGACACACTGTATAGTTTTCTTTGAGAAACGAAAGAGAAGCACGCGATGTGCAGTATTATGTGATTAACAACGAACAAATACGCAGATGGCTGGTGAGATGATATGATACAACTGGAATAGGTTTGTTCGACGTGGCCAGACCTAGTGCGCCCTAGTGCGCACTGAGAAGTGTCAGTGAATTTTCGTGGCTGCCAAAAAACCCTAGGAAACCCCAGAAATTTTGATTCACGTCGAACACGAAAAATGCAACCCTGAAACCTGTCACTAAAACAATTTAGTAATATGCAGATTTAACACCACAAATAACATTAATTTTGTTTAATTAATGATTGTAATGTTGAAAAACACATTTCTTTTAACATTTACTAGTGCTGCACAAGTCAATAATTCACCAAAACATGATTTCACACAAATGACAGCTACGATTGACAGCAAAATCCAGCACTGAACTCTTGCCCTGACTGAATAGCTAGGGTCAGCTCAGTGCTCAACTAGGGCGCCCCAGTGCTCACCTCGAACACAGGTTTTCAGTGTCAGTGCGAACTCAGTGCTATATCGAACGCCATAGGGCTAATCCAGTGCGCACTAGTGCGCCCTAGGGTCCACGTCGAACAAACCTAATAAGTGTGGTGGTAGATATATAGATAGATGCTGATGCACAACCCGTGGTACTGTTCATGAAATCCATTTAATATTTTTGTAGCACCCTGTATAAATATAACCTATTACTTTCTGCATTCTATGTTGGAAAACAAGCTCTCTCGATATGGTAATAAAAAAAAAACATTACTACAAACTTATTTTTTGTCAACTTTTCCAACATAAATTCAAATTTGCGCCATATGCTGTTTTGTTTCAAAACATTTTTTCTATGCAAATTGTCATATGGTAATGTTTAGTTTTATCTACGAATATAATATGTATTTTTTATTTTTTTGTTTGCTTAAGTAAAACTTTGACAAAACTATGAATAACGTTTTTTTTTTTTTTTGTATAGACCAACCAACCACCCATTATTTTAGTTGGAATTATTTTTAAATTTATACAGAGAATTTGAATTTTTGTTTAAATTTAAATTCATGAACGATTCGACATTAAATTGTATTTTAATGGAAATTTTCCATCCCCATAATTTCATCGCAGTGCGGTATTTCAAAGGCTTTCTGCTTGAAACCACAGGTAATTGCCAACAGAAGTATTTTATGAAATGTGAGTAATTTTCTTGAAATAAAACACAAAACAAGAAAACAAACATGGAGAGGGAAAATGGGAAATTTAATCAAATGAATTCCTCTTAATCAATTGGAAAGCAATTTTTCGAATTTCTATAGATGATTGTGGTACGAGGGGAGGGAAACAAACTTATTTTTGATTGTTTTCCACCCACAGTGTCTTCACATTTTGATTAAATTTACTGGAATCATATTTACAATTTGCCTCATCAATTTGGCATATATATGAGTAGATCTGTGTGTGTGTAGAATTATGTTCTATCCCATACTTAGAGTAACTAAGGGCTGTCGCTGTGTAGCTGAATTAACTTTATTTTGCGGTAACTAATTCGTTTTAATCAATTTAACTTTACCTGGGACCATGTGTTGGTCTTGTATGGCTGTATATCGATGTCGAAGGGTACGGCAACTCCATTATACGTTTCAAATTAATTAACCCAATGAACTTGTAGCTGAATTGAATTAAATCAATTTAATCAGTTTATTGCGCGGTGAATGTTAAAAGGATCGCAGGGCTTCGGAGGAGGGAATTTCTCTTACGAAAAGCATTCAGTTGTCACTTTTTCCATTGACTGATGGCGCATAAGAAATAGGTACTATGGGGGAACTCATTTTCAGTATAGTGCGCTGATTGGAACCTTTGAGTTTTAATTTGAAAGAGTTTGGTAAATGGCATTGAATGTGAAGGTTCAAGGGGCATCATGACTGTAAACACTTTACAAATTATTTTATGATGACTGTATAGGTTTGGCATGAGTTTTTCGTGGAACGTGGTTTATTATCGATAATTAAGTAAGTACCCATGAAAACGAGGTAGAAAGAAAATAATATTAGGTACATTTGTCATACCTCTGTACCACATCAGCAAAAGCGGGGCCAACAAATCACTTATAATTGTGGTGTACTCAAAACTCTGATTCACTGTTCTCTGGCAACATTCGTTCTTCATCCTTTAATGCAAAGGTCTCCTTAATTGTTAGAGAAAGGGCTAAGGTCAGTTAAAGGAGCGAAATTTTTCATTATTCTCCACATGCAACAGAAAAAGTCTGAAGATGGATGCCTATTTCATGAGATTATTGAAAGTTTTAGACATCTTGTAGGTACTTTACTTAGATAACTCGTAGATTTCCGCATATATAGGGCGACAAACCGGTACGCCGCAAAGCCACCCGTTTCTCCGTTGTACTTCACGTGTAAGAGGAGGAAGTTGCCCCATTATTCGCCCGGTTCTGTAAGCTTCGCCAAAAATCAAGTGTTCTGCTTTACAAAAATTATCCTGAGGATTCGTTATCTTGCTGAAAAGCTCGTCTAGGTATTGGAAGAAAAACCTCATAAGGAATTTATACCTGGTGTGTAGACCTGGCTATTGGCATTGGAATAGACCTCATCACTGCAACCTGTAAAAAGTTATTCTTCCGTCAGGCGCATTTTTCTTATGTGATGCCACAGAGCAGGATTTTCTATCCTTCCGTGTGAGTCTATCCGTCCTGGATTCATTCAAGGCCGCCATAGCCTTCTTATGGTACAACAAGTTTCGTGGGCAGTCAAAGCGTGCAAAGGGGAATATTCTAAAAGGGATACGCTTGTACTAAAACAGCTGTCGAAATTTGTCTTCCTAATTTGTTTTTCGTCTGGAATGCCTTCAGATGCGGGACCCAGCAGAACTATATTTTGTTCCAGTTTCTTTGAGTTTTTCGCGACAGCATTTCACAATCTTCGACTTTATTTCTACCTACCTACGTAGGTACTTAATGTGATGTTTGTCTATAAGGACTGGCTATTAGTTTTCGTTGCGTTTTTTTAATATTTACGCTGGCAGTAGTTGATCAGGGTTTGGTTCTGAGTAACAAGAGTCCGCATTATCCGAAAGACTGATTTGAGGAGCTTTATTAGGACACTTATCTTCTCAGACATTTGTCAAAATTTTGCGAGAGATGGGACAGTCTACAAAACCTTAGATGTAATTTCTATTTTTTTCAGGGGTTGAACCGGAAAACTCTCACCTAGTAGTTTATCACAGTACCCCATTGCAATGGCTGGAGTACGAAATCGTTTTACTAAGTGTCTAATCACTGATTCTAGAAGACTAATCGTTCGCAGATACCCTACCTACAAATTTGTCAATGTCTCAAAAGCAGGAGATACATTTTAAGCTCAACCGGCAGGTCTTAACTAGATTTCTCTCTTATATGGTAGGCCGACATAGAAACAAACTCAACCCAAACCAAACATGTACGTACATATATCTTTTTTGTTTCCTCTTTTTACTCCTGGCTAGAAAGTTTAGCTAGGATAAAGTTAAAAATCATCAGTCACATTTAAAGTTTCTTGAGATTAGGTATTCATCAGCGAGTTCGAAAAAAAAATCCGAACAAGCTTCAGTTCACATTATGCTTAAAGGCTTCTCTTGTGTATAACGACAATTCCAATGTCCATCAAAAAACGGAGCCAGTCAGATGAGAGATTCGTCCACTCTGTTGGACATTTTACTTTTCGCAATATGTTATCCTGATTAAACGTCTGATGTTGAAGTCAAATTCATTCAACTAACTTCCTAACGACAGCCTTTGAAAATTCTCAAAACTTTTACAACATCTGAACACATGTTGTCATAAATGTTCATCCTTTTTGCATTATTATTATGTACGCCTACACCTACCCTTTTCAAATCCCTACACAAAAGCAATTTGCATCAAACCACTCCGACATGCCATGTGCCTTATCCACAAACACAGCTCAAACAAAATATATTTCCTTTCTGTTTTTATAGTATATGTAAAATAAAATCTCCCATTTTATGCACTTTTCCATAGCCTATTTGAATATTATAACTTGAAGAGCTACAGCAACTCCCCAGTCCCAATCCCAAAACCGGACCAAGTCCAGCTGGGGCGTGTGTCTGTGTACATCAAAACTTATTGCAAAGAATTTGCATTCTCATGTTTTCACAGATGCATATCGAATTCATGAGTAAAAAAAAAACAAGACTCCATAGAAATTTCACAGTCAAAACTTTTCAAAAGCCAGAAATGTTTTCCAAACCAAAATATAATTCCAACGGAGAAGAAAAAAAAAAAAAAAAAACCTGAAGCGCAAAATGAATACAAAACTTAAATGTACGTTAGTCCATTCGTAAAATTCATGATTACATTCATTGTGGTCTCGATTTATTTCCCCAGAAAGGCAATTTCATATCCCATAAAGTCAGCCACATACACGCACACAGGCACTCAGTCATTGCACGTTGGCGTATACTAAAATGAGAAATTGCCGCACATTTACTTCGGCCATCAGTCTAAATCAGGATTCAAGCCATTCTACTGCCAGCCCCCAAGCCCACCCAGATATGCAATCGTTCCAATCCAACTTGTGCCATCAAAAGCATTTGAAATTCCAAATACACTACATACACACATTTGCAGCTGACTGGCTGTTTTTGCGGGCACACACAACATACTTCCACTTATTTGCCATTTAAGAGGGTGTGTGGGGTGCGGTGCGCGTGGGGTGTTTATTTACTTGTTTACTTCGTTTGCAGTTAGGCGAGGATTTTCTCACATCATCGGCAAGAATGCCGTCGCCTTGGCCTAAGATTCAAATCCAAGTGTGCTGATTATCCAGCCGCATTCGACGGGGATGAAATATAGGAATGAGATTGCCTCCTCCTGTGCATAGAAGCGAAACACATGATACACACAAAAGGTGGCAGCACTACAGGAGATGGAAGTCAACAAGGAATTTATTCAGCAGCTTAGCTGGCTAAGGCATATATGTAAACATTTAAATGTACGTCCAAAAGGACGACATAAACAAAATAGAAAATAAAAACTCAAGAAACCCAGGAGTGATCCTTGAAGATTAGACTGAATCTGCAGCGGTGCGGGGTTGGGGAGGGAATCCTTTTTTGAGAGTCTTGCATGTTTGCGCATTGAGGAATAAACATCTGTGACAAATTATGTTTAACTTGTGATGCAATTTTGCGGAATATTAAACAAATGTTCATCCCATACACATGTGTGTGTATAAAATTTAATCCACCAACTTATTAAAGGCAACTCAACCGAACGAAGGAAGGAAGCATCTATTCCACCATCACTCGAGCGTTTACAGTTGGAAGGGTTTTTTTCTGAATAGATAAAAGGATATTAGGTTTTGTACATCCGCATGCATATAGGAGTTTACGTATACAGGTCCTAAGGAATTTGCATGTGCACGGGATTTGATATCCTGTCTCCGGGATGGGTTTAAGCAGTTGTTGTTGCTTCGAGAAATCCCCATTTATCGGATTTCAGCAAAATAAACGAAAGAGTCTTCTTCGTTTCGTATATAGCTGCGAGGATATTTCGAGTGTCAAAAAGTTTTCAAAATTTGGTCTCTGGTGCACATATTTGGTGGTAAGAGAGTTTGTGACAAATTAAGCTGGCACATTGGAGAGGAGGGCCATGCCCATGGTGTATCATAGTTTTGAAATGTATAATACCTACCACTTTATTCTCAATCGCATTAAAAAATTATAAAAAGCAACATAATACCAACTTTTGTAGCTGTAGAACTAACTAATTAACTGACTTTAACTAGTTCAATAGCGCTGATTATTTAGTTCACTTAGTTCTTTTTTACTTTTTGGGGCCCTTATAGTCCGGAATGGACCATGGCCTCAGCCAACAAGCTTCTTCAGCCTTACGCACACCAAGTTGGTTGAAGTAGCCCTCCAATTGTGCGCGCCACCTAAGGCTGGGTCATCCTCTGCTACGTTGTCCCTCAGGGGTGGACTCAAAGACTCGTCGGGCTGGTGCGTTGCTGTCCATACGCTCCACGTGCCCCAGCAATCTCAGGCGTTAGGTTAGGTTAGGTTAGGTTGAGTAGGGTTAGGGTGTGAGTTCATCACATAGGACTAGGCACCATATTGGACCCATCGCCATCCCTGGGGAACCTTAACGGTCAAAAAACCTAAACCACTTCGCCCAAACAATTAATTTCACTACAGAATCTGAAAATTGTTTCAATTTTGTCTCAGGCGTTGCATCTTCAGCTTTTGACCAGGTCAACGTCGCTGTATAGCCCATAAAGCTCGTCGTTAAATCTTCTCCTCCACACTCCTTCGATACAAACGGACCGTATATCGTCCGAAGAATCTTTCTCTCAAAACATCCCAGGATGTTTTCATCCGATTTCGACAGACTCCATGCCTCTGCAGCATACAGCAGGACCGGGATGATTAGGGTCTTATATAATATCTCCTAGGTTCTATGAGAGAGGGCTTTATTTCTTAGATGCCTTCCTAGCCGGAAGAAACTGCGACTGGCAAGACTGATTCTTCGTTTAATCTCTGCACCGATGTCATTTTGCCAGGTGATCGTGGAGCCCAGGTAGACAAAATCTTTAACTACTTCGAAGTTGTATCTGTCCATCGTGACGTTTTGTCCGAGTCGTCGATGCTGAGACTCATTTCTCGTTGAAAGCATAGATACTTCGTTTTGTACTCATTTAACCATCTTCGACGCCTCTGTTTCAATACTTGCAAATAAGCCACTGACAGCTCGGTGCGATCTTCCGATAATGTCAGTATCGTCAGCATATGCAAGCAGTTGAACAGTCTTCTGAAAAATGTACCTCTGATGTTGCCTTGTGAGTTTCGTACAGTTGCTTTAAGGATGATGCTAAAAAAGTTACACGCGATAGCGCATCGCGTTGTCTCAAAGCTTTCCCATATCAAAGAGCTCGGTGATATTTTTGCCGATTTCGACGGAGCAGCGAGATCTCTATCGTCATCCTGCACAGACAATCGATTTTGGTTGGAATGCCGAAACGTGACATGGCTTTGTATAGCTCGTCCCAATATACGCTATCATATAGGCGACTTTAAAGTCGATAAAAAGGTGGTGTGTATCGATCTGAAATTCCTGGGTTTTTTCTAAGATCGGTCGGAGTGTGAAAATTTGGTCGATGGTAGACTTTTCTGGCCTGAAGCCACACTGATAGTTGCCGATCAGGTTTTTGGCGAACGGATTTAGATGTTCACACAACACGGCAGATAAGATTTTCTAGGCGGTATAAGAAGAGATTTCTGTAGTTGGCGCAGTTCAGAGCATCTCCTTTCTTGTGGATGGTTCGCACACGATGCTGAGGTTCCATTCGTCGGGCATATGCTTTCGTCTGTCCAAATTTTGCAGATGAGTTTGTGCATGCTCCTTACCAACTCATATCTGCTGCTTTGAAAAACTCGGCCGGTAGGACATTCGGCCCCGCAGCTTTGTTCGACTTTAATTTGGATATTGCTATCCTCCTTCGTGTAGGTCGGTGGACAGAATTGTTGGCTATCATCGTCCAGACTGAATGGATCACTCTGTCAGTCTGTCTGACAGCGGTTTGTTGATCGTCTCTTCCGTTTAATAGTCTGTAGAAGTGTTCTTTCCAAATCCTCAGCACCGACTGTGAGTCTACTACTGTATTCCCATGTTCATCTCTGAAGGCTTAACCCCAATGCCAATTAGCCAAGGAAATTAAAGATAAATGTCCTTAAAAATTGTTGAACGAAATCAAACAGCAACACCTATCTTTGGAGCTCCTCAACCAATTTAAATGCTAGCTGACTGTTTTGTTATACTGTAGACATTCTTGAGGATAGATAAAGTCGCCCAAGTTCGATTGATTTCTATAAAGGACTCTTCCTATTCTATTTACTTCTTTTTTTTTTGAATTAGTATGAACCTACATCTCATTTATCAGGTGTAATGTTTGCCCTCGCAACCACTCCGAATGCACTTAAAATCGATATAAATCTAAAGTTGAAACCCCATTCCACATATTGATTCAAGGATCCCAATGCAATTAAACAGAAAAACTCACTACGTGCTGGAATCCTTTCCATTAAAACATCATTATGAGGCAAAAAAAAAAAAAAAAGAAATTCTCTAAACCATTTGGTGACACGAGATGTGTTGTAGGTACACAAGCAATATCCTTTTTTCTAACACTTGAGTTTCACCTCCAGCAAATTCAAGGACAAACACTTTCGAAGCAAAAAACCATTCCAAAAAACAAAAAAATATATGTATACAGAAAGGACTAAAGTATATATAAGCAAACAGCTTTAAGTGCTAAGCACTTGTCATCATCGTTAATTTCAAGTTGGTTTTGTTGTCGTTCGCCTTCTGTAGTAATGAAACGAATTAAAGGGCACATTGTCATCGTCTCTACTCAGGAAGGTATGTAGGTCTCGGTATCCTGTCCAGTATTTGGTAAACAAATTTGATAAAAAAAAACACAACCATTGAATCACAGACCAAATATTTACACGGGTTTATTGGAAATTAAGTTGGGTAAATAGAAAATTTCATTAATTTGTTGGTTGATATATCTACGTCCCTTTTTGTGTATATGGAAAAAATATCAAGGACGATGATTTTGTGCTGTTGGTTAGGTACAATTACTTTGTTTTTCTTTTACATTATTTAAGAGAATTTTTTTCGTTTACTTTGCTAATAGGAACTTAATGATCTTTTCATGGAATACCTACAATAATATGGACCCAAAATGGCAAACAATTTAACGCTTTAATCAAGCCCTGGCTTTAATCAATTCTCAAAGAGATTATCGTAGTTATTAATTATTTAGATATCCCTCGACAGATGGCATTAACACTCCTTGTACACCTCATAAACTGAGTTATAATGATTGACAAACACACAAAAGGATAACATCATACTCACGCGCATTATGAATGAGAAATATTCCCACATCCTAATGAAATTCGCCCAAGGTGAAAAGGAAAACCCCAACACCTGGTACAACTAGCTACCGTCTGGCGGAAAATAAAAATTTTCTCAGAATGAAAGACTTTACCAATTACCATTAAGTGTCAGAGAGCATCCTTTATTCTTGTCACACTTGCAACCATCCGCTGGCTGGCAATGGGAAAACGAATTTTGCACTCAGAAATCGAAAATGGAAAATCTCCTTGTGGCATCTATAGTTCCTGACCGCTTTACGTGCAAAACGTTTTCGTTGCGTAAAAACTTTCAGCATTCGACGACCCGACGGGGCGCTCTCTAGCTCACGTCTTTCATATAGAGTTGATTTCCGTCTTTGTACGATTTCTCCTTACCCGAAGAGCTGGGTATAATCCTTTTTCTTGCGATGGCATCCTTTAATAATAAAATAGCACAAAACTTCACACATACACACACATCTATATAAACTGCTTTGAAAATCCCACGTATGCAGGTTATCATGGTTTTGGTTTAATTTTCCTTCGCTGTATATTCTATTTGCAAACGAGTGCAAGGATTCACTTAAGTCGAAACGGCGGCGTGGGTCGTGGTTTGGTGGCAAGGTGATGCCTCTACTAAATGTCATAATATATTTAATTCAATTCCACGTTAAAGTGAAACATTTTTAATGATGAAAGGAACGACTGAGGGATGTGAATAGGTATGCCAACGCAGTTGGAGATTAATCTTATAATCTTTGAATTCAATTGAATGGGAAAAGCTGTTAGATCAAAGTTTAACATTTCTGACGTCTGAAAACCGACAGCAGCGAGATTTAATCAATTCTATGAATATGCAAGTCTTAATGGAATGTTTCCCTTTTCCGAGAGCTGGCAGTAAATAATGTTAGCAAGGTGAGGAGCTAGTTTTTTTTATAGGTTTTTAAAGGAGTCCTTTTGTGTTAAAAATAAGCACAGTAAATGCAAAAAAAAAAGAAATGTCAACAAATATACCGTCGGAGTGAGCATGGTAGGTTAGGTACTACTGCTAAGAACTCTACCAATATTCATGCATCAGCTTACAAGTAATGTTTATGAAGTAACATTTTGTGAAAAATACCCGTCAAACGAGATGGGTAAATATTTTTTTGCTAAGCGCACATTCAGGTCTCCATTTTTTTTTTCTGGCTTAAAATGGCTTAAAAAACATAAATATAATATTTTTTTCTTGATAAATTGAAATGATAAATGAAATTTTTTTTTTGGAAACTTTAAAAAAAAAAATAGAAAATAAAGTTTCCTCAGAAAAATTATTTTACAGTACATCTTAGAATAAGTCAATTTAAAAAAAAAATGTGCTTAGAAACCTCAAGCAAAATTGAAAACTTTAAAAGTAAAAAAAAAAAATTAATAAAAATAGAAAAAAAGTTTCCGCAGAAAAATTCTTCTACAGTACATCTTAGAATAAGTCAATTTAAAGAAGCAAAAAAAATCTCATTGGGTAGTAGAAAGAAGGGTGTTCTTCTAAATAAAATACATGACAACGCCAGTTTTATTGTAGTGATCTTTTTGTAACGCATTGGCGCAGTAGCGCAGTGGTTAGTGTGCTGGACTACTGTGCGAGGGATCCCAGGTTCGATCCCGGAAAAACACAAATTACATCTTAAGGTTTTGTGCGATAGGACCGTCAGTTGATTTGTAATATTTCAACAGTCGATTTAGGAGTTGACAATTTGTCATCTGTCAAAGTGGATATGAAATTAATAATAAAAAATAGAAAAACAGTGCGATAAAGTGTAAATTATTGAAAAAAAAAAACCTTTTTGAAAACTAAATAAAAACAAACCATTTCAAAAGAAAATAAATACTGAGTACGTCTTAACTCCTAAGTATCTGTAAGGCAAAAAATAAAAAGTGCATCCAAAAAGCTAACCTCTTAATGGTAAAAAGAGGAACATCTGATACCTCCCCAGAGCAGGAAACGAAAAACGCCACCCTAGCTTGAGTAAAACGAAAAGAGAACTTGCTATGGGAACTGCTACAGGTTTAACTGCTGAAAAAATGCAAGAGATTCTGATTGAAAACAACAAGAACAGTCGAGATTTGGGGACCTTCATTCTAGTTTTGAGAAGAAGATTGTATTCTCTCGCAATAGCGCACATTATACCTACCCACCAAGCTACCAGCAATCACGAAGGCTGTGATACCTTTACCGCTTGATTGGGAATAAACCTCATTCATGGACTTTTTCTATTCCTATCGAGTATATAAGTATGATCGCAGCATATTTTCAACAGCGATCGTACGCCTTTATCTAAAACATAACAATGTGCGCAAAGGTTTGTACGACGCAGTTAGTTGAACTAGATAATAAATAAAGACAAAATAACCACAAAATTATCAAATGGATAGAATCGTCCCATATATTTCATTAACGCACATCAGATAGTGCATTCGCACATTGAATATACTGCAATCTTTTATATTCGAGTACCATGTAATGTTTCCTTCCACGCATTTTTTTTGTCGACTAATTCCTTAAGTTTAGAAGCGGAAATATATGTGAATACATCTCTCATAAACTATCACTCAAGATTTCATGTACAAATTTTCATTTATTAGTTAAGTTTGTTAACAATGTCATTGACAAAACCGTGCCATATATTCCTGTTCCGCACCAGTTTTATTTGTTGCTGTTAACAACCTAACCTATTAAGACTTACAGACGTCAGTTGTGGGAAAGAATAGTTTACGCACATGCAGAGCTGGGCAATTGAAATCCGATTCCGGTATAAGCACACTCTTGAATTCCAGTAGATGGAAATGCGTACCAGATTAGGCTGACTTAAGTCGCTAGCGCACATGTGCGTTTGGTTACTTTTTAGTCGATTTCAAGTCTCACATGCAGTATCATCTCATAAATACCATAATAACCAGCTATAATTTTTTTTAATTAAAGACAGATAGAACATAAATGAATGAATCTTAGTAGTGAGCACTTCTTCACTTACTTCTTACTTTACCATATGAGCTCGGTTCATCCAGTTTCCGATTGTGACTAGTGCTTGAAAAATTATATCTTAAAGCAATCTGATTGCGCACATTTGGTGTGCGCTCTGCTTTAAAATCGTTTTCCAACTTTTGCTTTTACTTTGCTCTTCAATGGGCTCAGGGAAGAATTGTATTGAAAATGATCGGAATGAAAAGGCTTTTCTTTTCGCAAAATAAAGCATTGTGTACACAGTTTTTTTTTTGACACATTGCGCACATTTTGTGTGCGCTCTGCTTTAAATTCGTTTCCCAACCTTTGCTTTGACTTGAAATGCGCTTCAATTTGCTCCGGGTAGATAAAAGATCGAAATCAGAAGGCTTTTCTTTTGCCCAAACCCAAATACAGCATTGTTTACTCATTTTTTTGACACAAGGACAACACTAGCCTAACAGCTAAAATATGTCCAAATCAAACTCAAATCAATCGCTTCAGTTCATCTTGCATCTGTCTGTCTATCAAATCTGCTCCATTACTAAGGAACTTCGCTGCAAATTAACAGGACACATCACCGAACTAAATAATTTCGTCAACTTCTTCTCTGTTTAAACCTTTATGTATTCATTTGGCCAAAACAGAAAAGTTCATTGGACAAAGAAAATAAAAAAAAACTATTAAACTTTCGCCTAGAGGAGGAAACTTTTTGTGTATCCTGCGTTAAACAACACCAAAAACTTTCAACCTACATTGTTTTTCACTCTCTTTCGCATTCATCCAGTATTAGAACATGTGTTCATTACCATTCGGTTGGGAAAATCTTAACAATTCCTTTTCGACATTTTCTTGCTTTGTTTTCCATTTGCTGCATCATTTTCTTCGGTTCGGTGGTCTTCGAAAAAGAACAAAGGGTTTGAATTTGAAATTCCTTCTTAGAGCAACCCTGCCACATCATCATGTCACACATGGAAAATCTGACTTTCATCCATATTCTTGTTCTGGGAAATGGAAAAAGTTCCTGCTTTTCAATCTAAAACTATATACATACGAGTTTATACAAGTCTTGAAAAAAAAGTGTGCATTCGAATTTATATTCAAAACGATGATGCCACTAAGTTTTAACTATATCCTTGTGTTCGTTGTTTTTTTCGCTCTTTTTTTTGTGATGCAATTTTTTTTTTTAGCCACCACCCTTCCTTGAATATCCTGACATATCTGTGCACTCTCTGGTCTTGATGTGAATTCTGCTTAAAACATGTAAAACCGATGCAATAACACGAGATAAAACTGACTTTGCCGTGAGGCAGTGGTTCGTCCTTCCACTTTTTTTCTCGTTTTCAGTTTCATGGATTATGCAGAGATTTTGGAAAAAAAAAAGGAATAAAAAAAAAAATGCGCTGAGTTAGAAGAGGACAAGTAGTAGAGGATTTTTTTTTTATGTATTTTTCGTTTTTTCACTACATCATGTCCTTGGGAGTGCTTCACAGATGTTTTGTCTTTCGTATGAGATGCACTTTGGTTATGATCGGTTTTTGGAAATCGGGGGTAAACACATGAGTATAGTATACTGAAGTTGTACCGTTATTCCTACATCCTTTGTTCGCGTAATCTTGGCAGTTCTTGTTGGAGGGGAATTTACCAGGATGAAGTACCTGAAAATCGAAGATTTCACTGAATGCAAATTGCAATTCGTAGGATAGGGGAGAGGAAAAATGGAAGATAGAGTCGACGAAGGACTTTATTCCACCTCGAGGTCTGCGGATGATGGACGAACTGATTCGGTGGTTGCCCTACAGAGTCTTGTGATTTTTGTTTTTCATTCAACGGATTGAGTTTGGGGAAAGTTTAAATGGAGAATCCTTTTAGCGGATTGAAAAGTTGTTGTCCTCTTATAGTTTTGTGCGCATCTTCTTGTTTGCCGTCGTGTTGTTATGAATTTATGGCCAAGTGGTAACAAAATTAGATTTGTTTCTTGGGGATTTTGCATTGTTTTCTTGTGGGTATGATTTATGAGCAACTATGCGTTTCCATTGTGTGAAAATTTGACTGCTCAACAATGTCGATGGAAACTAGATTAGGTATGTATATGGACGTATAATATATCTACGTGCCTGGCTAAGTCGATGGTATGACTTATACCCTGTTAATACATAATGATTTGTGTACCTATATGTATACATTGAACTTTAAATCTATCTACATAAAGAGGAATGGCATTTTCCGAAAGCGAGAACCTTTATCTGACGTGAATGCCGCCGTTGATCTTAATTTCCAATAGAATAAAGATTAATCGAACGAATGGAAAGTATACTTGGTGCGATTCAAGCCGCAAGGTTGAATGTTGAGTTTTCAGGCTTATAAAGCAAATACAACCAAAGTAAACCGGATGAAGTTTCGACGATTTCGTAATGACGAGAAAAGCTGTCTCACGGCCAACATTTGCGACAATAAAAAAAAATCAAGGCTTATAGCCGAGCCCTTCATAGGTCTTCAACCGTTCTGCGAGTAGGGGACCACACACTACGAGAAAAGTTTAGAAGAATAGAAAAAAGAACCACAGTCTTTAAATAAAAACTTAAATGGGCTGAGACAGTCTAAGAATCTTTTAGGGAACTATACCTAACCTAAATTGGTTCAAAGAATGTATCAGTCTTAGTCTTATTAAAAACAACCTACGAATTTTGACGGGACACTTTAAACTAAGGGAACATACCTGAGGAAAATGTATATGTACCATAAATTTGAAATTCTTTCCGAGGCTAAGACAGATCAATGATTCTCAAAAACGATTCTCAAAAGAGCTACAATGCGACGGGGCTGTGGAAAAGAACCTTCCCAAGGTATAAGCTGAAGGTATAAAGGGTGGGCCAAATACAAATTTCTTTTTAAAAATGGAATAAAATGAACAAAATTAAATGTTTTCCATGTATTATGGCTTTATTAGTAAGAGCAAACATTCCCATTAATTATGAAACACAACGTCGCGCAAGTGGGCTGGCTTCGCAGTACCGTATTCTGTCACTCCAATTTGCGAAGACCTCGTTGATGGTTTCGGGCTGTAGCTCACTGATTGCTTGGAAGTTGTTGGCCTTAAGTGCTTGAATCGTTTTCGGATTTTTGGCATAACATCGGTTCTTCACGGTACCCCAAAAAAAAAAAGTCCAAAGGAGTCAAATCGCAGCTCCGAGGCGGCCAATTGACATCGCCAAGACGGTTGATAACACGATTTGGGAATTTGGTGCGTAAAAGATCGATTGTTGCATGGGTTGTGTGGCATGGCGTAGCATCCTGCATGAACCAGAGGTCGTCCAAATCCATGTCTTCAATTTCAGTAAAAAAAAATCGGGTAACATGGCTCTGGAACGCCCACCGTTGACCGAAACGTTGTTCCCAGCCTCATTTTCGAAGAAAAATGGTCCGATGAATTGAGTCTCACATTCTCGGCTACAGCACCCACATTCTCATCTGTACGACGACGGGGACTATGAGAGTTGTCCACTAGCAGACCAGTCTCACGAACTTTTTGCACAAACTTGCGTACAGCAGGCGCGGTGGGTGCTTCTTTTCGGTCAAAACTTCTTTTAAAAACACGCACTATTTGGGCTACAAAGCCCTCAATAAGTTTTCAATATTTCCCAACGTTATTCAAGCGTAAATCGACTCATTTCGTTCCGCGGATGTATGATACCGACTTTCTGTCAAGATTTCGAGCGGGAAACAGCTGTCAGTGTCAAAATAACCTATGATTTAAAAAGAAACCACTAGATGGCCCACCCTATACAATGCATAAAGTCGAAACGCACGGAACCTGTCATTATGTATTATGATTATGTGAATCTCATGTACCATCAGGCAGGCGTCCTCTAGATAGACCTAGGATGAGATGGTTAGATCAAATTCATAATCTCCCCTACCCTTATGGGTATTGCCCTTGATGATTTAGAGTCGATGGCGAAGAATGGAGAGCTATGGAAGGTCAACTTGAGCAACCTACACCCGCGACCCACTTAAGATAGGCCATTGAAAATGAATGAATGAATGAATTTTCATGAATATAATCGTCGCTAAAACGCACATCCTGGGGAACTACAACGGGGGCCTTGTCTAAACCAAAGAAACACGTTTGCACTTTAATTTCGAAATTAAAGCTCTACGTTGGATACCGTATTATATTTCTATTACAAGTGACCACCCTCCAAAAGTCTAATTTCCAACCGATTGCAAGCCCACCCTTTACCTTTACTAAATCCGTGCTTTCATCAAAACTTTGTTTTACAGGATTTACCCATGAATTTTCGTGGCGACCAGTATGGCCATTAGATTGCACATAGCTTATGATCAGCCGTTAGGATTATAAATGCATGAGACCGTAATGCACAATTTCCAGGAAGTGAATGCCCCAGTGCTGTTACACCGCGCACAAAATATATATACGATGAAGTTAATACTCAAACCTACATATCACGAGGTGTATCTATATATGGATGGCGCACAAAAGTACCGAGGTTTTGTCGGTCTTAGTGACCGTCATTTACGATTTTCGCAGAACGTTAAATCCTCGCTTCTGGCTGTGGCGATCATCATATCTGTCTGCAAATGTCGGCATAAGTCCGCATAACTCTGTTTGTCTGTTTAGTATGTAAACTTTTCGCCTTAATCACGTCAGCATCCTTCCTGTCTGTGTCTATATACTTATGAATCGCTAAACTAAAACTATTTGCTTGTTCAATGCTTACGATTATGGTGATGGTGATGCTGATGGCGATGATGACGATGACGAGGACATTGATGGCGATAAGCAGAAGTTCCCTAAATGATTATGATGATGTTTACATTACAAGCACTTGAGTGAATTTCACATCTCAACACACGCACACGTATTCGCTCTCAACTCGTTCACATCTAGCCAACTATTATCATCATAATTGCATCTCTAATGTTTCGACGATATTCAACGGATTTCCAGTCATATATTTACCTAAATCCGCATACATAGATACAAATTATGTTCATCCCAAACTGCTGTTTACTCCCCAGCGATGTAATGTTTATGGACAAACACAAAGAAATAATTAAATAAACAGGACCCATTCTCTAAATAAGTAGCGTGCTACATACGCGCCGCTGTTTCATGAAACATTTCCGCGAAGCGTTACTACGTTTAAATAACTCGTCCCTGTGTTGGCATGTGATGGCGGAAAATCGGGCCAAACTTAGTCATGGCAAAGTTAGTCAAATGAAAACTCATAGATAAGAATGAAAAGATAATTTCTGAAGAATTTTCCTAAGCGAAATTCCGGCAGAATATTACATAGAGAAGAAGAAGTTCACTAATAGCCGGCAGCGACGGAATTTTCATGGATATTGAATGGGAGATGCTACCATCTGTATCTGATTTTAGAGAGGAGCGAGCGGTATAGCTATAGGGAGAGAAAATTTCAAGACTTGGCTGGGAAAATTCTTGATATAGCAAAAAAGAAGAAAATGAACTTGTGGGAGTTTCTTTAAGTTGCAGGTAATTGAATTCGTCTTTTGCTTTATTTTTTCATCCGCAAAAAGATTTTTTTTGTTCTCCAAAATTTAGTTCATTTGAATTAGGATTGTGCTTTAGGCGACTTCAGAGAGTTCATAAAGGCTACCAGGCAAATTGTTTTATTCAAGCTAATGTAGGTACATGGGTAACTAGTTAAACATCTACGCTAAGGGCGGTTATTATATCGTTGGGTCTGTTTAAATAGGTACATAAATGAAACTCTTTTGATTGGAATTGGAGCACGCTGGTGATATTATAACGGGTGATTCATTAAGAAGTTTTTTTTAAATATTCTTTTTTCAGATATCACGCGTGACAGGTGTCATTCTGTCATCTTATTTTTCTTAAGGACAAATCATCATGGAAAGACTCACAACGCAATAATAATCCGCCAGACTTGAATTTGCGCTTGAATTTCGGTCTATGTGCTGTGCAACAGCTCAACGAAGATCCGCTGTTTTCGGGCAAAATTTTGTTCAGTGACGAGGCAGTGAGGCACATTTCTGGCTAAATGGTAAATGGATACGTCAAAAAAATTGTCCCATTTGGGCTGATGAGCAACGCGAAAAGACTCTCGAACTATCGTTACATACACAAAAATGAAGCTGGAGGTCGGACCGAACATAACCGTCAATGGCGAGCTCTTTTGTTACTTGAAATTGAAACCCTTGATGTCGGCGACATTTTGTTTCAGCAAGACGGTGCTACGGCACACAGAGCGCGTGAAACAATGGCTTTATTGAGAAATCATTTCGGTGAGCCTGAGCAGCTTATTTCGCGTTTCGTGGCCGCCTAGGTCATGTGAGGTTACGTGAAGTCAAAAGTCTTCGTCAATAAGCCAGCTACGATTCAAGACTTGGAAGTCAACATTACTCGCGTAATTCCCGAGATACCCGTAGCAATGCTGGAAAGAGTGATTGAAAATTGGAATCCGCCGTATTTGGTCTATTTTATGAAATTATCTTTAAAAAGTAAATGTCAGAGATACTTCTTTCAGCCCATAATAAAGATGCCACCATCCAATTCCATTTTTTGTTTTTTATTTATAATTTAAAAAAAAAACTTCTTGATGGATCACCCTTTAGTAGATAGACTTAGACTGAAAGGAGACTAGAAAAAAATAGATTAGTAATATCACGTGATCCTGAATAACTCAATAGATGTTTTAGATAGTTAAGATTCTCACATCATTTTCTAGTTGACTCCACTAGTTCCAGTGGAGTGCCCATTTTATTCTTAGACAAATGAATATTAATATTCTGAATGACAATTTTTTTAGTGATCTTTTTGGAGCGAAGGGTGATTCTTACTGCATTCGACTAAGTAGGTATTGCACATTTTAGATAGATGATAGTCATGAAGGTTCCTTAATTTTGAAGTTCTGAAGAAATGTTCTTCTACCCTGTCAAAAACATTGCGTATCTACCTAAGCTTTTCCATCTGCGTTGCTATTCAGAACTCTTGCCGCAAAGGTGGAAAACATAATTTGTTCAGCCCGTCCTTAATAAAACCGAATCTCCTTTTCCCACCAATTACATTGAAATTTGAAACGCTGATAAATCTTCAGTTTATGAAACACCTTGAATCACGGAAACTCCTTAATGACCGGCAGTACGGTAATAGATTCACTGGTAATTGAATGACTTGTCTCATCGAAAAGTGGAACCAATGTGAAAAGCATTTAAAAGAATTCTGAACATGCTCTTTTGCCGAAAATGCGTGCTTATACAGGGTTTTTCAATAAGATCACTACAAAAGTTTTTTTTAAATAAAACAAAAACGGTTTTGGATATCAATGAAATTCTTTATTCCTGTGAAAGTGCATTCGATGCCATTATGTATGGAACTCGATTTCTTTTGCATGGCCACCACGGGCACGCTTGCAGAAGTCCAGACGCTGAACCCAATTTTCGACGGTTTTCAAGCATAAATCGGCCGATACTGCTGCAATTTCACGTTCGATCGTACGAAGTTCATCAATCGTCGCTGGCTTGTTGGCATAGACCATAGACTTGACGTAGTCCCACAGGAAATAGTCTTACGGCGTCAAATCGCCCGACCGAGGAGGTGGATTCAAATTTTTCCACTAGACGCTCAATTGTTGATCTGCTAGGACGATTATGACGACCATAAATTGGACGTAGCGCTCTTAACGTTAACTGACTCCGAATTTCGGTAGTAAATTTTAATAATTTCGACTCGTTGTTGGCTCGTATATCTTTCCATCATGAAATGGCAAACCTTACTGAAGAGAAATGTCAAAAGAGCGACAAGAAATTCGGCGTCGTTTGCTGTCCCTGTCGCTTTACTTTTGTAGTGTCCCTGTTGAAAAACCCGATAGATATAAGTCAATCAATCAATGCATTACAAACTACTTCTCTGTTCATTAAATTCAAGTTAGTTTGGATGGTTTCCAGTCGAAAACTCACCGTATAAATGCTGGTGTATTGTCTTTAAGGCCCTTTCCCATTTCCATTAAAAATATCCTAATTCTAGTGAAATTCTTTTCCCTCTCGATGTTGACTTGACAAAACATCTCTCTATCGTCCCTGCTCTTCGGTCGTAGAACTGAAACGGCAAATTATATTTAACCGACTTTGACAACATAACAAAATGGGGCTCAGCCAAAAGAGTGGTATTTTTTGGTCCTTCCATAACACATTGCTGTCTATAAAGCGAAAACCGAACTTTTGGGCATTACAGATGAAAGACACTTGCATCAATGAAACTGAACGATTTTCCATTCTAAGTATGTAGTCAGTACCTAGTACATTCATGACAGCACGAACGACCATATACACGAAGTTTTTATGTCTAGGTGTCCTCAAACGTTCGTTGCAACGTTCCCACTTCTGACCTGTCATCCATTTGCCCTAAACTTGAGTACAACTCTCGTGCGTCATGCCACGTCTTATGCGCCGAAAATCACATTGCATTTACTGGATATAATTCGAAATCGTTCGATGAGACTAATTGGAGATACGAATATAGGAAATTGTATGAATTCTCACCGTTCTGTTGCTTTTTTTTTACAAACAGTGCTGCTGACACGAAAGACGAAATTGCTAGCTACATTCCTCCAGTTTAATAATTCAACCGTAATACACACCATGCTAGGAATGCCAATCAGTTCACCCTTTTTGGTCGTATTCTGAAATGAATATATTCATAAGTAGTAGTTGTATGTGCGGAATGGCTATACCAAATTTTGTTATACTCCTTTTTACAATTTAAGGAAAATTTGAAGCCAATGTACATAGGTAGGTACTATACCTATCCCCATTTATTTTTTAACCCTCTTGTACTTACCTACATTATTGTATCTATAAAAAAAATACTTCCTATAACTTTTTCTTTATAAAAAAAAAAGCATTTGTTAAGAAATTTCAATTCGAAATGTTAAGTTTTATTTGTTTTAAGGCAAATGGACCTACTCAAATTAGTTCAGTAAACATCAATTTTTTTTTTGCTAGATACGAATATACTTCAAATGAAAATTGTTTCTTAAATTGCTATAGTGACTGTGATAATGACGAATAGGATGAATTATAGCTCGTACACAATCATATGCATAAATCTCAGACGGAATTTGTAGGACATATAACATACATAAGAGAATTTCAAAATCTTAAAAACCAATTTAAATCTTAAAAATGTTTAAGTTTAAGTTGCATTGTCAAATACACATAGCTTCGAAAGCGATTTTGTGAAACTAAAAATATAAATCCTTTCGATTCGATCCAACAATAAATGAATGGTTGCGAGAAACTAACCCCAGTGTCCTATATATGGACCTATGGACCTACTTGGATTTTTTAGCCTGATTTTTTTAATAGTTCACGCGTGATTTGTGACACGTGTCAAGGTATTGAATTTTATTACCAAAAAGTGTGCTCAGTAAAAAATTTGTCGCGAATACATGGACTTTTTGCGAGGTGAATTTGGTTAGCAATTCATCTCACGATTTGGGTTTGTGATTTGGCTGCCTAGATCCTGCAATTTGACGCCGTTTTACTATTATTTTGTGGGGATATGTGATGTCTCTAGTCTATACGGATAATGCCACCAACTATTACCGCCTTGGAAGACAACTTAACTCATGTTATTATTGTGAGATACCAGTCGATATGTGGTATGCCAAAATTGAACTTTCCAGAAGCGTAGTCGCTGTCAATATTTACAGGAAATAATAATATTCAAAAAACATTTTTGCAAATTTTCGTTGTTTTATTTTTCATTTTAAAAATCAAACGTTTAAATAATCACCCATTAAATTAAGAATTCTATTATGTTTAATACATTACAGTAACGCCGTAATTTAAATCGACCTCAAAAGCGTCATGTCTGTGATTTTAGGCTTACCAGGCACTCGCACTCCTCTATTTATATTAAAAGGAAAAATCTTCGGTAGCTGGGCTAAAAATTGTGAGAGAATCAAAACTTTTCATTAAGTTTTGTACAAATAAAACCAAACGCATTCCAATTAAAAAAAGATAATTTCGATGACAACGTTAAAGCTGAATCTGACATTTCATTGCCAACATTACCCGGCTATTTGCTTACAATTTGTTTTTTTTAAAGGTCGGCTTGCCAGTGCGCCAAAATATTTGTATTTAATTTTATATTGATCTACTCATACTTGAGTCTTCTCAGTCTGAACTTTAGCCCACACTCGAAAGCTTGTAAAAAATTCTAAAGTTGTGGTTGTCTTCCCAACTACGTTCAGCATTTTATTGCTGGGGTAACTCGGAGCAATCATTTGAGGAATATTTTAAGATGTGAGGTACTCAATGTCGAGCAGCTACTTCTACGAACAGAGCGTGCGAATTTGGAAATATAGTTTGGTCATGATAGACTCATGTCCCCAACCACATGATGAGATGACACGTCACTAATTCTTCTTGGGAGTTGAGAGAAACAAAAAATTCCATGAAGTAGGTATATACCTACACCACGTGACTTTGAATGCATCAAAGAATTTATTTTAATGAGTGGTTATTGAAATATCACATGAGGGACTCTAAAGTTTTGTGAACATTTCTCCGGATCTGGAAAATTGTATTGTAAGCCGTATTGCCCGTATTCCTTCTGACTCAGTGCGACGCTCGATGTTTAACCAATTCGGACGAAAGAGAGTTTGATCCCCGCTTTTTGCTTAGGCCGCGCGCACAGTGGCGCGAGAAAGCGATGCGATAAGCTAGGCGAACAGCGATACGGAAAGCAGTGCGAGATACGATGCGAGATGCAATACGATGCGCATAGTAAAAGCTTTTCTGTACTATGGTTTTCCTTGACGAGACAAGATTGACTCCTCTTCAGAAGAAGAAGCAGAAAGAAAACGAAATTTCACAAAATATATTTAAAAAGAACAGAATTAGAGAGAATTAGATAATCGGTTTCGGTATCCATTTTATTTTATTTTGCGGAACATTACAGAAGCAGTTGTTTTACTTCATCCTCTTTGTTCTGATTTTTCAAAACCAACAACGGCAAAGAAGATTCTTCATGCGTTCTTCTCGCACTTACTCGGCTGAAAAGGTGGTCAGAAGAGTTTGTGTTCGAGAAGCATGCGAGAGGCTTGCATGAAACTCGCATTTGTCGCATCAAATTTTGCGCGTGTGCATCATAACAGTTTTCTCGCACTCAATCGCTTCTCGCGCCACTATGCGCACGGCCTAAAAATCTGATCTTGAAATGCATAAATCTTTGAATCCGTTTCTTGATTGCAATTTTAATATAGTCGTCAGTTTTTATTTTGTCTTTTTTCTACCCCTGCACTCAATTCTTGTAAACTGCCGCTCAAATTTCCTCAAAAACAACCCCCAGTTACTTTATGTAATCCTGCATGATGCTGCATACATTCAGTATTTTATTTAAATCATCATGATTGTTACTACATAGTTTTAGCATTTTATTCTGTAGTAATTAAAATGAAGTAATAATTCCGCTCATACTATAAATTCATTCGAGCTAGGTTCCACCTCAATATCGACCTCGCAATACTAATGCTAATCAGACTTTCGATGTCCTTAATTACCAACCATCTGGCTTCATAAAATTCAATCTTTATTGTAACGATTGATTTTCTGGCACACCTTCTGTTTGCCCCTTGCGTCGTCCGTCGTCACAGAGAAATAACTCAATTAGACATTTGCTTTTTGAAATTTCTAATCGGAAACATTAGGAGTAGGTACTCTTGTACAATCCATTAATTTCCATCACTTGAACACAAATTAAAATTAAAATCGTCCTTCTCCCACACTCCCTCTATCTAGCTTTAGTTCATAAAATTAAATGAAATCAAATTAGTCCTCTCTCAAGGACAATTCAATAGCGCGAAGGGAAGGAAATACAAAAAAAGAACTATTTACGTCCTGCAACAATATCTTGATAATGTTCCAAAGATGATGTTTAATTGGCTCCAATCTTTACTCCATTGCCATTGTTGCTGCCATTCATACTTTATAGGCTTGTGCGTTCCATTTTATGCCATTTTATATGTCCATTTATCAATTTGGCACAAGTCCATGCAATGATTTTATTAAAAGGAAACAAAAGAAAAAAAAGTTGCGTCTTATTTCCTTCCCTCGTTGTGTTATACATCCTGAAATCGTATTACTTAATGTGCCACTGGGCGGAGATGTGCTCTTTTACGGCCAATTCGCATTTTTGCAATTATTTCTACAAATAAAAAAAAGAAACCAGCCAGAACTCAAAACTAAAATGTGAGGGAGAAGTTGTGCCCAAACATAAAAGACAAGTTTTCTTCTTTTTTTGACCGGAATTTGATATGGTTCCAGATTTATCGCGCGTTGCCAAAAAAGCATTCCCCCATGAATATTCATTATCATAAATTTTGCATGGTTTTCCTAATGTCTGGGGAGGATTTCTGCTGATTTTTTTTTTATTCGTTTGTTTAATGATTTATTAATGTTTTCCATCTCGGCTCAGAAATATGTTTGCGCCAATAGTAATTCAGAGAATTAACTAAAGAATTGTAATTTGTTTTCGTGTGATTTATTGGTTTGTTCCATTTGTCTGAAATTTGTTTGATTAATCGTTCCAATGGTGGAGTTATTCATATCTTGGTCATACTCATAACGACTGTTAGGCTGATTTGCTTTTCAACTTTGTTGTCGCATTGCGGGCGCCCTTAAATTTAGATAAAAACAAAAGCGGGTATTTCTGGGTCGCGCTTATGGGCAGATGACATAAATGAGAAGATCGTTTTATTGTCCATTGGAGCAGTGTTTGTTCAAGAGCAGAACCAGGATCAAAAACAATCGGGGCTGATATTTTTCGATTTGATGAAATGAAATTCATTGTTTGAAATTGCCTTGCTAAGACGGTTTCGTCGATCGGGAAAACTGCACTCAGTATGACTATAGCTGCTACTGTCACAGTGACTTTACATTTCTTGTTAAAGGCATACCTTGGTTTCTTATAATCCCTCAGTTGCATAGCCATTGTGCTCTGGCACTCGGATCAACCTTGCAGTACCTTAGAGTTGGCTAGTATTCTAAACGCGATGCAGTTCCGAACTATTTTTGAGGTTGGCTCGAAACCACTGATAGGAAGCAGAGCTGATTTTTTCAGGATAAATAATCTTATGTCAGTTGGAAACACAGAGTTGCCTTTATCCATACTCATATAAGTTTTCGGTTAAGCTTCGCATATAACTCGCACCTAACTCTGTCTGCTTAAGATCCATCAATGTCGTTCCACATTAGTCGGTTTAGAAATTAACTCGTTTTGAGGAGGATAATTGGTAGCCTTTTGGGATTGGTCAAAAGGGGGCGAGGGGTAAGGCCATCCACTGAGCAGCAAGTAGCCATTTGTTGTAATTCAATTTGTTTTGAAAACTTCGTCATTGAGTCCTGCTTGCCGCAATGTTTTACAAGAAACTTGTTTTAACATTTACAAGAATTTTGTTGTTATAGCGAATTTCGCCGTTTGTCTAATTATATCTATCACACCAAAAATATAAATGTAAAAAAAAGAGCCAAGTTCTCTTATATAGAACAGCAAAAATTAGGTGCGTAACTAGTCAGCCACGAAAAGTAATGAGATCTAAATGTACGCCAAGTTTTTAGTTTAAGAAGGTTAATAGCCGGTTTTACAGTGCAAGTTTAAGCTCCGTTTAACCAGATATCGAGTTGAAACCGACGTTTAACACAAAAAGGTGTATTGCAGTGCTTGTTTAAATTTAATCGAGAGTTTAAACCGAGTTTAACTTAACCGGCCATGGATGGGGGTATAAACTGAGTTTATTTTCCGGAATTTCGTACTGTACGATCTCCCTCACGGTTTATGACAAAACGACATAGCATCATTGTTGTTTTTATGCATCCAATTAGTTCGCAAGTGCAATTCCTTATCATTGATTGTACTAAATTGTTTCTAGTTTGAAGTTTTTGGCACAATCGGTTCCGAAGTTAGAGGGGGGTCGAAAACAGCCTGAGTTTGTTCCTGTAAAAAGGAGAAGTGCCTTTACTAGAGAACTTGGCTGGGACACTACCGTGCCCTTTGATACCTGTGTGTAAGAAAATTGTTAATATTCTTTGGGACCTACATGGGACCGTCGAAAAATCAATCCCTCCTTTCATAAAACATACTCTAGCATTAAAAAAATGCTTATCAGTTGCTTGTTATCAGTAAGTTTGTCATCCGATGTAAAAGTTAATCAGAAATTCAAATAACTAAAGCGCACAAAATAGCGACGAGCTTCAAAATACTCTATGGAAGCAATGATGTCGCGATGCAAAACGTTTTCATTCATTATAAACTTTCTAAGATAAACTGAATCCGATTATAGGGTCCCACATTTCTAGAAATTTTGTTCACATAATTTGCCACGGTTTCTGTGTACTTCTTTGGTATTCTTGATTTTGAAGCAGCTGCCGTTCATAATGATAAGTTGCCAACTTAATTGCCAACATTTCTCTTTCTTCGCAAATTATTTCAGTCAACTTAAATATAATATGGCTTCTTTTCTATACATATACACACTTGCTACTGCCATTTAGTTTCGTAGGTAAATTAGTTCTATATGTATTATGTAGTCGTATTTGCCAAAATCCTTTCCCCACTAGCGCATCCCTTAAGTGGTATTAAAAGACACAGTCTCAGCGATCGCATACCAGCAGTATGTAAATATTTGCATTCTTGCGAATTCCCTTAACTTAAGTAGGTGAAATCTGTTTGATTTTCAATGTTTGTTATATTATTCCAGGAACAATATACAAATTTACTTAATTCGAAAGGTTACCACAGCTTCACCTTTTTGTAGTTGAATGTTGTGTCATGACTTCTATCTGGTAGATATTAATAATAATGATTTCTATTCACATGACATTAACAGAAAAAAATTTTATATTCGTCATAAAAAAAAGCAAACCGACAGGCATATACATTTGGATTTCAAAGAATTTCACTTTCTCTTTGATATGATTCATCAAAAATTAAATTTTATGCCGCCGACTGTCCGTTGCCCTGAATGATTCCTCGAATACAATGAGAGCACCCACTTAATTTTCCAACCATCTACCCTCATAATCGAATATGTCGTCTTCCTGGCCCAAGGATTAGTTCACAAAACCTACTTGAAGATACAAAAATTATTTGAGTTTTTTTTTATTGTCTGGAGGGAATTTTCTTTTCTTTTTTACAGAACCTCCCTTCACATATCCATACATTTATATTTATTTTATTTTGTATCATCTTCATCATCATGGTTTACATCTTCTGCCAGCAACATATAAAATTGATTGGAAACAATTTTCCAATCCATTGGACTGCCGACGTCATGATTGAGATTACAGTTTTGGGGAACAAAAATAAAGTAGTGAAACTATCCTATGTCTTATTTTAGATTTCCTTTGTAATAACATAGGACTAAAGAGACAGTAAGTAAGTACTATTACAACAACAATTGGAAGTAGATTAGAATGCCGAGGTGGGTCCAATTTCCATAATGAAATGTGTCAAAGTTATGGCCGCCCTCCTTAATATATAGTCAGCTACCTGGTCTATATATTACCGCCTCAAGCGATTTAGAAGATGTCAGATGTCACACAAACGAATTGTTGTAAGAAAAAAATATTCCTATAAGGTTCTCATTTATTTGCTGGCATTTCCTAATGATTTTAAAAATTTACGAAAAATGATTAGCTAAATTTAATAATAGATATTGATTTAATAAAATAATAAAAATCTTGATGAAGGTTTTTAGAAATGAAAAATGAATGGCTATCTTAAAAAAAACTGTTTTATTTTTTATGCCAAATTGTTACAGGCAATCATGCTTTAATTTTTCTATTTCTCGGTTAAAAAATGGACATACTTATGATGAACACATATTTAGACATATTTAAAACCTCTCCAAGCCTTGAATCTTCATGTATAAAAATGGATCCTGATTTGTGTTCGGCTACTTATAACTTCAAAACCACTGACTCGATTGATCTAAGAAGATTGGTCAAAATTAGACAAAAGGGCGTGGCACCTCCCATACAAAAAATCTTCTATGGGGTGAAACTCGATAACCGCTAAGCCGATTCTCATGATTCTTTTTTTGTTTTTTTTCGTATTGCTGTATTTCAGGTTTACGCAGACAATTTCATAAAATTGATTCATTCTTATATATAAAAACGTTGGTGCGTATGTAAGTCCGATAATGGCCGCTGGGCCAATGAAGCTATTCGCTTCATTCCTATTAAAAAAAAATAATTGAACAAAAATGTCAAAATAAATCTTGAAATATTTAAAATAACCATTTTAGGCAGAACAACATTTGCCGGGTCAGCTAGGCACATATAAGATTGCATCTACTACTCTACAAGGGAGATTTATTATGTTTTTTACACTTGTACACTCAGAGAAAAATCGCAAGCTAAAATCTAGTATGCTCAAGCTTGATTTAAGATTTTTTTCATCTTAATAATGACAGCTATTGTTCTTGAAATAAGCCGAAACAATCTTAAAAGATGACATTGAAACACAAATAAGGGACAAAACAATCTTATTTCAAGCCTGTTCATGATTGAAACAAACGCAACAATACTTAAAGTACATGCGAATTTATGCATTTTGACTTCTATTCGTTCCTAAAATTCACACTCTTCACTTACTGAGTGAATTCTCATAAGGCAGCATTACAAATTTAATTTTATTACCTATCTACTGATCTACTGATGTGAATGAATGATGTGATGATTTATTATAATATCGTAGGTATCTAAGATTTAAGGTATAGATCTTGAATACCCAAAATAAGTTTGTTTCAGGCATCGTATAATGTAAGAACTCCTTATTAAAATAATCGCGAAACAGGATTGAAATAAGATTTTTAAGCTTACTAAAAATCTAAAAACAAGATTTTTTGGTCTTGTTTTAAGAATTTTCGAGCTTAATTTAAGCTGACAATGGTCCAAAACGTAGCCTTTGTATTCTTAAAATAAGAACGAACATTCTTAAATCAATCCAGAAAGGGGATTGAAGTATAGGCTTACTAAAAATCTGAAAACAAGATTTTTTGGTCTTGGAAAAACGAGCTCAAAATAAGATTTTTATACTTGAAATAAGATTTTCCGAGATTTCCATACTTTCGTCAACGACCGAGCTAGAAATGACACTGATATTCTTGATTTTAGCTCGTTTTTCCTCTGAGTGTAGTTACGAAAATGTCATAATTATTGACCTTCTAAACATGTAAAAGTGCTACAGTTGTATGTAATGCCACGATTGCACGACATACGCTTGTCTGTCAGACTAGTCAGTCAGTCAGTTGATATTTTTTTGCCATCGATGCTTCTGGTCTTCATTCTGGACTTAATGCTGCCTGCATACGACTTCTGAATAGGTTCAAGGATGCGCTATCGCTCAAGGTTTTAACGCTTAAGAAGTTATACAACTTTTAAGCAAGTGCATTATCTACTTTTAAAATTTTACGCATCAAATAGGGTGTAAAGGGTAACGTTATTGGTTTGGGTTGTGCGTTGTTGAGTTAGTCAGGACCTTTTATAGGTAAGTGCTTGATTCAAGTCTGGTGATTTTGAAATGAAACCTATGGCCGGTTGAAATTATTAAACTATAGGTTGAAGTAAAGGCTAGTAAGTGACTGGCTTCGTATGATAAGGCTGCAAGGATGTTTTATGAAAAACTAATTGAAATTGTATACGAATTCCTGGAAATCCTTAAAAAGAACATCTTATTAAATCTCCTTAAAAAAATTTTATTTTCAATCATGTTTTGCCCGGATGTTTTTGAAAATTTTATTTTTACGATAGTTAAACATGATTATGATTACATTAGTATGCCATTTAGTTAAAATAAAAAAATAAAAAATTTAAAACATTTAAAAATTTAAGTTTAAATTTCGAAAATGAAAAAAGTCTTAGAAAATAATAAACTAGGTATACAAATATTCACATGTCCGTACTAAGTTGAATTTATATTTTAAAATTGAAAAATGAAATTGCTTGAATGGAGAAATAGAGAAATAGGAAAAAAAAAGAAGAAAAACTAGTTGCTTTGATTTGACAGGAAAGTCCTTTCTTAACTCGCTTATAAATCGACGTGCATCATTCAGTTCTCTTAGATTACGCGGTAGTGAATTCCAAAGGCGAGTAGCAGCGACGAAAAACTGACTCTCAGATGTTAAGCAAGAGAAATGTGGGAGAATTAGGCAAGCAGATCTGTTGGAAGTCGGAAACTCAATTTTATTGTAAAGATATGTTGGATGTCTTGCTTTGATTATAGTAAAAAGAAGAATCAATGTACGAAACTTAATATAGTCCTGAAAAGATATATCCAACAGGTTTTTAGCCAGATGTGATACGTGGTCATATCTTCTTAGACTATAGACACAGTATTTCAAAAGAAAAAAGTATTGTTAATAAAATGAATGTCTTACAAAGAGGTCCTTGAAAATAAATTATATTTTTATCTTTTCAAATCGTAAAAAGAATCATTTTACCAAAGTGTTCTTAGATTTATCAGTGTGGACTTTGATTTCCATGCATACCTAATATTCACCCCGAGGTCCTTGAAGCCGCTTATCTCTAATACCTACGATATCATAGGACATAACAAGCCGGCCAGTTAGAATTTCAATTACGCCCTAATTATATGAAATTCATTATTTGTTTTTCTGATGGGATTTTTTTTAATACTTGTGATCCAGGGTGAGCATCCTCATATCTATTCGGCTCTATGAAATTTCACTTCAATCGCCTAGCTTTCAAGTGATTGCATCCAGAACTTTGGGAAAAATGCCTGAGTAGGTCGTTTGCGTGATGCGTAGACAGTGATTTAAAGTAGTGGCCTGTAGATAGAGAATTACAGTTTTTTAAAGGTATTCTAGCGACGACCGAAGCTGCGGAAGTAATTCGCGGCATTTCTATCTAAATTAAACGAAACATTGCCACTAAATTCAGTTTAGTACACACAAAACGCTTTGTTTTCACGGAAACGAAAATAAAAATTGCCAACGAATGCCATCTCATTGCATGCCGTGTACTCACAAACCGGTTTACATGCCAAAATGTACATACAACGCATCTGCATGCATCTGATGCGGTGCAGCACTTCGTGTATTTGACAAATTTGGGTAGCCATATTCGTATGTCAACATATTAAAGATAAACACATGCCAGTCAACATCGACAAACAAATATGCCAACTTTGAGATAAGGCGTGCATGTCGTGTAGTCGCTATATTTGCCCCATATTCTGTATAGCCGAGTAATTATCGTACATTTGGAGTGGCATGCGTTGCGTATGTCATGTTTTGCATGTCGTGTACTCGTAGCTTTAGTGTTCGGGTATAGCATAGCATAGTTTATACGCTTGAAATACTTGTACATCAGAGAAAGGAAAATATTAATTAAAGCGAGCATTTGTTTTTATTATTATAAAATTGAATGTCATAGATCAATGTTATGAAAGTAATATTTTTTTAAATAATATTGTTTGCTATACAGTGCAGCAAAGTTAAAACTCTTCCTATATACATATCTACAAGCTTTCATCTGGGTATACCATATACGACAATTTTTGATGTTGATTGAACGACCAAAATTTATTTACAATGACATGCAATAAATATAAATTGTGGATTCTATTTGTTTATATCGTTTTCATATATTTTTTCATTTTATTTTTGTTTCGTGAGTATGTTATGTATGCATGCCTTGGTTTCCTTTCGATAAACGGTTGAGAAAATTTCTGCTTAACATTATAATATTTTTTTGTTGATGTTGAAAATTCTGCTGAATTGTTTGAAATCGATTGTTGTCTGCGGATGGCAGTTTGATTTTAATTTGCAAAGTTTTCTTTTTTTGTACGATTTATATACAATCGAAATAAATTATTAAAAAAATGATTAAGTTGGTCATTTGGTTATATAAATTGTTTTTGGAAAAAATGTGTTGTATTGGCGACTTGATACAATTTTTGTACAAAGAATGAGTAACTTAGTGTGTGGGTTAAAGGTTTCAAAATGAGTCCAATGAAGAATTTGTAAAGCAATTATTAATATACATAAGTCGAGTCGAAGTAAATGTTTATACCAAAAGTAGTTAACTAGTACATAGTTCTGATACCTACGTTTTTTCTACCTGTTGTTCTATTCTTAAAATGTTACATTCATGCAATTTTCTATGAATGAACTACTGCCACTTGAGGTAATGAGTTTCAACCAGAGACATCTTAACGATATTGCTTCTGAGAGTCTTTACCCAATCTACATGAACCTTTTAAATATAGAATTTCACTTTCAAGTTCTCCAAACAAGTGTCCCACTGTCAGTAGATATAAATCAATTGTGTATGTACATTGAATGTCCCTAAGCCAATAATGCACAAGAGCAAAAAAAGAAATTACATATTCTGCCGCCCACTCCTCAACGCTCTACAGATACTTCATACTAACAAAGAAGAAGTACCTTGGTAAACGAAAATGTTCAGGAGACAAAAGAAAAAAAATCTCCTCCTGACATCAAATACCGGTTAAGGAATTTAATTTAAAACTTTAACTACGGTTAAAATAATCATAGATAATGTTGAGCAGAGCCTCCCATTCCAATTCCTATCTGCTGACTAGTATCTAGCCCACACAAACATTCATCGAGATAAAGACTTGACAAAAGATTTCCATCAACGTCGACAAGAGTGTGTGTTGTGTGTGCATGATCGAGAACTCCTTGAATTTCATGGAAGTAATTTTCTATTGCTCCTTGTCACATCACAGTTGCTTGCTTGCTTGCTATGCCCGCACTTCCTTCTCTTTAGAACTAAGGAAACATAGTGTAGAAGCACCTGCTAGTGCGTACTACTCGTATATACGGATACTTCACCCTGAATGCCACATGTGGTTCCGGGCGTATTGTAGTTGCGGTGTAAAGGTGCCAACGAATTGGGGTGGATGAGCTGTTGCTTGCTATAGTTGTGCTGCGATGACTTGCAGTTGATATTTGCTGTCCTCATTCTGTGACATTTACGTTATTCTAACAATGGGAATGAGGGAAATATATTTACAAGATTTTGCCTCTCGCAGGAAACCCATCTCCGCCAATCGGAACCACACTCTCTCTCTTCATAGAAGCATCCTTTATAATATTTTAGTAGTACGTGTACATCCCCACCCCGACCCCGTCCGGGTTTTGAGGTTGAAAGCTATTACTTGAGGAATTTTCAGTTCGTGGCATACATTTAAGTTGATGAGGGTTAAGTAGTTTGGATTAAGGGAACAAATAAGAAGAGCATTACACAAATAAGACGTGCCCCAGAATATCTACAATGAGATGGTTGATGGTAAAAAATTAATTATTCCATCGAAGCAGATGCGGGTGCCAAGCAGATTTGCTATCTCTGTTTATGGAAATTGAGGCTAGTAACAAAAACATGCATATTTTGATAATACCATGCTCTGTGAATATGTGTGTGTAAACAGTTTTGAAATTTATCGATATCGGATGTAACCGATGTAACTCATAACTTTTAGACAGATACACCCACATTTTAGTAGGTGTTCAGTTGATTATTTGCTATAATTGTGTTTATGATCAATTTATCAGACCATGTGGTGGTGCGGTTGCGGATACGAATTAATTATCCTATGTACGTACATCACGTCTCTATGGATGTGCGAAAATGTGTATCTTCATGTTAATTAGGTATCGGTTTTTATATGCTAACTCATTGCACATATCGCTCTGATGATGTTAGATAACAGTTGAATTTATTGTTTGCAAAAAACAAAAACTCGATTGCGCTGCAATTTATTAATAAATTAATGGAAATTTATTTATTATCCTTTGTAGATACCTATCATGCGCTAGGGTAATGCCACATGTGTTGCAATTTGTAATACAATATTTTATAAATGCATTATTTTGGTAGCACGGGAATTGGAATTTAATAGTGTCGTGATTTATGATGAGTATGGCATCATCTGGGCCACCTTGTTAAGGGTAACTTGTATGAAGGACTTAAATGACATAAGTTATAAAGAACGACCATACGACTTTAGGGAATATTTTTTGAAATAGAATATTTTAATAACGCATATATGTGAAATGATGTAGTGTGACAACAACTAGATGGATGGGCAATAATGATGCAGCGAAAATATAGGCTGGATATGACAAGGAAGACCTGTAACGGTCGGGGTTTAGGATCGAGAATCCCCTGTGATGGCAACGGATGGCACGCTCGCGATGCACGGACTAGCTCGCCGTATTGGGGCGGGAACTTGTTGCCTCATATGTACAAACCCGTTAAAATTAAAAAAATATCGTGCCAATAAAAAAAAACTATAATTCCACACACATGCACTAATCTACCTGTTGAAATTAACACCTGTCAAGTACCTGATGTTGTTAGTACCTGGGGATAAATGTAGGGTAGATGTTCTCCTACCTAGGCATGCCCTCAACCATTGAAGCTACTTGTGCTTCACGCCATTGTCAACAGTTGCCTGGTAATTTTGTTGTTGACCCCTTTGTTCGAAAACGTTATCACTCACTTTTCTGATATCATATTCATCTTCTCTTCATTCGTTCCCATCCTTCTTCTCACCGAACTATCAAACAAATCTAATCGCTCATATTAAATTTAAATAATCAAATCGAATGCAGAATTAGCGTTAACTTTTGGATATATTTCAAAATTCATCATCCATTTACCATGTCTAATAATCGCGGTTTATATAACAACTAATCTAATCACTTCAGATTCATTCTTATTTAGGTCTTAAAATTCATATTGACTCTTAACATTATTAATAAATCTAAAACTTTAGGCAACATTTATATAAAACAAATAAAAAATGCAAATTTTAAAAGAGAATATCAAACTATCATATAAAAAAAACTATTACTTACTTGTGACCAATAACGACGTCCAGATGTTGTTGTGCGCACAAAAACCCTTTTGATGATGCTGTCACTATACTAATTAATGATTATATAATTTAAAACCCAATTCAATATTCTCTTAAAACAAAAAAAAAAAAAACAAATGTTGATGGTTACAAGTCCAACAAACTAATCCAAGAAAACGTTACTTTAAAAAAAACTTAATATAAATCTAAAATCTGGGGTAATAGCGACACAATGTGGATGAATATTGAATGGATTTTTCTATTAACACTATGCAATTATTATGCAATCGAGAATGGTTGTTTTTGTTGTGGGTCTGTGGCTGCTTGAGCGGGTGGAGGTTTGGTGAATGTTGTCACACACGTTGCATTGACACAAATTTCGTTGGCTGCTGGGCTGGTCCAGAGTCACACAAAGACGATGTAGCACGAGCGTTCGAGGAGGCTTGCAGGTGGATAAGAGCGAGATTTGCGATAGCTGAATTTCTCGACAAAAACTCGCGATGCAGGCTCCAGAAAATCGCTGGTATGCGGGGAGATGTTACGTCGGCAGTGAATTGCTGTATGACAGCGTGTATTTGCGGGTGCTCCACACGTGTCTTGATAAAAAAAAAAAAATCGATGATCGCCAGGTCGTAGGGCAGGATTTTTTGCTGTTCGTGTCGTGGACAAAGTAGGAGAAATAGTCGTCTCCACAAATTGCCCACCGTCACAGAACCTATTATCAAGAAGACTGATCCATACTTTTTGCTAGACCAAAGAGTATTTGATTGGGACTTACTTGCTTCGCGCTTGAAATGCACGTACCAGACACGCTGCCTTAAGATTTTTGTAATCGACACAATACAGGAAAGATGTTGATGATGATATTGTCGTTTCGCAACGCCTGTCACACCGAATAGTTTGTGGACGAAATTGAAGGTATGGTTGCCGTCGCAAGACGCTCGTTTGCACTTCAATCTGCCTAGCAAGAAGGAAATCTATACTCTCTGTGAGATTATCTATATGTAATTTGACTTACTTTTATGGGGTTTTATTTGACGCGTAATAAATGTTTATTTTTTTATTGGTTTTTATGAACTCTTTTTAATTCTTAATCAAAAATTTAGATGACTCTACTACGGCCGTAAAACGTTGTAAGATCACAAGTTAAATTCGGATGAGTCTGTCTTTTTTTAGGAGTTCCTTCTTCGGTAAGTGTTCGAAATGAAAAGACCGAGCATGGGAGCTAGGAAGTATAGATCGGCCATCGCGATTTTATTTAGTACTCATGTACTAAATTTGAGCTTTGAGTTGTACTAAATGGGAGGTGGTTGAAAACTGAGGAATGCGCGCTAGTGATGAAAAATCTAACAATATTGTATCGCAGGTGTACGCTACAGACCGAACATTCGTTGATCAAGCCATAAGAACGTGAGCTTACGTAATTACCATAGTCAATGTGTTTTAAGTTTTTGAGTTCGACTTTTCGAGCAAAGAACATCGCTATGTAGGTACCAATAAAAGCAGTTTATTCGAAGAATTTGGATTTCGTATTATTCTAACGAGCTTTTTCTACTATGAGTCCGATACTTACACACTCCATAAGAGACTTTGATAAGTTGTTCGATGCTTTTAAATATTTTTTCGAAATAAAGGGTGTCCCATAATTCACTCAAAATGTAATTAATTCTAATAGAAAATACAGATTTTTAATTAGAAAACTTAAAATTTTTATGCAGATTGGGGTTATGTATGGAATAGCACATCGGATAAATGGCCACCACGGCTTTGCTAGCAAGTACGTACCTAGAAACTCTTTTATTGAAATTTTCTATAACCTTTTCACATAAATGTAGCTGAATTTCATTAATACCACCTCCCAATTTCCTCTTTCAAGGACCTTTGACTTCAAAAGACCTCAAAGAAAAAAGTCCAATGGCGATAAATCGCAAGATCTGGATACTGGATGGCCAAATCTGATCGCAAAACCGGCCGATTACACGATTAGGAAATGACTCATGCTATGCAGTAATTGAATCGTTTCTCTGGCTGTATGGCATACCACATGTTAGTCATATTCATATCTTGTGATTTTGACACTAAAAACTGGGTTCTCATGTCACAATAAGGAACACCATTAATCGTTACTGCCTGACCAGCCGCATTTTCAAAGATGAATGGTCCGATAATGCCTCCAGCCCAAAATACGCACCAAGTAGTCACGCGTTGTGGATGCATTTGTTTCTCAACAATTACTCGTGTGTTTTCTGAACACCAAATGCGACAATTTTGACGATTAACGAAGCCATCAAGATTAAAATTATCTTAATCACTGAAGAAGATTTTGTTAGAAAATTGCGGACTGTAACTGACAAACCTTTATTATTTTTAAAATATTGCTCAACAATGAAAATACTTTCTTCTTTCGTATAGCGCTCCATTTTTACTAACCCCGAACTGTCAGCTGTTTATTATTATCTTTTTTCCGTTGGCATCACTGTACTATTAAATGGCGCAAAATTCAAATTTTGTCTGAATTATGGGACACCTATACAGGAAATAAGAAAAAAATTAAACAAAAAGAAGAAAATCATCAATTCAAATCAATTTAATAAATACTAAATACATAGTTAATTAATAATATTTGCCAGCCCCTTTAGTATACTGAAGATAGTCATAAAATTGGACGAATTAGAGAAGAGCCAAGTTGGCAGAACAGTGCAAAGTTCGAACTGTTGGTGAACGATCAAGATGTAACTATTATAAAATTACAGATTCAAGAAGAGTGCATTTTTATCAAATATCTGTACGAAGCTACTGAAAAGGTAATTTAGTTAGACATGTTTATTTTAAGATTAGAAACTTAACCGATGTATAACATCGTCACATCGGTTCGCGAACGCCTCGGCATCAAGACTATTTCGCCAACACAATGGAAATCAGATCCACGACAATTGGGTTACATCTGTGTGCCACCAGGTATAATAACATCGTCAATGGTCCAGCGTTACTTTGATAAGATCCCTCAGGAGAAAGTTCCAAAACTCAGTTCAAACGGTAATATGTAAGAACCTTGAATATTTACGTCTCTGTAATTATTCAATCAGCTTATTTACGGGTTTAGTTTGTCCATTTGTATTGGCGCTATTCTACGATACCCGGAGGCCCAGAGCTTAGCTTCAATGAGGGCCGAGGCCTGTGCTAATGTCTCTAATACATACATACATACATTATGGGACACCTATACAGACTTATAGATCGTTCCTCAATATTGCTGGAGTAGCAAATGCTTCTTTTACATATCCCTATTTATACATCCTCATAGAGTCAAAACCATGGATTCAGATACTGAAGATCTGATGGTATCTTTACCATGGGAAATGCAGTCCCTGTATTACACAAAGGGATACCTAAGTGCGCCGATGTGAATGTCCATGCTTTTTGCTGTTACTTCCAATATTCTCATTTAAGTTCTTAAGCACCATCAATGTGCCTTCATTCGACGCTGCTCTAAAAGTACCATTTAAGGTCCCTAACTCGTCATTAGGCGAAAGCTCCATTGGGGTCTAACTATGCCGGGTGGTGACGCGTCATACTCTTTCCCAAAATCTATTACTTCACTTTACGGATGACTTGCTGTTGGTATTGAGCCCCATTGCATGCCTCCTTTAGGACTTGTGGGTAGTACTATAGTAGATACCTAGTTATTTTTTGGCGCATTTCAAAATATGACTACGAAATTTCCCATGAAAAATGTCCTATTGGGAGCTATCATCAATGTAAATAGAAAAATTATTAGTATTAAAAATATCGATAGTTGTCCACTACGAATAGGAAAAGGTTTGAGCAGTAGACCAAACAATCGCAGTCCAGGGGCTTTTAACACGAACCTTTACAAGTTCTTGCAGTGGAAGTGAATTTGTAGACAAATTCTACACTCACTTGTAGGACTTGTGGATTTGCAGTTTCATATGATATAAGCCTCAGAACAACCAACATTTCTAAATCTATAATCAACTCCATTATGACTTTTGTGGAATTTAATCTAACAGACTAAATTTGTCAAGAGGAAGCATTTCGTTTCAAATTTAAGACCTCTACAACATGGCTAATTGCCTTCTATCGCACATAGTGGTAATCATCAGGTATGCATCTGTATTACTAGTTGGAGCTTTGGTGCAAAAAACGAATATAATAAATGCATTTAACTCTTATTTTAGTAGAGTTGTAGTTGTACTAATTATCCATGTCAAGGTAATAAATTAGTACAACGAAGCAATTGATACCTTGCTGCAGTTGAAACTCTCAAAATTCGATTTTACTTTGAATCATCATTCAGGACATAGAATACCTCACGTATAGATGATTTAAAATGCGGCAACTATACGTTCTAGGACTTCATAAGTTAGGTACTGAAAATATTATGCTATTCAAAATTTTTAGTTCTAGCTTACAATAAAAGAGCTTGGCAGCACTTACATCTGTCATTGAATTTTGTAACATGTCACTCTGGGAAGTCATATTTAAAAACAAATCCAGAAACATAGGACTGGGAATAAAAATATTTTCTTACCATGGAAAATGTATTTGAAAATAAAAGTTTGTATATTTCAGATACATTTTTCCCAAATGCTTTATTTTTTGTTAATGAATTTGATGATGTCATTTTTAGCACAATCGATATTTTCAAAGAACTCACACTTACGAAATTGCCCCCGCAAACACAGATTTATTAAATCTTCTAAGAGCGTAAGTATTTTAATGTCTAGATTTCGTGTATTGCAACAGATTTGCGTGAACGTAACTGCTACAACTGCCACAGACTTAATTAATAAATCGTCCATGCTAAGCTTCGATCGTCTCAATGCGTGTACAAACCGACGAAACCCAGTAACAGCCACTCCATATGTCAAATCCATAGAAACAAATAAAACACTTTCGTCCATCACTAATACCCAATTCTGTGTGCCGCAAAATTGATGAATCGACACGATTTGGGAAACATTATAGCCCCAGCTGAATATACGACAGAGCAAGAGGGCAACTCAATTTATTTCCGATGTGTAAGCAAAATTTTCTAATTGACATTCTCATTAGCAATAATCCTCTCCAAAGTGGCTGATTTCTGTTCGTATTTGGTCACCTCTCTGTCTCTGCCCACCTATATAAATACCTACCTAATTCCCATTTACAAACCATATCCTATATCTGCAGAATAAAATGTAAATAAAAAGGAATCCCCTTAGCAATTCTCATCCACCCTCTTCAATCGGAATCTAATTCGCAACTTTTTTCTCTTCTTTTTCTTTCCAGGTATGGTACCGTACTTTACTCCATGCAAATGAAATTCAAGACACAACAAAACAAACAAGGACACACATCCCTCCATGAAGTGCCAGAATAAAAATTCAACTAGTGAACCGAAAATCGAATTACAGAGTAGCAAAAAAATAAAAGGATCTCGGTGACACTATATATTTTCGTGTGATAGGCAAAATTTTAAAGCAAAAAAAAAAAAAACGAAGAAGTGGGTAAAAAATCCTAATAGCGCTTGTAAAGCATCCTTTTGAATTTCCTGTTAAATGTGGGACATACTTGTGAATGGGGAAACACTTAGGCGAAGGTGGTTTTGCCTCCTGTTGCTGCTTCTACCAATAAACCCATGGCCCGCTGCATCAGCAGAAATGGCATTCTCTACTTTCCAACACCGGCGAGACTTGCCATGGGGAGAGGACACCTTGCAATTTGAAATCCCACACTGGTTGAATGGGTTTTTTTTTTATGCAATGAAACAGAATTTCCATTTCGATTCTAATACCGTCATTCCCGCACCGCACCAATCCTCAGGCAATGTGGGTATACAAAGAAAACCATTTGATTTTGGTTTGAGGTTTGTTTTCATTTTGGTTTGTTGTTCTTGTTCGCAGTCCTGTCAATCTTTACGGAAGAGGCTGTGATGGTGGGGCCGAGCAGGATTAAATGAGTTTGCCTCTTCAAGACGTTTTGTATATTCATATATATCTGTAATTTGGTAAGGATTTACCTTTTACAGGGAGGGTGTGTGGAAGTACATATTTTCTTTTACAAAACATACCCTCCAGGTAAGATGATAGGGATGATGGTTAAGAGGGTGCAAAAACGTTTTGATTGCTTGGCCGAGCATGAAACTTATGCAAAAAAAAATTGTTGGAAAAAAATATTAATTTTATACCTCTGTTTGCTTTTGTCGCACCTCAATTTCACATGTGCGGGTTAAGCTGGGTGGCTGTAGTGACTTTAGTATGTCCTATAGAGAAAAAAAATCTAAAAATCTATTATTTCTGCGTCTATTCTGCGTTAAGTTGTATGTGAAGTCTATACGTGTGCTTTTGTTAGCCATTATGATCGACTACTGATCGAAATTTGAATAAAGTTATCCGATGTTTCATCGGCTTTGGCGATAAAAAGCTAAGCAAGTTGCCACACTGCAGAAAGTCTTAAAAATGCACTCTGAATTTGTGCACAAGTGGTGATAGGATCAAGATTTGGCCTGTACCTCTGGGTTAACAAATGCGTTGCTATTGTAAGAAATGAAAAAAAAATCTCTAAACAAAATTTAAAAAAATTCAAAAAAGACCACGCCATATGGTTTAATTTTCCCTCAACTTGAGTACCATTATTGGAGTCATTATTTGACACTGCCTCGTAGGCCAATATGCTAAACGGTTTAACCTCTGTAAGAATGTATGGAAGAGGAGGGTGAGACCATTTTACACATCTAAAACTCAAATTGCCTCCATCACTTCACTAGGAGCACCGACCGATTGAGGTATTGAGTAGTACATTAGATTATAAGTCGGGAGAGCCTTCACCGGCCCTGGCACTGCGGTCTCTTTAAATGGGCCTATTGTGCCTTCCCTGGTAGGGTCCTAGAGCCATCTGTTTACTCCGGAAGCAGTCAGGAAGACAAGTATTTTCAGCAAGATTTGCTGAGGTAACTATTTCTTCGCCAAGGACGTTCTTTCTAAGGCGAAAGAGAGCCGGACATTGCGTGAGAATGTGAAGAGAGGTTTCGTAGCTCTCCAGACATAGTCTACATGTGAGGTCTGCAGAGACTCCAAGTTCTGCCCAGGTGTTTTAAGCTAGACTTCATTAGATTCGATTAGAGCTAAGTTCTTGATGTGCTTCCTGAAGCATCTCTTACTGACGCCGCAGAAGGGTTCAGGTCCAACAAGTGGCATTGTCGCGCCGACTTTAGCTAGTGACTCAACTGTTTCGTTTCCATCAAAGCCTCTGTGGGATGGAATGTACGTTTCCAGGACCAGCTTCGATTTTATGACAAATGAGTCCAGAGATTTAAGAGCAGCTTGGCTATCTGAGAAGATGAATATAGTTTTACCACGTGTATTAGAACTTAAGTTTATTGTAGCGCAATGGTTATATGGCAAGGACTTCAGCCTGGAATATGGACGAGTATTTGCCTAGGCTGACTGAAAAGTTCGCTTAAGGCAATTCGCCATAGATGCCAGATCCAGTCCCTGTATCCATCTTGGAACCGTCTGTATACCAGACTAGGTCAAGTCGCGATGTTTTTATGGAAGCCATATTTCCGTAGCATGTCGTCTAAGAATATGCTGAATACTTCTTCAGATTCCATAACGTCGAGTAGGGACAGGTGACCATCATGGTAGGAATATGGGTCGATGTTTTTCGAGTGGAATAGACGATGAATACTCACTCTTGCTTCCATTTGAATATGTACCTGAATAGATAAATATATAATAAGCCTAGGATGACATTCAGTCCGTTGGATCCGTTCTAGCTTTTTGACTGAAGTGACTTCATTAGTCTTTGTCCAGCAGACCACGGCCGCGTAGGTAATCGCTGGTCTAACCACAAGCGAATACAGCCAATATATCATCCGGTTGTTATCGCAGACTCGACGCCAGATCCAAAGGGATCTGGTGGCTCTGTTTACGATACGTTCTATTTGTGGGTTCCATGTTAGTTTGCTGTCAAGGATGATTCCCAGGTATTTGGCTTCCCATGAAAATTCAATGGTTGGTCTCTGTGGTCAGCTTTTCTGCTCAATTTATCGATCAGCTACTTCTCCAGACGTATGCATTCCTCCAACTCAAAATCCAAGTCGTGCTATGGAAAGGTGTCAGCAGATGTTGTCTATGCTGCTCCGGATGTGATGAGTAGATCAAGTCCCAAATGTTTCCTGTGTATTTATGGGTATGAGGATTTAAAATTCCACTTAAGAAACCTAGAATCCAATACCCGCAGCCCACTTAATAAATAACTGGAAGGTTGGAAATGAATGAATTATCTACAGTGTGCGAGTATAAGTCATACTTTATAAAAGACTTTGATATGGCCAATAGTAGCCAAGCTTACGTTAACTGGTCGTGATTTTTCCAATGGCGTCAATCGTATTTTATTGTGACCAAAGATTTCTGGAAGAAAATCAATCTCTGCAAACAACTTTGGATGTTTCTAGGCTGCAGCGAAGATCTGTTGCACAAAAAGCGCTCACTAGGAATTTTCTAAAATAAGCTCTGCTAATGGTACGAAGTTAGCGTTCACAAAGCCAGAAAAAAGAAAGAGGAAGAAAAACGATATTTAAAGAGAGATGTGAATATTCTATACAGGATACAGGAAAGCAAAGGTCAGAAAAATGCGGAGCTTCAGTTAATTAAACTAATTTTAAGGTAAGAAGTTTGCTTTTAAAAGTAAGAGCAAGACAAATAATTTTGAAACAATTTTGAGAAAAAAAGAACGGTTTCGACAATATGTGAATTAGTAAAAATTTGTAGACGGGAAAAGTAGAATATTTTTAATCAGAAGAAAACCAATACAAGGGTGATACGGGTTTGTATGGTACGATCCGCCACCGCCGCTGGCGGTTAAGAGTGAAATAAACAAGACGTTTAACTATTTTGTCGTAATTTCTATACCAACAAGTAACTAAAGCCAATTAGTTATATTATATGCAGTAAATGTCTTCAGCTCATTTTACAAACATTAAACATTACATTAAAAAAAAAAATTCAAACTTTTTCCCCCGGTTTCACAGTCGGAGTTTAAACTACAATTTTAGTTTAAACTTTAGTTCAACAATTAATTCAGTTTCACAGTTTAGTTACCTTAAACAGAGTTCATTCTATAGTTTAAGTTAAACTATAGTATTCTGCCGTTTAAATCTCAGATCAGCCCATTGTCAAAAACACAAATATTTTACGTGGTTTTGCGTGTTCTTTTTAAGAAAAGCCAAGGAACAATTTGTCGAAAAGTCGTATAAAAACTGAGTACTGTACAATACTACGAAATTCTATTCATTAAATTTAGTTGAACAGAGTTCAATTGAAATTAAGTTTAGATTAGATATTATTGTGAAGCCGGAAGAGATGATCTTCAAATTTAAACTTCTAGTGTGAAACTGGGGGTTTATCTTATATTTGCGTGACAGACTGTACCCAATACACCTGTTAGATGGGACACGGGGGATGATTTGCATGAATTAGGAAAAGGTTTTTTTTTTGTAACCGCTGACAATAAAATAAGAAAAGTTAAATGTCATTCGCAATGACAAAAGCAAAAAAATAAATGGAACCCTTTTTTTTCTGCCCGTCATTTATTCTTTACTTCATTATTCGGTATTCGGTAGGTAGTAATTTTTTTTTGTTTTCGTTTATCCTTTTGTTTTTCTCTTCAATATTCTCGTAAATGTAATCGTACACTTCCTGACAGCAGAAAATGAGATTACTTTTGATATTATCGGAATTTTCTTTCCTTTTCCTTCACTACCCCGTCCATCCTCTATGGATATTCGGTTTATCCTTGTTGATTTGTGAATATTTCTTCCATATATATATGGATGATGATGAAAGTATGGAATTCTGTGAATTTCTCAATAAAGTTAAATCGACCCTGGGTATTCTCGTCAATGTTAATACATTGGAATATTTTTCATACTATCGTGTGGATATGTGGTATAGTGTACACTACACTATTGCCATGCCTTTTATTGTACACAATACAGTTTCGATGTAATGAAAAAAATTCCCAACCTATAAGTGAAAAAAAAAGAAAAGAGAAAATATCAACAAAAATGAAAAAAATCCCTATTCATGTACTGGCCGCAGGACATACGTGTACACACTAGATAGGTGTGGTATTTGTTTGTTCCGTTTCCGTATCGATATTCTGGCGGTAGGTACTATACCTACAACAAACTCCGGTCGGATCTAAATGTTGATAAATTGCAGGGAATTCAATTTTTGGTATAGGTTTTGCAACGGATGTTGTCAGGCTTTTCGTTTTCATGGATCCTTATGTGTGAAGTGTTTTATTGAATGAAACGATAGCTTAAGGACTGAGATGATTTGTTTTTTGCAATACATTGGTTTAAAAACCAATTCAACTACATACATGAATTTATATGTTTGTTTAGAAAACTATGTAAATTTATTGATTTACCATTTTTATGGAGATTGTATTGCTGTAGGCATTTGGGGTTGGCCAAGCCGTAATTTTGAACACAGATTATCGAGGAATACACTTGCAAATATTTTGTTTCCCTATACGTATATGCTTTGTATAGATGCGAAAGGGTGAAGGCCATTATTGTTCTGCAAATTTATTTGTAAGAGATGCCAAATGGACGAATGCGGCTTGATAATATCTACATAGGATTGGCTTCGGAAAATAAAATCTAGACCTAGGATTTCTGGCAAAGGTAATGGTCGTTTTCAAGGAACACTTGACCTCAACCTCAGAAATCATCAAGACTAGTTTTTGAAAGATGTCGGCCATAAAAATTGACTCTTATGCAAGGAACATCGATTTTGGAATCAAAGCCTTATTTAAGATCATAAGAGTGGGTCTGGAATCTGCTGGATATACTGAAGTACTGACGGTCACTGGCGATAAACAAAAATCAGCTTTGAAAATGATATAAATACCACCTTGGCATTGAATGCGTAATATTTGGGGCTATAAAATGAAGATCGGGGATTGGTTCACTCATATTATTGGTCATAATATATGATAATCAGTCTGAAAGAATTCAGAAGTGACGGTTCAGAGTACAAAAGTAAGGTCGATACATGAATGCCGAAAAAGCATTATAACTTGTTATTGTGAACATGGCTTTCATCACAATCGGTCGTAGAACCGTGTTGGCAAAGCTCTAGATTCGGAATTCAATAAATACGGATAAAAATCAAAAGGATAGTCAACTTCAGGAACAATGGAAAAATCCTCAACGCTATCAGAGGCTTATGCAGATAGAAAATTGGGTTCAAAATGTATACACTTGACGGACTAATGAGAGAGATTAGTGTAAAAATCGGGCCGACCAACTACGTGTTAAATATTAAAATCGGCTACGAAAAGTACGTCCTAAGCTACCTACCCATCTTGATGGCTATAACGATCGCGGTCCTGGATCTTGCAGATATTGTGAGGACCTACAGGTCGTACAGGACTCATTACTCATTTACTTTCTGAATGTCTTGAAATTGAAACTATGTTTAGGTTCTGTAGGAAAATTAAGTGTTTGGCAGAAATGGTTGTCTGTGAAGATTGCATGGGTATGACAATGGGGCCGATATGGTGCCTAGGCTATACGTATGTAAGTGAGTCTCAGTAACGACATAGGCGACTTTTTATACTGAATATTTACGAGGAAATATGATATTTCTTCACAATTATAGTGGCTTGTAAAATTTGGTACATTGATGTGCATTTCGTATCTGGTACACACAGAGAAAAATCGCAAGCTAAAATCAAGTATGCTCATGCTCAAGCTTGATTTTAGATTTTTTCATTCTTACGTGCTAAATCTTAATATGACACCTATTGTTCTTGAAATAAGCCGAAACAATCTTAAAAGAGGACATTGAAACACAAATGAGCTCTTGAGTTAGTTTTTTTGTTTTTTGCCGAAACAATCTTATTTCAAGCTTGTTCATGATTGAAACAAGCGCAACAATACTTAAACTGCATGCGCATGTACTTTATTTTGATTTCTATTCGTTCCTAATATTCACACTCACTTACTGAGTGAATTCTCATAAGGCAACATTGAAAATTTAATATTATTACCTATGATATCTACTGATGTGAAATGTGAATGAATGATGTGATGATATATTATAAGATTGTAGGTAATTAAGATCTTAGGTTTAGATCTTGAATACCCAAAATACATTTTTTCAGGCATCGCATAATGTAAGAACCACATTCTTAAATCAATCCCGAAACAGGATTGAAGTACGATTTTTTGGTCTTGTTTTAAGAATTTTCGAGCTTAATTCAATCCCGAAACAGGATTGAAGTAAGATTTTTTGGTCTTGTTTTAAGAATTTTCGAGCTTAAATCAATCCCGAAACAGGATTGAAGTAAGATTTTTTGGTCTTGAAAAAACGAGCTCAAAATAAGATTTTCGTACTTGAAATAAGATTTTCCGAGATTACCATACTTTCGTCAACGAACGAGCTTGATCTGACACTGATATTCTTGATTTTAGCTCGTTTTTCCTCTGAGTGTACAAATAAGTCGTTTAAATTTACAGTCCAAGGCAGTGTAGTGCTTATCTCCTGTAGGGTTTGAATCTAAGCTGCTCTATTCTAGTCAAAAGTAAACACCCTCACCACTACACCATGGTCCACTTGTAATATTTTTAATTTCCATACCAATTTATCTAAATAACCCCATCATAGTAGTCTTACTTAGTTCAGGAAATAATCATTACCGCGGTAAGCTATATCCTTTTTTTTATTCCCGATAAAGAGCAATATCCGGCAGCAAAAAGTGTGAATTAAAAAAAAAATTAAATCCGATCGGATTCTGAATGACACTTATGTTTATAATGCCAGTTGTTATAGAACGGGCAGCAGATTTGTTGGTTGTTTTCGCTAGAAGTTGGGGATTTATTTTGTGTATTATACGACCCAAACGCAAAATAGTTGGTCTATTTTTGAATAAACAGATTAAACTTTTTTCATACTTAAATTTAATGTGGTTGTAAATAGTTATTTATTTAAAAATGTGTGTCATGTAATACAGTAATTATTCTTAGTAAATTAGGCTAAATGAAACAAAATTTAAAAAAGCCACCGTTACGATTTTCTCTATTATCTCAAACAAAGATAGGTGCATAAGAGTTGGTCTACTCTCTTTTGAATGCAAAATTCTTGGTCTATTACTATTTAAATAGTGTTTTGGTGAACCGTTATGAAAAAAATGGCATAAACCCTATTTGTTGTTGAATGATCTCTGTTTTTATGCAAGTAGGCATCAGTTTCATGTTCACCATGGCGAGTGGCGTTGCATTATTACGAGTCCTAAAAGAATCGATAATTAAGGCATTTAAAACGGGATTGTCGAGTTATAAAATTGCTCAGAACGCTCATCAGTACAGAACATTATTACAAAATTCAAAAAATTGGAAAATGTTGAGACAAGTAAGAAAACTGCGCGCCCACCGATAGCAATACCTCGTTATTGCTGGGTTTTAAAGAAAATAATAAAAGAAAATCGGCGCAAAACTGCTGCAGCAATAACTGTCCAATGGAGAGAACAAATTCAAAAAAGCATTTCGATCGACCCTCGTAAGCGGACGATGAAAAATATGGGATATAAATTTTACAAGGTTTTTTGAATTTTACAAAACATAAAGCTTCTCAATTCATTAAAAACACAGGCAAAAGAAAAACTACTTTTGATACCTAAGCAGAAGTAAAAACGACTTGAGTGGGCCAAACAACGCAAAAACTGGACTTTAAGGCGGTCAGTTATTTGGAGTGATTAGTCCAGATTCGAAGTCTACGTTGGTGACGAACGCATACGTGTGGTAAGAAATTCAAAATTAGCCTTTCACCAAGACTGACTGAAGCAACAGCCAAGTTCCCAGCACCTCTAATGGTATAGGGATGCACGTCTGGGCGTGGCATGGACAATTTACATTTTGTCAATGGACTGGTCAATGCTGCCAAGTAAAAAGACATTTTAGAAGAAGAGCTTCTTTCATCAATAACTCGTCTTCAACCAAGTGAGGGAGACTATATTTCCCAACAGGACGGTGCTTCTTGCCATATTGCTAGATCGACAATGGCGTGGTTAACTGCTGAAGGAATTCTTTTAGTGTAATGGCCTTCCAGCAGCCCTGACCTTTCACCAATCGAAACCGTTTGGCATAAAATGAAGCAAAAACTGAGACAAGAACCAGCTCGGACACTTCCAAAATTAAGGGCCAAGATAACAAATATCGAAACTTTCGGCTCCGAAGAGTGTCAAAAATTAGTTGACACTATGCTACGGCGCTTAGAAGCTGTTATCAATGCCAGACGTGCAGTAATACTGTGGTAAAATGAAAATAAAGACTGGTAGACTAACTATTTTGCGTCGTAAAAAGTCTTCAATAAGTTATTCAGTTTTATAAGCTCACTCCATAACATTATTTCAATGAAGTCGCCTTCTTTTTATCACCTTTATCTATTAAGAATAAATAAATCTTTATAGAATCAACAAAAAATGGTGGTCTATTTGGAAAGAATTCAAGAATCAGCACATGTTTTTATTTTATCTTCGGTAGACCAACTATTTTGCGTTTGGGCTCGTATGTGAAACTACAGCATCGAAATTAGAACATACTGACACTCGTACACGCATTTATTTTACAACTAACGACAAGCTTTGGGTTGAAATTTGAACCGTTTTTTTTTCCTTTTAGTTCGTATCATATTCGTCTTTCGACTTATCATGGCTTTTACTGAACAATAAAAAAATAACATAATTATACTCTCTCAACCTACATTGAGTTCCTGGAATATTTTTTTTTTATTTCTTCGGATTATGCGAACAACATTTGCGTTTCATCTCCTATTCACTTCCCGTTTCAAATCAGTCATGAGCAAAAAACAATGCACATAACCACTTGTCGGCTTAAAACTATTATATAGCCCTTTGTGCGATAAGCGGATCACATTTTAAGTCCTTAACCATACTCCAACCTTCTACTTGTCTGTGTAATCGCAATCACAAATCGAGTTGCCAAAAGAGGCTTATGGACGAACTCCCCTTCCAAAACCAAAATGAATACCATCGAAAAACAAAACCAAAGTTAATTACCTTAGTTCTGAGTATCCTGGACTACCGAACTCATCAAAACCGCTGCCCTCAAGAATTCCGGAAACCGGATAAAGATATATTTATGCCTATACAAGGCTCACATCTGAATATTGAATGGCAAGAGCTTATTTGATATCAACCCCTCGACTTTTTCTTTCTGGTTAAGTGAATCCGGAAATTTGCAACCTCTACAAGGTCGTTGATGAAACTCTGATTTTTTCATATCCGCACTTTCGTATCTTGGCTACAATCGAATCAATTCCATTACGATTTTTCCGTTCACCCTCCAGAGTCTATATGTACATTATGCTCCATATTGAAGTAGCATCAAACTTTATCTAACAGGTAACCATAGAGATAATGATTGTACCCAAATGTATATCCCTATATTTTGTACGATAACGATATTCCATTCAACTGACTGACACTGGAGGGCATTTAACTCTTTTTAATGGAATTTCTTTGTTGCCAAGTTCAGTTCGCCTATATAATGTTGAACAACTCCAAATGGGTGCTACAGATCTCCGGCCTAATGGTGCGTATTGGAATATCGTATAAATATTATGAGGGAAAACAAAATCCGCTTGTAAAAAAAAGAAATACGAAATTTTGGGGGAGAAGACGGAGACGAAATCCTTTTCCGGATCATTGGGTTTATTTTTACGATTCTTTCAAAGCTCGAGGGTGCATAGTAAATTGATTACATTTACAGTTTCAATTGAATGGTCGCCCATAGCTTTGTGAGGGGCGTGTGTCTTTCCTCGAATCGAAAGAATTGAATCGTGTTAAGGTCAAGTGCCACTAAGCCTAAAATAAAAATAAAAATAAAAATAAAAATCCGGTGCCCATATTTTAAGCTTTAACTCAATTGAGCGAGAAATTATACTATCAAATCAATAGTTAGCAAGCGTAACGATGTGATGGTATCCTTTTCGGTGAAACTCTCTGTGGACTAGGACTATAGAGATAGGAGAATTTAAGTGAAAACAAGTCATGCAAAACTATTGGGCTTGATGGTTATTTGCGAATTTATTTGACTGAGGTGCTAGAAGTTGACTTGAAAAAAATCGTAAAATTTCTTAAGTGAAAGGATACAGATAAGATGAAAGTATCTGAAGGAGTTTTTGATTTATTTTTTCGTGACTGATGGTGGATATTTTAAAAACTGATGAGTCGGTTGATGGTCTTGAAGATGTACTAAACGTAGGATCAAGTAGATCAAGTCGGGCATCAATCTACAACCTCGGTAACGAAAGATCCTAAATTACGAATGATAGAAATGAGCATCTTAAACTCATAACCTTTGTTACTTATAATATTTCGTATTATATGGAATATTTCAAAACGGTACGGAATGTGAAAGGTTTTACTTAACCTTGAGTTATGGAAAAGCTTCAGTAAATCGATGCCTACAACTTTATTTCTCCCCACAAGGTGTACAACTATTCTACTTGTTTCGTTTGGCATTTCATTAAAACTGTAGGTATACTAATGATAAATGCACAATATTCAAAAAGATTCAAAATAGTCCCCCAAGGACCGACAATTCAATTGTGATTGCGATTTTTCATATTTTCGGCTTAAAAAAAATAAATAGGCGGCGCGACAGGCGGTAGACACCCAAGGCCTAGCTTCTCGCAACCATTTGTTTTGTGTGAGTTTCTATTTTTGGAACGAATGGAAGGGACCTACAATTTTATGCCGAGTCCGAACGGCTGAATTGAGAACCTTTTTCAGGACGGTCATACTCTCGGATGTTTGTGAGACGTTCGCGAGAGGTGGCGCAGTAGAAAAAACCTTAAGATGTAATTTGTGTTTTTCCGGGGATCGAACCTGGGATCCCTCGCATAGTAGTCCAGCACACTAACCACTGCGCTACTGCGCCCACTTGTCGACTTGTCACTAAAAAATATGATTCTTTCCACTTTCTAGTGCCTGGGGTCAGTTAAGTTGAAGAGATTTTCGACTTAGGCCAGTGATAGGCTTATTATGAAAAACTGCCTTGTTGAATTTGATCCGATCGAATCAGCAGGAGCTAATCATGGTGCTCTTAAGATGATTGCGATTGTAAAACATCTTCTGTAAAAATAGTTTTTGGTTAAGCCCTGAAAATAGCACACGTCGTCTGTGTAAAACGTAGTCTCACGACTTTGGAGTCCTTGGATCTTTGAAGTCGTATGAGTTCCTTGGATTTTTACACAATTAGCCATTAACTTACGACTGACACAATATTCTTGTGTTATTTTCTTGACGAACAATCACTAAAAAGACTTTCAACATTGACACGGCGGAAATCACGATACTGAATGGGCTGCGCTAAGTTTTTATTTGCATGTAAGTCAAGTGTAGCAAAAATTAGATCATGATATGAAAACACGGGGACAGATAATTGACTAAAACATTTAACAAGACTTTGATCACTAGCTAGGAACACATCTAACAAGGACGGCACACAGTTAGGCTTAAAGTGCGTTGGCTCATTATAGTTAACGAAAGAAAGGCCAAAAGAGTTCATCGAAGTTTTGAATGAGTTGGATGAGGATTGCAACATGTTTATATTTAAATCTCCACAAAGAATAAATTTAGGTGCAAGGTGAGATATTTCTTCCACAATCGGGGAAATGACACCCGAATTTGCGATAAGTGGTGGCATATAAAAAGCCCCAATGATGCATTTATTTTCGCCATTGAGGATATCGATGAAATAATAGTCACAAGGCTGGGAGCCATCCGAATGCGCAACGCGACTAGATCTGATATAGTTCCTAACATATATAGCAACGCCTCCTCCAGTTGTGCGAGTACGATCAGCTCGGTAAGGCTTCTTAAATCCTCTTAAAGACACAAAACTATTTTTTAAGTTAGGGTAAAACCAAGTCTCGGAAACGCATACAATATCAATTAAACTGTTTTCAAAGAGCATTCTGAACTCATCAAACTTATTCACAAGACTCTGTGCATTTATGTGGCAGATATGAAGACCATTACTACTTTTACAGATGGTATTTAGTAAAAATTTGTTTTTTTCACATATGCTGTCAAAACCAGCATCATTGCTGCTGGCCATGGTGAAAATAAAAACCCACAGCGAAGCTAAAATCGAACGCAGGTTGATAGCATTTTCTTTTACATGCTAAGAAGAAAAACGACAAAGAACACTTAAAACTAATGTGAACTGAGATAACTTGAACATAAAATAATAAAGTAAGCAAAAACAAGAAAAAACAAAAAACTTGGTGCGATAAGGAAACAAGATTCAAGATATACGTTAAGAAAAAAATAAAAACAGAATTAGCTTTGATTTTCATTGATATGCAGATCATTGTTGACGTCAGGTCCGATTGCATTCCTTAAATCTCCAATGTTGTGGATGATGAATGGGGTCTGGCTATTTGCGGTGCGAATGTAAATTTGCCCATTGAATGTTTGCACTGAAGACAAAAGAGATTTTCGTTTGAGTCTTAATGCGTGCCGCTGCAGTTGGTAATTTGTTTTCGTTAGACTGTCATTGATAAAAAAGCTTTTCTCAGAATCGATGCTGACATCACGAAGCTTTAGGGGAGCTTTTTTATTTTTGCAAAAGCTCGCAACCGCCCGCATTAGATTTTGTTTGCCACGCTTCTCAGCAAACTTTAGAATGATGCTGGCGTCGGCAGGGGAACGATCGTTGCGAGAATTCGTTTTGGCGCGAAAGATGTTGTGTAGGCGAGGTGGCTGAATATTTACTGTAGAGCAAACTTTGTCAAAGAAAGTCTCCAAATTTTCCCCAGGAGACTCAGGCACACCAATGACAACAGCATCACAGCTGATTTTCTCTCGCTCGGATTTATCGACGGCGAGCTCAAGCCGTTTTATGTCTTGAGACACTTTTAGCAGTTTTTGTTCGAAAAACAAATTATTTTCTCTAACCTTTGCATTTAGACGATCCTCTAAGGCAGAGAGTTTATCATCCAGCGATTCCATCCATTTATCCAGTTTTTCTTCTATGCGGATCCACAGTTTGTCAGCTATGCCAGCTAGATTGTGTGCACCATTATCTCTCGGAGAGCTTACACTGCCTTGTTGTTGTATACGGCAACCTCGAGTATTAGCAGGCATTTTAAAGAATAATAATGATAATTCACAAAATTAGACCGAAAAACCAATTACACAAGCTAAATAATAACGATGGCTTGATGGTAAAGATGCGAGCTGAGAGATGTGCTGGATTTTGTGCACTTAAACTGTGATTTAACTTAAGAAAAAGAATTTAATCAGGGCGACGAAATTAACACGTCTAGTAACTTTGCATACTTTTGCACAATACGCTGGAGGAGCTAGATTAGGCTAGTTCATTAGTCTTTCATTAATTTATTTTTAAATCGGCCGCTATCCTTTGTAAGGATCACGGATGTAGGACGCTGGTTTGTCCGCTTCACAATTAGAATGTCAGTCGATGTTTACGATGATACCTCCCTGTGATTTTGTAATCAAAAGCCAAGCTGCGGTTTGATCAAAAGCTGTGATGCACCTTAGACGACAGCTCAGTGATTTAGATTTTTAGAACAACTTCAAGCCTGTCGGCAATTTGAATTGTATTCTCTGGTGGGACACATTCCGGTATTCTCATGGATTTCTGTTTCGTTGTATATAATTGAAGCCAGCTTCAAAGTCTATTTCAGTTGGCAGCAAATTTTGGAAGAAAAGTCTGCGAACAAAATGAAATGTTGCAGCGGCCAATTGTTTACCTTCCCTTAGTCGAATTCCTCCCTTTCTAGATTATGCTAGGTATGCACATGTGGTATATGTCGCACGACTCTCGAGTCCACAAAATTTTCACATTGAAATGTAGTTCTACGGCTTTTAACTCGTGCGACGTAAAACGCATTAGCGAGCCTAGCTTCATTATTTAATGTCCACATCCGGTGGAAGACGACGATAAGCATGTGATCGAAACAACATTTAGAGATTTTCTCATTGAATCGACATGAAGTAGATATATCCGAGATACTGAATCTCTGCATGGCCCTAAAATTGCAGTTTTACCTCAAAACCGGTCACTATAGCTGTACAGAAGTATAGTTCTAATTATCGCAGTAAAAGTCAGTGTCTCATTTTGTGCCGAAAGCCCCGTTTGAAGCCGACTGGCCTTCACCCGACTACAAAGCCACTATACGGATTTTCTCACACTTTCACGACATATTTTCCTAAGATTTTCATTTAGCTTCAGTCCCGACGTTGACGCTGGAAAACACTTGTGGGAAGAAATACTCTGAGCTCTCTGACGAATGAAAATAGGTCCCTAAAACCGCAGGTATTGGCCGGATAACACAGAGAAAAAAAATCCTGATTACATATCTAAAAGTGACTTTCCCGAAACAAAGGAAAGTCTGCGTATGAATAGGCCACGATTTTGCACCCAAAGTGATCCTTGAAGAAACAAGTTCATTAAGAGCTATATTCCAGAGCACTGGAAACAGCACAATTCTTTAGGGACTTTAACCTTTCGTTTGCCTATTGGCAGAAGTTAGCCCTTATCGCCTTGTATGTATGTAGTAGACGGCTTCTCAGTGTTGAGTTACCACGGGTTATGTACTCTGATTGCCCTCTGAAAACAGTTCTAAAATGTATTCTTCTACTTCCGATCCCCTGGTATTCGCTTTAATGTCTATTCTGACTATAAAGAGCATCCTGCATTAAATTGCTATGTCACCAATAAACCTATATTCAGTACACTCACATCGTCTTGTAAAGTGCACCGCATGCTTTCAGCTTCGGAGATATAGAGGTATTTGATTGACAAGCTCGAGTTTTTAGGAGTCTACTACTCAGTTTGACTAAACAGAGTAATAGGTATTTTAAATTTAACCGTAAACCGTAAAGTCTAAATTAACAGCAACACCTTTTAGAATCTCAGAAACAACAAATTAACAATTTCACTTGACCGAACCCAATTGCCCCGTTGAACTTGTTTTCCTTTCTGTACATCAACAGATCCTTAAAATGCATTATACAGCACATTCGCCATCATATTCGTGTTATTACATTCATTTATGTCAATTTTTGTGAGCCCCCTCTTTACTGCAAGTCATCAAAAGTCAACCTACCACGTATCGTGTACCCCTACTTAACCAGCCCGTATATGGGTACACATTTCGCACCATTCTACAACAGTTATTTAATGCCGAATGGCAGGATGTTGGCACTTTTATTTTCTCAACGAAAATTTAAGTACTTTCAAGCACATATAACGGGAGTCGCTATTGTTGTGCCTGACATATTTTCCCTGCTTCCTTCATATTTTTTTGTTGGCATTTTGCGTATGTGCCAGATGGTCACTGTGGCGTATACGTAATCGAATTTTTGAATTCTTTACGTATCCTCTGCTGCACACACATACATAAGAGAGGAACGTGTTAAAGTTAAAAACATTCCCACCAACCCGCCGCCTACATATGGATAGGATATGTCAACAAATGTTGAACATACCTGCTGGCCCTCCTGCAGAGTGTGGCAGCTCAAACAGATCCTTATGCTATACCGCTGGTACTTATGTGATGTACGCGTATATGTTTGCTGTTGTCACAGAGCAATAGTACAAATATGTACATGTCATTTGTTCTTATGTCCTTGTGCATATAAAATAAACGCACATGTCCTCAATTACGTACAAAGTTTTGGACCTCCTGCTGGCTGTTTGCACACCATACTATACGATGCTGTGTATGTGTGCATTTTGGATGGCATTCTGTTTTGGTCATCTTTTATGATATCAAGAAGAATAATTTCCATAGTTGTGGGCTATGGCTATGGAATTCGAAATCTTTCCATTGGTGCGATGGAATTTTGAATGCAAATTGTAACCTGCCAATGTGCTCAATTTCATAATTCTTTAATTAAGTTGGCTTTGCACATCTAAATTGTGTTGTCTGTGTGCTGTCCATTGAGAGGACTGAACCCATGCAGGTTTTGTAATAGCCAGGGAACTGAATTATTATAAATTCCGAAAAGTTTTTGAACACACATAGTTGGAATTTTGAAAATTTTATTTCACCAAATGCAATTATTACCCACAAATTATATTTTCGAATTATTAAATTCTTGAAAACTCTATAGGAGTCTTAAGTTGTCGGTGCTGAATACAGCAGATATATGAGGAAACGCTTTTCTGACACCAAATTTTGTTAAGTGGATTTTGTATGCCCTGGTTCAGATGAGTGACTATGTCAGTCCCAAAATCCAGGTCAACTGTCATTCTCTAGACAAATGTTTGTCAAATTATTTTATATTTTTTGTGGGAGGTAGGATTTACCACTTTACGGCTTTGAAAATAAATTAATGAAGCTGTTTGCCAAGGAATGCAAAGCTATGGAAAATCATTCTTATTCAAACCCATAACTGCCAGACTTTCGGATGTACGGATAGGTATGTAGTGCCACCTAACCTACTCTGTGAATAGCAAATCCTGACAAATTATCCATGTGAGAACTAGGAGGGGGGATTCAAGTGAATCTTTCTGCTATGATTTGTTTGATGTTGTAGGTACCTAAATATTCCTTAGTGGTATTTGTGACAATAGTATCTACTTAATTGTAAGTGAAGGTATTTATTTTCAAGGGGATTTCGGATTAAAACTTTACATTGTGGTAGGCTTTGAAGAGGTATTGTCAATTTTGCTGTTCAAATTGATGAAATGAAGGTATAGAGGTCTTTGCGAATGTCCATTATGATGATGACCTATTTGAAGGACATAAATAATTTAGCTGGGTGCTTAAGTTACTCGTTTATGAAGTTCCTAACTTCCTAAGTAACAAATATTTCATTCAGTTAAATAGAGAAAACAAGGTTAAAATTTGTCTATCTTTTCACAGTCGTTCCAATTGCATTGAAACAATTTGTCTTATGTGCTGAAAGATTTAAACCATTCCTGATGTGGGTGTTAATGTACTGTACTACCTACTGCACCCAAGGAAAAAACACAAATTACACCTAAAGGCTTTTTCCATTGCGCCACTTTTCGGGAACTTCTGGAGAGTACAACTTGCCCGAAAAAAAGAAATTGTTGGCCGCTTCAACAAAAATAAAAAAAATTATATGTATGTTCAATTTTGCTCTAAAAGTAAGGGTAGATCTAGCTACTTGCCGTTGCCATTGGCGATTTTAGTAAAAAAGAGCAGTTACTTGGAATCCACTAATATTTTTTGAAGTGAAACTTCTTACTATTTTGGATTTAAATTCGAACTCCGATGAAACGAAAAAGCGACAGGCAGGTCTTTGAATAAAATAAAAAAAAAGCTACACAAGGGGAGGGAGTCGGAGGGAGTATGGTGAAGCAACTCGGACTAAATGTGACATAAAAAGAAACGAAAATATGATAGGCACGGAGCAGGGTACAAAAAGATAGGGGGTAACGTACGTGTCACGGCATTAACTCGGGCAGAGTGGAAAACAAACGGTAATGGGGTCGTCGTGGATTGATTGCTTCTATGGTATTTTTAAAGAACTTGTGACCTAGGATAGGCATCCTCATTTTGACCATTTATCAAGCGAAATGTAGGCTACATTTTTCGTATTATGACTACAACTAGAGTATTTTGGTTCCCCAATCGCTTACTTCAGATTACAAAATGGGATCCGGGTATACCTATAGTGCTTCCGGTTTAGTTCAATATAAAGTTTATTCGAAGCCATCTGAACAGTCTCTACATTTTCCAGAACCTGACCATGTCCGAAGACCCAAATGATGTTAACAGAGATATTATATCCATGCAATTAATCCCTTCTATCACCGCTTGTCTGTCAAACTGTCTGCCTATGACAAACTGTGACAGTCCCGGATGGCAGTCAATTATTTTGCGGGTATCCGTCCCAATGGATATCGTTGATTCGTTGAACGGTAGACGACTCTTCTGTGATCTTGCAATCTTGACCATCTCCATGTTCTCTGCTTGATACCAACACATTTAATTTCAATAAAATCTCGTTCACCACGAAAATCCAGAGAAGGAGTGAAAAAACCTCTATAGATGTCCATATGTTCATTTGTAGACATCTAATTTCTATTCTAAGTTATTATCAGTAAATAATCACTGAACGATAGCCGAGCTTTTGTGGTCGAATTGTATTTAGAACCTAACTTCGAGTTAATTAAATTGTATTTGAGCTTATACAAGAATAGCTTACATTTAGTTCTACTAAAGTCAATTAGGCATTAAAATAAGTGCATTAAAAACAAATATAAGGTTAGGCTTCTACGACTGAAGTCATTTTCAACAGGGTTACTGGGTTAACTTGCCCTGACTTCCGTTGTTGCTTTGTATTCTGTGTACTCCGAGTTGCTTATCGATCCCCCTGGTAGGGAGCATTGAGTAATATCCTGAACGTTTCACGGTAGGTTTCCGTCCAGTTATCGCTTAAACCCTTAGGGGATCCCATGGTGACTGATTTTTAACCATCTTCTTTCTAAGTCTAGAAGTACATAGGTATTCCATATCTCATCCCAAAAAGGCTCTCCAAATGCATTGTAATTCTACTTGAACTTTCCATGACTATTTTATTTTATTGATTGCAAGTCAATATCCGTTCTTGAATGTTAGTCAGTTCTATAGTTCTTAAACGACATGCTTTCTGCAGAGGTTAACCGAGAATTTTAAAATTATTGTCGCCTGATTTGTCTACCCCCTTAGATTCATGTATTTTCGTACATATACTAAAGTGTTCTTATTGTATTCCCTCTAGTCATGTTAAAAATAAGTCAATTTATTTTTTTTATGGGTTCTGTATAGGAGGTCTTTGAGTAAGCAGTGGTATTTGCCATAGGATAGTATTTGTGATCAGAGAAATACCTTCCTTTATTATTACAAAGGAAACGTTAACAAAAATGGTAGTCAAAGTAAATATTTTGCACTGCTTAGATCGGAAATATATCAGACTTCCATTTAGCGTGGGTAGGTCCACGTTAGTTAGTCCAATATGTTTTTAGAGTGGTATACTACTCACCTATTATTATTATTGTACCATCGTATGGCGATTCAAGTTTGTATAGAAACAATCATAATAACCGTTAGCAAATATCAAAAATTCTTCCTTCGGTAGTATAATTAAATTTTCTACGACAGCTGCCTTTACGCTCTAGATAGATTCTCTATAGAAATGATATCAATGGGAAGCACTTCACCAAAAACCAACAATTTAATAAAAATACCTCAATATTCACATAGCATTGGCCAGAGGGAAAAAGGAAATAGCTCTCGTATTTTTCCCCGTATATCTTTCCTTTCCCTAACTTTCGAAAGAAACAAAATGTTCGCGATAATATTTCTACTAATATTGATGGTATCGGTTGTAGGTAGGAGCTAGTAGATACTCCTCGTATCAGCAACCTTCCACTAATTAAAAAATCACTACAATCCAGAAGAAAAAAAATTCCAAAAATAACTTCTTGCAACTTTCTTGGCTTAATAGTCCTTGCACCAATCTCAACGTCGAACAATGGTTGTACCTCGACCTTAACTATGCACAAACTAAGCACGTCAGCACACCACAGCCCCACAGCAGTAATATGTATACCTATACCTACTCACTATATCTCGCTGCGTTTTCATAGTTTTCCCATGCAATCTTTGAGAAAATTTTGTATTCCAAGCACTATGTATCTACAAACCCGATGAACTGAAGTGGAATCCAATTTTCGCCAGCGATGCAGAAAATTCAACACCACCCAACTACAGCCAGTGCAGTAAAGTTACGTTTGCCTGGCACAAGGACTTTCAAGTTTGCATCAGCCACTGCCCTCGCCATTGTCTTCACTTTGCAATTGGCGTTCGCAAGAAATCAAAGAAAAACTAGTGAACATTCGGTGTACCAAAAACGAAGATGCGGTTAGAGTAACGCTAATGTCACCAGCATACGAAATTGATGGCTGAGGATTTTCCAGGATGTGTGTATCTATCCTACTATATGTCGGTGATGGGTACTTGATTTGTGGCTTCACATTGTGAATACAGAGCGCAGTAGATATTTCTCAACTTTCATGCAACAAAAGCCATGTTAACGATTTGGATAATCAATTCTTCTGCTTTGACTACGAGCATGGTTGTGCAAAAGTAAACCGCCAGGCGTGTGAATTGACTTTATGTCAGCAAGGATTTGTTATGTTGTTGACTATGTCGATGTACAGATACGAGTATCATTGTGCCCACAGGCATGCCCATTTCGGTTTATTACATGCATCAGCAGTGGCGAGGAAAGGGGAAATTCTAAATAAACAAATGAACATTTTATAGGCACCTATTGCTATTCGGGAAGGTATATCCTGGAGTTGCTTTTATTAAAAATTTCCCTCACAAAAATATAAAATAAAACAAATTCTTTCATTTTTGAGGCTGGCATCAGGAATTTACCTACTGTAAACAAAAAAACTACAATAATAAATATTTTTCCATACAGAGCGTAGAGGAGGGCAAGCATGTCCTACCTGCAGTGTAACACTTGTGTATATGTTTATAGAAACTAAATGAAATACTTCCTGCAGGAGAAAGTCAATAAAAAGTGAACGCAAAGTGTAATAAATTCAACAAAAACAAAAAAAAACTTTCAACTATTCTTCGAAATATTATTCAGTTGAATTTTCTTGTGAAATTATGTGATAAACACGTCCGAAAAGAATCCATTTTGAATGGAAGCAAAACTGGATATTCAGATGCATGTTTGGAAATTCATTCTGATTGGTAAGTTTGAAAACTTTTAAAATAATTATATTTAGAAGAGTAACTAATTTCTGTGATTTTAATTTGTTATATATTCTTATCCTTTTTTCTGAATCAAATTTTAACATTATGCCTATTCTTTGTGAATAGACAGAGACCGTGCTGAAAGTGGACAGCGGTATATGTGAACATCGCCTTATGTTATATGTCCGTATTGGTCAATACCTTTACTTAGTTTCTACAGTACTACAGTAGAACTTTCCGTATATTCTTCTCCCTGTGGGAATACGGAGCGGTAAATCGAGCTAATGTCACCAACTCTGTGAATATATTTTCAATCGATGCCGTGCCCTGAAGGAAACAGCGTGCCTAAGGTGGTAGTTGCAGTCCCCGGGTGTTCTTTTTGTCCAGACCTCGATGGTGGGGATCAATTTGAGGGTCCAACTGACTTTTGATTTATTCTATACCTGATGGCGTACCAAAGTGCAATAAATGTAGCCCTTTTCTTTTTATTTTACCCTTCTGGTAAAACTGACCTCTTTCTGGAATGTTGAGAATAAATTCCTAGGTTGGCTGCTTCGTCCGAAATTTTTGGGATTTAATGTTCTTATTGAACAGAGCCTGTATACTAATTAGAGCTTCTTTCCTTTTTTCCTCATTGTAAAAGCAACCGCCCAGAGTCTTACAGCGTATAGAGGTAGAGAGCTAACCATCTCTTAGCAGGGCCATGCATTTTGGACATATACGAGTAATCAAATGCAAAAACTGCTTCCATCGGTTACGACTTCTTGTTGTACTGGACCTAATGGTTTGGGTACTCAGCCTGAAATTTGCATATCCCACTGTATTTCGGATGGTCATCAAGACGGCTTCGTACTTGCGGTTAGGTAGCTCTAGGGCGGCAAACTCTAGCCAATTTTTAATTCAGGTGATTGCTTAATCATTGGCGGACTCTATCTCTTGGATGTGTTTGGTCACAGTAAACAGTTCGCTATAATCAGCAAAGCCAATGCCGTCAACTTCTCGTGTCGTTAGTCGCAGGACTCTGTCATACATTATATTCCAGATGAGAGGTTCAATGGCTGAGCTTAGTGTAACTTTGAAGTACTTAACGCCATTGTTCGTCTGGTATACCTTAAATATTACCTACAGCGTTTCCATTCTGCCAAAGGATATTCTACTGAAAGACCAGTTTGCAGCGTTAAATGCATTTCTCACGTCATGTCCTACCGCGTTATATTTCTTTATCTCCATTCTGCAACGTCTAGGCGGATTGCTTCAGCTGGTGTTTCTACTACCGCCTTTATGGCTTCGATGGTGAAATTCTAAATCCATACTTTTGGTCGTCCGATAAAGCTCCTCGAGCAGTCTGCCATATTATGATACATTCTAGTTGTATCTAACAAATACATTGGCCAATGCGCATATGATTGTTCTGGTGGTCTTTTACAAATTTTCGACTTTACATGATTTAGGGAAGACCACTTCTTCAATTCATCTTTGCGTCGTTACAACACATGGATGCCATGGAGTCCGGGCACTTTCTGTTCGCCTATCTTCTTGCATTTTTTTATTTTCATCGACAGGGATGCATTCCGAGCTTATCTGCCTTGTGGTGATCATGAAATTAGACGGTTTATGTGGAAATAGGTGGTCTACTATTGTCTTCCGGAATGAAGGATATTTTTGTGGGGATTTACTGCCCTTCAGCTTTTTCATCACGATCATATAAGCCATCCTAAAGGTCTGCTAAGTCACAGAGTTGCTTACAACTTCTTGCCTTGCTACCTCTGACGGAATTTTCGAGATTGCGTCTTGCTAGCTTGAAATCGTTGTTGAATATCTGGCCTTCATTTGGATCGCTATGATCTGGCTTCGAGAATGCAGACACCTTTTACTATGACCATTCCAATTTCGTCTTTTCACATTTTTTTGTCGGACGGACAGCTACGTTGTTCAGTGTTTTTTTGGAAATTATTATGAAGAAAAAGGAGGCTTTCTTTAGATCGCTCAAAGGCGAGTGGTAGGCGATTGACCAATAGACATTAGAGCGAAGGCAAACTCAATTTCTGACAGTGGGGAAAATAAAGTCTTTCCAAGAACAATATAGGAACCTCTACCTATAGAAATGACTACCCGACGACACATCATTTGTAGAATTGTTGTGGAAATCCCCAAAAGGCTAGGTTGTCTAATCTTTATATAAATAATTCTTCTGTACGTGTTTGTAACCGAACTCCTCCTAAACGGCTGGACCGATTTTAATGAAAGTTTGTGTGTGTGTTTGAGTGGATCTAAGAATGGTTTAGATTCACAATTGGACTCGGTAGGTGGCGCTGCGATCCGATTCCACAAAATTTCAAATAATAACTACTCAAAAATAAAAAATAAATTAAAAAGCAAAAATTTCGTGAATAAAATTTCAAATAAGTTGTAAAATTGTAGACATTGATGTGCATTGTCCAAACAAACAACCGAGCGAAGTGTGGGTGGGATTCCTGGACACACGTCAGAGGAAATAACGGTCGAAGCACACGGAGTACAGAATCAGTCCGGACACATCGGTTAAATAAAAACGGCCGCAGGACAATTGACGGACAATGAAAAAGTACGAGCAGGCAAAACAACGTTTGGGACCGCTAGTTTAACTTATAAAGCTCTATGTCAGTTCTGGTTAAAGGCCATTTAGATGTGCCAGGCTTCGGCCCTGGATTCCACATATTATTTAATTGCATGGGCAATCTCCTGTAGATCATTTGCAGCGACGCGACGTCCATACTGTCATTCGCTTATAAATCACTGTGGAATTCTAGATATTGGAGTATTTCGAAAAAGTATGTGACTTTTCCATGAAATGATATTGATTTTATCCACTGTTGTGTGGTCTAATACCATAGTCCCAATAATTCAACACACCCTCGGGAAATATTCCGCAAATCGATTCAATATATTCAAACCCATTTATAATGAAATCATGTTTTTTGCATTCAAATTTTGTAAGCTTGTACCTACCCTGTGCAACTTAACAATGGAAAGTTTTATTTTTAATGCAAAACACTCGTCGAAATTACTGGAACATAGAAATAACCCCAGGACTCTGATTTATTTCTCTTTCTTACTGTTTCCTAAAGACTTTCCTCCGAGACCACAGCCGCAACCTAATTTAATGGACTTCAGCACTTAATTTCCTGCAGAAAGCCACATTTACCCAAATCGCTACCAACCAGTTTCAGAGTTTGTTTTCCTTTTAGGTATATATAAAACCAAGGTTACTCCACGCCCGATAAGGATCTACGAGTATGCAGCAATAAAAAGTGTCCAGTAATTGACCCAATTTAACAGCACTCCTCTGGTTGTCTTTCCCACTCGTTCTGCTCTGGGTGCGCTGCTTCTTAATTATAAACTTCAAGTGGCTAGAGAACTTTAATTTAATTTAGAAAAAAAAAATGTAAAACAAAAAGAAAAGTTCCTGTTCTACGTAATGATAAAGAATGCATAACAAAAAAGAAGAAAAAAGTGTAAAACAAGCACGCAAATTACTTCAAATGCCCAGCTGGGAGCACTTCATCTTTTAGCCAACTTATCGAGAGTCGAGACTCTTGAAAGCTTATCGCTGCAAATTCTGCGCCTGGCGGCACATCTCCAGGGAGATTCCATCATCATTCATAAGTTTTTCTCCTTTTTCTTTATTTTTCCGGTGTTGTTGTAAAATCTTTCTCGTTACCTGTAATATTTTATGAGCTATGGTCGCCCCTCCTGATACCCTACAGAGACAGAGATTTAAAAAAATAAAAATCAATTCAGATCCGATCAGCACAACCGCCCCTACACGTTACATTTTAATCAGTAAATCGGTTACAATCCTCCGACCAGACTTGCAACATAACAACCATCAATCTAAAGGACATTGTACCTATTATTCATGCGACAAGGGGTTTCTCTCGCTCACATTCCTTTCCCTGCTGCGACTTTTTAGTGTTTTATGCTCTCTTGTTAGTATCTTTGGCCTTCCAATGTGACATAATTCATTACAAGGACCCTTGGGGTCCACTTACAAAGTTGGCCAAAATAAAAACGAAAATTTGAGCCGCAAATTATGAAGGTTGTACCACGAGGGAGTCGCGCACTCATTTTGCGCTTTGTCTGTGTGCACAACTTTATTACTGGCGTTACAATTTGTAACTCTTGTAATATTTTTGCATATTTAAAGTGCAAAACCGAAAGATGCACATGGGGGTAGGTATGTAAATATCCGGCGCAGTCTCTTAGGAATAGCTATACATAAACCCGTTCAAGTTTTCACTCTCGTTGCATGAGCATCAGAGAGCACTCGAAAGATATGGCTGTATAATTAGCATTACCATTAAATTTGTATCATCCTAAGTGGCGCGCTTAATGGGATCTTTGACTTTTGTACTTGGGGATGAGCCTTATTTGTGTGGATTTTTGTGTAATTCACAACGTGGATGAGAACTATTAACAGCTTCCGTGTTGTGATTTTTGGTTCACTATGTATATGCACAAGGTGTCAACGATGTATGGAGTATGATGGAGGGCAATGTTTTCCGTTAGAGTGCTAATATCATATTCCCATCACGATTTTGATAAAATTACTAAGTGCTTTATGGGTTTGATTTGTGTTGGAAATATTTATGAATTTTTTCAAGTGTTTCCTGGAGCAGTGTTTGAAATTTTAAATTTTCAAACAATTTTTTCATGGACAATGGTGGACATTAAGTGGGTCATATGAATTACAGCAGATTCTCCCACTCTTTTTGTTATTTAAAAATTTCTGTAATATAATAAAATACATTAAATTATTTTGTAATTTAAAGTCCTGAGTATTTAAGGAAAAAATAAAAAAATAAGCACCCCCTTCTGATAATAACCTTTGTCAGTTGAAAAATAAATGAAAATTGAAACATAGATACTGAAAATATGTGCAGGAATATATTTTGGGCTCTTCGTTTTTTAACCAAGAGGGCCTTCCGAGTAGTTGCAGTTATAATCCTTCAAAATGCGTCGTTCAAGTAGATCCCCAATAGCCTCAATTATGAAATTATTAAGATTCGGTATTTTTGTGGTGTTTTGACATTTAAAAAGAAAAATGTTAAATCTTTCTTGAAACTGCAAGAAGGCTATAGGCCATTTCGTTTTTTGTTACACCTTCTTTTTGGGACAGTATTTTAACCAAAGTGTATTTTTTTTCTAACTTCAATACCGCAAACTTGCCTTGCTCAAATAATTCTGAATCAATACATACAAAAAAGAATATCTACTTAAAGGAGCCAAAACCTTCTGAAATAATCTAAGCTATTAAACGCTTTCTCTGTATCATCCAGAAGCTGAATTGCAAATAAAATACTGATACATATCTACAATCAAAATATTTCTTCATTCATTCATTTTCAATGTCCCGCTTATCCATTAAGTAGGTCGGGGGTGTAGGTTGCTCAAGTGGACCCTCCATAGCTCTCGATTCTCCGCCATCGACTCCAAATCCCCATACGGGTATAAGAGAGATTATGGACTTGATCTAACCATCTTATCCTGGATTTAATTAGAGGACCTAGCCTGCCCGATGGTAGGTACGGATTCCATAGCACGTCGTGGAATCCTAGTCGGGGACATGCGTTTAACATGACCAAACCACCGAAGCATGGACCGCTCAGTCCGGAGAAGTAACTGCTTCCTCACGTATTCTGGTATTTCTAATGCGATACTACGGAGAAATCTCATTTTGGCAGCTTGTATCCGCGATCTTATTCTTTCGGTCATTACCCAAACCTCATGACCATAGGTAAAAGTTGGAACAAACACCGAATTAAAGACTGACAATTTAGCTTTCACACCAAGTTCAGTCCTCCTAATAACAGAATGTCCAAGCTGTCTTAAAATTGATCACACTGACGCATCCGACAGGAAAACTCAGCATTGCTACTTCCATCACTCGTGAATGAGACCCCGAGGTACTTAAACTTCTCCACAATCAAACTAAAGCAAATTTATTTCGTAATATCGAAAAATATCAAAAAGGATTGTTCTTAGTCGTGGCTCTACTTTTGGGATTGCTGGCCGGTTGGGCACGCTTGACCGCATTTTAAGATCTCGTTTTCAAGATCTTGCATAACCAAATCTCGGATTAGTAAAATCTTGCGTTATTGAAATATCAGAATATCAAAATCTCGGATATTTATGAGGGGCATATGCATTATGCATATGCATTGTGGGCGCAGTAGCGCAGTGGTTAGTGTGCTGGACTACTGTGCGAGGGATCCCAGGTTCGATCCCCGGAAAAACACAAATTAGATCTTAAGGTTTTTTCTACTGCGCCACCTCTCTCGAACGTCTGACAAACATCCGAGAGTATGACTGTCCTGAAAAAGCTTCTCAATTCAGCCGTTCGGACTCGGCATAAAATTGTAGGTCCCTTCCATTCGTTCCAAAAATAGAAACTCACACAAAACGAGTGGTTGCGAAAAGCTAGGCCTTGGGTGTCTACCGCCTGTTGCGCCGCCTAAAAAAAAAAAAAAAATATGCATTGTGCAAACCCCTGCTGGGGTCACTGTTGGATTTAGAGTAGGCGATTTGCGAGACTTCATCTGACCGATCTATATTGAGCCTGTCTAGTGGAATTTTTCCGATAACAGAAAATGCTTATGCGCTCAAGATCTCAAGAACCAAGTTTGCCAGTTGAGGAGACGTATGTTGGTCATAAACTGATCCATTCTCAATTTGTTCCTTTCTATATACATACCAAGTACCATGAGTAAATTTCGTTTTGCACTGCGTATGTGGAGAATCACTAAAAAGGATCCAGAACTTTGCATTCCTATCCTTGCAAAATTAATAATATGTAAAACTTTCTTTCTCTAAAAACGTTATAATTTTGTCAACAACAGGCATCAGGCAACAGGTATCTTCTTATCAGCTTGTAAAAGGTTCGTGTTTAGGGAGAGTAAAATTAGCTAACAATTGACTTTCAAAAGGAATTTTATCTTTTCAAAGCTTTTTTTTATAAGTTTTTATTCCCTCAAGCGAAAAGTTGTTTTGCTATCGAAACTCTATCACTATCCTATTCAAAGGTTTCACATACCTACTATTGTCCACATCCAGTTCTTCGAAAAAGCTCGGGAAAAGTAATACCGTAATACATATTTGACAGTGACACACATCATGACGTTTTTGCTATAATATCCATACACAATTACTTCTAAAAAATATGTTTTCAACACTCTCTAGACAGAGCTAGATTTTTCATACCTCTTAACATTTCTAATTCCAAAGCCTTTCCAACTTCATTATAAAAAAAATAAGGTTGCCGCATTAGTTGTAATAATTTGAATGGTTAGTGTATTAGCTATAATAAATTAAAACATCTGAAAAGCTGTGTATTCCATACTTTTACCAGACTTCCATTTCATGCGGAGCTTAGGCGCTGGCTGTAGCCATCAGAAAAGCACATCCTTAAAAACAGTAAACAACAAAAGTGAACAATTATTTAATCCTAGCATTTCATAGGAATTCAGTGGAACCTGTTGTGGAATTGACTGAGAAGTTGAACGGAAAAAGTTGTACGTACGAAAAAATAAATCCGTTTTCTAGAATTTTTTTTTTTTTTTATTTAAAAAATTGCTTAATTTTTTTTTTTGGTGAACTGACTTCATAATTCCAAAGCAACATTTTAAGACCAAGTTCAATGCTTCAAAAACGCATTTTACTGATAGCTATAACTGGAGCCTTACTTGTGATTTTCATATGTGACACGCAAAGTCTGTTTTATTGAACTTTTATCTGAGAAAGAAAATTAAACTGTACAAAAGTCCAACAAAACTACACCAACTCCAACCAACTGAACTCTGCATCACGTGCAATGCGCCTAAAAGTATGCAAGCTTTTGTGATAAAATGACGTCATGAACTGGTATAAATTTGGAGCTTTTTTTCGACATTTGATGTGTTCTTGAGCTTATAACACAAATTGTATTTATAGTAGTTTTGTGAACACATCCGCAAAGCTTTCAATCTGAACTACAACTTTTCAGGTGAGATAATCCAATTTGTTAGTTGATAAGTCCTAAGGGATTATGTCAAGTATAGTTCTGTTGTAGTAATTCCTTTAGAAAGATTATTTTTTACTTTATCTGACTGATGAAAATATTCCTTAAAATATCCCTTACATAATTTTTAAACCTTTCAAAAATGTGGCTGACGAGACAGTGACGACCCTACCTAGCCCATAGATTCCAATTCGGTTGGTTGATGTTTTTGATAGAGAGCTTTTTTTGAAATTCCCTGTAAGCTTGACCCACTTTACAAGAGGCTTTTGTGTATTGCTTTGTATGTTGCATAAAAATCCCTGTATTTCGACGCATGTGCTGTTGGCTGTATCTTTACATCCAAGTTCAAGCTCTTTTTAGGTTCTGTGTTTGGATCTGTATTTTGCAAAAAATCCTTAAAGAAAACAACATTAGCCAGAACTCGAACCACAACTAATACTTTTAGTACTGAGTTTAAAAACAATTTTTTCTTTTTATATGGATGCAGAATAAGTTTTATTGGGAGGGTGTTTCCTACAGAGGGTTGCTGCTTGTTTTTTTAAAGTAGGCCGAAGGTTAAGGTTCACAAAGTACTAACTTAAATTATCAACCACTCCTTCAAAAATGTTACCAGCCATGTTTGCAAAGGGCACACAAAGTGAAGGACAGTATAGTGGTTTTGAATAAAATTACTGTATATTCTATTTACATAGGTATACGGACATTATATGTTCCTTGTTTTGTGTATAATGAGTTTTACAACTGAGATTTCACTTAATTAACTGACCTTGGGTTTGCATAAACCAATTAAGAAGAAGCTGTGCTAAGTAGACTTGAATGGGTTTAATTGAGAAGAACAATTATTGCAATAATGGCTATTATTGATATTGGAAAGAGGTAGACTATGGGGAACGTCTACATTGGCTCCATGTAGATATTATTGTTTTGGATAAAGCTGACCAATGTACTGGTTAGGTATCATGGTATCTGGTTGAGTAGTGGAAAAATATTGTCCAGGGTAAATATTGAAAATGAATATATAAATATGTTGTTTTAAATATAGTTCAAGGATTTATCAGATATGGAAAGGAGTAGGTGGGATCAAATTGTTCTGCCAACATCAAAGGGTTCAACAAATGGAAATAGCTTTCTAAAAACAATGATAGACAACATAAATCCTTTAGAAAAGTACTAAGATGAATTCATTTGGAATGTCCTACTCATATCTCCCATAGAAACACATTTCATCTATTGACTTCATCTTATGTAGATATCTATTCTTGTATTTGTGCTGACGCAATGTTATCCTTCATTTATAGCGCCTAACTTGAATAAATACTTAAATTGGTATGTAGTACGTATTTCGCAGCCGAAAAGAATGAAGAATGGTTTCATATACCTATAGCCTTCGATATAAGGCATTATAAATTCGTGCGGAATATGTACCTGCATTTTGTCAACCTACATCTTTTTTGTTTGATGGATAGCTGACCAGATCTGACCGTTGGGTCATCTTTTTATTTTTTTTCAAATTATAGTCACGACGGAGCATTTTCACAAAGTAGCCTTAGGCCTTTGCTTTTACTGATTCTGTGATTAAATGACGTCTATATCTGGAGGGTATTTTTGTGCAGAAGTGCTGTACCACAAAACTCTTTAGTATGATTGTCTTGTCACATTCTTAAGGTAACCCGAACATAGTACATTATATTGTTACATTACATACTTCTTTAATTTTTGTCAATTAAAAAGGCACAATGGATCAGTCTCAAACTCAAGTTCTTAAGGTTCTTTCTACTGCGCTTAGTAGACCACCATAGGTCTTATAATGATATAGATTCATATTTATGCACATGCTTCTTTTTATGTATATAAAACTGTAGGAATTTTCCCTGTTACCTCAAAGCGCTTAAACTACTGTCTAGATTTCAATCAAACTTTTTTTAAAATGTTTCTTAAAACTGTGAGATGGTTTTAGACTAAATCGTTCATAGCCTAGTTCTTTTAGTTTTTAACCAACATTTTTTTTTCTTCGTGTTCCCCTTTGTTACTTACTGTCTCTTAGAAAAAGATTGGAAGGAGAAGCCTGCGATGTGCATATTATGTCAAAGCAATCAATGGCACCAATGTCTATCGGAGCAGTTGCGCAGATGGCTGAAACTTGCCTGATATTATGATAGGTTTCTATATATGGCAAGTGCACACTCCTAGATGTTTGAGGTACCTTTCCACATGGGCGGAAATGAATGTTAACGTCCATTAGATATACATGATTGTATTAGCCATATTAATTTGAATAACAATTTTTGAGAACGTAGACAAATTTGGTCAATGCAAACGGACCGAAAATCACTTGAAGAATCTTGGATTCATATAGACTTTATTTCCCTCTGATAATATTCTGTTTTTTTGTTTTTTTTTTTTGTTTTTTTTTTGCGCCATAAATTAGGATTTGGCTACTGAAGGTCTACAAGGCTGAGCTGATGCCGTTTAAAGAGCTCTTTTAAGAGCCAAGGTTCAATAAGTCTCCATCCCTAACTTTTTTATAGGTTGTTGGTGTTTTCCCACCTGCTTCAAGATCACAGAGAATTCGATCATTGATGTTTACTTTATTTTCACGCTCACTGTTCATGCTTGTCTTTGCCATTATTTAAAACTAAACCTATGATTAGTTACCACTTTTCTTTTACAATGGAACATTGCGTGGTCCGTATCTTCTTCTTCTCTGGGTATTCATTACAGAAAGGCGAGCTATCGTGACCAAATCTGTGAAGGTATTTCCGATAGCCGCCGTGCCCCGATAAGAACTGCGTAAGGTGGTAGTTACAGTCCCCGTTTGTTCTTTTTGTCCAGACCTCGATTGTGGGTTTGTGGGTCCATCTGCCTTTTGCCGTGTTATCCCAACTGGCTTGCCATCGATGTTTCCCTCTCCTCTATACTTGGACCCTTATATTAGGGAACTCTTGCTGGTTGGCTGTTTGCCTAGGGTATATCCTTTGCATCTCGCTGGCAAAAAGATCGATGGAGATCATTTTCGCTACAACGCAGTCTGCTTCATCCGAGATTGTTCGAAATCCCCTTATTGTTCGTACTGCGCAGAGCCTGTATGCTAACGAGAGCTTTCTCCTTGTTTCATTTGTTTTTAGATCCCCCGCCGAGACCGGTGCAACGTATAGAATTGAGCTGACCACTCTGGATAGTAGAGTCTTCCTTGTATATCCAGGTTCACCGATGATGGGCAGCATTCGGGAAAGAGCTGCTTGCATCTGTGAGGCATTCCTACCGGCGTACTGGATGTGCGTTTTATATTTTAGCCTGTTGTCGAGCATTACTCCTAGGTACATTAGAGACTCCTCAGACCTAATGATTTGATTCCCAACCCGGAAATTTGCAAATTCCACAGACTTTCGGCTGGTTATCAAGACAGCCGGCGGACTCCAGCCATTTTTTGATTCTGGCAACTGCTTTATCCGTAGCGGACTCTATCTCTTGGATGTGTTTGGCCACCGTTACCACGGCAAAACCGATCACCTTAACCCCTTGAGCGTTAGTCGTAGGAATCCAATTACCACTTCTGTCCCAATATTTTCAAATCTGCCAGGGGACTTCTCTACAGAATATGTCGTAGTGGCAATATTTGGGCGGTTGTGGACCTAAGACCGGTCTGATAGCGCCCAATCCGTTCGTTGACAAATAGTTTCAGACGTTGAGAGAGTATGGTAGGCATAACATACAAGTTCTATTAAGGAGACTGGTGTTCCTTGTCACTACCAAAACGTGTCTTCAAAAGTTCGAACAAAAAAAAGAAGATAATATGACAAGCACTTGAAGCATCATCACCTATAATAATTGATGTAAGCTTATAGATGCTTATAGACGACCTCATTATTATTGTAAGCATTTTTTTTCTATTACAGCGCCTCCGGGGACCCCATTAAAAATTGTTTGGCACTCGTTATCAAAAAATCAAGACATATTACGACAAGAAGTCAACATCAAAGGAACCTCAAAAATACATTCCCATTCTATGCTCCAGTCCACACACAAAAGGCATAGTCCTTTCCTACAACACCATCGCATTGCAGAAGTTTTCTCATTTTCAAATAATCTGTTGCAAATACTTTTCGCTCCTTCCCAAGGATAGGTATACACTTTCTAAATAGCGTCAAGCTATTGGAAGTTAAGCACGTGCCGGAAGCAGAAACCCTACAGCAGCTTCTGTTCCTATAGGAGAACACAAAAAAACACTTTTACGCCTTATGTGTTGTAGGTATATTTATCAATGGTTATGGTAGGCTTCCTTAAAAAAATTACAAAGATCAGGAGTCTAATAGCTTTAGAAGCAGAATGCCTATAGATATATACTTACACTCATCACTGCCACCAGCAGATGTGCTCCCATTAAAGGATAAGACAGTCAAAATGAGTTCCTGTCGAAATGACTGTCAATATGATTAGGAGGATATAATAGTCTTGGAAGCCTGACAATGTGTGTATATACGCCATTCAGCTTTAAAAGCTTCTGTTGAACCTCTTTAGTGCTTCGAAATCGATTGAATAACTTGTGATATAGTTGTATCAATCGTTTGTTTCAGGATACATTGCTTTTTGTTTTTATTTGTTTTGTACAGTTTGCGAGACAGACAACAAAGTGGTTAAAATATTGCGCAACGCAGTAAGTGCGAGCTGAAGGGCTATAGCATAAAAGTGACCATAAAAAGGGAAGTTGTAACAGTCGCCTGCGAGTTATATTACTTGGCGTCAGGAACAATGCCTTTAAAGGGAGCGAGCTCTTAATAGCTTGTTTATGTCCCACCTATGGCGATATATGATTTTATTGACAATCATTTGTTGAAAGAGAGATCGTTCTCTTGAACACCATTTTATTATGACGTGACATTGTATGCGATTGTGAATGTCAGGGGGGGGGGTTGAAAAAAGCAAGACGATATATCTGTATCTGTATATCCATTAAAATGTATAATGGCGCCACATGAAATAGTTGTCGGCAAAATGACTGAAAGTCGTAGAAAGCTGTAATAATTTTTGTGGAGAACTAATGAGAAAAGGCATGCTTTTGACATTTGTGGGCAATGTGGTTGTTCAAAATAAATTAAGTTGCATAACAAAATGTATGTGATGAATTTCTAACCACATGTTAAGGTATATAAACTCTATCGAATTCGAATGAACGTTCCTTCCCGGTTTTGGGGAATAATTATTATCATTGCTTACACGAAAATATAGCCAAAGTTGTTACGGTCCAAAAGGGAGAAATGGGTCTGTATACCAACCTTAGACTGGGATTAGATAGAAAATCAAATTCAATTCTAGTACGCCATTAGTCTCAAAGTCAGTGCGGTCTTTTAACTACTAACTTGACCAATTTTAAAAGTCTCTATACCAAGGGGCTTCAGGAATTTACAGCTTGTCTCAATGGTCTTAATAACTCCAAAGAATTCACCGCAGACTAATTTTATCGAAACTTAGTCTTCGATTCCAAACCGGAGGGACAACGCAGTAGAGGAAGATCTCGCCTTAAGTGGCGCGAGTTACGAGCGGCCGCGACCGATCGAACATAAAACGATAAAACAACAAACATTCAAACAGAAGGAACACACGATGTGATTTATTTCATGTCTAAATTATCACTAATTTAAAAGTTTACAATATATGACTTAGATGCTATATTGCTTCTATTGTTTTCTGCTACCGTCGCGTCGGTTAGACATAATGCCGCTAATTGGAGATGATGAGAGACGAAGCAATCCGACTGTTGTTGTTTGGTACAGCCTACTGTTGTTGTCAGGTCATATACTGTGGTCGATTGTGTACATACATGTAACTCGCGCACAAGTGGAAGGGTTAGCCAAAGATCGTGCTAACTGGAGAGGCGTGTTGGTTGAGGTCCAGGTCCACCCCGGACTGTAGAGCCATCTAACTGAACTGAACTGAACTAGCCAAATGTGTACCGAACCATCTCTTGTCTTACTTAACATTAGCTCAGTTGATGAGTCTCAAATATTGGCAGTATTACTAAAATTTGCCAGTCAGAAACCCCAAATCCATATTCTTAACGTGATTTTATGCGACATATTTTTAAATCACTGATTTAATTGCAATCCCCTTATTAATTTGATGTCATTCTGTCATTGTGGTCATTTACAGCTCGGCAAAGAAGTTTTCTGTCAAAAAGATTAAGATCTGCCATTATAACAGATTTTTCATGATCACTGCTCTGTAGTGGATTTGTTTGGACTTTAAAATTTAAGTTTTGAACATATTTAAAGTATACCAGCGATTCCTAGGATGGAACTCCTGAACTCCTTAATAGCGAAGTTACTGCTGCTCGCAGAAATGTGTGTTGGACTACGTTGTGGACAGTTTTTTTTTGTTGTTCGGCAATTTTTGTAAAAATGACAAATGACGCCTGCGTGTTAAAAAAGTAGCTCAAAAGATTTTTAAAGAAACTGCCATGAATTTTGACAATGCCCTGTCCAATGTTTGCTGTAGATAAAAGAGTGGTAATGTGAGATGGTTGCTTTTTTATAATATGCAAGTTGCATACGTGATTGTTGTAAGATTGGCCGGTACAATGGGACTGGCCGGATATTCATCTTACATTGTGCCTCGTAATGGCTTAGTAAAGTCCATCCCATTCAGCCATGAGGGCTTCTAAGAGTTTATTAATTTAGGGAACAGAATTGAAGCATATTACATAGCAGTGGCGTGGCGTGAATAATTTTAAATGGTAAGTCGAAGTCGAAAAATATCAAAATGTCGAAGGGAAGATGTAGGTAGTACCTATCTATGTATACAAAACCTTCAGTTAATTGTTTAAAGCCATACAATCGAAAACTCCAGGAAGAAATTAAATTAATGAAAATATTTTTTCCATCTTGAGTGCAAAACTCTCATATTTCTTGTAAACGTGATTTATATCATGTCTTATAATATTGTCCTTTATTTCTACATAAAGGTTCTTTAAATGAGTGAACCTCCACAAAAACCCCAATCGATCATTTGGGGTTTTTGTGGAGGTTCAGCAAAATCATCTACTTACTCTTTGAAACATTTCAAACGTATTTAGGTACGAAGATCATAGCCAAGACTCAAAACACTTGATTTCTCACTTAGCGACTTGTTTATAAGCTTTATAAACACTTCAATTTTTTTTTTTTTAAAGATACTTACAAAATTCACCAAATAACCCGGAGAAAAGCGTGTTATTTTATTGCATAAAAATTTGCCTTTGAACAGAGGATACTCCCCTCAGAAAAACTCAGAAAATTATTAAGTAGGTAAAAAAGGGAACTGACTAAGTGACTATATCACAGCGCAGCCATGGGACATGGGAGATACACACACAATTCAAATTCACCAAATAACTCGGAGAAAAGCGTATTATTTTACAGAAATACTCAATTACACCACAGCGCAGCGATAAAAGATACACACAAAACCCACCAAATAACCCGAAGAAAAGCGTGTTATTTTTTTGCATAAGAAAGCGGGCGTTGAACAGAGAGGACCCACCCAACTCAAAAAATCGCAAGTGTACAAAAGAGGAAGGAGACAAATAATTTCTATCCTGCGAGAGATTTTATAACCCGACATATTTCGGGTTGCTTATGCTTTAGCTTTGGCTAATGCTCAGAGAGTGTGGGCAGCAGTGATGGGACTTCTACCACTTAAGTGGTATTTCTACCACTTTTTGTTCAATCCAAAATTCTACCACCCACAAATCCAAATCTACCACTTTTTCAGATGGGGAAAAAATGGAACAATAAGGCATATAATAACAAATACCCACGCACTATAAGACTTATTTTCCATCATCCACACAATAGAAATCGAGTGGTTGAATAATTTTAAATTTTTGTGCACTAGAAAATTGGTATACTGGTACCGGTACTGAACTTTGGAAAAAAAATCGGTGATGCTTTGTGAGGTGACGTTTATAGAGCTCAAGAAAATTTGTTCTGAATGTTTGCAAAAAATTATTCATCATATTTTGGGTAATGATAGCATGATAGCAGCATTTATAGTATGTTTTTAAAATCTACCACTTTCTACCACTTTTTGGTTTCCCAGTATACCACCTTTTGTCTACCCTCAAGTCCCAACACTGGTGGGCAGTTCTCTATAGTACTAATGATAATAATGTGTGTGTGTTTCCGTGTGTGTTTGAAAATAAAGTTGAATTGAGTTGGTTGGTGGAGTGTAGCTTGTGCAGGTTAATGAATAGATACATATTAAGTGTATCCCGTGTGTTTTATGTTGCTCGTTATTTACTCAACATTGTTGTGTAGCTGAAACTTTAAAAGGTAACACGGTAGGAATCGGGTTATATGGACCCCATGCCACTGTTACATAGTCTGATTGATCAAAAACAATGTTCTAATCGAGGCTAGATGACCGGCCACAAGGCCACAATCACAAACCAGAGAGAATAGACCACCAGCTTTGGCCAAAAATGAGAGATCCATAGAGCCAGTTTCAAAAAGTCATTAGGTGGTTAAGTATGTGTGTCATGTTAAAGTAAATGGAGGGCGAATTGGTCACGCATTCACTGGCACCTAATAACATTCACAGTTATTTCTGTGTTACAACACGTATTCACAGATAGAAAACAAGGCGGCGGCGATACTCATTTCAAAACTGGCTCTACGGAATTCTCTTTTTTGCCCGAAACTGGTGCTCTATTCTCTCCGGTTTGTGGCCAAAATATAGAGGTCATACTCATAGCTCAGAAATATGAAAATGCTTTTTTAAAATAAATTTAAATTAAGAGCTGCGTTGAAGTGAATTAATCAGATGGCAAACAAAATTGTGCAAACTGTTCACATATTCACAGGATTATCCCCAGCAATTGAGGTCCATTGTACAGGACCCGGGTACGATTTCTCAAAATCTTCACAAACATTTCAAACGAATTCGTCTGAGTGATCGAGGATTATGAGATAGGCCTTGATGCGATCGACAGAAAATCGCCTCTGAGGAGCAACACCGAATTTAACTATTGGTTTCTGCAGACTGAGATGGGTGTTGACGAGGTCAACCCAAGATGCAAACAAAATTATTAAAATTCGCGTACGCAAGAAGAAAATTCTTCTGATTGACCAAGCATTGTATACAGACGTTGATTGCGTGATTGACGCAAGATCGTTTGATGCACGTTGGAGAGTTAAAATGCGGAACTCCTTGTCCGCAGCAGCAGCAATGAAGCAGCAATGAAGGGAATTCATTTAAATCACTTTATTGTTCTAGCATCTTCGTAAATTGAATTAACTATAGGAACTTATTGACCCATATGTCTCGAAAATGATCTGCCAGCTACACTGATTTTAAAAATCGTATTTTTATTTACTTCCCAAGTCGAATAGACAATTTACTCTGTCGTCTTGGTTTGTGATACGATCATTAGAACCATGATCGACTTATATTGCTTGAGTTCTCACTGTTAGCTTTCATTGATGGCGACTGTTGTATTTTGCGACCTTGATGTCATGGTATCTCAGAATGGCCTAAATTCATAAAATCCTGAAAAAATTACCATCATGTCATCTGACAGACCTCCCTATAGCTCTTTTAAGATATCTGTCCAATTTTTTTTACATTTATTCTGATTTTTCAATCATTGGACATGCTTGTAGCTGCTATATCTGGCGTTGATTTTGTGATGAACTTTATGTAAAAAAAAAAAAAATAAAACCTCGATCGCTATTGTGATTGTAAAGCTGTCTAAAGTGTAATAGAAAATACGTCTTATCTGCGGTTAATGGTAATTCTCTTGCTGTCATCCTTCCTTTTAATGATTTTACCAATTGTAGCTGCATTCATATTAAATTTAAATATACATACATTCATAATTCCCGGCTAATATGTGATGAGATTAGACCCACTTTTAAGAGGAGCCTCTTTTCCGCATTGAAACCATAGTCGACTCTCTTGATGGGTGCGTTATAGTCCCTATTCGGTCGTGATACGTAATGTCGATACTCCTTTCGTTCTTCAACACAAAAATTATACCTACTCTTGAAGCAAGCCTCCACCTAGGTGCCCATTTCAATGACCATTGGAGGAGGTGCATCCTTAAGTGTATACTGTAGCATCTACTGCACTGACAGTGATAATATCGACCAAATGAATGACAGCAAATTCTAAATGTTACTCGTCCTTGTTCCCACAGAAACAGTCATCTCACAGGTAAACATAAAAAAATTAATAAAAGTAAATTAGTTCTGTTAACAAGCTGGCATTTTATTTCAAAACACGCTTCCGAATTAAGCAAACAGCGTGAGAGTAGGAAGAATGCCGAAAGCAATTCAATAATTGAAACAAAACCAAATAGAGTAGAGTAGACATTATAGTTGCCTGCTTCATTTCGAAACATGGCCCAGGGATGTCAAAGTTTGTATGCACGCGTACAAATACCAGCTCATTGTACTTTTGCATACTTTAGCCCTAAACTGCAAGTGATGGATGGATGGAATTGTATTCCTATGTCGGGGATAAAATTCCCACATAAACCATTTTGGAAAATCATAAAATGTCAGATTCCTGAAACCGGCCAAGTAAATCACGGCGATATGATGTGTATCACTTGCATCCACCAACCAACCCGAAGCCGACATTCTCCCAAGAGAACGCTTTCTATGGTAAACTGCCGTGGTAACTCGAAAGTATGCATTCTGCACCAGCTCCGGAGATCATATCAAATTTATTTTGCCTCGTTTTCACTTTTTTGTCATCACACTTCCGATCGCATTGTGAATTTGTGACAATTTTCCTGCGATTTTAGTCTGATGCGAAGAAAAGGTTGGTTCTTTTTTGTGGTATGTGCATGTGTGTGTTGCCTCTCTCTACTGACAAAGTGAAGCCGAAGCCGCACATATCAAGAGTGTCAAGAGAATTTTATGTTTGCCACATCGGGCGGTGACGGTGACTGTAAGGAAGTTAAAATAGCTCCTAAGGTATATGGAGCTGTCACAAGCACACATATATACATAACAGTAGATGAGATATATTACATGCAAGAGGATATACTGTATCTGAAGGACTGGCAATTTGAAATCCTTGAATAATGAAAATACCGAAGGAGTGGAGAAGTGGATGCATTGCAGTTGAAAAATAGTCCATGGGTTTGTCTTGTGGTTGAAGTTTGATTCAGAATAATATGCAAAGGATATTCGGAATAGAGTTCCTGTTTTGAGTGAGAAGGCGATAAATTTATTGAATATTCTTCTCTAGGAGTGGTCGTATGAGTATAATATACCTACTATAACTCGGTTGCTATTCAAGGAAGTACACGTATCCGGTTTCTAATAGTGCACTTATTTCGGTACATTGTTCTCTGCGTAATATACAATTGGCCTATGGTGTTTTCAACTAATGGAAGATGTATTCAGTTTGAATTCTTGTGATTTCCGATAACAGGCACTTTGAATAATGTCTACGAATCATATTTTCGAAAACAAATAATTTGAATGGTTATTTATCTCCACTTAGCTTGGACAGATCCATTATTTGGGAAAATTGCCTTGGACCACATTAGTGGAAAATCCAATTATCTCCATGTTGTCCCACATTCCGCAGAAAATTCCTATTATTATGAGAGGGTAACTCTAAGGACAGATATCACAATTTTACACATTTTGCTTTATTTGTGACTCTAAGGTATATATATACCTACCCAATTTTTAGATCACATACGTGGGCAAATATTTTTGCTGTCAGATGTTTTGTATTTTTTAGAGGTTATACTCACAACTAGTAGAGATATGTACCTACTTCCTTGTACTGGATTTTTCTGTATTGTAATTTTCACTACATTTTTTGGAACCCCAAGAAGACTTACTTTTACAATATCTGGAAAGTCTGGAGTCTTCCGTTGAAGTATTAAAGGTAGCCCCTAAGCTTGTACATTAAGGTGTGTTACAAAGGCATGATGACCCGTCAGTTCCCCGCAACAATTTCTCTTTAGTTACAACAGAAATTCAGCGGTTTCAGCTAGAGATGGACTATAAGTACAACCTCGTAGAGGGATAACTTAGTAGAGGAAAACCTCGCCCTGGGAGCCTCGCACTAGTGAATGGGGATCGAAACTAAGGTAGGCACGCATACTCATATACACATACACTCTGGCTTTGATGGTGAACTTTATGCAATATGCGTTCATATTTCGCTGAACTTGTAATAGCTTTCAATCTGAATTGTCGCTGTTTACAATCTTAAGAGCTATGACAATATTCGAGGACAGCGGCGGTAACAGCTCTTCAGGACAAACTGCTTTTAGATTCGTCAGTTCGCCTAACAATTCGTCGGGGCTTTAGCGATTCTTAGTGGTAAGCTTGCGAATACCATGAGTACCAGAAGTTTGATTTTTATAGCTCGTATTGAGCACCAAAAACTTTTCTACAAGAGGGTTAGACTAGACAGTTAATTTTCTTCCTTATCATATTTTTTCTCCAGTAGGTACCTATGTTCATTTAATTTTCCTAGAAGTCCAGAATGTTACCAGTTTACCCTTTTTTCTTCCGCTGCAGCAGCAAGTCTTCGTTCGCCATCTTCTAAATGTGATTGACGTTGTCACCAACTTCTATAAGTACCCAGTCCGTCTCAATCCACCTAGGAAATGGGCTCCCTAAGCCTTAATACTACATCGACAAGAAAAAACCCACCGCCTTCACTTATAGTACACTCTAAAAAAAAATCGTGTAATTTTACTATCATTAAGCGAGGAATCTACTTGCCTACCATAATTGCAGTATTTTTACGCACGTATCAATTTTAAATCTTAAATCTTTGTTCTGTAAATTCACACATAGATTTTAAATATAAATGCGTATTTCTACACTTAAGGTGTTCAAATTAAATGTACATTTACATAATTAATGTTTAAAATTCAACAGAATTTCAGAAAGAAATGTTTATAAATCAACATAAAATGTGTAAATTCAAACCTTTTATGTTCAAATTTGTAGCAAAATTCGACACATAATGTGTAAATTCCAACAAAATTGTGTACGAAGACGCCTAAAATTAGATTTTTTTTTGTGTAATTTTGCTTTAACAAGCTTTAAATCGGTATAGAGTTTGAATATTTAATGTGTACAATTAAACAAACTTATACATGGATCAGAAAGTCTATTCAAAAAAAGTGAAAATGTTATCATTGGCCTGGCCGATGCTTTGATACCCACCACTGCAGTAAACCTGTCTAAAAGAAATAAAACAATCCAAAAATTATTAAGATATTTATTAAACATATTTATAATATTTATTATTTATATTAAAAACGCCAAATTGACTTCAGAAACCGTACACGCACAAGTCGATGCGATGGAACTTGGGAGCGCAACAAGTTCAACTGCTTCAGTCAAAGGTCTGATCACGTATGAACTCGCAAATGAATAGTCACAATCGAATTGCAAATTTACACACAAATTTACACAATGTGTAACTTTTATGTTTTATCAGATGGTTGTAAATATAAGCATTTGTTATTGGTCTTCAAACACTGTCTGTGTAAATTTCATAAGGTGTTTATATTTAAACAAAATTTGTTTATTTATAAACATTTTAGGAGTAATGTTTAAACAATAATAGATTATTATTGAACAATAGTTGTTGAAAGGTACACAAAATATGTATGTTTGCAACAAATGTTTGTAATATCTAACATTAAGTGTTTAAATTTTATTTTTACCTATTGTCGTGTGTATAAACACGCAACTTGCCTATTTTTACATTAAAAATTACATACACTTTCATAGTAATTTTACATGCATTTTTTAGAGTGTAGAGTACCGCAGCCTTTTATGTGATTTTAACGTCTCTTAGTTGACTTTAGCTAGGCGATATGTATAGATATGCAGTTGCAAACCTTGATGGAGACCACATAGCTCTCAGAGTGCAGCTGCTCTAAGCCACAAGCACATTCACCAGTGAAGCTCTGCTTCTGTCTATTCAACATTTTTCGCGACAATTTTATTTTAAAAAACTTTCCAAATGCCTGTTCAGATGCAGATAATCACCTTGACAACTTAAGGTACAGATACTGTTGAAAAACTGCGAATATAAACGCAACTTCCGTACTAAATACAACTCATATATTATATCCATTCTCTTCAAACCCTCTCAGGAACCATCCCTATATACTATACAACTGTCCTATAGCAGATAAGCAATTTCATTGAAAAATTACCCTCCATCAGCATAATTTGACACCTACCTTCGTCAACTTTTTGGCCAAAATCTATACATCGGCCAAACTGCTATCAACAGAAAAGTAATCACACCTTTACAGCTTAACAAAAATACTTGACCCTCTTTTACCGCATTTTAGTTCTTCAGAAGTTGCCTCCTAGGAGCAGGCAGAATTAATAAAAAAAACTTTTTAATTACTCCAGGGGAACGGTATTTTTTGAATTATCATCCTGTTGACAACCTTCTTGTTGTTGTTTTGTTCGCCCAATATACACATAGACTATTCGTATACCTGATGGTAATACTCCAGATAATAACTAACGACAGTGCTGTGTGGTAGTGAACATCGCCATGAGGACGAACAGGAATTCACTTGGTATATATCTCTGATAATGAATGTGTATACCCTCTGTTGCCTCTCATGCTTTTAGCACAGTACCTACTATTTTGAAGTTAAACTGTGGTAGCGAACCACCGAAGTGGCAAAGGCAAAAAGGACACCACCAAAAATTGTGTCCTACTCTTATCTCCATGAAACCAGAGAGGCGGAGCGACAGAAAGGAATTCCTCAAAAAGGTTACGGCGCGGGTAGCTTTCAAATATGCTGTAGGAATGCCCTTTTATCCTCCTTTCCTTGAAAAAGTCAGCCAAGAGGTTGCTAATGCCATTTCACCAACACCACTCTCCACAATGCAGAGAACTTTCATCGAAGTTTGATGAGGGAGAAAATTTAATGAACACCAGTGTGGAATATACGATGACGCTGGTCTTGAAAGGTGCAAAGGTTCACCTCTGCTAGGGTTTTTTTTCGGTTTGCCTTATACCGCTCCTCTCTATCCGTTTTTCCCGTTTCACCCAAAAATTCGAATAGATTTTCGTAATAATCTTTCGTCCTGCAGGATGTTGCCTATGAACTACTGCTCTGATCTAAAGAGAAGAAAGTTTTCTTAAGACGATTACAGCAGCTTCCTAACATCGCGGTTTCATTTATTTAGTGTAAAACTTTAATTAACTGTTACCTCCGGTGGAATTCCGTCTAAAGTTCTGCGGCTAGAGAGGTTGGCTTGGCATTGGCATAGATGTGAGTTGTATGGGGAACAACGATGATTTACTCAGTTTCCTCCACCTGCATCGACAGTAAATTGCTTGTGTATTATAGATTATTTGCATAGATATAGATATGAAGTGTTGTTACACACAGTGGTAGTAGATTGACTACTAAAAAGTTTACGAGTGGTGGGGGGCGGACGATTTGTGTACTAGATGTGTCGGCAGCTTATACTGCTCAATTTGGAAAAGTTGAAAAGTTTTTTTTTTTTTAATGTGATTTATTGTAGAGTGAATACTATTCTGGGTGGTATGGGGTGGAAGCGTTTTGTTATCCTTAAGGATTTTTGAGAAGACAAGTCATTAGAAGGTGATTGCGAAGATGAACGCAAGCGGAAGACAGACATTTATGGTGCGAACTCTTGAGAAATGTGCTATGTGAAGGTGATGTCATTAAAGAAGTTTGAAAGGATTTTGTAAGGAGTCTTTGATTATATTTCTCAGGTATTGGTGCGGGAAGAAAGTTTCACTTCAAATTAGGAAAATAACTTTTCGCTGATAAAACAATTACTCACGTGCGTCGCATCGTAAGTTTTGGGTGGCACTTTCCTCGAAAACATCGTCTTCCACGTTACATGACTTCTATACTGTTTACAGTGAATGGGATTGAACATTTTCCATTAGTCAAGTTTCGCATTATAATAATGACAGTATTGAATTAAATGTTATCTACTTAGAAAGAATATGGCGCCATCTGTTGGGGAAACATTTAAAGAATGTAAGCTTGTTTGGATTTTTGTTTCCTTACTTACTCGTACATCTGGTAACTTTTGATGACGCTACAATTTCTAGAGATAAATAAATCCTCATTAGCCAGCTCGAGCCATATACAACTTGATCTAAATGCGGGCGCCATGTTCATAAATATCTCATTCCAACTGGGAGCACTAACTATGTACCTCTACCTGCCATCTTAGTGTTCTAGGAGCTAAGGTATTGAGCGATGAGTGTCAGATTTAACCCCCTGAAAAGACAAATTCAAAGCCTCACCCACCACTCGAAAACTTTTGACAGACATCAAACTGTCCTAAGAAAACTTTTTAATTCAGTCCAAAAAAACTAACTTTTACCAAGCGAATGATTACAAAAGGCTATTCCTAGGTTAGGTATGGTCCCGTTGCCCTATAAATATTTGGTTTAATTTATTTGTATACTTAACTTTAGTAACGCCATCTGTTGGGCGACAACAATTTAAGGGCTATTCATGAATAGTCATGTGAATAATCATTGAACTTCATTATTCCTAACACTTGGTTCGATTCCAGCAGCTTCTGTTAGTCTTGGTTCATTAGTTCGTTGGTTAGCCAGGGCCCTTCAACGTGTTATTGATTAGGCACACTTAGCTTTCCTCGCATTTCTTACAAGCGTCTGTTTAATTTATACCGTCCTATTTCTAGGGACCTATTATAACAGAAATATATCTTAGTCCTTTGAGCTGACAGCGTATAGCAGCTTATTCATTCATTCATTCGCTTTCAAATGGTCCGCTTGTCCATTAAGTGGGTCGCGGGTGTAGGTTGCTCAAGTGGACCCTCCATAGCTCTCGATCCTCCGCCATCGACTCCAAATCATCAAGGTCAATCTCCATACGGGTAGAGGAGAGATTATGGACTTGATCTAAACATTTCATCCTAGGTCTACCCAGAGGACGCCTGCCCGATGGTACGGATTCCATATAGCACGTCGTGGAATCCTGGTCGGGGACATGCGTTTACATGACCAAACCACCGAAGCATGGACCGCTCAGTCCGGAGAAGTAGCTGCTCCACATTGAGTTCCTCACGTATTCTGGTATTTCCAATGCGATCTCTACGGGTCACGCCAACAGAACAACGGAGAAATCTCATTTCGGCAGCTTATTGCTTTCTTATATACCTACATTTGGACGGAATCTATACTGTGCAGTGTGCACATGTTCAAAAAAGTTGGCTCAAGGCTTGTTACATATGGCACCCCGACTTCGTAGTTAAGTGGCATTTATCTACACATACCTACAATTGTAACCAGTCCTTTGATGCGGACGTTGTTAATTGTCTCCTCGGCATTCTGCAAGCATCCGTCTCTAGTTTAGTTCCGTTTTGTATTTTCGGAAATTGACGGAATGTGTACCATACTGAATTTAAACTTAACTGTCGGGATTATGTTCCGCTTCGTGTAGAGATGATTTACATAATTATTGCTTAGTATGAGTTGCTCTGGGTTAGGTTAAGGTAGCGGGCCAGATCTGCACTTAGGCCAAAGTAACAAAATCAAATGATTGCAAAACTATCCGTTGAACCAGCAGGAGCTAAGAATAAGGCGTTGGAGGCGGTTGATGCTTTTATTAGCGAGCCCGCCGAGATTGTAGAAAAAGTTTCATACCGGAAACCGAAGTTAATGTCGATTCGCTTTTTTCGAGCGGATCAATCACTTATTCTTGCTTTTTTTTTTTACTTAGTTCTTAGTTCAGGGTGAATTAAGGTATCAGCTACTACATTTATCCCAGTTCTCATCTAAATGCCCCGTAACTTCAGATCCGTAGACCATCCTACCTTCTCAGTCCCCTGTCATTGCATTCGGACAATGGTCGGGGAACGTCGTATCCCAGTCTCTCCTGAAATATTTTCTGTGCTAAATCTAAATCCCATTGATTTGAAATGTAGTAAGCGGCTGAACGCACAAAAAATGTTATGTAGGTAGTATATATTCACCCCTATTGTCGTCGTCGTCTGTCGCAAACGACTGGCCAACGGAATATTTTCCTCCATTTCTTTCACTAAATGTTGAAATTGTCTTTAATTTGTGATTTCCATTTTCAAGAATATGTAACTATCTTTTCGTTAGTTAAATATTACAAACTTTTCTTTAACACTTGATCACGCAGTTTTTAAAACTTAATGCAAACTATATCAGTTGCAGCTCTTTTTATACCCCCGTGGCACATCCGCAGGGATACAAAAACGATACCTGGTACTGCATCATTCCTCTTTCTGTGTTTTTCATCATATTAATGATTTTATGGCCTTAATTAGGGTCGTCGTGTAATAACTCATTACCTGAGCGCGTAGATTTATATGGTCCAAGACAATTCAGAGATAAGGCTATGTCGTCCCATTGCCGATTAACCTCACTTTTGTTAGGCCTTCGTGAATGATTTTGCCAAAGGAATATTTTTCTGCATTTCGTTCACTAAATGTAGAAATTGCCTTTTATTTGTTATCTCCATTCTTTTTGTTAACTAAAAATTAAGTACACATACTTTTTTTAACACATTATCACACAGTCGTCCGCAAAATAGTCGACGACAGAAATGTATCATTTCCACGACAAACGTCGTCACAAAACGCCTCACGCAATACCGACGATCGTCGTCGAAAAATACAATCCACATTTTTTGACATTTCAGACGCCATTTGTCGATAGTCGCCGCGACAAAAGTCGTTTATTTTCAGTCGCCAATACCAAACAGTCGTGTCGCTTTTTTTTAGAGTCGTAAACGACGACGACAATAGGGGTGATTTAAAAATGGTTTGTGTACTTGCTAACTTTTTTTAAAATACACAAACCATCAGTGAACTAAAAATAAAAAGTATTAACAGAAAAAAAATTGAAATGTTCAAAATAGTCCACTCAAAATCGATGTTCTAGCTACAAATCAAAGATACTAATGGTGTGTCACAGTACAGCATCAGCACATACGCGAAAGCAAGCATAGAAATTTTGAACTTCTGGATTTAAATGGTTACTTTCCACTTACAACCGATGCTACCGAGTGTCTCATTGAATGAACATTTTCTTTTAAGTCTGACAGAACTGTCACTTGTTTCTATGGTATGGGATGAAAATGAAAGCAACTTAACTCCTCGATGTATGTAATACAATTTTCTTCACTTTCAACTTTAGCTTTTAAGGCAATTTGCAATCGTAATGAAGTAGTCTGCATTAGGAAAGTCATTGACGTATAGGATTAGACTTACTAGGGGCACGTACAAATATTGAAAATATGAGGCAACTTTACACACTTAAAAATTCTGATTACTCAAAATAAATTTCAATATAACATATTTTTTTTTTGGTTTCTTTCCAGGTAAGCAACAGTTTTTATGACTCCTATCAGACCAAAGTAAGTCGCAATTACTTTTACCTTATTGCTCTCTGAAAAACTGAAACAGATCAGATGTAAATCCTTCAAGACATTGTCCCATTTAAAATGAAGATACATTCCCATCCAACTAATTGAAGAGAAACATAAATCCAAGAGGAAACCAAAAATCCTGGAAGTATTACAATTGCCCTCCAAATGACTCCATAAAGCATGACTGGTGACAACCATTACTTAGCTGGCACCTTTAAATCGTTCACCGAAAGAATTTATATCCCCATTATGATGTTGCATTTATATGATTTAGTCCACCCGAAAGTCATTTCATCCCTTATCCAGTTTACCTAAATTGCATTGCTGACATCCACTTCTCCACATATGACAAGAAGTATATCCCAATCCCAACTGCAAGAGCATGTGAATGGTATACACCGCATGCCAGCCAACAAAAAAGGATAAATTCTATTTGGCTTTCCAAATGACTTTTGCTCAATTTGTTATATCCTTCTTCCTTAACCGAGAATAAAGAAACCATCGCAACAAAGATTTGCAAACGGATAAAGCCAATCATACATTCAACCTCCTTTTATTATGCCATGCATCTTACCTGTGAACAACTTTATATCCTTAAACGGTTCTCAGGCGAAAACACAGGTAATTCAGCAGTGAGAGGGAGAAAAAAAAAAAGGATGCGACCTCTGTACGTTTTTCACATTCCGTCTTCGCATAATCGATAAGGAAAAGTAGTAAACTTGATTATAAATTCGTTACTTTTGTCACAGTTTGCACAACAAGCTATACAACGACAGAGAGTATACGGCTGACAGGGTAGAGAATGGAGTGCTGGCTGGTCTCAGAAGTCTCATGGACTCTTTCCAGGAAATGGTGGCGCGGCGTTTACTGGTAGTTTTGCTTTGCTAGTATAAAAGTTGTATACCAGCGATTATTTTCTATTTTCATGCGCGTCCCTTTTGTGTCATCTTTCAAACGGGTGGTGGGGATCCTACCACTCGAGAAGCAACTCGTTCAAGCACTGATGTTGGACGAGTCGCATTATGGTCCGCATTTTGGCAGCACACGTTCATCCATTCACCCACTCAGGAGAGGCGCACGGACGACACATAATTATGTGAACGTTTGTGTCTGTGCGCTTACCTAGGAAACTTTCCATGGAATATTTATTATCATGGAAGAGTTGGAAATAGTAGAAAAGCGGCGCTAGGGATTTTGCCTTTATTGCAGCCCAGAGACCTGATTGTGCGGAGTTTTTTTTCCCCTCTAACTAGGATCCCATGTCTTGTGGATAAATGGGAAGACATTTTTTTTATTTTCCTATTTTTTTTTTAAATATCTTTCTTGGTGAAAAGAAGAAATTTATTGCGGTTTCATTCGCTTAGAAAGGGAAATCCCTTAATGTCTCCCTCTGATCCATCTTTTTACAGCAGAGAAGGAATTGAATGTCAAAAAGTTTAGCAGAGGTTAGCATTAAATTTCGTGAAGCTGCTACTTTCATTCTATTAAACGAGAGATTTCTTAGTAACGATATTAATTGGAGATGGGTGGAAGAAGCTATTTCTAAGTTTGTAAGTGTATCAAAAAATATTAATATTCCCTTTTTTTATCCTCCACTTGTTTTCATTTCCTTTCTACATAATTATTTTCGCGAGATATCCCTTAAACTCTGCAGCAAATTTGGTCTTTTAGTAAAATGTGTCAACATTCACTTTAATTTGTGGAGACTAATTGAAGTTGCCCACGATAAGAATGTGTCCTGGATTGCGTTCAACAAAATATTGAACAACAGAATATTCGGAAAACGTATTTATTTACATAGGCTTCAATTATAGCTATCAGTAAAATGCAACCGAAAAAATTTTTTTTTGCTTTTTTAGAGCACTTAAACTTAATCGTTGAACTCAATCTTGGTCTTATAATGTTGCTTTTGAATTATAAAGTCAGTTCATCTAAAAAAAAATTTGCAATTAATCTACAACTTTTCTTGAAAACGAATTTATTAATTTTTCCGTACGAAAAACTTCTTCTGTTCAACTTCTCATTCAGTTTTACGAAGTATTCCACTGAATTCCTATGACATGCTATAGCTATTGTTAAATGTGTCAGTTTTGTTCTGTTTCGTATTTTATAATTGAAGCCTTAGAAGATATTTCGGTAAATTAATTTAAACCGCGTGGCTATAGACAATATATGACAGTGAGAAAAGTCAAAAATTAAAGTGAAAGCTTAAGAAAAAGAGAAAAGATTTGAGAGTGGTTTGCGTCTGTGATACAATAGCTGATACATAGTGTTCGCAAGTGTTGCCATCTATGGTGAGAATATGAGCACGCACGTTAACTACGCGCCAAAAACATAAGCTTGTTTTGCTCCGCATTTCTGCACCCAGTCGATTCTGAGATGTAGAGCTGATCACATCTATTTCCTGCCGATCATCGATCTACACACCATCTTTTGGTAAATGTGAATTCAACGTTTATATCTGAACAAATTTAAGATCTGTCAAAGTCCATAAAAAAAATACTGATTCTAAGGCTAATTGCACACACACCGATTTTGGACGGCCAGTATAAATTAGGCCGACATTTTACCGGTAGCAGGGTGCTAGCACACTCACCGGATTTTTACCGGTCTAACAATCAGTTGGTTTGTTGTCGTGATCGTGACACACTGAATGAAGCGAGAGCAGTCGAATGGAATGGTCAGCAAAAAATCGGTGCGTGTGCAAGCGTGTATTTAATCACGTACGCCACTACTTCCCGATACTGCCGGCGATACAGTGGCAGTGGACGGCTACTCACCGGCATTTTGCCGGCACCGATCAGCGGTCGGCGTGTGTGCCAGGTCCCGTTCCCACATGTGGCTCACTATTGGAATTTGGACGACCGGTATAAAATCGGCCGTCCAAAATCGGTGTGTGTGCAATTAGCCTAAGGCGTTTTCATTGCGTAAGACAGTCAGCAGCTGAATGGACATCGGCTTTGAATGTTCACATGGAAAGTGACCCCATCTATTGGTAGATAAATGCAACTCTAGCAAAGGGCTTATATTTTTAGCGACTGTGTCTACAAATCCGGGAAAATATATAAATCTTGTTGAATCTCGAAAGAAAATTAAAATTATGCTGTCAAAATAAATAGAACTGTCAAATTAAAAAACTATTGAAGTAGTAGGTATTAAGCAGAGTTCACAACCATTGAGAAATCAACTTAACCACGCGACAATTAACTTACGCTCTGTGATTTTAACCTAAAAAATATCGCAATTAGTGCACGGTTCGAATATGTTCCACAAAGTGAATTTCCATGGATGAAGTCATTGATTATTGCAAATGGATTCTCAAAGTCATCGTACTGTTGACTGAATATAAAACAGACGATGAACTACGAAACGCTATACTTTAAAAAAATTAATAAAATAAATATAAATAAATACATCTTCTCTGGTGCATGCAAATTATTTATCAAGCTTCTCCGAGTATTTTTCGAAGTAGGTAATTTGGCAGAGACCAACTGCATGTACCAAATAGTCAGGTATGAAAATGAGGACTCGACACAAATTAGTCGAGGTTGCTTACTATAGAGTGTGTTCTAATTATTCGTCTTGGATCAGAGTGAGGGTGAACGTTTTAGGTCTGCTCTTGTGATTTATGTCAGATGCTAACTTACCAAAAGAACGACTTCATATGTTTCGATACGCCGCATAATCTTTATAATTACTTTTCTAATGGACGGGCATATATTAAAATCGATTAACCTGAACTAACATTTTGTATCTGCAAACATCCTGCGGGATTGCATTTTCCCAGAGCAGCATAAAAAAATAAATGTTATGCTCATTTCCCCATCACCAGGATAGGTGACTTCCAGGTGCTCCAGATGGCTTTATAGAGGATTTAGTGTCGTCGCTTCATATTGGTCGAGTAACTTTGTTTCATGTAGACTGAGTTTAATTGTAGCTAAGTGCCGTCTCCGGCGTTGTAAAGTCTAAAGGAGACATAATATAAAATACTGTCAACAGCAACTTTTTGGACTTGGCCATGTTAACCCCTTTCCGAAAGTATTAAAAATAATATGAGATGAATCATCTCTTCACGCTTTTGCTGCCTCATCTGACTCTGTGGCGCAGTAACGCAGTGGTTAGTGTGCTGGACTACTGTGCGAGGGATCCCAGTTTCGATCCCCGGAAAAACAGAAATTACATCTTAAGGCTTTTTCTACTGCACCACCTCTCGCGAACGTGTGACAAACATCCGAGAGTATAACTGTTCTCAATTCAGCCGTTCGGACTCGGAATAAAATTGTAGGTCCCTTCCATTCGTCCCAAAAATAGAAACTCACACAAACGAATGGTTGCAAGAAGCTAGGCCTTGGGTATCTATCGCCTGTTGCGCCACCTATTTATTTATTTTTTATTTTTTATCTGACTCTGTTGTATGGTTGTCCAAAAACTGGGACATTTCCAACAGCTAACCGACCATACCAGTTCAGTTACAAACTTGTCTTTCAATAATCAATTAATGATGCACATTTCATAATATTAATCAAAATATACATTGAGCAGCCATATCCACCCTTACATCAGTCAGAAAATCAAACTTTTTAGTTTTTACGTCACTGTATGAATAGTTTTTTATTTTCATCTTTCTATGTTCGGATGGATGTGCTTGATTCGAATAAATGTAAAATACTCTTTTGTTTCTAGGGATACACGAATATCCGTAAACAATTTGTTGACTTGCCGGAAAAAATAAGCGTATTTTGTTGAATGACGCTACTATGGGAAAGCAAATATTTACACAAGCAACAGCTATCAATTCAGCTGAAATTTTATAAAAGGGGAATATAAAAATTTCATATTTTGTCAACAATGAATATTGTGTAGGAAATTGAAATAACAAAATAAAGGGTACCTATAGGTATTCCCAACTAACCCCTCAGGGTTGGGTATGATTTTCTGGAATATTATTTTAAATGTTGTTCAATATTACTTAAGTACAGATAGGTGAGAGTGTAACTGGAATTGTGATTATTCTGTTTTTCTATTTGTCTGAAAAAAAAAAATCACAGAATGTCCTGAAAATACCCACAAATAGTTTTTAAAGCTAAACAAAAACTTAAGCTTATTACGATGGTATGTGAGTTCTTCAATTGATAACGTGGACTTGAAAAATCCATTGACAAAGTTGGATGTCAGCATGTACATTATATTCAGTACCCTTTGTGCGAAGGGGACGTGTTAGACCTAAAGTTTTACATACATACATCAAATAATAAATCCGGCTAACCCTATCGATCCAACATCCTCCATCCTCCATATATCGAGTGTCGACAAATCCTCACCTCTTTATAGCACAATCAACGCCCATGTCACTCGTTCAATAGTAAGTGCCTTACACTGCCACGAGTTCATACGTCAAAAACTGGAAAAAAAAAAACGATAGCTTAATAGAAAGTTTAAAGCGAAAAAAAACTTAAATCGAAATTTTTATTTTAAAAATCTCTCTTCAACATTCAACGCCAACGAACAGAGATGCACGACATACCACCCATCTACACACAGAAACACTTCAAATGGCTATAAGGATTCTCTCATGCAAATGCACCGTCCTGACATTTGATTCGATTATCCCCCTTTGTAATAGACATTTTCCACCTGAGTATCAACACGAGAACTTGCACAGGCTATATTCAAGAGAGACATGTAGTTAACATCAGGGTGCGCCTTTGTAGGCAGATGAACGGTATATGGTGTGTGCTTTACCATCATCCATAATATACGACAGTACTAGTGTTTGTATGTATTACCTACGTACCAAGTTTTCTTTTCAGAAAATATATTTTTTTTTCTCCTCTTTGCTCTCCCATCTATGACAGTTGCCAAAGGCAGACACATTTTGCATTTGATGCTCAACAGGAGCATTTCAAAAGGATATGTGCATAGGAAAGGCACTGTCCTGAGGTGAATTGATTGTCGTCACCCTGACATAGTCTTCAGTATTACATGGTAGGTAGGTACGTTCTTTTCGTCGCCGCCGCCGCTCTTATGTATATACTTGTCACCATCATCTGTCTTGACTGGGTAGGTTGGTATACGTCTTGCGGTCATTTTCATCAAATTCAATTGACTGATTTCAAAATTTTACGTTTTTTATAGTAGGTAAGTAAAATAAAATATAAATAAAAGTTTAAAAGTTAATTTATTTAATAATTTCATTGACAAGCATACAATACAATACATAAGAGACTGTTTTTTAACATCTTCCTCAGGAAAGTAAAGTAAAAAAAGACGAATGATAAATTGTATTTTTTCTGTTAGTAGAATATTACTTACTTACTTAAGATGGCGCTACAGTCCGGGTGGACCTGGGCCTCTACCGACAAGCGTCTCCAGCCAGCACGATCTTTGGCCAGCTGTCTCCAGTTTCGCACGCTAAGTTGGTTAAGGTCCCCTTCCGCTTGCGTGCGCCACCTGAGTCGCGGTCTTCCTCTACTGCGCCGTCCCTCGGGTATGGATTCGAAGAACTTCGGGGCCGGAGCATTCACGTCCGTTCGCTCTACATGTCCCAGCCACCTACACTCGTCTGGCTAGTTCGTCGTTGTATCTTTTCCTCCATTCACCGTCCATGCAGACGGGACCGAAAATTACTCGAAGAATTTTCCTCTCGAAGCAACCAAGAGTAACCTCATCCGCTTTTTATAGAGTTCATGCCTCTGCCCCATAAAGTAGGACTGGAATGATTAAGGTCTTATAAAGCGACACTTTAGTTGTTCAAGAGAGGGGTTTGCTACTTAGTTGCTTTCTTAGCCCAAAGAAACAGCGATTGGCAAGAGTTATTCTTCGTCTAATCTCAGCGCTGGTATCATTGCCTGAGTTCATAGCGGAGCCTAGGTAAACAAAGTCCTTAACCACCTCAAAGTTATATCTGTCTATAGTGACATTCTGTCCGAGACGTCGGTGTTGGGTGTCCTTTCTTGATGACAGCATATACTTTGTCTTGCCCTCAGTGACCGCCAAACCCATCTTCGCCGCTTCCGTCTGAATGCTCACGAATGCGCCGTTGACATCACGCTGCGTTCTGCCGATTATGTCGATGTCGTCGGCGTATGCGAGTAGGCGGAAGGACTTTTGAAAGATAGTGCCTCTTGTGTTAGTTTTGCACTATTCTTTCAAGAACGATGTTGAAGAAGTCACATGACAGCGCATCGCCTTGTCTCAATCCTTTTTTGACATCGAAGGTCTCGGTGAGTTCTTTACCGACCTTGATGGAGCAACGTGCATTCTCCATTGTCATCCTGCACAGACGGACGAGTTTGGCAGGGATGCCAAAACTAGACATTACTCTGTATAGCTCGTCTCTATAAATGCTGTCGTAGGCGGCCTTAAAAACGTTGAAAATGTGGTGGGTATCGATTTGAACTTCCTGGGTTTTCTCCAAGATCTGCCGCAGAGTGAAAATTTGATCGATGGTTGACTTTCCTGGCCAGAAGCCACACTGATAGGGACCAATCAGGTTGTTGACGAAAGGCTTCAGGCGTTCTCACAATACGGCAGATAAGATCTTATATGCGATGTTAAGAAGACTAATATACCTCTGTAGTTGGCGCAGTTCAGAGGGTCTCCTTTCTTGAGGATCGGGCATACAATGCTGAGGTTCCATTCATAGGGCATACTTTCCTCCGACCAAATTTTGCAGATGAGTTGGTCTATGCTCCTGGCCAAGTCATTGCCTGCCGCTTTGAATAACTCGGCGGTCAGGCCATCTGCTCCAGCGGCTTTGTTGGACTTAAGCTTAGATATGGCTATCTTCACTATAATATTAGAATTTTTAATTAATGGCTACATGCTAAAAAAAATGCATGACAAATGACAGGTTCCCTTCTAGTAGTCTTCACGATTTTGAATTTACGCCGTCAGTTAGGATGCGACGAATGAATGTATTTTTGACCACCTTGTTAGAGGGTTATAAGGCGAAAAATGCCTACTTTACTTATTTCTATAGATTTATAACAGTAAATGAGATGGGTACCTAACAAAGAATAACGTCTGCGATGCTTAATTTTCTACAAATATAAATCCTTCCGGGTGAAACTCGATGACGGCATAACTCGATAACCGCTGGGCCGATTTTCTGTAAACAACTAAACGTCTTCGCACAGGACTTATTGCCGTCTGGTGGCCAACGGAGTTATGCCGGGTCCAGCAAGTAAAATATATAAATATTGGATGTAACCGGCGTAAATGATACAACAAGTAATATTTTAATTTTTGAAATGAAAAACTTTCTCACAGGAAAGTTATATATTGTAGATTGTAGATTGTAGATTGTGGGGGGGAGGTGGTATATTAAGTCCCAAATCACTGCGGCCACAAGTGGGCCTATTGTGATATCCTCCATTTATAGCTCATCCATGATGCCGCAGTTTGTTATAAAGGCGGCTAGCTCTTTGGGTGTGCTGGCAGCTATATCCGCTGCTTCGAGGTAGAATTTACCTAGATAACGTTGACGTGTTTTGGTTAAACAGTTGCAGTCACATAGTATGTGTTCTGCTGTTTCTGCGTCCTCGTTGCACATTCTGCAAGTGTCGTCTTGTGCTATACCCATTGTCATCAGGTGTTTTTTGACTCGACAGTGTCCTGTGAGGAAGCCTGTGACCAATCGAATCTGACTTCTACTTAATTGTAGTAGTTGTTTCGTTTTTTTGTGGGAACTGTTTGGCATGAAGTTTTTGGCTTGCCTGTTTCCTTCGGTGGTCCTCCAGAAATGCAGCTTCTTTTCGTTCAGCCAGGTTTTCACACTACTTTTTATAGTGTTGATTGGTAGCCCGCAGAATGGTCTTGGCATCATGAATTGGGATGCGGATCCTTTTCTGGCTAATTCGTCTGCTTTTTCATTGCCTTCATATCCACTGTGTCCCGGCACCCAGATCAGGTGAACCTTGTTTGTGGTGGCCAGTATTTGCAGGATTTGGAGGCAGTCCCAGACCATTTTTGAAGTTATTTCAAAGGCGTTAATTGCAAGTAGAGCTGCCTTGCTATCAGAGAGAATGTAAATGTGCTTATTTGTTATAGCCCTGTTTAGACTCTCGAATGCAGAGTTCTATTGCATGTATTTCGGCCTGAAATACGGAACTGCTTATGTCCATACTAGCGAATAGGGACGTTTTAGTGCACGGACCGTATACTCCGGCTCCAACTCCTTCATCTGTCTTGGATCCATCTGTATACCATACAGTTGAACCGTTGGCAAATGTTGGTCTGTTCTGTTCCCAGTTTAGACGGTCTGGGAATGTAACCTTAAAGTTGTGTCGGAAGTTAAAGCGTGGTAGACATTTGTCTGTCAAATGTATTCCAAGTAGTTCATTTTGTCTGAATTCTTGTAGGATATCAGTGTGGACTATGTTGGAATTTGATTCATCTTCTGTGATGAGCGTATAGGCGTTGACCATTGCTTCTTTCATGAGTTCTAGATGAAGTGGTGGGATGTTTAGGATAACCTCGAGTGCAGCTGTTGGTGCAGTTTTCATTGCTCCAGTTGCACAGACACATGCTAGTCTCTGTATTTTGTTGAGTTTAGCCTGTGCTGACCTCTGCGTTGCTTTATACCACCAAACGGCGGCTGCATACGTGATAATAGGTCTTGTTATTGCCGTATACATCCACAGTGTCATTTTGGGGTTAAGTCCCCAGTTTTTACCGAGTAGACTTTTGCTGGTCCATAAGGATAACCTGGCTTTGTCAATAGTTTTGGTAAGGTGAGAGTTCCATGTGAGTTTTTCATCTAGTGTAATTCCTAGATATTTGACTTCAGTTGAGAACTCTATTATTTCGCCGAAGAGTGTAGCATTTCTCAGTCTTTCTCGCTTTCTTCTCTTGGTGAATGCGACTATGGTGCTTTTTTTGGGATTGACTTTGAGACCAACTTTTGTGCACCATTCAGCAACTAGGTTTAGAGCCCTCTGGAGACGATTCGAGATTGTGTCTTCGAATTTGCCTCTGATTAGGATAGCTATGTCGTCTGCGTATCCTTGGACATAGAAACCGTCATTACTGAGAATCGTCAGTAGTTCATTTACTACGATGGACCATAGTAGGGGTGAGAGTACTCCTCCCTGGGGGCATCCTTTCGTAGCTATCATACTGAGTTTTGTGCTGCCTAATGAGGTTTTTATTGTTTTGTCCTCTAGCATGCATTTTATCCATTTACACGTAGTGTCGTCAACTCCCATGTTTTGGATACCTCTATATATTTGTGAGAATTCTGTGTTGTCAAATGCTCCTTCTATATCGAGGAAACAACCGACCGCTATCTCTTTGTCTCTGAGAGATTTTTCAATTCTTGAGGTAAGGTTTTGTAAGGCGTATGTGGTCGATTTCCCGGGTTGGTAGGCATATTGATATTTGTGAAGGGGGTTTCTTTGAAGTGCCCCGTCTCTGATATGTCTATCCAGGATTTTTTCCATAGTTTTGAGGAAAAAGGAAGTGAGGCTGATTGGTCTATATGACTTAGGTAGTTCGGACGGTCTGCGTCCTGCCTTGGGTATATATTTGACAACTACCTCCTTCCACTTTTTTGGTATATATCCCCACGCGTAGCTAGCTCTGAATAGGTTAATTAAAACAGGTAGCAGTTGCGGGATGCCCTTTTGTAGTAGAGCCGGAAATATTTCATCCTCTCCAGGGGCTTTGAAGGGCTGAAATGAGTTGATTGCCCACACTATTTTGCCTTCATGAAAAATTTCCTTTGATCTATTCCAGTCCTCTCTGAGTGGTCTATTTATTCTTCTCTGGGGAGGGTTTTCTTGTGATTCTGGAATTATAGAGCCTGGGAAATGTGTTTCGGCTAAGAGCTGAAGCGTCTGTAGCCCATTTTCGGCATATGTGCCATCTGGTTTTTTCATTGAACCAATAGGATTAGTGTGCTGCTTAGAGAGTATTTTATGAATTCGTGCGCCACTTCTGGTGTCATCGATTGTATGACAGAAGTTTTTCCACGATTCTCTCTTAGCCCTTCTAATTTCTTGGTTGTACATGGTGAGTGTATTTCTGTATATTTCCCATTCACCATTGCGTTTAGCCCGGTTAAAGAGCTTTCTTGTCTCTGTTCGAAGTTTGGCTAGTTTTTTGTTCCACCAAGGAGTAAGTCGATTGCCTGTTTTTTCTTTTTCTGGGCATGCTTGGTGGAATGCGGTCGTGATTGCTGTATTGAGATTTTCGCAGGTTAGCTCAATATTGTCAATGTCTCTGATATTTGTGTTGCATATGCCCAGATTATCCATGAGTTCTTGACAGTATATGTTCCAATCTGTGGATTTGGGTTGCCTATATTTTTCAGAGATGATAGTACCTAGTTCAAGATTGAAAAGGATATGGCGATGATCTGACATCGAAGTTTCTGATGAGACATGCCAGTTACTAATAAAATTTTTTATAAATGTGGTGCATAGGGTGAGATCTATTACCTCTGTCCTAATACTGTTTATAAAAGTAGGGCTGTTTCCCTGATTGAGAATTTCTAAGTTGTTTAAGTTTATAAATTCTAATAGAGACTCACCCCGTTTGTTGATGTCTGAGCTGCCCCAGATCGTGTGGTGTGAGTTAGCGTCACAGCCCACTATGACTGTGTATAGTGTGGCTCAGTCGCTTACAAGAGCTAGAGCTGGGACACTAGAAATTTCTCGATCAGCGGTCCAAAACACTAAAAACTGAGCCACTTTGGGCTAATGTGTAGGTACCAATGGTTCTAAACAGCTATAGCTAGTTCAGCTCCACATATTTGTGGATATCCTTGGGAGTACCTAGTTTGTAAACTCAATCGATTAAAGATTTTGCTAACACATTTTATGATAATGTAATAGGGTAGGGCGGGGCTAGTTGGGCCACATGGAGCAAATTGGGCCACGTGAATTACTCAGAAACAATAAGCTCTAAAAGAACAATATTCTTCTGAATATACTCAATTTTTTCCAAAAGCAGTAAGAAGTACGAACTCTATTCTATCATTTGATACTACTCTTGAAGGTATAGTATAATCTGGTTAAAACAGGACTTCAAACGAAAAGTGGCCCAACTAGCCCCACCCTACCCTGCCTACTTCCCTCCATTTCTAAAAACCATATTTTTTTTATGTACTGACTCGTTGGTACTCGTTTGATATCTCAAAAAGAGAAAATTAGTAGTATCCTGCCAGATTTTACAAGCATGTACTTTCGCTAGTAAGCTGTTATCCACCCCATCAATTTACAGAATACCCATCTACCAGACATAATTCAGCAATTAACATTAACAAAGGCTAATATGATTAAATGCACAGCTCCGTCTCACCACATCAATTGACTATACAAAAACATGTACAACCCCTGCTGGCAGCAGCCAAGTGTACAAAGACAATAGTGATAGACAGCTTTATTTAATTACCCATCCAATCTGAAAACCCATTAAGATATCCACACAATACCGTTTTCGCCTTTGAAGTCGGTCGTTTTTGTCTCCACACCCTACACATAATTGACTAGCTGCCAAGTCGACCTACCCCCACTTACACCCACTAAAGCAGCAGCTATCAGTTTCGTCTTCCATTTTTTTTTCTGGCTTTGTTTGGAATTAAATACTCTTTAATTATTGTGGTCATTTTGCTGTCCTTGAAGGATGTCGCCTCTGACAGTGAGGTTGCTTAGCGCAAGTCGAGAATGGGGATTGCGATTAAATCTGAACTAATCTCAAAAGGTCCTCGAAATGTTTATCTATTTCTCACATCTAATCCATATACGAATGCTGTAAGTATAGAAATGATACATTTTCACACACTCGCTATGAGCAGCACCATCAGCAATAACGACACAAGCAACCGTTATGCTTATGGAAGTATGGCTGTTTCTTTTTGGGAGTGCAAAACGGATATTAAATTGCCCATCCGTTATTTCGATTCCAAAAATTCTTGGAAAATGACCTCCATCGTAAATATTTCTCTCACAATACATCTTTGCCTCTCATTTACTCATTCGTTTGCCTCTAGCGAATGCTTCTGTAGATTTGTGTCCTTCCGACCTTCCGTTCTGTAACTAACGCCCCAGCCCGTTATAAATTCTACCCGCGCTCTTATGTTGCATCGTACTTCGTGACAGGAGTATTCTTGAAAGATACACTTTTCTTTCGGTTGCCCTTAGTGTATTATATCTCGTCTCCATGTATTCTACTGCTTGCTGCCCGCCCGTCCGTAAGGATATAAAATGGTCAAATGACTTTTTAACATTTGCAAAAAAAAAATCGGCCAAATAGCAGTGTTGAGTTGACTGCAAAGGAGTGACTAAAAGATAAAAACGCTAACAGAAAAAAAAAGGAAAACAAACTGCAAGTAAACTACATCCTGAAAGGAAGACACTTCACAAAATAAAATGTTCTAAGGAATCAGCAGGATGTTCTGCAGATTCAACTGTACTACTCCTCTCCGACGACGACGCGGGAGCAATACAAATGTTTCCGGAGGTTTTCTCCTTCCTTTGCTAGGAGTATTTTCGTATCTAGGAAAAAGCGTCCTGTCTCGTTTAAGAGGCAAAAGAACAAACGGCTACAAACGTATAATATATACATTGTGAAAGAGTGATGAAGAAATAACGAGTTGAAATGGCGAAAAAAGCAAAAGCGAAAGAAAAATAAATTAATCACTTTTCCGCGATTAAATATTTAAACGAAATTTTTAAGGTCCTATATGCTGAAGGTGGGACGTGGGAGTGGAATCCGGAGAGTTGACAAATTGCGGAGAGAGGGAATGACAGTCGCATGGATTCTACCATAAATGAGATTTTGAACTTACGTCTGTGGACAGTCGGTCTTGACACTTTTTTGATTGTTTGAGGGGACGCGAATCGACTTTAAGGCAAATTGTTATTAAATTGCAGCTGTAGGGAGATATGTAGGGATTCCTTTTCCCCCCTCCCCCGAACAATGAAACAAGTGCGCAGAGAAAATAGCAAAACGTAATTTAATTTCAATTGTGGCTCCCTGTGGCGTTTTCGTCATCTTTACTTAAATTGGATAGATGTGTATTTAAATGAGAAGGTCAACAGATTGGTTGGTACCGAATTGCTTTGAATTACAGTTTCGCGTGGAGGATTATCTAATTAAGAGTTCTTCATAAATTTGTATTGCGAAGTTATATATATAATCTCCCAGAAAATAACTACACAGAGAAAATAATTTAAGCGATATATTTGGATGGATTACTTTTACTAGACATAAATCGGAGATAGAAGTATCTCACCCACAGATGGCGTTAAAAAAAATGGGAAGAAATAACTATTATATTTGCACTTTCAAAATGAATATACGTTAGTAAGTTTAAATAGTTTTGTCGGTATCTACTTCAATGTCAATGAGTTCAATGATCGGGTCCTTTAAATATGTTTATAGGATATTCTTGTCTCTCAATTTCCCTTTAGAAGGTGCTCACTTTTAATTCATAGTGTTAGAAAGGTCGCTGTTTTCAATTATACACACAAAGTGGGCGGAAGTCAGGGATTGGATTCTATAAGATGAAATCGTTCAATCGTTTTCGGTTGCACGAACTTATCTAGTTTGTTCATGAATGATATAACTCGTTTTAATTCAAAAGGAACTTTATTCTACAACGTCTTACAAGCTAATACTAATATAATTCTACAATTCAAGTTAATAGATTAAGATTTGCGCGGGATTAGATCTTGATTTCGCGCCAAGGAAATTATGACAAAAGATTTGACATTGACAACTATTGACACTATTATGACAACATTAATCTGTATGTGCATTTAGTCGATGCTATTAGTACAGGGTGCATCAATTACCCCTTTGGTTAATTTGGAACGAATCTAACCGTCTTGAATCGGGCACGCTGTGATCTTCTTGGTGTCGGTAAAAACCTCGGTGGATCTGGATCTGCTGCATGCGAAGGACTTGCATGTGAAACATCGGGATTCAGAGGTGTGTCGCACGGTGACAGCGGATTCTCTTCTGACAAATCAACTATTGGCGGATACGAATCTGGATCGATGAAAACGTCTTCATCCTGCTCCTGCCCTTGACTTGGTGAACTATGTCCTTGACTTGATGCCATATTTCTAGGGAAAGAAACAGTATTAGAAGGGTGAAAATCAGAACTTGCCTGTCTCAATTCAAAGGTTTTTTGCTGGGCAGAAAGGTTTGTGGCGGTGGTTATTGTTGCGTTAGCTCTGATTTGGTTCTGATGTCGTCGGCAGATTCCCTCCTCAGTTTGAATTTGGTACATCCTTCTTCCAAGCGTCTTTTTGATTCGTCCTGTTATCCACTTCCTTCCCCTCAAGTACTGTCGCACAAAGACAGATTGACCTTGATGAAACTTCGGTTGACTGCTAGCTGTTTCCTCTCGTCTTTTCGGTTCGGGAAGAATTGCAGAGAGTAAGGTCCGATGTTGACGACCGTGGAGTTTTTCTGCTGGAGAAATTCCAGCTTCATCTGGAGTGGTGCGGAAAGTTGACAAGAACGTGGCCAGTGCCTCATCGGCTCTCGGATTATCAGTCATGATTTTAAGAAAAGCTGTTTTGAACGTTCTCACCATCCTCTCGGCTAACCCATTTGACTCGGGGTTGAACGGGGCTGACGTCATTTGCCGAATTGAATGTTCTCGACAAAACTGCTGGAACTCCCTTGAGGTAAATTGAGGGCCATTGTCGGATACAATAACCTTGGGAAGACCCTCTAAGGCGAATATAGAACGCAAGGCTTGAATGGTGGCCTGCGAAGTTGTTGAAGACATTCGAATGACAAACGGGAACTTAGACTTCGAATCCACAACGATCAACCACATAGATTTTTGAAAAGGACCAGCAAAATCTATGTGGATGCGCTCCCAAACGTGCTCCGGTGTCGTCCAACTGGAGTATTCTTTCGGTGCGCGGCTGGCATTTGTTTGACACGCGTTGCATTTGGCGACTGTTGTCTCTATGATGTCGTCAATTTGAGGCCACCAACAGTATCGGCGGGCCATTTGCTTCATTCTAGTTACTCCCCAGTGACCTTGGTGTAGAAGTGCTAGTACTTTACGCTGAAGTGAGGCGGGTATCACCACCCTTGGACTTTGGCTGTGAAAGAGAAGAATGTTAGCAGACACACTTAGACAAAACCTTCTACGAAAATAAGGAAGTAACTCATTCTGAGTAGCTGGCAAACGTGCTGGCCAACCCTGTTGAACATACTCGAACACCTTACGAATGAGCGAATCATTTTTTGAAAATTTAGCGATGACCTCGGAATTTATTGGAAAATTCTCTATAGCTGAATAGCTGTCATCAACTTGATGGCAAGACTCCTCCGATTTGTCAAAGTCCTCATCCGGACCGACCGGTAAACGTGATAAGCAATCGGCATTTCCATGCTTTGAGGTTGGACGATAACGAATCGTATAGGTATATCCCATTAGAAAGATTGCCCAACGTTGGAGCCTTTGAATGGTCATATGCGGTAATTTTTTGCTGGGGCTAAAAATGGTAACTAGCGGCTGATGATCTGTTATGAGCTCGAATTGACGCCCATACAGATATTGTTGAAATTTTGTTACTCCAAAGATTATTGATAGAGCCTCCTTTTCGATCTGGCTGTAACATTTCTGAGCTGCATCCAGCGTTTTCGAGGCAAACGCAATTGGTTTTTCTGTTCCATCTGGGTAAACGTGTGAAATCACTGCTCCAATGCCGTAGGAAGAGGCATCGGTAGCCAGAGTGATGGGTAAATCATCTCGAAAATGGGTCAGTCTTGAAACATTTAGAATTTTCTCTTTAAAATTGGTAAATGCCTTTTGTTGCTCCTTTCCCCACTTGAAAGTCTCTTCTTTTGCTCTAAGTTTATTCAACGGTGCAGCTAATTGAGCAAAATTATCAATAAATTTGTTGTAGTAGTTGAGTTTACCTATGAAGGCTTCCAGATCCTTGATGTCTTTTGGTTCCGGTAGATCGACAATGGCTTTGACCCGCGTCTCTGATGGACGTATGCCTGTTTCATCGATTATATGACCAAGGTATTCGACTTCAGTTTTCGCAAACTGACATTTTGCCAGGCGACAGCGCAGCCCGTGGTTTTCCAATCTCTCTAGAAAAACTTTGAGATTGCTCAAATGTTCCTCATTCGTGCGCCCGGAAACAATGACATCGTCTAGGTATGAAACACAGAAATCCAAATTGGCCGTGAGCTGATCCATATAACGCTGAAAAATACCAGTTGAGCTGGATGTGCCAAAGGGTAGTCGTTGGTACTCGAATAGTCCGAATTCTGTACTTATTACACAGACCTTTTTCGATTCGGTATCAAGAGGAATCTGGAGGTAAGCATCCGATAAATCGATCTTCGTAAAGTATCGCCCACCTTGCAATTTCCGGAAAAGTTCTTCTATACGCGGCACTGGATGGCGATCTATTTCTAAGTGAGGATTTATTGTGATCTTGAAATCACCACATATTCGCAAAGTTCCATTTGCCTTCTTTACCACTACAATCGGTGCAGCCCATTGGCTTGATTCGATGGGGCGTAAAATGCCCAACCCTCGCAGACGTTCTAGCTCGAGACGGACGGCCTCCTTTTGAGCAAATGGCACCGGACGGTATTTATAATATTTAGGTTGGCAGTTCGGCTTCAATGTTAAATGTGCTTCATAAAACTGACTGCATCCTAATTCCGGTTTAAACACTGCTTCATGTTTTTTGCAGAGTGCCATCGCATCAGCCAGCAGCTGATCTTTAGAATCCAATCGAATTTGTAGTACAGAACTAGAATTATTAGCTTGAATCTTAAGACCGAACGCTTGAAACCAGTCCAAACCCATAATATTTGCGCCTCGTTCAATATTACATACTAAGAGTGGTAAAGTTCGTGTTTGTGTTTCCCACTGAACACATACATTTAGCAAACCTTTAACTGGCACCGAAATCTCTCCATAAGCTTTAAGCGATCGAGAGGTTGGCTGGCATTGCGGGCGGCTAAGATTGTTGTACCCCTCAAGACTTATGAGTGAGCATGTGGCACCAGTGTCCAACTGAAAGGTTAATGGGCGCTGATTAACGTGGAGCAACACAAAGATTTTATTTTTATTTGCATCGGTCTCTAACTGAGCAGACGATACCACTTCTACTACACGCTTTTGCGCTATGTTGACGTCTTCTATTTCGTTGATTGAATGTGCAGATTCTGTCTGCCATTGGTGGCTACCTTTGGTCGCCCGATTTTGATGACGTTGGTTAGCGCCGCCTGTGCTGCGCGAACGCCTTCTCCGACTGTTTTTTGATTGATAGCGAGGCTGTGATTGAGATGAAGGTGGGCCTTCCAGTTGTTTACCAGACAAGCAAACGCTACGTATGTGACCACGTCGTTGACAATTGTCACAAATAGAATCAATATGCTTGCACAAATTTCGAGGGTGTTGCGTGAAACAATTTGGGCAAGATTTTCTTATGCTAAACTTATTATCATGAGACTTACTTGTGAGTTTTTGATAATTTGAGCCGTTAACGAGATTAACTTCTGCAGACGTTGTTGGGTTGGAAGTACTGCTTCCCTTGAGTATGTTTGATGCTTGTTGTGTTGATTCGTAAGCTGTGGTCAGTTCCTCTATTTCGTCCAACGATGGGTTCTTTTTTTGCGTCGCAGCGATTCGAACAGCGTCATGAGGTGTATAAAATACGATCATGTCTCTTATCATGATATCCGCATATGATGTGTGACAATCGGTTTTGGAACAGACGAAAGCGCAGTCCCTTGCAAGGCCTCGTAAGTCTGCTATCCACTCTGCGTATGACTGTCCTGCGACCATCTTTTGTTTCAAGAATTTGCATCTCGAAGCAAGCACGTGCAATTTGGATTCGAAATGTTTCGTTAATTTCGTAGAAAGGTCTTTGAATGTGAGTCTACTTACATCTTCTGTTCCTACCAGCTTTTTGAGCAGATCATTTATTTGATTCCCACACGTTGATAGAAAATGGGCTTTTTTTAAATTGTCGTCTTCTAAAGAGTTTGCGGTGAAATGCTGTTCCAGTTGGAAAAGATAGCTTTCCCAACTCTCCTTTTCGTTATCAAATGGATGGAACTGAGGGATCGTGGATTTATTCGACAATGGGCACTTCTTCACTAGCTGCTCCAACGAAGCTTTATTGTCAGCTAGCATTTTTTCCATCCATTGTTTTTGCGATGCAAGCATTTCTCTCAATGCTTCTTCCATTTTATAATCCTCGTCGCCACTTGATATAACTCGTTTTAATTCAAAAGGAACTTTATTCTACAACGTCTTACAAGCTAATACTAATATAATTCTACAATTCAAGTTAATAGATTAAGATTTGCGCGGGATTAGATCTTGATTTCGCGCCAAGGAAATTATGACAAAAGATTTGACATTGACAACTATTGACACTATTATGACAACATTAATCTGTATGTGCATTTAGTCGATGCTATTAGTACAGGGTGCATCAATGAAATACAACCTGCATCCTCTGAACCATTTTTGTAGTAGGTATAGGTACGTTCAGTTCCATGACAAATCTCATATGCGCGCGCCCTATACACATTTCATACAAGCACTCGTGCAGTTGTGCTTAAAGCATAATGCTTACCAAAAGTGGGCTTCAAATCCATAAACGCTGCTGCGAGATTTTCCAATAGATAGAGCGTTAATGGAAAACGAAGGATAACCCTTCATTATGCATATGCACGGCATAAATTAGAATCAGTGAGTATTTTCTAGAGTTGGCGAGCAATTTTAAAAACCCTCTTCACCATATTTTCAAGTTTAATCATTAATGCAACGGTCGCCATAAAACCCATAATAAAAAAAATATGACATACTAGAAAATAATCCTTCGGTATGGCACTCTTCATGTTCCATGGAACAACGAACAAGACGAAACCCATGATGTGTGGTCACTCCATTTACATTAAGGTACAAACATTAAAATATAAATCCTCTACTTCTTGTCGGACATACATCCTTTACTCGCATCCGTATACACATGTAGGTTTGTGTATTTTTTATTTTAGAATTACCCTCCTCTCTCTGGAGGTATAATGGATTGTCATCGCACACACATGATGTTGATCCAAAGGACTACAACAACAACAGCAGCAGGAAGCTGCACCAACAGCTGAAGCCAGAAAATCTGTCGTCACTTTGTAATGTAATTTATGGTGTACTATTCTCAATTTATCCCTTTCTGCCGTTTGTTGTCTCATTCCGTCTGTGTAGTGTGTATCCTTGTTACCTCAAGTCCTGTTTCTGCAATTAAGTAGGTCATCACCGCATACCATTCAAATACCACAGCGCCACATGTGATAAAAACATTTATATGTTTCTATATATGTATGCAAAAAACAAATCACACACACACACATACAGTGTGGGTTGATATATGACTCCATTTGCAGAGCAAAAGTACCCTACCCATGCAAGGATATACCACCCAGTTGTGAAGTTGATGGTGCAGATGATGATGATGATGATGATGAAGGTGCGATGATGGGAATGAAAATGCGATTACAGGATAGCGACAGACTCCATCCACATGTACCTACGAGTGTTATATTATGTTTGCGTATGCCATTATCCAAACGGGAAGCCTTTTACGAATAAAAAGCAGTAAGACAATTATCATTCCGGCCAGGGGATGACTTAATCATGGACCAAAGAGTCTTTTACATCATTATGTATTATATATTTTACATTCCAGTTCCAGGCGAGAGTACTCGTACTTTCCACAGGAAAAACAATGCCCATATATGAATACCAGGAAATCACTATAGATACCTTAATCCTGGGTATTTGCTGATGCGAGAAGGTATACATGACTCAGCCCTGCTTCAAGAAATAATGGCACTTGATGGATGGTGGAAAAATATCCAGTAACAGGATCGCATGTGTGGAACGTATACTTAACCCAGTTGCAGTATAGTGAGAAAATGCACCTTGAAATGGTGGAAAATAGCTTCCGCCCGAATAGACAAGTTGAGATTATTTCTGTCATTTTGTTATACCTTACAGTGTTTCTGTTGCCAGATATGTACCTACACTACCTAGGGACTCGTTAACTCTTTTCGTCTTAGTTTTTCATGTGAAAGATGCCTTTTTTTTATCCTAACTTCTCCAATATTGTGGAAGGATAGGCAGTCGTGAAAAATCTAACTTTATCTGTGGTAGGAATGTTCAAAGAACCCCTAAGTAGCTCAGTAAGTGGTTCTTAAAACACAGACCTTACCACTTCCGAGGGCCTCGTCTGTCAAACTTCCGTGCACATAATTGTTTAGGGGAAAGCTTTTCTATTCAAGCGTTTGGAATGGATACAGCATCTAATCCTAGATCCCTTCGAAATATTGTGAGCATAGAACTCACACAAAAAAATGGCTAGAAGAAGTTTCTCCAACTACGTATTTTTTTTTTACAAGAACTTTTCAAAATTACAAGTCGCCAAGTGACGTAACTCGTGCGCTATTAGATGTATACAAGATTATTTTGAGTTGATCTATTGTCAACTTATTTTTAGTTTTGCGTATTTTAGGTTTTTTTATTATTTGCAAAAATTTGTTGGCATGAAAAGGTTCCAGTATCGAATTATTACCAAAGAGGAAGGCGAAAGCTACGTTTACCTGGAAAAGGTAACAGGAAACGCTTTAGGACGCTTTAGGATTTTTTTCAACAGATTTGTTGTGCTTCTGGGGTAGACTGACGATATCAATATTTTCGGCCGCTTTAAAGGCAGGTTTTCACGGCGCTTAAAGAACAAGCGAAAGTGGTTTGCATTGAAGTAGAACAAGACAAAACTTAGTACATACTCTCAACAAATAAACGGAAGGCTTCCCACCAGAGGTCTTCGACGATATATCACGGTGTTGATAGCAGCAGCAGGTCGGAGTATCTGCGTCTGTAGCGACAGCCAAGCTTCGCTTAAAGCCCTGTTCAACCCTGTAATCCGTTCCAAATTAGTTCGTGAATTCAATAACTCTTTGAACGCGGTACTCTTTTCTAGGTCCCAGGTCACACTGGGATTGCTGGAAATGAGATATCGGATGAGATTGCTAAGCAAGGCTCAGAGGATCATTTCTCGGGACCAGAACCTGTGCTGGGTCTTACTGCGTCCTCGGTCAGGGCTTCCATTGACGATTGGGTCTCAAACGAACACAATTTATTATGTATTGCAAGGCTCTTCAGGAAGCGGGAAGACTAAAAGCATGCTCCCGAAAGACAGTAGGAAGTCTGCGGCATTCCTGCTGTCTCTTAGTAGAAATGACTGCAGAACACTTATTGGCGTTCTTACGGGGCACTTCGCTTTTGCTAAGCATCTTAGTGTGCTAGGCTTAAGTGATGCCACTGTCTGCGATGCTTTCGGAGAGGGCGACGATACTTCGGATCATTTGCTTTGTTATTGTCCTGCCTTTACTCGGATCAGGTGGCAGATTTTTGGCGCTGATGTGGTGAGTGCTGATACTGTAAGCTCCTCCGAAGGTCGAAGAAATTCCAGGAAAATGGGTAATACTGGATTTGCTTCCTGGTAGTAGGTACAATGGACCAGTTGCGTCTGAGGTGAACGATTACAGGATTATGTTGACTTTGAGGGCACCGGTCGTTTTTCTGTTTATTGTCATCGATCTTCGACTTTAGGAAACCCCGCATGGAAAGGTCTGAAGGGATCAAAATAGTTCGCCGTTTGGTCATTGCAGCATCAGCTGTGTGGTTGGAACCACTTGTCGTTCATGTCCTTTGTTATTCAATTTAGATGAGAAAAGATATGGGTTATCATTGGTGGCCTTCTCCGTTGATGATGATGGCAATGTAAAAATGCATGCGCTATCCATCAGCCGGATACGGGATTTAAGTAGAACTTAATATTATCCAGTTCTCGACCTTTGACAACAAATTTCTCGACGTATTTTTGGGTCTGTGTGCGAGGAGAAAATACAGAACCATACTAGGATGTGGATTAAGTCCGAAAATTTAAAGCAAAGAGCGGGAATGAAAAGGATAGAGTCTGGTACAATTTGTATATTAGTGGACCGTATTTTGTTAGAAAATCGGATTCAAAAGGAAATAAAACGCCCGTAGTTTTTTTGTGGGAAAAAAGAACTATGATCTGAAAAAAACTCATGTTTATTGTTCGCTGTCCAAAGGTGAAGACAAAATGTATATTAGTGGACTGTATAGTGTATATCCATAGGTCACTGGTTCAGATCCGGCTCGAAGGACCAAAATGTATATTAGTGGACTGCAATTTGGTAGAAAGTCGGACTAAAAAAGGAAATAAAACGCCCGGAGTTTTTTTTGTGGGAAAGAGAGAAAGAAGAGCTATGCTCTGAAAAAAACTCATGTTTATTGTACGCTGTCCAAAAGGTGAAGTGAATACTCAGAGTAAGGTACAGCCATACGCGCAGTAGTATGACGATACTCTCTCTTTATATTTGTGTACATACCAGTTATTTGATTTCTTAAACTCGTATGCCAATACTATACACAGTGTCTTAATGAGCGACCGCATGAGTCCCAGCTTTAATCTCGCAAAAAACACAAATTATAGATTTTTCCGCTGAGCTACCCCTCGAGAACTTCTGACAAGTAGGCAGACGACAAAAAAAAAACTATACTCCCTGAAAGACAACTTTGATTATTTTATTTATTCACATAAACTATTATGTCCTCGCAACGCACTCATATAAAACACAAAATCCAAAAGCAATATATTCGACAACGCATTTTATCACGTTCGACGTCAAAGTTTTATTAGGTCACCAAGTACTTTAGCTTAAACTACATTTAAGTCTCATTACCCGCACCTCCCTGCTTCCATCCGTAATTGTTAATCATTAAGGCTTCATCTAAATTCAGTGCACTTATTTGAAATTGTGTGCGTATCCTTCTCCCTTGATGATAATTACGTTTGCACATACATATCTACAGTATTTGTTTTTTATTCTCTGAAGAAAGTATTTCAATACAACTTCGCTACGATGTCACATAGATACATATATACAAAATATTATATTCTAAACATGTTCGCATTATAAATTACAACACGATGAAAAAACTCTTAATACTTTTTGTACATTTCCCAAAACATTTGGGTTGGAAGGAGGGGGATGATACTTTGAAAATATATATGAATGCATATAATTCCCAACGAACATCCGGCCGCCCTCCAGCAGCGTAGCGCACCAACAACTTGTTCTCATATTTTCTATATGAAGAGACAAATGAGTGAGAAAATTGCAAATTCCAAACCTCTATTCTCTATTCATAATTTATCCCTGACACACACTCTTTCGTTTTGTCCTAAAACAAAACAAAAAAATCATCTACCCCAACTCGCACCGTGAGCTGCGAGAGAGAGAATTGTAGCGACATTAATATACAGAACAGATATCAAAAATTTAAATGTCCTGATTAGATTATACACAAAAACAAAATGTATGCCAACTCTACGACTGTAATTCCTAAAAACGCAGGAAAATCAACCAACCAACTAACTCCCCCCTTCCTACACAGCAGCAGCAGCGTTGTTACTAACCCCCAAGCCACCACACCCATTCGACTATAAATAATATGCCTAGATATGGCACTTGAAAAATTTAAAAACAAACTACATGACAAAAAAAAAGAAGGAGACCCTGGATGTGGGAGCTGAATTGTACCGCCCGAATGTGTTTTTTCGCGAATAACCTACATCGGATCGAGTTCAACGAGAGCGACTATAAACTGGAAAAAGTCCTCGTCCTTTCTCATAATGGTGCGAGTTCATGAGGGGGTGTGGGTTGTAAATTGAAAATAGTGTGCGCAAAAAAAAAAAAGAGCTACTGCTTTGGGTGAGGAAAAAAACAAAAGCGCAACACGAACGATTGCGACCGAGTTGAGTGCGAGAATCCCGAGGAATTTTAATGAATTTTTTTTTTCTACTTCTTCTTTTGTATACATCCAAAGTCCACGAATGTTAGATCATAGGACTATAGGGCACAAACGCATTGGGGATGAGGGCTGGGGGGTGTGATGTAATCTTGCAACATATGCTCGGGCCGCACACAGAAAATATGAACTGAACAATTTGGATTTTACTCTGCATAATGAATAATGGTAGGAGAGAGATACAGCTTCTGTGTTTGCTACCTTGCTACTACATCAAGTAATAAGGATTTGTCTACAGAGACGTCACTTATCCGGTAAAAGGAAAGTACTCAGAGTAATCAGGAAACAATGTGCTTTGAAGAATTTTATGTAGCTCTTTGAGGTTAGGTCGAGGTAATAAGTATACAGAAAGGACAAGCAGAATGAATGAAATTTCTGTACTGCTGGAATTTAATGGAAGGTGTTCGAATTTGTTGATACGAAATTGAGAGTCTACTATCACAGATACTATAGTTCCATAGATATCGCACCCAGAGGAAAAAAATGACCATTTTTCAATACAATTCAATTTCAAAAGTTTGATCAAACTAGCGTCAATAATACTCAGACATGATGTTACCACAGATAATAGAGTTCCATCACAGTGCAAACAAAAATGATCAGTTTCTCCATCCCCATTTTCAAGCGATTTCTTGAAGTCAAATCTTGCAACCAAATTCAATAGAACAAATAATAGAAAAGAATAGAATACGCTGAAAAGTATTGAAAACGTTTTTTCCAAAGTGATTGAGAGGAAAATCGCCATTTTTGCTGATTTTTTAAGACGAAAGGGGAAATAAGGGACAGGGATAAAAACGGGGAGACAAATCCAAAAAGGGTAAAAATCTTAAAACCCTATTAAAAACTGTTTGTATGAAAATATGAAAGTCATGCCCGTGTACTGGGCCACACATCCCTTCCTATGAAAGTCGTTTCGGGCTTTTTCTTAAAACCTGAGAACCCAACTGGCCAACTGTACTGTAGAAAATAAATAAAAATTTATAAAACTAGCTTTTGCCCGCGGCTTTGTTCATGTAGCCTTCAGGATTTGGTACACAGAGGACAGAGATCTATCCAGTCTGTTAGTTTCCTCTTTCATATTTATACTATCTGACCCGTGCTCGCCTTGCGCCATTTGGTCCATTTAAGATTACACTTTGAGTTTTTAACTGAAATCTGTCCAGTAGTTTTCGCGCTTTTAGGAGACAAGGAAAATTCCTACAGTTTTGTTAGAAGTCGATTTATTGTGCATCCTCTGCATCGACCTCCCTCTCCATGATCTTGCTACTGGTTTATAATACTGCATTTCCTTTCCATTGTTTCCCTCTTCCTATGGAATCCAAAAAAGTACCTACCCCAACCCTACACTGTTACCATGCCGATTCCGAACGGCTGAATTGAGAAGCTTTTTCAGGACAGTCATACTCTCGGATGTTTGTCAGACGTTTGCGAGAGGTGGCGCAGTAGAAAAAACCTTAAGATGTAATTTGTGTTTTTCCGTAGATCGAACCTGGGATCCCTCGCACAGTAGTCCAGCACAGTAACCACTGCATTCAATCTTTGACCTTCTTTCACCCCTTTAAGGGTTGAATTGCCAAATTCGGAGAAAATAATTTTTTTATTTCTCATAGAGAGTACAGAAACATTGAAGTCAATCGGATGAAAAATAACAATGTTCCCATACAAATTTTGACCCCCCCCCCCCCCTTTTTACCCTCCTCCTATTATCTACCTACGCTTGGATCCTGTTTCAAAAATTACAACACTTATAACATGTTTTTTTTTTAATTATTAGACAAATTTTATATTTAAACGTATTCACTATTTAAAATTTACCAACAAATTCCCAAATAATCGTAGTTGTAGTTTTATGAAATTTCTTCCAGACCAATCAGCGATTTGCTGAGTGATTTTGGAGCTCGAAAATGCTATAAGTAGCAATATTCTCGAACATAGTGATTTTAGTTAAATAAAAAAAAATACGTCTGCGTGATTAATTTTTGCTTTTTGGGACGAATGGAATGGACCTATAGTTTTATGCCGAGTCAGAACTTTTCCAGAAGACGTTGTAGGTACTCAACTAGTATGTATGTCTAACTTCAAGTTAAGTTGAACAAAAATTATAAATTCAACAATCTTTAAAAGCGTCTATGCTACATAACCCAATAACATTTCAATTGCTTTCATAATTTGTAGACTCGTTGTTACTTAAATAAAAATTGACTCCCACAGTAGCTTCTCACATTGAGGTATCCATTAAATTTTCATTTTGTTTTCGCGAATTCTATATCAAAAGTCTTAACTCTTAAGTGCGGCCTTTGATACAAAAAGGGAAGAAAAAAAAACTTTATATTCCCCACAAATGAATTTTTAATATTTCTACGATATCAAAGTCGACCAAACCACGTATTTTTTTATTTTTATGTCGCTCGTTTTCGCAGCAAATAAAGAGCACAATCATTTCTCGATTGTTATCAAAATACTGAAAACAGTTTTCTTCAATTAATTTTTTTGTTATTCTATATTCGTCTTTCATGTCCTTGCTGATGTTTTTTTTTTTTTGTCAACAAATAAAAATAAAACTGTTTTTGGTCATTCGCCAAATGAAATGGATTAGGTATATACAAAGCACAACAATTGACTTTTTCCCCAGCCGAAAAAAGTAAACTAAAAAATTTAACAACAATAAAAATTTGTAATGCTTTGTATGGTTTTGAATGGTGTTTACAGACCGCTCGAAGCAATTATTATTGCACGCAGTTTCGTACGAATGGATACCTACTTTAGAACGTATAAATATAATATTAAAATGGAGGTAAAACCAACTCGTATATTTGAAGGGGAAAAAAAAGTTTTATCCGGCTCAAAGGACCGGACGGACAATAGTAGAAAGCAAATAATGCTTTAATGTATCCAATAAATGGATTATGGTTTTCATATCTAAAAAATGGCAGACATTGTGTTTTTCTATTCAGAAATACAAATCAAATAAGTGTGTATTTGGCACAACAGGTCTATATACAAAACCCTAGGCTAAGCTACTCACAATCACAATCATTAGCATTAGAGTTGTGAATTTAAGTTCATTTGAGAGAACAATAAATTGAGTTCAAATCTAGAAATCGAGAATATTTCCCTGCTCTGGCCGGCTATATGGTCATTTACGTATTATAAAGAGCTACTATTTGTCATACTTTACAGATACCACAATGTTGATAATTGGACAAAGCATACATGGACACAGGCCACTATATTCACTATTGAATATTATTCTGCGCCCATAGTATGGTAGGATGGGAAATAATATCCATTCGATTTAAAACTCACGCTCGTTTTTTGGTTGAAATATCATAAATAGTAGAAGACGAGCAGCATTCGAGGGAGATCTGATCCAATTGGAGCTGTACTTATCCATCGAATCACATAAGGCTTCTCTTTTCTCTACACAGAAGAAGACTTCAGTCACTTTTCCCAGTTTTGGCTGCTAGGCTGCTCGACGAGTGAGGTAGACAAATTTAATGGAACAATGTAGTAAATCTGACCGGCATTCTGCCCTAAGGCTTGACATTCTGGGCTAAGGGTTGTCATTCTGGTACCTTGCAGTAAATTGTGAGCTTCAAAGGTTATTACATGGGTAAAGATTCACACGTGTCCTTGGAACTCTATCTATATAAAGGGTGGGCCATCTATAGTGGTTTCTTTTTAAATCATAGGTTATTTTGACAGTGACAGCTGCTTCCCGCTCGAAATCTTGACAGAAAGTCAGTATCATACCTCCGCGGAACGAAATGAGTTGCTTTACGCTTGGGAACGTTGGGAAATATTGAAACCTTATTTCCAAAGTGAGTGCTGTGTAGCCCAAACGGAGCGTTTTTTGAAAAGAATTTTTGGTCGAAATGAAGCGGCCACCTCGCCTGCTGTATGCAAGTTTGTGCAAAAAGTTCGGGAGACTGGTATGCTAGTGGACAACACTCATGTTCCCCGTCGTCGTATGGTGGGCATAGACGTGTATGTGGCTGCTGTAGCCGAGAGTGTGACACACAATTCACGAACATCAACTCGCCATCGATCTCAACAGCTCAACATTTCACGCACTAGCCTGAGGAGAATTCTGCACAAAGATCTCAGATTATTCGCTTACAAGGTCCAATTGAATCAGCAGTTGAAGGCGCACGACCATCCGATTCGTTCTCGCTTCGCAGTTTGTGTATTAGAGCAGCTTGAATTGGACAACGATTTTGGGAGAAAAATCATATTTTCTGACGAGGCGCATTTTCATCTTGGGCTCGAAAAACCCCCACGAAATTGTCGAGATGCCAATGCATCCACAGAGAGTGACAATTTGGTGCGGATTGAGGAGTGGTGGCATCATTGGACAATTTTTCATCGAAAATGAGACTGGGAACAATGTTTCGGTGGGCGTTACAGAGCCATGTTAACCGACTTTTTTTTTTACTGAAATTGAAGACATGGATTTGGACGACCTATGGTTCATGCAGGATGGCGCGCCATGCCACACAGCCCATGCCACAATCGATCTTTTGCGCACCAAATTCTTAAATCGTGTTATCAGCTGTCTTGGGGATGTCAATTGGCCGCCTCGGAGCTGCGATTTGCCCCCTTTGGACATATTTTTGTGGGTAACCGTGAAGGATCGATAATATACCAAAATCCGGAGAGATTCAAGTACCTCTAAGACCACGTTATTCGTTGTACTACATTGGACTACATTCAAGAACAAGATTTCAGGTTTATATTTTGCTTAACTTTCTGTTCCTTTATCACTTAAGTTCTACGCTTAGACGGAACTACTCCAAGGCTTTCATTGGATCACTTTCTTTAAACATTGCAAAATCCTGATAACTGTAATGTTCATTCTATTCTAAACTCAGGCTTAGGTGCAAATCACATCACTAGCGTTGTTCCAACTTTTAACCCCTTGGGTAGAAATCGAGCAGAATTGATTTTTATTTTAATTTCAATGTCGCGCCATGGATTACTTGCCTGTTTTTCTTCTTTATTAACATAATTGCCTCTCCTTGCAGTTCAGTTTATAAACCAAACTTAGCCTTTAATTTTCTGCCTTCCTGCATCAGAAAGACGTTCATCCATTTAGTTTATCGTGAAAAGTACCATAATCACCACCTACCTACTTATAAATGAAAAAAAGGACTCTTGCCAAAAAATAAAATACAAATCCCCATTTCAAGGGATTATTTTAATCGCCCGCCCTGTTCACGTTCCAAATTAATGTACACCTACTTAAAAAAAAATCTCATAATTACAAGCATCGTAAAAAATTAACTATCTCCTTACCAAAGATACCTACTACCTTCCGCCTGTGTGTCTGTGTGCTTAGCTTATGTGAGCTCCGGGAAAAGAATAATACAGAAAGAATTTAAATTCTCTCTAATGTATCTATAGAATATTCGGTAGGTACACAAATAAAATCGATCAATCATTTCAACTGTATACCTATCCTGGGTATTGTTATACACCATCATCTCCACCTCTCTGTTGAATACGCATTCGATTCCACAATTCAAAATCAAAACACGAGTTCCAGCGGTATCACTGAATATTGCCAGATAGTAATGCTGTTATTCGGGTATGGATGGACAAGGAAAGATTGTATCGAGTTACATTGTAATCCTAACGATCCAACCAGCGATTGCCATAGTTAGCGCGCAAAACATGAAAATGCAAACTTTCCAGGGAATTTACTGTACAACATTGTCACAATTCCATAAACGAGGACAAGTGTTTGCCTTATCTATCAGGAAATCACCATGCTCGTCTGTCATTGAAATGGAAAAGGACATCGTTCATCTCGTTGGGCATTGGTGCGGCGCGCCGCACCGGTCGTTCAAATACAACGCAAGAGAGGGAAACATTTTTGTTGAATGGCAATTCTGCTATTTGTCTTTGTAATAGGACGCTGAGGGCTGAGCTATGGGTGAAAACAGTTCGAAGGAATGTCCTGCAGGCGAATACTTTTGTGATAATCTGAAGCAATTTCAGTAATTAAATCTTTATGAAATTGAAAATTACATTTTAAGTGAGCATGATAGACTGGGACATTCGGGACGACAGGAAGACATAAGATATTTCCGGGAATTCATTCTTATGCCATTGTATCGTCGTCTTTAAGGAGAAACTTTTATGACTCGATTAAGTTGAAAAAGTTTTCATTATACTGAATGTGGAAAGGATACTTTAATGGAATGGTGTTGTCGGTAACTAATTGGCAATTGGGAATTACAGTTATATGTTGAATTCTACACGTTTTTAAATGTTGCAATTTATAAGCATTATAGTCAATTTGATAAGTGGATTTTTTTAGGAAATTATTTATCCCATTGTTTGGCAACACTGAGATAAATTGGAATTTTTTTTATTGGCGAAATCGAATGCTTGTATTTAATTGCAATATTTTTTTTTGGCCCTTGGGGTTTTACAAAGTTCTTTATGAAGGTCAGTACTACATGAATAAGTCAATATTTCGTGACCCACTGCGTGTTCTTGGCCTTAAAACTAACAGCATTGGTAATAGAAAATTTAGAAGCGATCTGTTTCCACTGTGGAATACCCAAAAATTTTTGACGTATAGTAGGTAGACTAAAACAAATTTGTATTTTTGTGACGAATGAAATAGACTTACATCCGAAACACTGATCTAGTACACTCTGACAATTTGATTACGTAACCAGTGCTTCATATCAATGGCGTAATGAACACCCTTTAATTGGGGTCCATACAAAAAGACTGCTAAGACATAGTCCTGTTCCTGTGGCTCCCTTTCATTATTAATTAAGGTGGCGCTACAGTCCGGGGGGACATGGGTCTCAACCAACAGTCTGCAGCTGTCTCCAGTTTCGCACGCCAAGTTGGTTTAGGTCCCTTTCAACTTGCGTGCGCCACCTGAGTTGAAAATGAATCCCTTTCCAGATCAAGTCTTATAAGGATCGATAAGAAAGAGAAATGCATTGAGTAGGTACAAAGCGTAGATAATATCCGCAAAAATATCATAGGGAACAAATCAAACCCTAGTTGCCGGAGAAATGTTGACCAACGGCGTTAGGCAATAACGCTCAAGGAAATAGCGCCCAAATCGATTTGGAAATAACGCAAAAAAAAACTCGTACAATTTGTTATTGCAAAATATTTCGTCATTTTGGGTGTTATTTCCTTTCCAGAGCTCGCTTTTTTGACAAGCAGACAATAGTAAGTGGAATTGCATAAACAGTGGAATAAGTATGGGGGGCATGTTGCCCCCCTGCTTGAGTTTTCTGCTGGATTTTGGAGTAGGTGGGAGTTCGTACTGTAAAAAAACCTTCAATGTATCCAATTTTGCACATACTCCAAATCTGACAATAACCCGAAGCAGGGGGGTTGCAGGGTGCCAGCATACCCCCCATAACGTATTAAACTGCGCAAATTATGTTTGGGCTTTATTTCCATCTTGTTGTTTATATTTGGGCGCTATGCATTTATTTGGGCGTTATATCCAAATCGATTTGGGCGCTATTTCCTTGGGCGTTATTGCCTAACGCTTTGACCAACATCGAAGCCGGCGGCACGCGAGGGATTGCGCTGAGCAACTCTGACAGAAGTGTATACCTGCCTATACTCGTAATATTGCGTACAAAATTTACCTGACCCTCTGCATTTTTGATGGCAACTCATGCTTTCTGACTCAAATTGCTAGTTTACGATTTTATTCGCCCAACAAAATTGTCAGGCCTCGGCGAAGACGTACGTATGGGGGGCATGTTGCTCCCCTGCAACCCCCTGCCTGGGTTTACTGTCAGATTTGGGGCCTTATTTCATTTTTTTCGGGGCCTTATTTCATCGCAGTGGGGCCTTATTTCATATTTAAAATTGGGGTATAATTTCATTATGAAATAACACCCCAACTTTGGGGCCTTATTTCATTGGAGCCTTATTTCCTGCAGCCACGTACAGCATCCGAATAAATTAAGCTTCAAAACTATTGTTGCCTGTTTATCTATAAATAAAATTTGACGAAAGGACGAAAACCAAAAATGCAATGAACATTTATCGATGAATTGACTCACTCGCAGCTTGAGCTTCCTTCCATTGCATACATCTCCATAAACATTTCTCTCTTTATTATACTACTCCAATGGTCGAGGATTAGAAAACACAATATCCTTGACATGAATGTGTACTTCTTGTTCAATGAAAACCCATTTAAAGCGTTTACAATCCCATGATCAACCCGACTGTTTGTCACTTTGTAACCTCCGCACGAATAAAACACTAGTCAGTACAGAAAAACAAATCAAAGGACATCAGAAAAGTATGAAAAGAAAAAGTCCTTTTGAGAAAAAGCAGACGGCATAAAAGCAAATTATAACAAAAGCACAATTTCCGTAGATGTACGAGCTTGTCTTGCGAGCTGTTCCTTTTACAGTTGTTGTGAAACTCGTTAAGGGATGTGCGTAGCAACACCATTATAGTCGACTGCTTGTTGACTATACACGCCCAAATGGGGAGGCGATAAGGTTTACAAGCCGCAACAAATTTCACAAACAATATCAGCCAAACAGGACGCACAGATACAGAAATCAAAATCAGAAAGCAGAAAACAAGGAGCATTCGAAACCCATATAGAGATACAAGTATCATAACCAAGATATTATGACATTTCTCCATTTTGCCATCGTAATATGCTAATATTTGGCAATAGGATTTCGTACACAATGTCCTTGTGCATTTTGTCGTCGTTGGTGTTGGCCTTGCTTTCGATGCCGTCGTCATATTGCCGCACCTATTTGTAAGTCGATGGTTTCAGTAATCCACCCCCCTCACATTGGTGCAAAGTTTGTTGAAATTACTTGTGCAGTTAGCATACATATATGTGGACCATAAGCCCCATCTCTTTGGCCCATTTTCAGACATCTGGCAAGCACTGCAAAAGTCATCACAATTTCCTGTATCTCCTTATCCAGGCCCCCATCTGACAGTTTTGGGATAATTGTTGGGTTTATATATACATAATTATCCTTCCAAGTGAGTATGGGTATTATTTCACCCCTGTTGAGGGTGCTTTTTTGTAGCACTATCATTTGGCACTATTTAGCAACTGTCTGGGTGCTGCATTTAATGGATCCCCTCCATCCAGACTGGCATTTATCTTAATTTTCTTTCGGTCGAAAGTCAAAGTCTGGCGAATGGACTTTTCCTTTGAAATGACAACTTTTCGGCCAGATCGTTACCAAGCCGTCTGTTTTTTTTTTTTTGTTCTTGGGGGAAAACTTTTTCCCCAAAACAATTTATCAAACCAATTGCCAGGGCTGTGTGTCATTGCGAGTCTGGTGTGTGTCACACGAGACAGTGAAAAGGGAAATAGTTTGGGAAAAGTTTTCCTCGAATTCGTTTTCAAATCGATTTGCGTGTATATACTATACAATTATACATCATGCCGCATGCGGCATAGTTGCGTTGAAATTTTTTTTTTTTTTAATGGCACTCGCGGAAACACGTTCTAGATGGGGCTGCCGAACACGTTCTTATGACAATAGAGGGTTTTGGAAATATCGCGAAATTCTTGAAATTCAAGTTAGATTTGCATACGTGCATTGACGGCGAAGCAATTGATTTCTATTTACAAATTGGATTTGAAAACTTTTCAAAACCAATTGACGGTAAGAAGTTATATACGTGAGCGAATCTGAAGTTGCTCAATGTGGTGGTTGGACAACTCGCGTAAATCTTTCGGAAAGCATTTTAACCGTTTATTCCAGACTATTGATTTACAATATTTTGTTGGAAAATTGTTGACAGATTTTGGTTTTTTGTGTGCGGTTGACATGGTTGTGGAAGTTGTCTGAAAGTCCATAATAATACTGTATTGTAGGTATAATAGGTGTAAAATGGGTTCTAGAAAAGTATGGACGGTAGAAATTTTATTCAAGGAGCACTGATGGGACCAATGTTATTCTCAACAGGTATCTCATTTTCGAAGAAGAATGCATTCTGTGGTTAGAATGCTCATTTTGCATTCTTGTTCTTTGCGCATTCTCTGGTTTGGAACCTTTGAAGTAACCTTGGAAGGGTTGGGTACCCTAAACCCAAAACCAAAATCCCCAAACTAAAATACCCAAATAGATTTCGAGTATATTCACAATGCATTAACAGTAAAATAGGTATGGAGGGCCATGCTGTCCCCCTGCAACGCCCCTGCTTGTGGTCACAGTTGGATTTGGAGTAGGCGCAAGGTTAGGTATACGAAAATTTCTTAAAATATTTTGAATTAACACTTTCGGGATTTTTTATTTGGTGGATTTTGAATTTGGGGATTTTGTCTTTGGGCATAGGTAATCAATTTGAGGATTTTTCAAACAGTGGGGATTTTTGGGTCTGGGTTTTTGCGGTCGGGTATTGTATGGTATGTGGGTAACCTAATTATGCGTTCAAAACACGGATATGCGGATATCTTCATCCGCTTTCGCTAATATCCATGCTTCTTTTTTTTGTTTTTTTTTTAAATACTTTTTTTACTTCATCAGCGCCCCGAGATGCTTCCAGATGTATGTTAGTTCTGCACTTAAATTGCTGCAAATTGTAGTCTTTTGGAAATATATCCCCAGGAAGCGAGTTACAAAGTTTGCTTGTCCTGAAACAGAAGGAGTTTTGGAAAATTGATGTCCTCGAGGTTGTCAAGTGTACCTATACCTACTGTATGGTCAGGTCATGAGCTCGATTTCTGAGGAGATGTCATTTTCAAAGTTCATATCGAAGCCGAGGTAGATAAAGTTTATAATCACTTCAAACTTATAGGTAGCTGGCTAGGCTATTATAATCCTGTTCGTCGATTCTGTGCTACCTTCTAGTTGAGAGCATATAACTTTACATACTTGGTTTGGCCTTCGGTGAGGACTAAACCCATTTCTTCCGCTTTTACTCGAATAGTGTTGGTGTTGGCATGTGAGTCGTGAGTTTCGCACAATTTTTTTTTATAATGTTGAAGAAGTCACATTACAGCGCATCACCTTGTCCAAACTCTCGGTGAGATTGTTTCCGACCTTTATGAAGCAGCGAGTCTTCTCCATTGTCATTTTGCACAATCTGGCGTGTTTGGCAGATATGTCAACACTACCGCCGTTGGTAGTGTGAATATTCGGTCCGCTGTGGACCAATCGGGTCTAAAACCGCACTGACAAATGGTTTCAGGCGTTCACTCAGTATGGCAGACAGGACCTTTTATGCGATGTTAGAGAGAGTGATATTATTGGCGCAGTTTAGAGGGTTTCCTTGCTTGACTTGGTGTATATGTATATGCTATCCATCAAGTCGCTGCCTTCAATAGTTCACCAGGCTGGCGATCTGGTCCAACAACCTTGTTAAAACTTAAGTTTAGTAGATATTGCTATCCCCACTTGTCACTTCTCTTTCGTCGGGGCGACGGAAATCTTGGCTTTCATCGAATTTGGCTCGTCTGCGCCGTTTAACTGGCTGCAAAAAGCAAAAGTTGTTTTACCATGTATAATAGTTAGTGTTTCAAAATTTAAAGAATCTCTTAGCACTTAGCAGATCTGTAGCCGAATCGTATTTTTCATGAGTGAGTAATTCCTGACCCTGACGAATTGTTCTTATTTTTTTTTCTCATTTACAGATTCGGATATTAGATCCCAATTTTGTTTTTGTTTTGACAATTGATGACACTCACAGGGTATATTTATCATTTTCTGGGTTGTTCTTGGATGTCCGTGCTGGCATACCTACAATTCAAAAATAAAAAATTTCTCGAATCATGGAAACCACTTAAAAAGGATAGCTTACTCATTCTATTGCCATTTGGAATTTATAATTCAGCTAATTCCACAATGAAAATTTCTTCAAAACATAATACATAAATTGTCATCATCCCCTTAGCGAACTTCTCTTAAAAACCCACTCACATTTAAATAGAAAATAAAATCTATAAGAAAATTCAAAAACCTCCCCCAAAACCGACTTGTAGAGAACTGTATATTAAATCACTTTCCACCGCCTTAATGGAAATAACTAACAAAACTGAATTCTCTTAGTATTCAATGCAAATCTGTGCATTATTTGAATTTCAATTTTAATTTTTGTTTCTAAAACTTTTCACTTTCGCAAATATATTCATTTTTCTTTTGGCTACAAAAAATAATCTCAAAGTTCAACATGTGTAAACTGGAAACTCTTTTAACACTGATTTCAAGTTCCAACTATTCCTAATCCACACTATTACGATAATTGTGCCAATTGAAAGGAACACAACCATCGCACACGTCTTGTCATATTTGTCATGCCAACTCAAGTGTGACCCTAAAAACTTCCACCTTCATCACCAGTTATACAATCATAAAAGTGCTCACTGCCCCTCACCCTTTTGGGGTTACAATATATTCCTTTTTACAACACTAAAGAAGTCCTTTGTCTAAGTTCCATATGCATTTTTAAGACCCTTCACGCTCTAGTAACCACCTTTGCCCTAAGCTCAAAGAAGATTACAAATTATATAACTTCATTTGGTGTTAGGTTGATATTTTGTTCATCCTTCGTCCTCCTTACACCGCTTCCAGTCCACTGCAGTTGGCAAGGTTATTGTTGTTTGCTCTTCTATCTTGTACACTTCATTCCAGAGCTGCTGCACGCTATCGAAGGCGACATCAAATTCTCTTTCGCGAAACTGAACGTGCATAATAAAAATGAAAATCAGGTAGATTAGCTCCAGGAGCAGGATCTGTGACGACAGCGATTACATTATGCAATGTGTCCATAAGCAGGATAGCAACACTGATTCTAAAAAAAACATGAAACTAATTCCATTTACACTTGAGACATACACAACTACTTGCACATTCAAAAGTAGGTACCTATAACAAAAAAGGATCATATAACTATGCAATTTTTGTCAACGGAACCTTTGGTGTGTAACAGTGTAAAACAAATACACAAGCACCGAAATGCAAGAGGAAAATAATAATAATTTCCATTTCGCTTATCTGGTTCACAATAAGGACTCTACAGTGGGAGTGGTTCAATTTTCTGTTGAGCATTCGAATATTGCTGGCACTTATCTTTAATCCTTGGATAGTACAGTGCGATATACATATATATGTGTACACTCCTTGAAGAACGCAATAAACGAAACGATGCACCGTCATTCAGCATAGAGAGTGTGGGGTTGGGGGCCAATGTTCAAGGTATCTCTTCCAGCACGGACACTACTTGGACCTTTATTTGTTTCGACACATAAATATTGTATTTGTCCTTATTTCTGGTGTTGCATCCTCTGTCGCTTTCTCTCTGTATCGCTATTCGTATGCATTTTGATGCGGTTTGGCTTTGGAGTAAGGTCATCTCTAAGAAACTTCCTGTAAAATCCTTGAATAAATGCAAGTGAATTTATGGTTGCACTCTGCCGTACAGTACTTGGACTTGGTCAAAGATTAATAAAAAATTCATGAACGTTGCTCTCAGTTTCCGAGGCGGTCTCAGTGGTTCAGAATTCACAATTCTTCTCTCAGCGCACTATCGTTATCCTAAGTCTTATGCTACAGATATGTATGCAGCATCGCGATACAAAAACAAATACATTTCGTTTTTATTTTTATTTTTTAAAGTATTAGTGGATGGTGTGTGATTGCGAGGAAAACTTTTGTTTCCTTAGTTGTAAATTAACTTTGCTAGCTATAGATATAGATATAAATTCATCAGACGGACGCTTTGTTGCTGCTGGCTACGGTATATACATATAGATTACTTTTTTTTCAAACAGGGTGTGTTCAATTTTTCATTCGAGTATTTTTAGTGAAACTTTTCTTTGGTGAATAATTTTTGGTGCAGTTAGTTTCTGGTAACGAAAATACAGACAAACAGAAGTCCTGGAAGTCCGTCCAGTCAAATCATTGAGGAAGCATAGTAAAATCAATTTAAGATTTCAATTCTGCAAAAAAAAAAACCTTAACTATCTAGGCGAAGTTTTGCGAGAACATATAGCAAGGTCTGGTGAATTAAGTGAGTAGTACTGTACGAAGTGGTGAGTCACCAGTGTACCAAGTAAGAAGTGTCTGATTTTTAATATGTGAAATCCAAAACTTAAGCTGCAAGTATACACGGGTCATTCCGTGACATGTTAACGTCACCATGACGTCCGAATTTGACCTAAATTGGTCAGTCTGTTGAATCGCCTGTCATGCGGCGTGACTACCAAATGACTGTGTGTTCGCCTTGTTGATGCTGTTGGGATTGGATGACAAAATTTCTTTAACAGCATTGTTTAACGTCAGCATGTCAAAAATGTACTCCATTTCTGACCTTTGTATAGTCCGTACCAAAGCAAAAGAAAGATCCCAACATGCGCAGTAGCACTTTATTTAAGGTACATTTTTTTCTCTTAAGGATTTTTGATCGCATGAAATTGTTAATGCTTTTCTCTACTTTATCGCAAAGTATACCGAAAATTCCATTTCAACCCTTTTAAACACATAGTGGGTTCGACGCTGTTATATGTAGTAAAGTCACTCAGAACTCTGGCTTTCATTACTCAACGTCAACACATAGCTATTTGAGATGTGCAACACCCAGCAAATTTCCCTCTCCTTTGGGGTGGGTAAATGTGTATCTTTGGCATAGGCAAACGACGGCGACGGTGCTGTGCTGCTGCTGGCTGTGTGGACAATCAGTTATGGCTCGTTCGTCGATCGAGTGAGATAATCTTCGCAAGCAGGGGTATGCTTGTTGTTTGAAATGCGCACATATTTTTTTTAGCTGTACTTCTGGTTGGAAAAGTAGTTTTGTTGTAGGTAAGAGAATAAAATCCCTAATGTGAAGAGACCTGCGCAAGAAATTTTCACTTAAGTTGGGACGGGCTGGGCTATAATAGTATGACAAAGCGAGCATATCCTGGATTTTGGAACACTCGCAGTCGCAGGAACGCACGATTGACATCATGTGATCGGGTGTCTAACGACATTTACGTATGACGACCTTATGAGGTAATTTTTGTGACGTCAGTATGTCAATAATTGACATATATATATGTACAATCGTAGTTTGTGGCTCGAACAGAAGATATAACGGATTCGGTACATTTTCCTGTCATTTCAAAACTTTATCTTTTTAAACTTGATCTACATTACACAGGAATAAATTAATAGTTTCGCATTCCATCAAAATAGGATGCCAAGTCTACAGACAACTACACAATTAAGTGAAATTAATTTTTGGGGCTGAACGGAGTAGCTCTTGGATTTTTGGCAGACATTCGCAAGAGGTGGGTAAACTACCCCACAAAACCGTAGATCTATGTGTTTTGAAATACCTTGTTGAACAAACAGATTATTACTCGTGACTTAAGTCCGTACAAATAATAGGTACTGACAAGAAGCTTTAGTGCAGTAATCAAACATAATTAGCATACTATTGTGAATTATTATGATCCCCGTTTCTATTATTTAATTCTCTAAATTTAAGATTTTTTAAATAATACATATCGTAGTTTCAAGTATTCAACGAGAGAATCATTTTTCAAATTCCCTGTACTTTATTTTTGTATTGGTCAAGTACATAATTTAAGAACCCTCTTGCAAAGAAGCTTTAATCCCTTTGAATGCATTCCACTAACTCCATCTGGCAGAATGTTTATGTATATGTCTGCGAAATGAAATAGAGTGCTCAGTGTTTTTTTTTAGTGAGGGAGAAACTTTTTCAAATTATTGCAAAGCATAACGCCAAAGTATAAAAGCAAGGATTTACTTAAGTAATTTCACCACATGCAATGGAATATTGTGTGTCCGTGTTCGTATCCTTTTAAAATCTTTCACAAAATACAGTCAACAGAAATGGTAAAGTTAAGAAGATTAAAATAGAAAAAAAAAGTTGTTGCACGCGCCAGAGCAGATGCTAGGATGTTGAATATTTTTTAAACATAAATTAGAGAATCATTATGAATTTGGTCTGATGATGAAAATTGAAATACAACATAAAAAAAAAATATTCTCAGTTAATATTCTTTATACAACAACAAGAAAAAAAATAGAAAACTTTCTTGTCATGAAATTTTCTTTTCATGCCCTGGACAATTAATGACTTGCATTTATTTAGTTTATAATACCGTCATCCTTAGGTCGCTTTATTGCTACCGCTAAATATTTAATGAAACGTCTCTTTAGAACTTTTAAAATCACCACAGAAAAAAAAACTGGTAATGCCATGAAATTAATTACCATCACAAAAATTGCGACGTCAAGAATTATGTCTACTAATAGTTGCCGCAGGTGTTCTCATTTTATTTTGTTCTCATGGAAATCCTTCTCAAACGCACGCAATGAAATTCAAATATACAAAGGAAAAGCCAAGCCAATAATACATTAGGTAGGTATGTGGGTAAGCCAAGGTGGGGCTTAACGTGTACGTTACGTGGTTGAAGGTGAAATGACGGTGTATTTGAATTCAAAGCAGACACTAGCTATTTTTGATGAATATAAATTGTGATTTAATGATGAAGTGACGGTCTATTAAATTATCTATAGTAATGTGGCTTAAGGCTGTTTTTTTTAATTTCAAAATCCTATTTCCACAAAATCATGGCTTTAAGGAAGAAAGAATTCTGCTATAGTTCTTCTTTTTCGTGTTTCTTGGAGAAATGTTTCTATTTTATACCTAAAATCAAGAATCTGAACACGTTACAAAGAATTGCTTGCATAGGTTTAACGGGTTCACTAAATTCTAAACCACAACTAGGCCTAGAAACGTTGCTGAACCTGCAACCCATCGAACTATAACTAAGAACGTGGCACCCAAAGGAGCTCTCAAATTAAGTGAGAACAAAATTTGGAAGCCCGAATCTTTCGCCCCTGCTCTACATCTTTGATCAGAGCGGACTACAAGAAACCGAGGCATGACTTTGACAAGAAACTTCAAGTCGGTATACCGGACTCTCCCCGAGTACTTTCACAAAAGGTAGATATACCAATCTTTAGAGATGTCTGAAAGACGGAGAATGGAACGGTAGCAGGAGTCTTCTCCGAAGAACTAAGTATCCGCCATTTATACCAACTGGCAAATCAGTGCAGCGTTTTCCAAGCAGAGTTCTACGCGGTTAAAAAAAGTGGCCCAAACTGTCTTAGTTATGGAACTACCAGCAATGGAAATTACCTTCTGTGTGGATAGCCAAGCAGTACTTAAAGCGATTAACTCTAATCTGGTAGACTCGAAATCCATAAGTCAGTCCCTCTCGGCATAGGGAGCAATAAACCATCATGTATGGGAGCACGAATCTTTGACGGTTTGGAAGATTTAGCAACGATACCTCTACCGGATTTAAGAAAATTTATCAACAGATCCAAATGGTTTTATTAGTTGCATTTTTTTGCCAAACAGCTCCCATGTATCTGAATATCAAGAAAAGCAATTCGAAGCAACTTCTGTACCTATACCTACATATGGTTGGTAGATTTTCCGCTTACTGCCGGAAAGAACACTAAAAGCCCTGGAGCTGGAGCACTGTTTTAAACCACAACTCAGTCGACCTAGATCAAAAAAAGAACAGAGGAAGTGAGGGTTAAAACCAATCTGTGGAGTTGAGGAAATGAATGATGTTATTGAAATTGTTGCCTGATATTTCAGAGAGGTCATCATACAAGTAGATTGGCGTGCCTAGTGTGTGGTGTCTGGGTTTGACTTGAACTTTACACCCAAAAAAAAGAGTTTGAGCCTCATTTGCATCTGCGTAGCTATGACATTGGGTATTATTTGGGAGGCCAAGCTTGGCCGCGTGAGTTCCTAGTGGCCTTGCGACAATCCTTTACCCCTGCAAGTTTGACATTAAATCAATTAAATCTCTTCTAGTTTAGTAATGACTTGAATTTCTGTCTCCCAGCCTTCGCTCTTAGCTTTTGTAAGAGTTCTCGAGGTCACTTGATCGCTTTTTAGGTATATCCAGATGGACATTTCTATCTGACATTTTTATGTGCATACCTATAGCACATCATAGCGAAAAGTCGGACCTTTGTCTCTATTAGAATTGAAGACGTTTTTAGTATAGGCTAGTAGTTGACTATATTTCGCAAAACTTATGATAATCCCATGAAGGCTTAGTTGAACGTTTGAAGTGTCTCTTTAGCACAACACTGCTTTGGCGTTTGGCCAAATTGCTTGTATTTCATGGATATGGATAGTATGACCTGCGGATTACAATGTCCCGTGTTTTCTGGTCTATTCTTGAGTGCATAACTTTCTTTATCATATTATCGAACGCATTCCATTATGATGGACATTTTTCCTTCCTTTAGACACTCCATTTCCATTCCATTGTTTGCCTCTTTCGGCTTTAGGACTTTCCCACTTTCAAGGGGTGTTGTCATCTTGCAGTAGTGTGAACCCATCTTTAATAAATAATTTAACGAAACTTTGGCCAACACTTCGAAAATGACATAAATACCCAAAAAAATGTTTTTTCTGGCAGCATTAAAATTGCATGTAATTTTAGTCCCATTGGTAATCCTCTTTCTCACTAAATTTACTCGTATCCATCTGTCTTACATCACAATTTGCCAATAGGTGCCTTAGTTGTGTTTTTTTATGCAACCCTAAGTAGGTTCTGACTTTCATTACATCAATCCGTATCCGTAGAGAGTTTTTTTAGTTTTTATTTGTTCCACTTCTTCATATGGAAACAAAGAAATGACATTACATTACCGGAGTAACCCTTTTATCCTATTCCATGAGTCCCTAATTCAGACTCACACATAAGTGCGTTTGGAACCATGTGATACTGTCACTGCTGGAATGAAGTGCGAAATTCATTTTATCCCGACCTAATGGATTGCGTCACTATCATGCATAGGTATTGTCATACTGCGGGAGATTTCCCTAAAAATTGCTTCAATTTTTCACAAACACAAGCTCACAGGGTATTCTCGAGTTTAAAAATCCGTTGACGATAAATCAAACGCACAGTCCACAGTGGTGTCAGGAAAATATTTTCGTTATACAAATATTTTTGCTATTCTTATAATTTTTTTTTTTATGTTTTTCTGGCTTAAATCATGCTCAGGATCATTTCTTTTTAGAGTGGAGGAGGTGCGATAAGATGAGGGTAGGTATACGGTATACCTATCTACTCGTATCAGTGATAATACTAAAGCAAGGATTTTCTATATTAAAACAGAAAATGTTTTCTTCTTTTCTCTATGGTTGCAGCTTGGATAATGCAATTCGAACCGGTGGCTTTTTTTTCTTTTTTATTGTTGCTAACCAACGATGTACATAGCATCGCCTGGGAAATCTATAGAAAGAAGAGTACATAATCTCAGTCGCATAACACCGCGTGCGACCTACTGACGAGGAGGGGCGAGAAAAAGGGAGATGAACTTATTCGATGGCGTTGGCTTTTGTATTCGATTTGCTTAGCTTTATATAGCTGTCAGAAACCATTAGACTCGTTCATTTTTCATCGATGAAAAGTTCAATTCACTAACCAGTCAAATGGGGTGTATAAGGGAGTAAGTGGAGGGAAATCTGTTGGGGAGAACTGCGTTATAGATTGGAAATGTGGTTTGTATTTTTCTGTTTTTTTTTTTTTATTTGCATTTTTTTTCTTTGCAGTTTATGTTTCACCTGAATTAGCAAATATTTTTTAGAGCGTTCTTCTTTTTACTGTCACATCGTATTTTCATTATTGAACTTCCCATTATGTAGGAAATTAACCAAGAGGGAATGGGAATTGATGAAAGGGTTCAGTTCAGTACCTACTTAGTTATAATGTACTTCTCACAATGATACTAGATAGATACTAAGGCCTTTATTCACCGACCAATATTATATCGACTATTAGTTTACGAGGCTCTTAAATGAAAGTTCTTGCAACTAACTATAATTCACCAATTACTATTTTAGGTTTTTATCTATTCTAATTCGAAATTCCCTTCATTTTCGAACCCGATCTTTTTTCTATGTCCATTGACTACATAATTCTAATGCGAAGGCTTGGAACTTGGACGGGAAACCCTGTCCTTGACGAAGAAAATATGAAGGGTATTGTGGGCACGCTTTTCCCAAATCACCCCTTTAGGCCGCCCGATACCACATTGGCCCAAAGAAGAAGAGCTGTGTTCAGCAGTGAAAAGACGACAAAGCAGTAGAATGCCTGGACTCGACGGGATACCATCAGAAGTGCTAAAGGCGATCGCCCACTCATGCCCCAAACTATTACTGAATATGTTCAACAGTCGCCTGGAAGAAGGAGTCTTCCCCAGATATTGGGAGGAACATAATGCCTATAGTGCTGATTGATTAGTTAAGATAAAAGAGACCCATAATTCTGCATGAGCGTGCAGATCTCTGTGTATGCTGGACTCTTTAGGGAAACTTTTGGAGAAGATGTTGAGACCGCGACTCACCGCTGCAGTACAGAGAGGAGGAGGGAGACATCTCGAAAAGGAAGTATGGCTTCAGAAAAGGCCGTTCAACGATCGGAGCGATTGATGAATTAGTAAGGGCCACCCAATTCAGAAGCAATTATTCAAGGAAGATCGTACTGCTGGCAACTCTGGACGTCAGGAACGCCTTTAACTCACCCAGGTGGAGTGACATGCTGAACGCGCTTTCAACATCCCTGTCTACACATTCAGCAATTTGAAAGATTATTTAAACCTTACTCCTACAAAAACAGTCCTCAATCTAATAACAAGGAAAGTATTAAAAAGCTTGTGGCTTGAGATATTATCTTAACAAAATGAATCTGTGTCCGGAGACAGAATGCAGGATCAATCTTGAGATGTGGAATCTTTCGAACACATTCTCTCTGATTGCCCGGCATTTCAATGGTTGAGAAAAGTCTAACAAAGATATACGTTTACTAGCAGAGTTAAGGAACTCGGCTACTAAAGGATCTATAGGCCTTCACTTGGGAGGTCTACCGTCTCTTAGATTAACTCTTCCCCTATACAATAGATCTTTATTGGTCACAGTGGTCACGGGGAAATTAAAAAAAAAAATATTTGGGCCTTGGTGATCATTTTCGCGATATTCTCAGACCGTAGTAGTGTTGCGCGATAATCCAAAACCGCATCGATACATTGATATTTTATTATCAAGATGAAAATATCGATGCAAACAAAAAATCGACCCAAAAAAATCGATAGTATCGATAATATCGGTTTATATGCAAACTTAAAATTTTCCTGAGTTTTCTATTCTTTTTTATTGAAAAAAAAAAAATATTTTTATTGTTTAGTTTAGAGGACTCAATCAATTTCTATTTGACAAAGGAAATGATTCAAGGCAAGAATTTAACTTTTTTTTTTAATGATTCTTGCGAAAAATAAATACAAAAAATACATTATGTAGGTACCTACAGATTTTGCAAATCAAAAAAGCAATAAGATACAAATTTACAGAAAAAACATCCAATTCTTGTGAATTAAAATAGTTACCAATTAAACTATTTTTTCTTCAAAAATATGTACATAATAAATAAATAGCTTATTTGAAATAGTATGTTGTACAAATATTATGTACATTAATCCGTTATTGTAATTATAATAAAATGTAAGGTTCTTGAATAGTAACGAGACGTGTTATTATAGCTGAGACAGTGGAGTTTGAGTGCGCAAAAAAATCGGGATGAAAACATCGATGCATCGATAATATCGAAAATAAATTATCGAGTGAAATAATCGATATTTTTTTACGAAAATATCGATGAATCGAGTGATTCGATATATATCGCGCATCACCGTAGTTAACTTTCCTAAATTTTATATGCTCAATAATTGGTTTGCCTATTTTTTAAATATTAATGTAACATATTTTTAAGACATTTTAGAGCTAGGATATCAGCTTTGATCGCCGGAATAACATAAATTAAATCTTAAGGATTTTTCCACTGCGCAACCTCTCTGTAACGTCTGGCAAACATCTGAGGCTATAAATGGAAAAGCTTCTTAATTTTTCGGACTTGCTGACATGGTATAAAATTGTAGGTCCCTTCACGAATGGTTATTAAAAGCCTGGCATATTGTGCCTATACAGACCTGTTATTTATTTATTTTTTACACTCAAAACTATAGACCTCTATTCTGGTGTGTTTTAAGGGTTATTTTCGAAAAAAGAAATGGCGTCAAGTAACACCAGTTGTATGATATTTTTCATATTTTAAAGCACGTCATTAACTTTGTCATGGGTAGATGGTATTTATTTCTGCTATAAGTTAATAGCATTATGTATTATCTAATTTATCCATAGGTTCTCTGAGTATAGTTCCTGAAATTTTAGCAGCAGGTTACAAGCTTGTTGAGTCGGACTTTTTCCCAGCACCTTGATTGTCGGTGTGAAGTTTTACTAGTTGTATTACACTTTGTCGAATATCAAGTCTGGACTAGAGTAACTCCTCCAGAGTAGACAATATTTTTAAGGATTTTTAATAGCATTAAGATAGTTTTAACAATAAAGAACAAGAAGTTCGACTCAAAGTTTGGTGTTCTTGTGGGATCAATATCAACTTTGGACACGACTAAAACTTACCTCAGCTATTGACTAAAACCAGCATCACATTACTCTTCTTCTGCCTTTATTTCTTACAGAAATGATAGTAGTCCCAATGGAGACATAAAAAGTTTTACAAAAACCTCCAATATGTTAGACCAGCTTTGAATACTAAAAAATTGAGTAAACAAGATTTCATCACAATTTCGAAACTCAAATTTCACTAAAACTTCCAACATCTTTTCTGTGCCTTAATCCACAAAATTTACTTTACTTTCTCCTCATAAAACCACACGCCTATATAATCAAATTTCTCTGTGATGTCGTCAACTATTAAAAATGAGAGCTTTTCCCATCCATTGTACTGGTGTCACCTCGGAGGTAATCAATTTTGAAGGAAACACAAATTTTATTACCTACTCTCACCATGTTTTCAGCAAAACCACAACGAACAACACCTAGAAGTCGACCAACTTACCACCACCCTCCGTACCTTGAAGATATTGTGGACACAGCAAACTTTCGTTAATTTGGACAACTACTAGGACTTGTTTCGGTAACTACCTTGGAAGCACCATACCTGCCCCTGTCAAGGGAGCACAACAAATAAGAAAGTTTAAATTAGGCCAGTAGTACTTTGCTTCTAATATCGCCCATCGTTCTTTTTAATACTTTGGCTGGGGGGAAGTTTTAAAATTATCCCCCCAGTTCATGTTTCCAGTTTCCACCTCAGCACCTCAGACTAAGGACAGCGACAGACCACTAAACTTCTTATTGAAGGAAAGTTCGAGGCAAGACCAAATAAAATTTTTTATTTGAAGTATAATTATTATAAGTGTGCTTAAAAAACAACTTCGATAACCATTTAGCATTCGATATTCAACATAAAAGTGCACATAATCACAAAAGGAAAAAAAATGTAAAAGTATCTGAAAAAGTATCTGAAACATTCAACAGAGGAGGCGATGATGTTGAAACGGAGCCTTCATCATCATTTTACGAACATGTGTGCCTGAATGGTGCCACCGCAGGGCTATATAAAGGTTCTATTATTTCAACACATGTTCCGATGTGCTTTGCGTTGCCTAATTTATCTGCGGTCTTAGTTGGAGAGCAAGTGTGCCGATCATTGTGTGCCAGAGAGAGAAGGAGAATATACCCGAAAGTATTACAAACACAAAAGGGCCATATAAAATGGAACACTTACCGGCATACTGTTTGTTGAACTGAATACAATGGAACATTAAGCACTCTCTGCCCTACATACACATATGCACGCTTGGCATGGGGGAGAGTATCGTCTAGGATAGGAGTTTCGGGTGCATTTTGAATAATGGCATCGCTGCATATATCCTTTGGCTGATGGTGAAATGAAATTCTCAACAGTCCGGGGTGCCTATGCATGGCTATTACTGCTATCTCCAGCTAATACCCCCTACTGGTGCTTGTACCAATGTACCACATGAGAATAATTTAATTTGAAATAGTGTTACGGTCAGTTTTACATTTGAATATTTTAATTACTCGTAGTCTTTGTCGGTACTCGGTCGGTGTCTGTTTTTAAGTTTTGAGCTGCATTTAGTTAAATGAAATAAATCCAGTTGTTGTCCTTCAAAGCATAACCCTTGCTGCCTCCCCCGCTCTGGTTGAATGAACATGATTTGGTAGTTACCTACCTAACAACATCAGAAATTTTTGAAATAAATCGAAATTCTCGAAATTATAGGTAGTACCTATCTGCAGTTGGTATTGAAGTCAAAGGAACTTGATCCACTTTGACATAGATGTATTCAAAGGAAGGTACCTATAGGGGTATCAAATTACAAACTCTGTTCAGGTAACCCCTGCGGAAATAAGCAATTTCTAATTAAAACATAATCCAACTGCTTTAGGAGCCATTGAAGGCGGCCACCTTTACGTTGAGGTAATATTTTGGTAATTGTACTGTATTAATATTAAGACTTCTAGGCCTCTCTATCTCAAACAAATATTTTTTAATCATTTCTGGTTTAGAAAAGACTGTACAAATACATAATACCTAATATACTTTTCAATTACTTATCTACGAATTATTTAAATTTTATTTAAATGTGTGATTCGATAGTAGGCGTTCCTGTCAGAACAATTTGGCCATAAACTTGGTGCTTGAGGAGAGTGAACCTACATAGTTATCAATTGCTGGAATGACAATAGATAGTAACTCACTATAAATACCTACACCATAACCAAAAACTCCAATGAGAGCGATACATATCTAGATTCTCTGAAAAAACGGTTTCAGAACTAATAGTGTTCCAAAAATGTATACTGCTTAGTACCTACAGCTAATATGAATCCTACTGGACTGTCAAAACTGGCTAACCAATGATGGAACCACTATAAAACGCAAGCGTGACAATTTTGATGTCTAGAAGTATGTCAGTTTCTTGCAATCCAAATGGATTGATAGGTAATAGACGATAATAACTAACATCGACCAAGTTTTCAGTGACAGCAGTATGATACATCGAAGATCATACCCATGTCAACCATATCGAAAAGTAACGACTGCCACAACTAAGCTTAAATTGAATGTAGCTATGGGTCGTCCTATCCGCTGTGTTTACAGGTAAGGTATAGATGACTTGATATGGTAGGGACATCTGCCAGCCCACCTGTAAAATTTGAATCCTGTTGTATGGTATACTTGTTTAAAAAAAAATATCTTTGGAACCTATCCTTTTTAATTATTCCATAAGAAAATCGAACCTATAACGTTTTAACAATGTCACAAATATGCTTGCAGGGATGCTTTAGTTCTGAACTTGAACTGTTGCATAGGTTGCAATCTTTTGGGCTTCAAAACTTGCTGTCTATAACGGTCTGGTAACAAAAGTAGATAGTTCTCACGAACTACTTAATAAGACAAATTTCTGTCTACTTAGTTTTGTTCTATCTAAATTTGATCGTCAACAACTTGAAGGGACACTCAAGGCTGATATAGTCCAGAATTGACGAATATATTCGCGCTGCATCAGGCAAGGATGTTGATTTTTGAATGTCTCAAAGTGGGATCGCTCAGATCAGATCACAGAACAGAATCACATTGTCCAATTCTTGTTGGCAAATGTCGAAATTAGACGAAATTCACACAAAGGAACCAATTTCTCCAGTGTTATGTGGCATGAAGCCAAATCCCGTTTAAACCACTTTGTCCCTAAAATTAATATCTTCCCTCTCAGACCAAAAAAGGTTGATCTTAACAATTCAAATTAACAGTGAAATGACGCCTTAATAAAAAGATTGATCTGATACCGCCGGGAGGATCCCTCAATGACTTCTGATCACAAATTCAGCACTTTGTGACTTTGTGTTGATTACGTAGTAGCCAAGTACAAAATTGTCTTCTTCACTGATGACGAATATTTTTATTATAATAATGGTCAACATCATTGCTGTGAAATGGGAAGGCAAGAACATACTATTAGTCACGATGAACGAAAGATTGCAAGAATGTGAAATCCCAACCCCGAAGTTTGCAAAAATTAAATAAAATCATGCTGCTTATGTACTTGCTCCACTTTTTCGTATTATCCTTCGGACCGTTGCTATGCTGGCTGATACTCTGCTGTTGGCCCTTATTTCAGTCTGGCTGGTATAGTAGAATTTGAGGCAAGACATAGAATTAATCGCTTTTCTCGCTTCTGTTGCTTCTGCCGTGCGTCCTTTTTGATTTTTCCCTAATAGTGTTGTGGATCCAGATTTCCCATAGTATTTAGCCTCCTTGCAATTTCTCGGCCTGAGAATCCTAACTCCTTGAAAGCATACATTTTTCCTCTTTCTGTCGCTGTAAAAGTCTTTCCGGAACCCATTTTTTTAAACTAAATAAAAACAGTTCTTTTCAACGCTTTTATAAATAGTTTTAACAAAATTTTAAAAAGATCGCTTCTGCAACGAAATACATCTTCTTATACGCTTTTCAACTAGTTCATTGTTTGATCTTGAGAAATTACAGCCGTCGTTTCTTATTTACCATTTAATTTTATGACTTACTGGTGGGCGCAGTAGCGCAGTGGTTAGTGTGCTGGACTACTGTGCGAGGAATCCCAGGTTCGATCCCCGGAAAAACACAAATTACATCTTAAGGTTTTTTCTACTGCGCCACCTCTCGCGAACGTCTGACAAACATCCGAGAGTATGACTGTCCTGAAAAAGCTTCTCAATTCAGCCGTTCGGACTCGGCATAAAATTGTAGGTCCCTTTCATTCGTTCCAAAAATAGAAACTCACACAAAACGAATGGTTGCGAGAAGCTAGGCCTTGGGTGTCTACCGCCTGTTGCGCCGCCTATTTATTTTATTTATTTATTTTTTTACTGGTGGGAAAATATGTACCTCTTCACAGGTAGTAAAAGTTTCCGGGTACAAAATTTCCAACAGCTATAAACAGTGAAAATCAAAATGGCCTCCATCCTAGTGATCGCCAGTGTAAAATAACGAATGGAAATGGACCCCAACGCTATGGCCATAAATAATCGAATTGGCTCTAGAGGGACAATGTACTAAAGGAAGCCCAACCTAAAGTGGCGTACTTAGTTGACAAGAAAACTCACTGGGGCTAGCTAAAAATCGAGATGCTTATAGAGATTCATATTGGTTCCTAAAAAGAAGAGTTTTCTGACAGTGCATTGGAGTTGTTCGCCTTCGAACTCTATTGCAGCTTCAAACTCTTAAATACTGTAGTGTAGTAGTGTAGAACAAGTTTGAACAATTGTGATATTTTAAAAGTCTCCTGTGGGACAATAATTGTTGCTGGTTTGTATTGAAAGTCACGCAAGCTGTTTAGGAAAACTTTAATTATATGCAAAAAAAAAAAATATAAAAAAATATGTGCCAAATATTTTTAGAATTTTATGCCGATCGCCCCCCAAAAAAATCAATGTTCAGGATACAGTCGTTAAACTACAAGTTCAACCCAACTAACAACTTCTTGTCGATAAAATCTTTTCCAAAACCATATGGAAAGTCGCATTTTAAAAAGTCTTAAAGATTTCATCGCACGTAATATTGGCTTTAATGCGACAACTGACATCTTTAAAGGACAAAATCACTCCAAACCACATGAGACCCACTTGGCGTGCAAACTTATTGACATCCTTGGGTATAATAGGACCCATTCAAGTTCACCCACATACCGGAGTATACATTCTCTTTTACAAAACGATACAAGACACAAAAAAAAACATAAGCACGAACATTCTTCCTTCCGGAGAACTTCGTGATCTGTTTGTAATTTTCTTCAAGTTAAACTGCTGCTTCAGCTATTAGACTTCGTTTAATGTTTGACCAGTAAACGCCTCTCTCCACCGACCGACTACCACTTGTCTTGTATATACCTGAAGGACTATTTTTCGTATTATTTTTCCATTTTTCTATATATAAAAAAAGGGCGACGACACGTACAAAACATTTGCACATAAAAATGATTGTTTTTTTTTATACACATTATCTCTCAAGGATATTCGCTTGAGGACAATACTTTTTCGTTTATATTACGAGTATGTTTGTATACATTATCTCTGTCGGGTAGGTATGTTAAGGGCGACAGGACAGCAATTGCTTTAGTATATCACCTCCTTTGATTTTGTTTCTCTCCTTGAAGACACCTAATACCTATACTTGTATACCTTCTAGCAGAAAGGGGATATAGGTAGTTGTGAAGTATATTTTCCGTACTAAAGTTTATTATAAATATAAATAAATATAAATTATATATTTATTTTTATGTTTATATTTATTATGTTGTCTTTTATCGTTTTGGGCTGTTTTTTTTTTTTTTTCCTGTCCCTTTTTTTATGGCTCAGATCGCGTATCCTGTGAAAGTTAAAATCATGCATTTTTCTTTTCATGGAAATAGCAAACGAGAATCTCGTAAAATTGAAGGATGCTCCTAAGAATTGTCATGCATGATGATAAGGCGATGGGAAAGACGCCAATTGGTGAAGACGAAGAGTGAGTGGAGGTGTCAGAGTGTGTAGAAATAAACTTGGCTTTACCATCTCAATGAGTGTCCTTTTAATGAGTGAATAAAATGTGAATGGCCGAACCTTGTCGGATGGGGTCAAGTGTGGGTATTTACTTTGCTGCTAGGAGAAGAAGATTTTTTTACGACTGCCTTGAGAGTTTATTTATTTCGGTTGGGTTAGTATAGAAGTAATATCCTTTGATCATTTGTTTTTTTTTTGTCGTTTTTTTTTATGAATTGATGAGTGGCATAAAAACTCGTAAAAGGAGTGCTTGTGTTTGCGGTACTGTTGACTGTTTTGTAAAGTACGTCTACATTGATTATTATTTGCCCCAACGAATGTGGCCCGATGGTTCATTTGTGGAGAAGAAAAAAGAAGACTGATTTGCTTCTTTATAAGAAAAACTGTTGCAGTAAATGACAGTAATTAATATATCTTTCATTTCAACTGATTGAAGTCGACTTGCGTAGACGTAAGCCAACTTAAGTTGACATAATCCAACTTAAGTTGACATAATCCCACTTAAGTTGACATAAGCCGACTTAATTAAAATTCATACAAATTGATATCTTTGTTCTTGTGAATAATTTACAGCTATAATTCCATCCTATGGAAATCAAAATTCATAATATCTACGACAGATAAAAAATCCATGTCCATTAATCACTAAAAGTGCTTGCCCACTGGGAAACGCAAACGCAAACGCGCACTTGTGTCTATTTTATGCATATGATTTAGAGAGAATATCTATCTCTAATATAACCACTCAACTTCCTTCCCTAATTCGGTATGTAACTGTCCACTTCTTGTATTCGCCGCTATCTTTATCTTTGCTGTTCGTTAGGTTAGACATACTGTGCTGTGCATGTGTCAACCATAAATCAATCAACATTGCAATTTGTCACCATTCATCTATCTTCTTCTTCTAGCCCTATGTGTGTGTGTGTGGTTGTGAATTAAATCATTCACACGAATTGTGGGAAACAACCAGAACACAAAAAATTGTTAAAAGGAATAAACACAAAACAAAAAAAAAGAAAATAACTGCCAACACGAAAATCCATGCTCACCGGAAGAACTACTGATTTGTATCCTGTTGTTGTTCCTCGATGTTTTTGCCCATTTTCTGTAGTTTACAGTTTTTCTTCATACACATTTGTTCTTCTTTTCTTCCTGATGTTGCATTTGGTTGAATTTGAATGGGAAATCCTAGAATCCAAATGATGAACACATGAGGCAGCAGCCGCACCAGCAAGGACGATAGCGCAAAACACACAAGTAGCAAACTGAGATTCACATACGTTCTAGCTGTACTGAGAGGTCGAATGTGAATGCATGTTATACAAGGACCATGCATGGATACCTACCTATATCCGTATATGTATGTATGTATGTGTATTGCTTCAATTTTTTTCCTCCCTCAACTCAAGTTCTTTTCTATCCATTCTTGTTCCAATGTTCGTTTGAATACAATTCAAGGAAAGGAGTTGAATTTGGTTCGCAATTAACGTATCGATTTTGTCGGTTGTGCAGGATGGATAAACATAATGTACCTACCAATATATCTTCCCTTTTGCATACCTGTTTGAATGAATAGCGATTTTGGTTTTCCTACCATCTTTGATCGGTTAAAATGAGACGTAGATATGTCGTGTGTTTCTGCTGGTCTTTATCTACATAATGCTGGTCATAGATACTTCATGCTGTCCTCTCCACCTACACACATTTGCAGATAATGCAGTTTTAAGATTTATGTTTACAAGCACTTTTCCACTCAGAGGGTTTTTTAATCCTGTGCACTCGACCGGAGCCGGAAAAGACTATTTGGGTCATCGGAAGTCGTTTGGAATTGAATGAAGAAGCATTTCACAATTCCGCTTCAAAACACACACATACATTTATATATGTATATGCATGGTAGAAAGACACACGCCGCAGCGCACTGACAAATCCCCTTTGAGTTTTTCACTTTTCATTGTTCAATGTTCACAGAGTTCTGGCCCAACAAAGTACTAGTTGTCGTCGTCATCGTTTTGGCTGATAAGTGTCCTTGTTGTGTCGGTGGTGTATGCGATGGCGATGGTATGCTATATGGTCTCCTCGAGGTGAATTATTTTTAAAAGTGATTCCGCAATATGTGTGTGGCTATATACTGGGAGTTGATGTTCACTCATCCATAGATATGTGGGGAGCTCGATAGAGAAGAAGCTATTTCATTTATTTGATAGTTCTTATTGGTGGGGGGTCTCGCAGCTGCGGCAAGTCTTTCGGTTTACAAAGGACAATTGGACATGGTGCTAAGTCAATGAAAAAATTAACCACACCTCAGCAATTTGGGGTGTTTTATTTCTTTGGCAATATTGTCTGCCAGATTGGGGAGATCATATATTTCTTTTTACTTGTACTTCTGGCACAAAGATATGTATGTACATTCATCATGGGAATTTAATTAAAACCTCTGAGAGAAGGAAGGTTTCAGTAATTGCATTTAGAGAGTTGACTTTGATTGTACTCTATTAGAAGCTGATATTTGGAATTAGTACTTAGTATTAACTTTTCTTTTCTATTTTTCTCTTTTCAGGTAAGCGAAAGAAGACAATAATTACATTTTAAAGTGTTTACGATTGTACGTAAGTAATATTACAAAATCGATGAACAATTTGTCTATATGTTCACTTAAAAGATATGTGTCCTGTTTGGACATCAGGATATCAATATATACATACATTTTTGACAACCCAATTCTATGAACTGCTTTTATTAAGCCCGTTGGGAAGAAAGCCACTCATCACTGTATATTACTCATTTGTCGATAGGTATCATTGAAGGTATGATCGATTTTTAGCATCGCTTGAATCAGTTGGAAATACATATGCGATCCTAGATAGCATTAAAGATACGATGATTATTATAGCATCAGTTGAAATACTGTGAAACGTACGTATAAAGCTAGCAGCTCTTGCTTTTATTCTATTTCCCACCTCTGATGTAAAGTTATTTTCAGCTGATCTGGAGCAATCAATTTCTCTCCGACTTCTCTGAATTTGATTTTCATCACGCGATTTCCGACTATGGATCGCAAATAAGAGTTATGAGTTTAAAAAAATCAAACCTAAAAAAAATCCTAGTGATATGGGAAAATACTAGAAAGATATAGGTACTACTTTTGTATGGGGTATCCTGGTAACAGGATAAACTTTTATTTTCAATTTTTATTTCAAAATCATAGAATAACTCTTATTTTCAATTTTTATTATAAAAAAAAATGATTTTTATTTTTCAATATTTATTATAAAAATTGAAAATAAAAATTATTTTTCAATTTTTACTATAAAAATAAAAATTATTTTTCAATTTTTTTTATTACAAAAATTATTTTTAATTTTTATTATAAAAATTAAAAATAAAATTTGTTATACCTATTAAAAATTGAAAATAAAAATTGAATGTAAATATCTTTTTAAGGTTATAATAAATACTAGTTTTTGTACTGCAACAGAATATATGTAGAAGAATAAATGGAGTAAAATAGAAAATAGTTGGATCCTTAATATTGGTTCTTGAGGGACATGTGATGTATCATATGAAAGGTATTGAATCATAGATCAAGAATATTTTTAAATTTTTGTAATACACCGCTTGGTTCAAAAGATAGATTTTATTTTCAATTTTTATAGTAAAAATTGAGAAATAATTTTTATTTTCAATTTTTATAAAAATCAACAAATAACTTTTATTTAATATTTTTTTTTTAATTATAATAATTACGATCCCTGTTTCCGACAGAATTCTTACTCAGTCCGCTTTGGAAGGAAATTTATACACTCGAATCTACACTCCCATGCACTTCAATAGGACAAGATTTCTTGTTTCTCTTTTGCGGTTTTTTAATAAAACAGCAATGCGTACGTCATGAATTTAGTAATTTAATTGATGGTTAAATTAAATCGGATTTCGTCCGAAAAAACTATTTGATGCCACTAGCTATTCCATGTCATGCAATTCCGAGCAAAAACCATGCGAGTCTCCTTACGAGTAGATAGTGGTAAGAGGTGTTTTTTTTTTTTTAATTTTTTTCTTTTTAGATATCCAGCTCTCCGAATTACTCGTCTTACCGTGTCAACTCTAGCAATGATTTCCAAATTTGATCCGATCTGTGAGACGGAACAGTGAGAATTTGATGCTTCTCCAACAATCCGTCTATTTTCAGCAGATGTAGTATAGCCCGTCCCAACTTAAGTGAAAATTTCTTGCGCAGGTCTCTTCACATTAGGGATTTTATTCTCTTACCTACAACAAAACTACTTTTCCAACCAGAAGTACAGCTAAAAAAAATATGTGCGCATTTCAAACAACAAGCATACCCCTGCTTGCGAAGATTATCTCACTCGATCGACGAACGAGCCATGACTGATTGTCCACACAGCAGCAGCACAGCACCGTCGCCGTCGTTTGCCTATGCCAAAGATACACATTTACCCACCCCAAAGGAGAGGGAAATTTGCTGGGTGTTGCACTTCTCAAATAGCTATGTGTTGAGTAATGAAAGCCAGAGTTCTGAGTGACTATTCTATAACACCGTGGAACCCATTATGTCTTTAAAAGGGTTGAAATGGAATTTTCGGTAAACTTTGTGATAAAGTAGAGAAAAGTACCTAATCCATTTAGTCATTCTGATATGAAATGAATTAGCTTTTTTACGTGGATATATACCTGTTCGGTTTCACCGCACGGTAGGCATACCCACTTAGTGTCCTGAGAAAGGCGTGGACATACGCCCCAGAGCAGCTAGGCAAGCCTAACTAACTCTGGTGTAATTACCTGGCTGTGGGTAGGATAGCCAGGTCCCCTTAGTTGGGGCGAGGTACTATCACCACCTCTGTGCTCTAATGAACACATTCCGGTCTCGCATTTGAGAATAAACCACAACCAGCACGATGATCCTTCCTCAATGGAAAAAGGCTGCATCCTAAGATGCAGGGGCTCCCCTGACCCCCGTGGCACCAGTTGTGTTTTAAAAGGTACTGGTCAACGCTTCCGCAACCCGAAAGTCACTTCCTATTTAGACTCCACATACCAAGATCCGAGGCAGCACCCTCTATATATAGCATTTGCTATATATATTCATGCGTTCAAATGTATACAGTAAACTGTATACGTTCTTGCGTTCAAAAGAATGTTAGGTAAAGAGTAGTTTGAACTTCCATAATACTAGCGAAGCCAATTACTCATACACCTTTTTGTTCTTGCACTGTACAATCTCGTGAAGCCACAATAGAAGCAACACTTAATTCGGGCAGTGCCCCAGTCATTCTGATATGTAACATATTGGCCTAGCACACTATGTTCCTACTTGATGTATTCAAAACCGTTTCCACTTGCCTTCAACCTCAACATTATGCTCTGCTGAGTTCTTGATTGCGAACATTAAGAAATGTTATACTAGCTGACCAACCTGCCAAAAAGGTTTCTTCTTCAAGTATCTCCGGCCCTATCGAAGCGTTATAGATTTTACTATCTCAAGAGAAATATTTAAAAAATCTTGGTACAGAAGTTTCCGTAGTTTTATTTTTTTTTAAATAGCGTTTAAGGAAATTTTTAAGCAGATAGAGGATACATTAGTTTCTGGACTTTCTGATGAACATCCAGCGGCTTATACTTAATAAAATAGCAGCCTTATGGACCTATAAAAAATGAGCATTCTGTCAAATAAGTACTGACTGGGCGCAGTAGCGCAGTGGTTAGTGTGCTGGACTACTGTGCGAGGGATCCCAGGTTCGATCCCCGGAAAAACACAAATTACATCTTAAGGTTTCTTCTACTGCGCCACCTCGCGAACGTCTGACAAACATCCGAGAGTATGACTGTCCTGAAAAAGCTTCTCAATTCAGCCGTTCGGACTCGGCATAAAATTGTAGGACCCTTCCATTCGTTCCAAAAATAGAAACTCACACAAAACGAATGGTTGCGAGAAGCTAGGCCTTGGGTGTCTACCGCCTGTTGCGCCGCCTATTTATTTTTTTTAATAAAACAAAATCATTGAGGATAGTGTACTCTTTCTTCTGATCGTGTTTTAATCCGGAACGGACTTGGTTCTCGTGTAATCTGCCTCCCCAATGAAATTGAAACACAACCATCTGCTGTGTTGTCCTTCTGATAGATAGAATCATGTTACTACCCGGATATTGAATTTTTCCATTTTTCTATAATTGTTCTCTAGGTAAACATTTGTTCAACCCTAAAAGGAAATAAGTAAAAATTTTCTCAGTTGATCCCATTGCACAATACTTGTTCTTTCGTGATACAGGCCCCATGTGTCTTAGCTTTAAGTATAGTCTGGAGTTTCATCATGCGGAGTTTGACGCTTTCTGAGTCCTGACCGTTTAGAAGCGAAAAAAAAAAAAAAAAATTACCAAATTTCAAGCTCTATTTTGAGTAGGTACCTACTTTACTAGATTATTGGCTAAAACTTTAGCGATCGGTTGTGTCAGTGTAAACAATGCCAAGGTGCATATTTGAACGATAGCTTCAGTCCATGCTTTAAAGTATCTCAATTTATATGTCAAACTGTTGTTGATTTGCTTAGCATTAAAGTCCAATTACTCTAAATGAAATACCATACATAAATTGTCTTTCATACTGTATTCTCAAGGTTAGTGTCTCTTGGTCAGATCATAGCTCTTCCTCTTTGGTTTCTCTTAAAATATTGTTTTCCCGTATGACATTATTGTTCGTGAGTGCTTATTCTAATCTTGAAAGTGAGGACTTGTTCTTTTCAGAACTTTTTTTTATTATTTAAAATTAAATTTTACACTCTCGTCTTTGCAAACAAATTCAACTTATTATTTTATCGCAGTTTTGACGAACGTATTTAATGATTTCTGTGACAAGGACCATCATTTTCTGTCGAACAACAATATACATAATATCCCTTCCTTGTTATATGAAAAATAACTTTAAAATAATGACCCACCGACCCCCTAACCGAACATTATTGTAGCATAAGAAAAAAATTAATGTTTCCCAATAAGTCACAAAAGGCTGATGCTCAACACGTGTAAGTCATTACGCACCCTAATTACAAGTGCCCTAAAAGTTGATGTCCTTTACTTAGATAATGCGCACCATATTGGCCCGTACCTTGTGCTTCTTTGCTGGCTTCCTTTTTTTTGCAATAATCCTCTCATAACACGTTAACCTCATTAACCAGAAGTATTTACAATTTAAATTCTGTGATTAACCCCTTCTTGCTACACACAAGCATAATCAAGCCACCGCCCATGTCCTATTAAATAAAAAAACCAACACAAACAGCCAATAGGCTTTTTTTGTCGGCTTTCCAAAAACTCATTAAAACTCACCTTTGATTAAGATTTCAAACGCAAATTCACTTTGCCTTGGGATTGTGAAACAAAACGAAGCCGGCTCTCTAAAAGCATGTTCATGTTTCAGCCGGGTGCCACACCAAAAAAGGTGTAAAATAATATTGATTTAGCCCAAGGGTACAGTGTTGGCTTTGCACACATGGCACAGTGGCGTGTTTCAACAAAATAATTAGATAATGTACACAAAGTGACAAATACAGCCCTTTCAGCCTTGTTTCCGCGGACCGTACCACTGGATAGGGAGTTGGAAAGAGGCAATTGTAAGCAAACAACAACAAAAATATATATTATATACTATACCCAATTTACTTAAGTGGATAGTACGTAACGGCGAATTTATTGTATTATAATTATCCTTTGAACATACGACAGTGTTCGCATATTATTATCGTCCTTGTTGTTGCCATGGGATTATGCTATTTCTGTTTGTATCCAACAATGTTTTAGGCTAACGAAAAGCTCCCATATCATTAAATTTTATTCGTTAGTCCTTGCATCCATTATCTTGGCGGCAGAGATCACGTATGCCATTGGAAACGGATTAGGTTCTTTTTGACTGACATGCTGCGCAACGGAAAGCTGTAACCCCGATCTAGATAAATGCCGATGTATCTGTAACGAATTCAATTGGAAGTTGACATCGAATGATTGACGGTGGTGTGGTGTAAAATGTGCTGTCTGGAAATCGATACAAAAGTCTCCTTAAAAAAAAATGCAGAGCTATGTAATTTAGCAACCGTGGGCTGCGTGACATTTTTTTTAAGCCCTCGTTTGCTCTTTTAAGAGTTTACTTATGTGCTGAATTCCGTAGTAGGTTGTCGGATATCTTCCGTATCTACTCGTACGTTCGCTCGTTCCTGTGTGAATTTTAACTGACGAGATTTGTATTCATCCCTTGAGCTCATGAGTTTTTTTGTTCCCCGACTTGAGCTAATGGGTTTCACTTGTGATTCTGGTTATAGTGTGTGACACATCCAGACAGACGGTTTAATGTTGACGGAATTCCGTCTGCGATTTTCTGATCCTAATACCTAACCTATATAAGAAATAAACGTTTCAGTGTCATCTAAAATTTTAGATTTAATGATTAGTCAAACCGATATAATATATATATAAACTTGGGGGATGAATTGATTTTTGAATTGGCTTTCGTGTCAGATAGGAAAGATGTGCGAGAAGGGAATATTTTAAAGCGTGTCCATTTGGTTTTAAACGTGTCCAGTTTGCCGTCAATGTGCGATTTGAAACTTGAAACAACTGGTACAGTTTTCTTTTTGCTCATAGATCACACAACCGACAACAACCAGTACTAACTTCGCTACTTTTGTAGCATTTAGCTGTATAAATTGCTTCAGTTCTGGCTTGTTCTACTTCCGACATTGTGTTCACGACCACCGCCATTTTAAGCCATTGTAAAAAAACTTAATAAATATTAATTTTTGTACCACTCTAACGCTGTCTGTTTTTTGTACGCATAATTTACATATACATACTTGACTGGAATGTATGTCAACAAACTGACAAAATTGTTCTTTATAAAAATCGTTTATGCATGGCTTGGCTTTATAATGTGTTAGAATGACATGAGGACTAAAGATATTGTACTTAAATTATATCGAATATAGAAAATAAGTTAGGTCTAGTTTTATAATTGCTTCAAATAATATATCCCTACAGTACTATAAGGACATAAAATGCTTCGTCTATAGTTTAGTCTCGGTAAGCTCAAGGAATTTGGTAATACATTGGAAAAGTAAGAAATACAGTAAACGTCAAACGTGAGTAAACGCCGATGCTCTTTTCATTTTTCTTTAGAGTCTTGAAATAGGTCTAAAACCCACCCATCTGTAAAAAGTTTGATAACGAAATAATAATAACAAAACATATTTCATTTCAAAAACAAAAACTATATTACAGAAATAAAAAAAAAATGTTTTCAAACTTCAAACAGAAATGATGTGTTCACTTACTTTTGACACTCACTGTATAAATTTCTCACTTCTCTGGGTTCGTCTCAGATTTGTTGTTTCCACTTAATACTATACAAGAGGCCGGTATTCAGGAAGGCTTAACAAGGTTTCAAATTCGTCTTAGTTTTCATACAACAACCTGTTTTACAAGTAAGTTTTGATTAATCATAATATTATATACCGACGCATATGAGGACCTTATGAAGGACATTATTCGATGCAAGCGTACTCTTAACTGGCAAATATTAACATTGCAGTAGGACATCTTAATACAGAAATTTACAATTCTTTTGAGGTCGGAACTAATTTCTAATTCGTAATATTTTAGTAAAGATAAATAGCAAGTATACGCCACCGTTTAAGTATATGATTGATTTCTAAAATCTCCGTTTCCTTGCATCGATCGTTTTCTAATATCACAAACAAGACACAGCTCACAACATTTTCTAGGAAAAATGCATCAACAGTTCCTCAGATCCAAATTGATGACCATCCAATCTATCCCAAGGACTCAATACACCTTCTAGGATTCACAGTCAATTCAGGAATCACATGGCAGGACCACATATCTTATATCGCAAAATCGGCGTCCGTTAACTTGAGCTACCTATTTAGAGCAAAGAGGTAGTTTAGCCCCAAGCAACTTCTCCTTCTCTACAAATCACAGGTTAGACCAGGTCTGAAATATTGTTCCCATATCACGTCGCTGTTCCCATATCGTCGCATAAATAAAAAAAAACACGTCCACGTTTTTTCAGGAGAGCGGTTTAAAGTTTCTGAGTCAGAACATTTTACACAAATCTAATTTTTTTAAAAGTTTAAAATATTTTCCTGCGGAAATGTGTATTTTATTTGCATAGTTCCATATTTTATATAATCAAAAATAAAAGGGTAAAGAAAATAGATAATGTTAGGCATTATTTTAGGCATTTTCTAGCGACTTCCAAGTTAAGTCACTTTTCCCGAAAAAAATGCATGGTATTAAGATAACCTTTTTATCATTTTGAAGTTAGAGGTTGGAAAAATAGTAACTTTAATTAATTGCAGTTAGGAAATGAAAATGATAAAAAAGTACTTAATCTGTTCTTTAAAAAAATAAAGGTATTGCAAGTTTAATAATTTATGTAAAATATTTTACCTATATGTATTTTCAAAATTACCTATACCTAGCTAAAGCTGATTTTTTTAAAAGATTTTTGAGAAAGTATTTTTAGGAAAAATTGCATAAATCATAAAAGTGTCACTTCAAAAAGAGGTTTTTAAGAAAAGTGGCACAATTCGTATTAATACATAGAAAAAGGTGTGGTGCAGAACTACTTACCTACTTTATTTTAAAAGTTTTCACAACCCCGATTTTCAAAAAACGTTTGTTTACTTTTTTGCTCACAACACAAATTATGCCGCTTTTCCACATATAAACATACACGGAAATGAGGTAAAGTAAAAACTGACAAATTATCCATCTGGCGGTATTCTGAAGGACTAGGTATAGTTATGTGGATTTTACAGAAAGAAAAATACTTTTTTCTTAGTCGATTGGTAGGTATACATAAAACATAACTCAAAAATAAATTTTTTTGATATAGATATCTACCTTTTCATTTCTATATCAGAGTTTTTTTTAATTTCAATGAAGTTATTCTTAATTAAATTCCCTGTGGTGACCACTACCAACTGGAAAGTGTTGTCTTCCCTGGGTTCATTTTTGACTGACTGACTAATGGATTCAATACATATAGATAGCGAAATCTGCAAGTTGCAACTTCACTAAAATTATACAGTCAATTATACCCATTTGCCTATTTGCCGTTTCGAAATATTAATGATGTCGCTATTTTATTTTTTGATATCGACATATGTAAATTAACAATTATCAAAACGCAATTAAATTTTATAAAAACAGAACAAATTTTATTCACAACAAAATCTATTATTATTACGTTACTATTACGAGTTGCACTGATGACTGTGTGTCCTGGTTACCGTTGATGTCCCTTTTATAGTCGATTCGGGTGTGTCGCTCAGTGACCTTTCGCCAGATGTTCTATGATGGTTCTCACGATCGTTTGTTATTGTTGATGGGGGTCGGATGATGCAACGTGTTGTGTTGGTTTTACGATCGTTCGCCAGATGTTTTCTCGCGATCGTTATCTCGTTCCCAAATAGTGTGGGAAATCAATTCAACCTCCTGCTTTGCTGTATTTTTGTTGTTGTTGTTGTTGTTTGAAAATGGATAGTTCAGTGGGAGAACTAGAGTGTTAACTCCCCCTTTCCTTTAAAAAGCGCGCCCCGCAGCTTCGTATTGCCGTACAAGGTTTTGTATTTTTTCGGCTCTCTGTTCGAGGAGTTGTTCTGGGGTAGGCTTATGAGTTCTTCGTCTGTTCAGAGCACCTATAAATGTTATTACGAGGACAGTGAATGAGACTAGTCCAAGAGTAGAGATAATAGGGCTTTTAGTTGCTTCTATCTGTAAAGATTGTAATAGGTTTATATTATCAAACTTTAGTTGCTCATCAAGTGATTCCAGATATTGGCCAATTTCGTATTTATCGATTGTGAAGGTCTTCAGGTAATTCTGGATCAGGCGTGTAGGATTTTCGTACAATCTTCCATGGATCGTTGTGTTAATTTCAAAATTTACAAGGAAGACGCCCTTTAAAGTGTTATTCTCCACGGTATGTTCGCCAGATATGAGAATGGTTCCATCTTTAATTACTTCTAAATCTAAGTTCTTCTCCTTAATTTTATTACATACTGTTTTCTGATTGTTTAATAGTTCTGATAGACATGTTTGGTTTTTATCTGTTTTGCAGAATGTGTGCTTTAATTCATGTTTACAATTTTGTATATTAATAAATTTTTCATTACATTTGGCTATTTCTTTACTTAAAATTAATTTCCCATCCTCTTGGCTTATGGCCCTACTTTCATATAATTTACAATGTTTGTTAATGATGGGGTATTTAATGTAAATTATAATTATTCCATTTTTTTGTAAAATCTTAAATTTAGACATATCAATTAGGTCGCTTATAGTAAAAGTTTTAATAGGTTCATTTTTTACAATTTTGTTTATATCATCCATATTTAATATAGCTGGATTTAAAATGTTTAGCTTGGCTAGAGTGAGTGTGTTTATCAAATTTTGAAGTTCAAAGATAATTAACTTGCATTTTTCGGAAATAAGTTCATTTTTAAAAACATGTTTTACAGATTTGATTGCTTCGAATATTTTAGAATTTGTTACAAATTGTTTATTGTTGTTTATTACAAGATCATTAATTTTATTCTCTATCGTAAGCTCATCATCATGGTCTGGGGTACCAGCTATCCATTTCCAGATAGTTCCTATTGTTTCGATTGCTCGTTTAGAGCGAGAAACCATAAGTTGGTCTAAAAGCATTTGTATGATATTGAAATTGTTATTATGTGTGTTATACGGCAGTGAGTCGGCATAGGTTTCCTTGTCATGAGACTGTTTCAACGATTCCTTGGTTTTGTAGTTTTAATGGAACATCGGAATGATTAATTCTGTTGAACAGAACTTCTGCGGGTTTCTTCTCTGTAGAAGAATGAATAGTTTTATTATATTCTTTAGCTGCTCTAATGAATATTTCAACTGGATCTAATAATTTAAACTCTTCTTTAACGCATCTGGCTATCTCCTGAAGGGTACTATGAGCTCGTTCCACTTGACCATTGGTCGTACTGTGGTTAGCTGGTGTATAGTATACAGAAATTTTCGATCTTCTCATTAGTGCTACGAAGGAAGCGGAGGTAAATGTGGGATCTTGGTCGCAGACTAAGTTTTTGCAATCAGGAAATGCTTGCAGTAGTTCGAGAACTTTATTTTGCATTTCTTGACGATTGTCTAGAATTTTTAAAATTAGGAATTTAGAATATGCGTCGATGCATGTGAGAATCTTTATTTTTTCTGCAAACATTACATCAATATGTACGCACTCTCCCTCTTTTACAGGAATTGGTGCCTCGCCAATTGGTTGTTTATTAGGATGCCTATCGTATTTATTTACGTTGCATATCTCGCAGTTCCTCGTGAATTGTTGGAATTCGTCTGACATACCAGGCCAATAATATTTATCAATAACTTGTTTAAGGTTTTCTCTGAAGTTTCTGTGGGCGCGAGTGTGCGTTTGCTCGACTATTGATACCTGATCATCTTTATTAGAAATATCGTGGGCAAAATATTTTGCCTGAATGAATTTATTTTTGAAGTACTCTTTCAAAATGTTTTTGATTTCATAGATTGTTTCGGGGGTAGCAAACAAGGCTACTAAACCTTCTTTTATAAATTCCTTGAATATAGGTATCAGGTCGGAAGGTTCACTATATGTGATGATGTGTCTAACTTTTGTAGGGAATGGTTTAAGATGTTCGTGAATAGTTGCTATTCCTTTCTCTATTATTATCTGTTGGTTAAACTGGTTTAGAGGTCTATTAATCAATTCAATTTGATATTCATCACTACTTTCGGCTGAGTGCTGAGTGGCTTCAGAAGAGCTGTCCGAAATCTGGTTTAAATTTTGTCTGGATAGGGCGTCAGCCACTATGTTTGTAGTTCCAGGTTTATAGACCATTTTCGGTGCATGTTCTTCAATGAGAGCATGCCAGCGTTTCATTTTAGCATTAGGGTTTCTGGGTGAAACCGCAAATGTTAAGGGCTGGTGATCCGTATGAATCTCTAAATTTGTCACTCCATACAAATAATTGCGTAAATTTTTTAGAGCGAAAACTATGGCGTAGAGTTCTTTCTCGTTTGCCGCATAATTTCTCTCAGTTTTGCCTAATGTTTTGGATATAAAAGTAATAGGTTTTCCATCTTGCGATAAGACCGCTCCGATTGCGTCATCAGAAGCATCGGTAGTGAGGACAAATTTTTTTGAAAAGTCGGGCTGGGTAAGTTCAGTCTCAGTTATTAGGTGGTCTTTAAGTGTATTAAATGCTTGCACCGCATCCGCATCTAATTTTATATTGGTCTTTTTTGCCATATGGGTAGACACTTGCCCGCTCTCGCTTTGGAGATATTTAGTTAATGGCTTAGCTATGCTTGCATAATTCTTTATAAATTTACGGTAGTAACCAATCATGCCTAAGAAACTTCTAAGTTGACGTAGAGTCGTTGGTTCAGGGTATTCTTTGATTGTTGCTACCTTGTCCGGGTTTGTTTTGATAACGTTATGTCCCACGACATAACCTAAGAAGTCTACTTTTTCTTGGTATAACATCGACTTTTCAATTGAAATTTTCATATTCGCGTTTTTAAGCACTTGGATTATCGTGTCCAAATGTTGTGTATGTTCTTGAATACTATGGGAATACACAATTATGTCGTCTATATAGACATGACATATTTTGCCAATATATGGTCGGAGAATGTCGTCCATTGCTCTTTGAAAAATTGAAGGAGCATTCTTCAATCCAAAAGGCAATCGTATGTATTCGTACTTGCCATTATTGACAGAAAAGCTTGTTTTTTCTATGTCGGATTCCTTCATCTTTATCTGATGGAACCCTGATTCTAAGTCTAACGTGGAAAAATATTTAGCTTTTCCGAGATTGGATAAAATTACATTGGTATCCGGTATTGGATACTTGTCTGAAATTGTATTTTCGTTCAATTTCTTGTAGTCGGTAACTAACCTGCTTTTAGGCGAGCCATCTTTATTTGTACCTTTTTTCGGTACAACCCATACAGGGCTATTGTATGGAGATTTGGAAGGTCTAATTATACCTTCTTTTAATAGTTTTAGCACTTCGCTGTTCACAAAGTTATTTGCGGATAAAGGGTACGGATATTGTTTACTCCAGATTGGTTTATCGTTATTGGTGCGAATTTCTGCCAAAACGTCCGTTCTGAATGGTAAAGTAGTATCAATGTTACTATGAATATTTTCTATTTTCTTCATCATTGATTCAGAAAGGTAATCCGTATTCTTCTCCTGAATATTATTAATTTTAGTTGAATCGTTAAAATAAATTTTCTCCTTCTTGTCGCCGTAGCTAAGGATACTTTTTTCGAAGTCTATTTTAGCGTTCACTCGATTCAATAAATTAGCTCCGATCAGAGCTTCATATTCTAAATTTTTTAAAATATAGAATCTTGTTTTTGTCCCCAGAATTAGAGCTTCATGACAAGAATCAATTATGGTCTCACCATTGACTGTACATACTCTTTTTTTTACGGGCAAAATAATCTCATCGCTGAGAATACCAGATTTGCAGTAGTTGCAGCTAGCTCCGGTATCGATGAGTATTCTTATATTTTGTTTATTCGTCGGCGTAAGTGGGGTAGCCCCACTCTTCGCCTAAAAAATCAACATCTTCGTTTAAATTGTTGATTCTCTCATTTTTTTGTGGGGGAGGTTGAGCAGAGTATTGTGCACTCGGTTCTCTCTCTCGTTTAAAGTTTGGACGCGTATTATTGTTGTGTGTGTTGTACTGGGGTGTTTGCCAGTGTGGGTTTTTGTTATTATTATAAAAATAATTATTGTTACCACGGAATTGGTGGGCATTATTTGTCTGCTGATGTATTTGTTTGAATCTATTCAGTTCGTGAGAACTGATAGGTTTGTTAGCGGAGCTGCCGAGAACCATTGGTTCACAATGCTGTGGTAACTGTCTATAACCATTGCTATTTTGGTGTTGTGGAACTTGGGCATAATTATTCCGTGTAGGAAAACGCAGGACGTTAGAATCTCTTTTATTTCCCCCTTTCTGGGAACTAAATTGAAGGGCGAAATTTGCTCTTGTGTTATTACTTTCTAATTCCTGAGCCTTGGCAAGAGCGTTTGGCAAATCTTCTGGATTTAGTGAAAACAATATATTTGCCAGTTGGCCATTTAGTCCCGTGATAAATATGCGCAGCGCGTTTCTGCGATGTATGTTATTTAATTCTAAAGTAACTAGAGAATTAGATCCGTGTGTCATTATGGTTTTATTAGTTAACAGTGTTAGTTTTTGGTTCACTGTATTGTAGAAATCTAACAAGGACGTGGATCCTTGTCGAAGGATACTCAATTCTTGTTCTATAACATGAGCAGGGCGTTTATCCGCATAAGCAAAATCGAGACGTGCTATGATCGCATCGAAATTTAGTACTGTTCCGTGATTGGTGAGTACATCGTTAGCGTGGTCAGTGATTTTATTGCGGAATATTGTCAATGCCGCGAAATATTTTTTGCTTCCTATATCGTATAAAGATATAGAATTGTGAGCAGCCTCTCGCCAACTCACATATGCTGTTTGAATTCCAGAGAATTCGGGAAGTGACTTGATTACATCAAGTGCCTCATTACAGTTTATCGTAGGATCGATAGTCTGTACTTTATACTCCGTAATAGAGCTAGTAATTCCCATTGATGATATGAGATTCTCTAATTTATTAATTTCCTTTTGGTGTTTATTTTCTTGTTCTTGGAAAGACCTTTGAATAGACTCGTTATTGAGTGTTAAAGCCTTCGCTATAATTTCATCAACTGTTTGTTGATTTAGAGTAGTACCAAAAGCCATTTCTGTTTTATTTTCAAGTTCGGAATCTGATTCTAAATCGTTTAATTTTAAACAAGTTTTATATGGCTTAAAATATCTGTTTTTAGTTTTTCTAAATCTATCCACACAACACTTTTTTTCTCTTATAATCTTACAATTCTTAAAAATATTTCTTACTATTATTTTCTCCTTGTTTCTGGATACTTTTCCTGGTTTTCAAAGCTGGATACTCGGTCGTCTCGATCTGATGAATCCTTTTGCTTTTATTCTTTTTGATTTGCTCTTTCCTCTGTCGTGCGGAGTACTTTGGCTGTTTATTTGGCGATGCACTGAGTTTAAGTTTACTTTATTTTTTCAACTTTAATTAAACTTGAGCATCCCGGTTGAGCCCCCAATTAACAATTATCAAAACGCAATTAAATTTTATAAAAACAGAACAAATTTTATTCACAACAAAATCTATTATTATTACGTTACTATTACGAGTTGCACTGATGACTGTGTGTCCTGGTTACCGTTGATGTCCCTTTTATAGTCGATTCGGGTGTGTCGCTCAGTGACCTTTCGCCAGATGTTCTATGATGGTTCTCACGATCGTTTGTTATTGTTGATGGGGGTCGGATGATGCAACGTGTTGTGTTGGTTTTACGATCGTTCGCCAGATGTTTTCTCGCGATCGTTATCTCGTTCCCAAATAGTGTGGGAAATCAATTCAACCTCCTGCTTTGCTGTATTTTTGTTGTTGTTGTTGTTGTTTGAAAATGGATAGTTCAGTGGGAGAACTAGAGTGTTAACTTGTATAATGTACCTGGTTGAAATTATTGACACTGCTCTGAATGATATCCTTTATATTGTCCGCTCGGCATGATATCAATTTTCCAATTGAGGAATTTGTTGCCCACATAGCTGATGAAAAATATTGGTCTCTCTGCATTTCAAGTCTCAAACTAGATCGGCCTTCATGCCAGTTATGACCAAGATTTTGAATAATCCCAGAGTTCTATGTAACTTCATTTGCCAGGTCGCTTCAAAAAACCAAGTCATTGATACACATATCGCGAGTAGGAGTGACATTTACAAAAATCATTTACAAATGGCTAAATACTAGAATTTCTCTGAAAAGACAAGCAGGACTCTTTCTAGTGTAAATGCGGTAGGGGAGAGCCAGACTTTCGCCAGAACTACACCCGGAGATACGAAAAAGACCTGATATATTATGAACTGTTTAAAATATGTCTCAAATACAAAAAAAAAAGTATATAGCTAATTTTAAACAATTCAATTCGATGCCAAAACCCCAAGACTACAATCTCTATTTCTCTAGTCATTATAGAAAAGTGGTTCCAGTTTTAATTGCGATAGGACATCAAATCACTTAAGGTTACGAAATCTTAAAACCATTTAAATAAGCCAAGAAATTGATAAGGAGGTAAAATTTGCTACCATTCAAAAACCTTATAATGTTATCAGAACTTTGAGCCATAGGGTAAACGTCTGTAACTTGTCAAATTTCAATCGGTTTTCTGAAAACTGAATGCACACAATGAATAGCTCATATAGAAAAGTGAATTTTCTTTCTATCAAATATCCCTTTCTTTAACAAAGAACACAATTTCATACCTGCCAGTACCATTTTGGACAACTTATGAAAAGTGGTAGAGTATACGTCCAAATGCCTTTCCCATTCCCAAGAACAGCTACACATTGTCTGGATTTCACTCTATGTAGCTGCCCTAATGGCGATTTCCTATAATACCTAATGTGATGTGATCCTTTGATTCTAGAGGCGATAATATGAACTTGCAATGTCTATTTATGAGAAGTACGAAACACTTCTAATATGTCAATGTCTGATGCAGATGTTGGTTTGTTTGCAAGTTGGATTCTATTTAGCACAGAATTTTACTTAAATTGCTTGGGGTGCTGTCTGTCTTGACTGACAAATGCCAAAGTCAATTGGCATTGTACATCGATATCGACTTTTTAGGTGTTATGATTAAGCGAGGATATGAGTGTAGACTGTGATGGCATCAAACAGTATCTTACGATGTATTCATAAATAATGAGACAGCAAGACGGGCTCATCTCAATTTTTTAGTTTCGGTCAGATGACCGCTTTGCAACATTGTAATTTGTAAAGGATTTTCTAATTACATATCCCCTCAGTGTAAGTAGGTAGAGATACCAGGCACTGTAATTAACTTATGCTACACCTTACCTACAAGAACGAAGCTCCAATCCCTCCGTGCCTTTCATTTGTATCATTAAATGCATCCCGCACGCTTTGTCCTTAACCAACTTTCAGCTGGATATGAATAGTTATCCATTTCAAGAGAACTGTATTCAAAAACCACCTCAAAGAGAATTCTCCGGAAATGCATATTCCACACATTAAAACGAATAGCATAAAATTTCATCCAAGCCATCCATGAAACTACTATCTAATTTCACAAATGGTTTTTCCTATAAAATATCCGTTCACTCTTTTATCGTTCCGAGGTTCGTAAATCGTAAATATTCTATGCCATCGTAAATTTTGAACTTACTACAACTACTACAGTAACAGTACCGCTTTTTGGTACAACACTCTAAATTCTAAGAGAAATCTATTAAGAGAATACCCATCTCTAGCATCCTAAAGCAAGAACGAAACTTTGCAGAATCTCCCATCTACAGATTCCACATGTAACTGTAGGCATAGGTTAGTTATCCCCATTGGTTGGGGGGGAATCTGTGCGCATGACTTCTCTTCGGTCTGCACAACAGCATCTCCAAAACAACAGCATCCCCCCACAAAAGTGTTTAAGGCAATTCAAGGATACGCTATCAGTAAGCGCCGATAAGTCATCGAAAACGCGCGCGTATCCATACGATTTTTTCGGTTATTTATTTGGCAAAAGGATCGCATACAAAATATCCTCTATACAGTAACCCTGTGCATACGTACCTACGTAATAAGTAGAGACATATAGAAGCTCAATAAAAACCAATAAGGCGCGAAATTAACAAAACTTCGTCGTAGCTTAAGCTTAGAATTTTGTCATAATTCATGGATACTTAGCCTGTCGAGTTCGGTAATTTTTTTTTGTTGTTGTTTTTTTTTTTTGTTTGTTCGTTTTCGTGCTCGTGGACATAATTTAATATTTTGTCTCGATAATCGCCTTTTCGGTTGCCTTTCTGTCATTGAATTTCTATCTAAAGCAGTGGAAATGTATCTGGAATACACTAAGCTCCTTAGTTAGTCCCTAGGATAATACGTGCTCCATCTGGCTTGTGACTGTCTCTAAGGATGCCTGATTTACTGTGCGGATTATATGAAATAAAATCCATTCCCCTGCGTACTGATCCATTCCATGAATAATGTATTCCGCTGTGGAAATTTATTCAAAAAGTGAACTACCGTTATATCGTTGTGATTAATGTTGGCAAAATCGTGAGATCAGTGGATATATGAAATTGTAATTACATCCACCAACAGAAAAAGAGTCCAAAGTGTTAGTGCAAAAGAAAGAAAAAGTGTTAAGTGCTTCATTAGATTGTTGTGTAAGGCAGGACGTATTGGCTTAAAAAAAATAATAAAAGGATATACAGTATAACATTTTTCTGCGGGTAATGATTATGATGTGTTGCGGCTACAGCTATCAAAAGTAATAAGCAAAACGAGCGACGTATAGTGCCTAAGCATAAGCACTCTTGGCTACGTGTTTGCGATAAATCAGTCCAAATTACTCACCATTTGTCTTCGGTTTGGATATACTCTTTTTCTTTGTCATGTATCTTAGGGTAGATAAGGAAAGGGATGCAAAAGATTTCAAATAGATTTATATTATTTTGAAATAAATTGCCAGAGGGGTACGGGTAACACGGTTATTTTCTGATCAGATTTATAGCCATTGAGTGGTGTTGCTGGTAAGATGGTTTTATCGGTTTTAAGTTGTGTTATTTCTGTTGTTGCGTTTTAAACGATTGTGTGCATAGCGAATGGGTTGCGCACAAATTTGTGGGGATTTGTGAAATAGAAATAGGTACCTATATTGGGACAAAATGGCAGCAGTAAATTTCGTCGAATTGAGGAAGTTGTCGGGTTTGATAGATCATTAGGTTGGGCAGTGAATGAACTACTAGGGGTTGGTTTTTTCCAGCAATTGTGGGGTAAATTCTGAAGCGGAAAAGGACACATCTGCATGATAGTGGGGCTTTTGAAGCATTTTTAATTTTTTGGAATGGGGGAAATATCTTAAGCTCTGGTTGGAATATTTTTTAGAATTTTTTGAAAGACAGGGATATGGTTGCAATTGTTTACAGTAACACTTGCAAGTATTTCCGCTAGTTGTGCGACAACCATTAATACGGTTTAATGCCGATCGGCCTTATTTTCTAATGTAATTCTATGAAAGTTCTTTATCACTGTGCAAAGATATACTTAGTTAGAAAGGAGATAAACCTGGAATAAAAAGAACAGATGAAGTTTACTTCAAACTTGTTCTGCTTTGCTTCTTGAAATTGATCGTTGATTAGCTGGTTTCTCATCCAATTGAAAATGACAAGGACACACAGAATCGCATATTCCTAACCTAGAAAATATTATGAAGTAAATTAGAAAATTCTTAGAAGTCAATTTAGACAGCGAGTAAATTTTGTATAAATTCTTGTTCTGCTAGAATTTATTAAAAATTACATTCTGATAGAAGAATTCCAACCAATCTACCAAAACATATTCCCAGTAAAAAAATTCTAAAATTTCATCCATTTCTCCATATGGTGTGAAATTATTCTGACAAAGTTTCACCCTCAACATACGTTTAACAACAATTTCCAGAGTCTATTACAACATTAGAAAAATAGACAAAAATAGCGTTCGTCCGACTGACACCTAAATTTGGAGCAAGCTTTTGGGCCAGAAAGTTTCATTGGTGTACTATGTACTTACGTTTAAAAAAATCCATGCAACAGACACGTTTCCACTTTGCAAAATAACAACCTTTTTGCTTGCTACATCGAAGTCCTCACAATTTAATTCCACGGGAAGTTTTACTTTCGCAATTTTATGAATTTATGAAATTGGAGAAAATACATATATTTGGTTCGCTTTACTTCACTACTAATAAGGATGGACCTAGGTATAAACCAATAAAAGCCTTTCCATTTTTCGCGGTCTTTGGCTAACTACTACATATATAATATCTCTGTTCAGGTCCCTTTCAGAGTTTTGCAAGACGTTCACTACAGCGATATTCCTCCGTGTTGAATAACTCTTATATGCGTATAGGTGTCCATTTGATCAACATGTCCTAGACATATTAGACCGAGATATGCGTACTTTTCCTATCAGGTCGATGTGGCTATAGAGTGCCTTGACTTCGCCGTTAAAATTACATCACTTTTGTTCGATAACTCTTTTTGCATTTAAGCATTTCAGCGATATACAAATTTATCCTCTTTATGATCAGCTGTCTATTTTATAATTTTCTTAAATCGAAAATATCTGTAGCAAAATTGAGCATTTTTTTCAATGAACAAAACAAACTTAAAAACTTAATGCTAACTACAGTATCAAATTCATTATTTACACAACTTTTATTTTTGCGAAGACTTATGTTAAGCTAGGTAAAAGACCTGACGCATAAGTTAGGTTATGACTCCCATACAATTTTTTTTGCCATTTTATGGCGATAACGAATTTATGAAAATATAATATGGACTTGACAGACATTTCAAGTACATATATATTAGAAATTGTTATCCAATGATTTTATGTCTGATGTGGCATAGTGCTGGTCAGTGGCAAAGCATTTGTGTAGTTACAAATCCTCATAATTTGTGCCAATTTAGCAATATTTCCGAGTTCTTCCTCAACTGTCGTAGTGCCTCCGAGTTGAACTTGAAGACTCTTAGGACCGAAACGATGCTCTCCCATTAGACTGGTGTGGATTTTCCAAAAAGGTCAATGTCGATGTGCAGCTGGTAGACTTCGCTGGTCATTTTCGTCACCCACAGTATGTCAAGGCAAATCGCCCTAAACCCCTATCGCTGTATGTCTTCTTCAAATCGATCAAATGTGCCTTTGCTATACCCATTATGCTTGAGCACGACTGATCTATAACAAAACCATCTTAAAATGCTAGGTATTTAAGTCACAGTGATCCCATTGAGGAACCATCCGTTAATAGATGGAAAAACCTTATTGCTTTAAAGGTCTTCACTTGGCTGATAAGTCCTATTTCTTCTATGTTGTTCGCACCGTATATGATATCTGCCTTGACACATATATGTCAGAATCTACACAGATCTGTGCCGGAAAGTAAGCTACACAATGGCCGGCTGTGTTTGCCAATTTTTGGGCTGCTTATTTTGGAGGTTACTTTCCATAATTTCCTTAAAGGTATTCAAGGGTGCGGGTTGCCATCATTTTTTTTTTTTTTTTTTATTTCTCATAATTTCTCCGTCATATTTTTGCCAGATGGTCTATGAATTCATTTACATCTTTGTTGCAGTGATCTGGGACCAGCATAAGCTGACTTGATTCTGTATGCGTATGCATAATGCATTAAGTATGTCCGATAATTTGCAGAGCAAGAGGTAATCTCTTAAATTTAAATGGCTCACCATACAACAAATCCGACACAGCTCATTGTACTCTGTGCAACCTCCAGTCAAAAGAAGACAGCTTCCATTTCCTATCAGTATGTCCGATATATAAAGAATTTAGGCTTACCTATTTTGGAAAACCCTCACTCACAATGGAACAAACAAAACAAATTCTAAATGGAGAAAATTGGTTAATTCTTTATTTATTATTACATTTATTAAGAATACTGTAATAAAATAAAATCTAATCTAAAAATCTATGTCCGATTGGCCATAAGGAATCTGCACATTCCGCCTGTCCCTCAGTAATAGCAATGGCTGTAGATAACTCACTGGTGTCCTCGTAGCCTCGTGGGCTACTTCACGGTCAAATAATATTCTCAGGTATCGAGTCTTTAGTGTTGTTCTTGGAGCTTGGAGCCCATTATACTTAAAAAAAAAAATGCCAAACATGTTAAGGTACACGGTCACTGCTACTACAAAGCGCTATACATATTATAACAAATTTTATTTTTCCGGCAGTCCAAATACTTGCAAGTCCAAAATATTGTGATAGATACATATATCTACATGAAAACTTATAAAAAAAAAAGCTATAAAACTGGCTATAGGTAGTAAGAAAAATGTAATGTGAATCATCGTATCCCTTAAAGTTGGTTTTTGAATTTCGACTTCCTAATCAATAGTTCGTTCTTCGAAAGAAACCTTTTTTAAGAATAGGATACGTATTCCACATCTCCATCAAATAATTTTCTAAAATTCAATTCAGTAGACCTTGAATGGTGCCTGCAAAGGATTTACGGTCTTTTACTTTGTCAAAAATATATAACATAATATGTTGATGACGAGAGTGCAAAAGTATGCAAAGTTACTAGACGTGTTAATTTCGTCGCCCTGATTAAATTCTTTTTCTTAAGTTAAATCACAGTTTAAGTGCACAAAATCCAGCACATCTCTCAGCTCGCATCTTTACCATCAAGCCATCGTTATTATTTAGCTTGTGTAATTGGTTTTTCGGTCTAATTTTGTGAATTATCATTATTATTCTTTAAAATGCCTGCTAATACTCGAGGTTGCCGTATACAACAACAAGGCAGTGTAAGCTCTCCGAGAGATAATGGTGCACACAATCTAGCTGGCATAGCTGACAAACTGTGGATCCGCATAGAAGAAAAACTGGATAAATGGATGGAATCGCTGGATGATAAACTCTCTGCCTTAGAGGATCGTCTAAATGCAAAGGTTAGAGAAAATAATTTGTTTTTCGAACAAAAACTGCTAAAAGTGTCTCAAGACATAAAACGGCTTGAGCTCGCCGTCGATAAATCCGAGCGAGAGAAAATCAGCTGTGATGCTGTTGTCATTGGTGTGCCTGAGTCTCCTGGGGAAAATTTGGAGACTTTCTTTGACAAAGTTTGCTCTACAGTAAATATTCAGCCACCTCGCCTACACAACATCTTTCGCGCCAAAACGAATTCTCGCAACGATCGTTCCCCTGCCGACGCCAGCATCATTCTAAAGTTTGCTGAGAAGCGTGGCAAACAAAATCTAATGCGGGCGGTTGCGAGCTTTTGCAAAAATAAAAAAGCTCCCCTAAAGCTTCGTGATGTCAGCATCGATTCTGAGAAAAGCTTTTTTATCAATGACAGTCTAACGAAAACAAATTACCAACTGCAGCGGCACGCATTAAGACTCAAACGAAAATCTCTTTTGTCTTCAGTGCATACATTCAATGGGCAAATTTACATTCGCACCGCAAATAGCCAGACCCCATTCATCATCCACAACATTGGAGATTTAAGGAATGCAATCGGACCTGACGTCAACAATGATCTGCATATCAATGAAAATCAAAGCTAATTCTGTTTTTATTTTTTTCTTAACGTATATCTTGAATCTTGTTTCCTTATCGCACCAAGTTTTTTGTTTTTTCTTGTTTTTGCTTACTTTATTATTTTATGTTCAAGTTATCTCAGTTCACATTGGTTTTAAGTGTTCTTTGTCGTTTTTCTTCTTAGCATGTAAAAGAAAATGCTATCAACCTGCGTTCGATTTTAGCTTCGCTGTGGGTTTTTATTTTCACCATGGCCAGCAGCAATGATGCTGGTTTTGACAGCATATGTGAAAAAAACAAATTTTTACTAAATACCATCTGTAAAAGTAGTAATGGTCTTCATATCTGCCACATAAATGCACAGAGTCTTGTGAATAAGTTTGATGAGTTCAGAATGCTCTTTGAAAACAGTTTAATTGATATACACCCCTATCGCCAATAATATTTCCCCGGGAATATTTCCCATTCAGCAATTTGATTTACATTGCTGACAAGGGAAACATTTCCATCGGAATTTATTCACGATACCCCTAATTGTATGCGTTTCCGAGACTTGGTTTTACCCTAACTTAAAAAATAGTTTTGTGTCTTTAAGAGGATTTAAGAAGCCTTACCGAGCTGATCGTACTCGCACAACTGGAGGAGGCGTTGCTATATATGTTAGGAACTATATCAGATCTAGTCGCGTTGCGCATTCGGATGGCTCCCAGCCTTGTGACTATTATTTCATCGATATCCTCAATGGCGAAAATAAATGCATCATTGGGGCTTTTTATATGCCACCACTTATCGCAAATTCGGGTGTCATTTCCCCGATTGTGGAAGAAATATCTCACCTTGCACCTAAATTTATTCTTTGTGGAGATTTAAATATAAACATGTTGCAATCCTCATCCAACTCATTCAAAACTTCGATGAACTCTTTTGGCCTTTCTTTCGTTAACTATAATGAGCCAACGCACTTTAAGCCTAACTGTGTGCCGTCCTTGTTAGATGTGTTCCTAGCTAGTGATCAAAGTCTTGTTAAATGTTTTAGTCAATTATCTGTCCCCGTGTTTTCATATCATGATCTAATTTTTGCTACACTTGACTTACATGCAAATAAAAACTTAGCGCAGCCCATTCAGTATCGTGATTTCCGCCGTGTCAATGTTGAAAGTCTTTTTAGTGATTGTTCGTCAATTGATTGGAACAACATATTTTTTTCTTCTGACGTTAATAAACAAACCGAATTCCTGACCACCGCAATTGACTACTTGTTCAACAAGCATGTACCTATTAAGACACGTCTTATCAAATCGCATAGCTGCCCTTGGCTCTCAAATGTCATTCTCAATGCCATTAGAAGAAGAGATGCCTTATATCGCCGTTGGAAACGCTTCGGCTGTGCAGATATGCTAAGAAATTTTAAAACATCCCGTAATCTTGTAACCAAACTCATAAGATCCGCTAAGCTTAATTATTACAGTAATAGATTTAATTCAGATCGCACTTCTAAGTTTCTGTGGAATGAAGTTCGTAATATTGGATTGAGAAAGGACAATATCTCAGTTTCAGACGACGATATTGACATAGATGAGTTGAACCTTAGGTTCTCTACACCCAGTACGTCAACTGCCACAGTCCTAATGAATGGTCAGCATGACAACGAAAATGTATCTTTATTGCCTGCGCTATACGATAGAGAAAACGTATTTTCATTGTCTACAGTTGACGAATATAACGTAGGAAACGCAATTTTCTCTATTAAATGTAAGTCTGTCGGACTAGATAATGTTCACCCTGACTTTATAAAAATCCTTCTTCCTTTTTTACTTCCATACATCACCCATATATTCAACACCATTATTATGACTTCTACGTACCCATCTGCCTGGAAAAAATCTAAGATCATCCCAATTCCCAAAAAAGGCACTAACTCAGAATATAGACCCATAGCTATACTTCCCTTCTTATCTAAAGCCTTTGAATCTATCATCAGCAACCAAATAAAACAATTCATAAAAGACAAAGAGCTTCTTAACCCTCTTCAGTCAGGTTTCCGATCCGGACATAGCTGCACATCTGCTCTACTAAAAGTTTCTGACGATATAAGACAGGCAATCGATGCTAATTATACTTCTGTGATAACCTTACTTGATTTTTCCAAAGCATTTGACTGTGTTAATCCTAATATTCTCTGTGATAAACTTCTGACATATTTTAACTTTTCTGACACTTCTAACAAATTAATTTATTCATATATGACTAATCGGCTGCAAGCCGTTTCGTGTAATAGTAAATTGTCTTCGTTTCTTCCTGTTAATATTGGTGTTCCTCAAGGATCTATTCTAGGTCCATTATTGTTCTCTCTGTTCATCAATGATCTACCTTCCGTTTTATCTCACTGTCAATTTCATATATATGCTGATGATGTTCAATTGTACCTTAGTTTTCCTATTGGTATGGTTGAGGACGCCATAGCAAAAATAAACGACGATCTATGTTCTATTTTCGATTGGTCCATACGGAATGGGCTTAAACTTAATCCTGATAAAACTAAAGCCATTCCCATATACAAACATCAACCACATTTCTCCGATTTTCCTCCTATCATTTTAAACTCCTGCGAAGTTGAATATGTCGCCTATGCTAAAAATCTGGGAATAATCTTCAACAACAAATTAACGTGGGATGCGCACATTAATTCTATTACAAATAAAGTCTACGCTTCGCTTCGAGGATTATCGATTACAAGAACTATTTTACCCACACAAGTTAAACTAAAACTGGTTAAATCATTAATAATCCCCATAATGTCATACGGCTGTGAGCTATTTGCGGATCCTGATTCCGTTTCATTTCAAAAACTAAAAGTTGCTTTCAATTCTATTGCACGTTTTGTATTCAATCGTCGTCGGTTTGACCATATTTCATCCGAAGCTCGTCAACTTCTTGGATGTAACTTGGATGTTTTTTTCAAGTATCGGTGCTGTTCTTTACTTTTCAAAATTGTTCACAAGAAAGAACCAAACTATCTATTTAATAAAATTTATTTATGTTCATCTAATCGCTATATTGTATTGCGACCTGCCACATACACCTGCTTGACATCACGCAGGCAATTTTTCATTTATGCTGTCAAACTCTGGAACAATCTACCCAATCATGTGAGGTCTAGAATCGAACACAGAAAATTTCTCACTGCCTGCTTTGAACACCTTTCCAACTTGAACTGATTTACCTTTTTTTTTTCTCTTTCTTAACTTTTAACTCGTCCTTGGTTGCGTTTTTATCTAATAATGTTTAACTTAAAATTTTGTATTCATTTTTAAATTATTGTATTTTCTTTTAGTGTTTCTCTATTTTTGCACTTTATAATAAAAAATATTATCTTATTTTATATCCTGTACTAACTATAAGTTTATCTTGATGTACAGCGTTTCCTATATCAATAAATTACAAATTACAAATAAATGACATTTTATTCGTCATTCTTTAACCATTCAGAACGTGAGAGAATGAAACGTGTTTTTCATTTATTAAACTAATCGACAACAATAAACGATTCGTGACAATAACATTTGGCAAGGAAAGTTGTTCCTTTGAAAATAAAGTAAATCCAATGAACAGGAATACGTGCAAAACTTATTTTGTTCCCAATAATAAAATACCGACACTAATATTTCTTTAAAAAATTTATCGCTTCGAACTGATTTGGCTAAGCGATGTTAAAGAGTGGGTAGAAACCAGAATGGCGGCTTAAAACGTTGTCATTTGGTGACCTTTTTTACTGCCATGACTCGTGGCGACTATAATTTTCTAAATAATGAACTTTTTTGACGTGGTTTTCACTAACTTCTGAATAACTTCTAAACCATTATAAAGGGTCCGCCAAATAAATTTTTTTTTTTTTTGAAAATGCTATAAAAAAAAACTACTGAATATTTTCTCAGATTTCTTTTTTTATTTGAAAGTACAATCCTTCCGGTTAATAATGGAAAATAATTTCATTCAAATGGCTGCCTCGGCTGGCCATGCAGTAGCCTACACGATCGGTCCAATTTTTAAGCACATTATCGATTGTGTGCAGCTGTATTTCACCAATGGCTTCACGAATATTGTCCTTTAAAGCGTCAATTGTCTCTGGCATGTCGGCGTAACACTTATCTTTTACGGCACCCCACAAATAATAGTCCAACGGTGTCAAATCGCAGCTCCGCGGTGGCCAAACGACATCAACTCTGCGGCTGATAATGCGATCTTCAAAAACAGGGCGCAAAACATCGAGTGTAGCTTCGGCTGTGTGGCACGTAGCGCCGTCCTGTTGAAACCAAATGTTGCCAATATCCTCCTCTTCAATTTTTGTGAATAAAAATTCGTTCAACATGGCCCGAAAACGATCGCCATTGACTGTAACGGACACTCCTTGCTCATTTTCGAAGAAAAATGGCCCAATTATGCCTCTGGACCAAAATCCGCACCAAACTCGGGTGTACGCACTGTTTTTGGCTTTTCACGCTTTGGTTTATCGATGAGGATGCCAGTTTCTTTCACTTTTTTCACAAGATAACGAACATACGGAGTTGACGGTGCTTCTCTTCTTCCAAAATCCGTACGCAATTTTCGCACATATTCTGCAACATTACCATGATTTTCAAAGTAATGTCGCAATATTTCCCAGCGTTGTTCAAGCATATACACAACCATATTCGTTCAGCGGAAGGATAAAACTAATTATCTGTCAAATCAGACATGAGCTAAGTGTTACCATTCGCGAAATAAGCACTAGTTGAAAAAAAAAAACAACGTTAGATGGCGGACCCTTTAGCTACAAAAACGGTTGTGTACATTTTGCAATCATTTATGAAATTTTTTTGCTCCAATTCGTTTAGTTGACTTTTTCTCAAAACTTTTACCAAAATAGGTAAAAACAATATTTTTAAATAAACTTCTATCTTTATAGCAAGTTTTCTAAAAAAATTATGTTCAACAACTTTTTCACTTACGATTCAGAATCAGAGCCTAATGTAAATGTCATTATCAAACAAAAAAGATCAAAGCGCCGTAATTTGCATCATACATCAGAACCGAATACGAAATAAAATTTTTGTGGACACCTTTGTCTAAAAAATATGCCTTTAACTACAACTTCTGGTAATCGTAGGTGAACAAGTTTATGTTTTTAAGTTTCAGTTTTTTGAATGACTTTTTACTTCCAAATCGGAGGTGTGCCACTTTAACCGGCTATGACTTGAATGCCGCCTTACGTTTTATTGTTAGCTGAATTTTAAAGGATTAAACATTAAACCTCTTAACTTCACATGTGTTTGTGTAAATATCTAATAACAATATGAATTGTTTATTTTAATGAGTTTATATTAATTTTTAACGAATTTGTTTCTTGATTATTATAGTCACATTTTATTGGGACCCTTTTTTAACAGTGGGTGGTGTCCTACATTCCAAAAACATACAAATCTCCATCTTTGACATGACATTTGCTATTCAGCAATCAGCAACACTTCTAATGGGTCAATGTGATAAATTAATAATGCACTTTGTTCCATTCATGCATTCAGCCATTCGCGTTAGTGGCTATATTGCAAACTGAAAGACTTGAGTTTGTTTGCGTTGTGAATATGTTTTCATTCCCAACAAACAGACGTTGTAAACATTCTAGTAATCTAGTAGCTTCAATAATGAAAAGATCTAGAAACAAACGTGATTTTAGTTGTAAAATTGAAAGCCTTCCAGGACCATTACCTGACATATGGAAATTTGTCTTACTTATTCTACAGGCCTTTTGCATCAGATTGCAGAAGCTTAAATGTAGGAAAACGTCAAATCGAATATGTATCTATACCTACCTACTACCTATACATTCACCCTTATTAAAAGTAGCGCAAACGACGATTAAAAATGCGTCAATCGAATTTACAATTACAATTAGTGGCGTTTTAATGACGCTGAACGCCGCAGTTGTTGTTAAACACCTTCTGCATCCCATTAGTGTACGACTAAGGCGTTGAACTCCAAAAAAGGATAAGAAAAAAATAAGACGATATTGGACGTTAAAAAATAAACGATCGCCAAGTAATGAAAATTAACGACAAACACCCTGAAAGTAAAACGCCTGTCATAATAATGGTGATTATTCCATACTATTGTGCATAGTTTCCTTGGTTAGGATCATTTCCTTAAAAAAAAACATTGTGTACCTAAATCAAACTTTCGTTTAATGAGGGTGTGTTTCCTAAACGCGAGCGTAACTCCTATCAATATTTATTTTATTTTTATATATTTTGTGTAAACCCAATAGAACGCTACCGCCTGAAGCAATCGATAAAGCCAATATTTGTTCACATAAATCTAGACTCAAACGTCAGCGACGACATTCAACAAAATTTCAATTTCTCCCAATTAAAAATAGAAAGTCGAAAAATTCACGCGAATTTGACTGCTTCGAATCCAATTAAGCCGACATAAAGGCAGCAAAAATTTCTGGATTTTTAAATTAAAACTCTGTAGGCGATATCCTCCAGCATCCAGGATGAGCATTCAATATATGTACTTCAGTATCCTCTGATAGGCAGTCGAGAATAAATAGGCAAATTATGTCAGTAAATTGTAGTTTTCTCTCACTCCTCGAATTGTGTTGATATTGCTTCGTCCTTATTATTATTTTATTTCTCCAATTACCTACTCATTTTTGCGCACTCATCCCACCTTAAAAAGAAAAACGTTTTCCAATCCAGGCAATAAAAAAAGCAAAAGCCTTTTACCATTTCTATGTCAACACGATATACTCCACCAAAGACGACGACAAGTCGTTTACCTACACCATTCGAAAAAGGATCTGACTTTGAATGCAAAGTAAGAAACGAGCAATTCTTGGAAGACGAATAAAAAAAACTGTCCTATATGCACATGGCGAACGTTAAAGATGAAAATGTGATGGAAGGAACAAATAGAATATTTTCTTTTTAAGGGACACGATATAAAAATGACTATCGAATGTCATCAGCACATGTGTTCCTAGAAATGGCAACAACAGTACACACTGTCATATGAGCATTTATTTCTGAAAAGATTACATATCGTTTTCATTGTCATTGTCATGGAAGTATAGAATTATTGTATATATGCTTGAAAACAAACAAATATTGGGAAAGATCTGTAGATTGTTGAGTCCTTAAAAAAACAAGGAAATCATACTTTTGTGGTTTACCTATGAAGGAAGGAGAACATTCCCTAAAACCGACTGTTTGTTGACAGAGCAACCAATCATTGAAAGTCAATATTCCACAGCCAATTTAGAATTCCGAGAATTGTGCAAATTGGTAGTGTTACCCTTACACACATACGAGAATATATTTTCAAATCTGGATGGCAATTTGGAATGCATTTCTGGTATATTCCTCCGACTAAAATGTGAACATCCATTCATTGATGGTGACATAGTTGGGGGTATCGTTCGTTGCATTTGCTTGGCTCTTTGTTGCCGAAGTGCAAAAGGACTTCTTGTGGTATTATTGTTATCCTATCCTCTTATCGACAGAAGTTTATTTCAACTTTAACCAATTTCAATGGTTTGTTGTAGATACAAGTTTTAGTTAGGGGTCTATGTAACTATCTACAAATAACCAGAGTTGTTAAGATGTTTCAAAGTTTGTCGGAGTTGTAGATGCTCGTTAAGTTCGCCTACAAGGTAAAACTAGCAGATGTTTTGATTTGACAAAGAGGACCATTATGCGATAACTTCTCATGACGAAATAAAGTGTGTGAATGGAGACATGACTCTAAACCACCTGTAAAACTGGACAAACTGCATGAACAAAATATTCAAATAAAGACGAGTTCCTATAACTTTGAGCGCAAGTTTTAATTGCTGCTCCTGCTATGCAAGTGTTAAGGTGGTAGTACACGGCATTTAGAAAGCCACATACGTGTGTAGCTCTACCACCTTTAGTTCACGCAGTCACATCCATCCCAGTGAGACAGGTAAATTTTGAGAGAGTAGAAAGAGAAATATAGATTGCACAGAAAATGCAACGAAAATCCACTTTTAAAAATAATTCCCGAATGGATATGAAGGTTCGTTTCCACCCCATTGCACTTTTGATAGAAATCTGTATTCGATATCTGCGTTGAGCGAGAGTGGACGATAAAATGGCCGGTCGCTTCAACTTTTTGATAGAATTTGCTTGTGTCTTCCATTTTACTATTCCTTTATCTGCAGATTGTCTTTCATGCCAATGACGAGTTGCTTTTGTGCGTAGCCACAACGTTAATGGGATTGATAGGCATTCCAATAACCGTGTAGCCATGCTTCGCTTGCAAAGAATAGCAGGACAAAGAAAAAGTGTGGCTGCAATCAGTAAGAACGTGGTACCTATAACACAAACAAATTTGCGAATCTTAATACCAGATTTGTTTCGTTATATACTTCCTTTTAACGTAGTATTGCATTGCCATAGGTGCACTAGTATATCAATACCAGCAGACTGTATCTATTATAACAAAATGGTGTACTCAGTTTTTGGTTAGGCAGGATAACTGTCTTTAAATATAATATTTTATTCAGAAATGTGCCTGCTACAAGGCCTGCCGCTGCCATCAAATATTGTTCGGATACTGCGCTTTTGTGATTTAAATTCGTCTATTAATCAGAAAAAGCTCACTATTTTTGAGATATAGTTTCGTGCGATCCAGTCGTGCACGCTTTTTTAAAGCAGTATAATTCATATTGTAGATTCTGACACTACGCAGAATCATACGCCAAGGTCCTGAAAAGTCTTCCTAATTTGGGGACTGTCGAGCAAAGTATTCAAACAATTTGACGTGTTACCGACATTCGAGAGCATTCGTTTAGTCTCTTTGTTGGAACTGAAATTAATTGAATTGAAGGCCCATATAGCTAGTTCTGTAAAATTAAGTTAAATTGTAATTTATCTTACTCTTTAATAAATAATAGTAATAATAATCTTGTAATACATTTCTACAAAAGAACTGTTTCATTAAACCTCTATCCCATCAGTCTAAAAACATTTGAGATACTTAATGCTATATTTGGTGCATGTCTCGACTTTTGATTTGATTTTTCTCCTATAGTACCAGCTTAAAGTGCATATCCTGTCAAAAATGTATCAACATGAACTATGTACATTTCGCCCAGCGTTTAGAGTTTACATAGCTGCACCAACAGGTCACTAATAGTAACCCATTTCTGTAAAACAGAGCTAAAACTACTTGTAGGTTATTTCAATAAATAATTTGTAAGATTTTTTGACTTGCAGTTTCGTATTTAAAACCCAATAAGAATAATATGCATATCATAGGTACCAACGAAATTGTTAATTGCAAGAAAAACGTTTATCCCCAGACATACTTTCAAGTAAAGCAAGTACATACCCCGCTAGCATCATTGAACAGTATTTAGGTGAAGATGACACTACCAAATAAGCTTCTAGTCCCAACGTGCGTTCACAAGTCTATCATAAGCTTTGGAGTGTAAATTCATTGCATATTTTATAATATTTCGATAGACTCAGTGAATTTAGCCTACTTCGGAATAGCGCTACGTAAAATCTTTAATATTTCAGTCCACCTTGGCTATCACTGCGGATGCAAATACACTTTCCATTTCGTAATATATTTTATATTCGAAGTGTAGTTTTCTAGTCTAAAGACTTCAACCTTAATACACTGTACCAAGGTTAAATTCTCATCGTTTTTATACCCTCCACAGGAAGATATATTCACTTTGCTATTACATTTGTAACGCCAAGAAGGAATCACCGGAGTTTATAAAGGGTGTTTTCTTTTAGAGGTTTTGAAATGGAATAAAACAAAGATGATTTTTTTAAATTGACATTTATTCGAAAGATAAACTTCTGGCATTATAATTTTAGTATGATTTCTGGCATATGACCGCTACGGCTGGCTCGGACGTAGTCTAATCTGGAGGTCCAATTTTCGATGACTTTTTCCAACATTTGTGGCCGTATATCGGCAATAACGCGGCGAATTTTGTCCTCCAAGTGGTCAATCGTTTCGGAAAATAGTCAAGCGGCGTTAAATCGCACGATCTTAAGCGGCCCATAGACACTACACTTGTGTTTTCACCGGTGTCCGTGTACGAAAATGTGTGCTGTGTGTGGGGTGGTGCGCACACCGATTTTGGTGTCGGACACGGTGCGAGTAAAATCAAAAGTTTTTAATTTTTGGTGTTGGTGTCTCGATCGGTGTGATGTGTATGGCGGAATGCCACACCGGTGTCAGTACACCGGTGCAGACACAAGTGTGGTGTCTATGGGCCGCTTAAAGCGAGATCGAGACACCGACACCAAAAATCAAAAACTTTTGATTTTATTCGCACCGTGTCTGACACCAAAATCGGCGTGCGCACCAGCCCACACACAGCACACATTTCCGTACACCGACACCGGTGCAGACACAAGTGTAGTGTCTATGGGCCGCTTTAGAGGCCAATTCACGGGTCCACAACGTGAAACTGCGGTTACCAAACGTTTCCTCCGATAAATCAATTGTGGCACGAGATGTGTGACATGTTGCGCGCGCCGTCTTGTTGAAACCACATTGATTGTAACGTTCTGGCCACGCCCAGCATCGTTTTTAAAGAAGTACGGACCAATTATTACCCCAACCCATAAGCACACCAAACAGTCAATTTTTGTGGATGTAACGGAGTCTCAACGTCAACATACACTTGAGGATTATCATCACTCCAAATACGGCAGTTTTGTTTATTGACATATCCATTCAACCAAAAGTTGACGATTATGTTGACCGTATAATGCACGTAGTGCGCGATATGTATTTCGAACAGAATCATGATTCTCAAAAAAAAAATTTACACAATTTGGAAGCGTTGTTCAGGCGTCAGTCTGTTCATGTTGAAATGCCAAGTCAAACTAAAAATAAATCACTTTACATCTGACAAAATGGCCGCCAGTTAAAATAGTGCTGCCAACTTAAAGTACGTCTAAAAAAAACACCCTTTATATTATATTACTGAATCAGGATCACATTCTGAAGGCATATCCGTCTATCTGTCTGTTGAAAACACGCTAGCGTCCAACGAATCGACCTAGGTGAATGAAATTTTGTGAAAGCTCTTCTTTTTACCATCGTCAGGTTGGCATTGAAAAATGTCTATGTTGGTCAAGTAGTTCTGGTACCTCCCATACAAAACCAATATTAGACACAATGCATGTACAGCACATCCTAACTCGCATGGCAAACATTTTGCATGAGTTTTGCAGTGGAGGGTATCAAAGCATCGATCGGCCAGGCTGGTGATAACACTTTTATTTGTTTTGAATCTAGACTTTGTATTTCCGAAAACCACATTACTTTGTCAGTCGAGTTTTAGGACAACAGCTTTGTGACCATTTTTTCCATGAACTTTTGGTTGATGTGTCAGTTCTACATTATGATTTTAGCCGAAATCATCTAACACCACATTTTTTTGCCAATTTTCGTTTCATAAAAATTGTCATGAGTCATGACAATGAATTCTAAGGTATTTCCGAGAATTGGCATGAATTTTCTGACAAATATGTAGGAGGTACTGACAATTTTATATTTCATATAAGTGCGAACAATTTGTAGAATTATCACGTGTCAATGTTTACAAAATAGGGCTCAGTTCGCTGTCCATGCTTTATCATGAATCAACTTATCATTGCCCTCAAGCGAACTCAGTATTGTATAACAATAAAAACGATATACAAATAAATCAATATCAATTTCCGTGTAAACTTCTATCAATCTGTCACAATGCCTTACCGTCTCTACACGCAAATCTCTGAGTTCCGAATTTTGTTTTACTAGCACTCCTAATTGGCAATAAGTCAGGTCTTTGTATGCCGAATAGGAATACCTATATCTAAGTTTTATCAATCATAAAGCCATGCCTAAGGCTCGATTGAACAACATCACAGAGGAATGCAAAAAGTCAAATCAAAATGCAAACTGGAAACCAATCAATTTGACAACTACAATCATTTTTGACATGCAAATCCAAAAGAATGCACAACAATTAATTACCCAAGTAGTTAAGTCAACAAAACCCACAGGCATTATGTTACAGCCTTTGTTTCAGGGCTCTTGTAAACAAATTGAATTTGTTTATTCTGATACAAAAAAAAACTTTTGTAACAAGGACAATATTTCTGCTCTGTTAAATTTAAAAAAAAAGGCAAAGCACTTTGAAACTTATTTACTCGTTGTCAAGGGCTCGTTCTTCGTAATTTTTTAATGATTCAAGTGGATCCTTCATATTTTCACTGTTCGACAGAGCAGTGTTCCCTTCTAGTTTGTCTATACCCTTAACAATTTGAAAATGGATACTTTTTCCACTGAACGACGTTGCTTTAACTAATTAATCTTAATTAAGCCTAATGAATGTCCTGAAATGACAACAATCAACCCTTTGAATGGAAAATGTGTAAAGAGTTAACAATTCTGAGGCTACTTGACACTTGAAATATTGTCCACAAAGGGAATTCCTTAACTTTTAAGCGGACATTGTACACCAGATGAGACTAGTTTGAAATTTTTAACTTCCGTTGTGTCTAGTTTCTTACCTTCACGAAACTTTATTGAGTGGATTTGAATTGATTTCAGCAAGAAGATCCAGCAACCTCCAACGACATTAAACTTCGAAAACTAAGTCCCAAACTTGTACTTCGTCGTCCATTATGCAACAACCCAAACTGGCATTAGTACCTGGCTGAAGAAGCATCGAACAAACTTTTAGATAATCAGCTTAACTAGCTGCCTTTCTAATTCTATTGATTGATTTATCTCGAATTTAGATGCCCTGTGAAATATTTCACCTGTCTGAGCAGTAAAGGTATCTTCATCTCCAACCGAGTATAGGATGCTAGCTGACATTTAGGTTTCTTATTTTTAATTTGCGCCGAGGGATTCAAGTGGTATGGAATATTTTACAACGGATCCGTAAAGTCATCGATATAGAAATTCCTCTACAATGCGAGACGATGGCAAATTGTTTTCAATTCCTACCTATACGTCTATATCAGGACATATATGCATACGAATACCAATTACGGTGTAATGAAATTTTAAGGACTCCTATGGGTGGGCTCTATGCTGGGTTGCAACTTCTCCAGTTTTCAATTAAAGTTCAAACTTCAACAGAGAAAAGTTTCCGTTTAGTATTTCACATTCTCGAAGTAAGGAATACAGTTACCCAGGCAACTTTTGCGAAGGTGATGATATTAGCAGAGACCAGTAAGCAAATAAAGCTTTGAGAGGAGTGTGCACTGTGCAGTAGAGTATGATTGTGATAATTGGAAGTGTTAAGGACATTTCGATACCGTATGCAAATGATAGATGCGAATTGAATTGATGATTGCTATGCAAATGCAAATATAATGGCCTCATTTTGATATACCACCAACAACATAGATTCCAATATTGTCGCATAACTGACGTCTGTCAGAGATTGATTATATTTGCGGTAATATTTAATTGAATTTATATTATTTAGGTACGTTTGACTTCGAATCTTATCTATCAGGACAGGATATTGTCTCAGTTTACATTAGGTATGTATTTAGTTTTTTTGAATGGGAAATGTCAAGACCCTTTGCCGGATCCAGTTTAAATTTTATTAAATGCTTTTCAGCAGTCAATAAATGTCTATTTACTAAATTGTAATCCCCCAGCTACTATACATTTTAAAATATAGTAAAATTGACATTTTCAGCGCCAACTACGGGAACACTTGACTTTGAATAATGAAATTCAAGCTATCAACGTCCTTATTCTTCCCTGCTAGTATTGCCCGCTCACTAATCCAATCGCGATTTTTATAATTTTGTGTAATGCCGGGGAACACTTTGGTGATGAGTTCCTCCTTCGACGATGTGAACTCGGAAAAACTTTCCGGGAACGATATAAATCCAGTCGAAACATCAACGGGAAATTGGCCATTGACAAGCGCCAGCAGTTGTCTCCAGAATTCAGCAGCAGATCGGTCATTCTGCAATGCGACTCTCATGTTCGTGGTCAATTTCAACTTCTTGACATGCCGCCACAAATACGACGACTTCAGGCATGCATTAAGTTCATCGGCAGCAATTGATTTCGGGATGACGGGAAGCGTTTGACGAAAATCACCGAAAAACAATATCATAGCCCCACCAAATCGTCTCGAATCAAGTCGTAAATCCTTCATCGTTCGGTCAACTGCTTTCAAAGCTCGTTTATGGGCCATGGTGTATTCATCCTAAATGACGATTTTGCATTCTCGCATCCATTTCGCTGTCGCCGAATTCTTGGTCATTGTGCAAGTTGGCTTGTCAACCGTGAGAAGATTCATCGGCAGCTTCAAAGCGGAATGTGCAGTTCTACCGCCTTCCAACAATGTCGGAGCAATGCCAGAGGATGCAACAGCCAGCGCAATTTAAGATCTTGACCAAATTCGATCATCAATCAATTTTCGATTTTTCCAATTTCCCGACTTTTCCGTAGGGTTTTCCCAAAAATTTCTTTCGGAAGAACTTTCTCCTGGCAATTACGCAGAAATGAAAAAAAAATTGAGCCAAATCAACCCAGCCGTTCTCAATTGATGAATTACTATACTTTACCTTAAAACTTAAGAAAGAGGTTAGATCTGGGGTGGGATCTCCGCTACCTACCTACGCTCACGAGATTATACGGGTTTTTCACTTCAATCAGCAACAAATTCTACCATCATGCTCGTTCACGAATGAAACGATTCGGCCGCTGGCTTTTCAAGGCTTTCGTTTTTTTTTTTTTTTATTTAGTATTAATTTTGGTTCGTATTAGAGTGTGCTTTACTATTAAAGCCTCTTCGAAAGACTCAAATGACAAGTTGCAAGGTGTCCTCGATAGGTGTGGCAGTGGAAAACAGAAGTTTTTTTTTTATTTTACCAGGTTTTGATTTTCGAACAGCTGGCTTAACAATCCAACGCACAAGCCGAACGATTTAAGTTTAAACTATGCAAAAGATTCATTAAATAAAAAGGTCTAACTCAGTAGTTCCGCATATTGATAACCTGACAAACTTCGGGACTTACATTACATTTCAGTTTAAAAGGCTACATACGTTGGGGAATATTCCATTTCTTAACGATCGTCCGTCAGCATTATTTTTTTGGAGAAATCTTAGCTACCACAATGGGGCTTGTCAAGGATGACTCAATCTCAAAAAATTACAGTTTTTATTATGTTTGAAAAATATGAACCAAAACCTACCCTGAAAGTATTGAATAGTTGCTTTGAGAGATAAATCGTTTTGAGGACAATCATCGTAAGTGTTATAAATATGTACCTACAACTACACAAGGAACCAAAAACATATTTTCAGATGAAACTAAAAATATTGTGAGCTCGTATTGGTCTGTCATTCCTCTCAGTTCTCTCTCCAACCAATCCGCTAGAAAAATTGAGTTTTGCTAGATACCTAGTACAGTGGACCGGTGCTCCAGGGTCTTGAATGTTTTTTTTTTTTTGTAAATACTCTCTTATGAACCGCCGATGGACGAAATGACTGGAAATTCCCCAACTTGTAGATTTAAAAAAAAAAATGTACCCTGCCTGAAGATATAAGACATAAGACATTCTAGCTCATTCTTATCAAAAAGAAATTGGGCGAATTGATTTAGCTTTTAACCGTCGCCATGATGATGGGCACAATATGGTCTATTCTACAGTGATAAGTTCACGTCCTATATACACCCCAACCTAACCAAACATATCCAGAAGAAACTCTTTAACTACTTTCGTACCTTTAAATTGGTAAATTATCCAAAATATGACAGATCTCTTCAAACTTCAAATATATACTTCAACACTGGTTTCAGTATCTTTAATCTATTGCAAAAATAGAAGAAAGGATATTTTTTGATGGTACAAGCTCCATTTCAATGCGTTACTAATACTAACCCTCACAAATCTAGTAGTCCTTCACAATATCTGCCCACAATTTTCACTTATGTCTGAGAACCATTTACACACAATTCCATTCCAGACACACCTGTCAAACTTCGTTTCATCTCGGCAACCTTCTTGATTCCTAAGGGATTACGACTTATGGTTTTGTTCCGCGGTTGTAATCTTGCGTCCATATTTTCTACCAAGCAAAAAATATGCGTGTCCTTAATGTTAATAATAATCTATTTATAAATAGCTAACGTTATTCTAATTCCAATTGCGTTGCTTGTGCGTGGATATATGGAAAAAAAGAAAAAAAAATTCTCTTTTCCCTTTTATTCCATTGATGGATCAAAGCGACAGACATTTCCATCGAAAGACAGCTCAAGGATAATCCTTAGCATACGACAGCTGTTCTTGCTGTTTCTTTTCAATTTCCTTGAAGTTTGTCTCTGTGTTTGGTGTGTTGTTATCAAGAAATTGCTCTTTTCATCAAAATCCCGATAGGAATTCGAATGTCATGGTATTCCTCTTCTATCTGTGTTCATTAATATGGAAATTTATTAGTAGAACTAAGCCAACGCGAATCCTTTTGAGAACAAAGCAAAGTGTACTCGTGCTGGTATTCAAATTGACATTTTTTTTTCTTCCTACAGAACGAAGTCTGAGTGAGATTTGTCAAGTGAAATGCCAATGTCTGAGTATAAGATATTTTATAATTTGCACCCTCTGACCTTTGTTGGCGTTTGAATGATAACAATTTAATAGCGGAAAGAGCGCATACTATTGAATTATTTATGAGTGGTTTTGTTATGGAAAAAGCAAACAAAGTTAATATTATTTTGTTGGTCTTTTCTGCTATCTATATAAATAAAATGGTTACTATGCATAGTAGAAAGGAACGATTTTAAACCAAAAAGGTGGGTCTCAAAGAGAAGAAAATTTGAAAACTTCTGAATGCCAATTGATAATTCCTGGACTTCCTGTTCATAGTGTTGCTCGTATTCGAGCATACATTATAAATAATATGAAACTGTAGAAGACAAACAGTTATGCAGGTAGCTACTCATTCTAGCTGGTGTACCCGGGCGTCACAAAATAAAATGTGCACGACGGAGTCCCACAAAACTTTCCTATTCAAGAGGGTTTTGCCGTACACCTCTACACTGAACCAAATCGCGTAGGTCATATTGACGAAAATATTTTGTCAATCTTTGAAGAATTTATTATTCGAATCGACAATTTTTCATCAAACTTTTCGTTTTATTGAAAATTTAATATTCAAAATCAATAAAATTTCTTCAACAGCTGTCCGATTTAGTATTTTATTCAAACGAATGAAATATCGTCATATTGACAAATTGAATTCGTTGACTGAACTAAATCCGGTAGGTGATATCGAAGAAAATATTTTATTAATTTTTGAAGAATCAGTTATTCAAATCAACGATTTTTCATAACATATTTTTAGATTTTTAATCTTTTTTTTCTTCAAATTGAAGAAATTATCAATTTGAAGAAGTTTAATTTTTATTGTTCAATATTGCGTTCGAAGTGATAACTTTTATTCTTGAAAGTGTGACAAAGTGAAGTCGTATCAAGAAAATTATAAATTAAAGTGAGGCAACTGAGCAAACTTCACAAACACACTTGTATAAGAAAAACGTAAGTAAAATAAATATTTTTCATCACTTCCTTTCTAGAAGAAAATGTAGAGTATACCTACCTTTAATCGCAGCTAAACGAGTTAAAAAAAAACATTAACTTTTTGTTATAATATTTTCCCCAAAGCTAACATGCTTTTCTAGGCTATCTTTCTCGATAAACCGTGCGGAGGAGATGCATCAATACAAATATTCAGCCAATGATCATCATAACTGGGCAATAAGTAAGTCGTCGTATTTCTAAATCACATAACATTAAACAAACTTTAATCAACTTGTTTAATTTCAGTTGAAAACCTGCTAAAAAACCTGCTAAACCTGCATAAAGTCAAGCCCAATTATGACAAAAAAAAAAGTATTTAAGTTAAATTACTTATAAAAATGTAAGTTAAAATAAAACTTTCAATTGTATATGTACCTAATGCTAATAAAATAAAAAAAAAATGTTTTTGACCTTAAAAAAATGTTTTAATGATATGCATAAAATTAAAGAATATTTATTTAATATGAAAAAAGTGAAGGGTTGAAATGAAGAATTGATTTTCAATTTAAAGAAGAGAATACGTAAAAAGAAGAAAATTTCGTTGATTAATAATGCACGATGCGTCGAGTTGAAGAATGTTTTTTTCAATTTGAAGAATATTTTTTTAAAACGAAGAACACTAATTTTGATGAAACTTTCTTCGAAGTGACAATATTTCTTAAATATAACAAAATATTTGTCAAAACAACGGACAGGAGGTGTTGACCTTATATTGATCACCATTTCTTCAAGTCTACGTGCTTTTTTGTCAATATCACTACCAAATTTGGTTCAGTGTAGAATTGGCAATCTAAGTTCGTCTCCTGTCTGAGGATAGTGTAAGAAGAATCGATTCCTGGAAAAACACAAATTACATCTTAAGGTTTTTTTCCACTGCGCCACCTCGCGAACGTCTGACAAACATCCGAGAGTAAAACTGTCCTGAAAAAGTTAAATAAAAATAAAATTGTAGGTACCTTCCATTCGCCCCAAAAACTCACACAAACGAATGGTTGCGAGAAGCTAGGCCTAGGGTGTCTATGTCTATAAAAATGTATCTCATGAGGGCATTATTAGGGGGCTTGGCAGATTCTACTTCATCTTGGTGCATGCAGATTCTACAGAAGGAATTATTTAAAAATGTGTTAGCCTTTTATCTAAATTTGAAATAGTGCAGTGCAGGATAGTACATATCCCAATAAGTAGGTACTCGAATTTGGTTACAACATATATTGGAATTCCTTGTTTCACAGTTTTCTTCACATAAATGTCTCTAAGACTCAAAATGGTTAGCTGACGTAACCCCAATACGTACTTACTTAACAGGTCATTCCACCCTTGAAGAGTCTCTATTTGAGACATTGCAGCCTTTCAATATCTGATTTCAGTCATATGAGTATAGTTGCTGAGACTGTGAGCTCAATATGCATGATATTGTGGTATTGGAAATGGAGGTTCGATCTTCCCTGTCATCTCAAACTTGTTGGCTAGGATTCGAAAATCTTCATGGCTGAAGTCCATCCGCTCGATGCGGCCTTGTTAATATAGTTGACGTGTTTTGGCTTTTGACTCCCAGTAGTCTTTCTAAAGTTGTTTGGTCCATCTTTGGCGAAGTGACTGCTTTGATTGCTTCGATTTAACAACGTAGCATCAGCTAATGGAAGCGCCCTTTCGCTCTTCTTTTGAAGATTGACTTGTACGTTTCGAAGAAAATTATGGTTCTTCGTATTTACTCACTTTCAAGCTGCGGCCGGCGTTAGACTTGGGAAGCAATTTCGAGGTTTCCAGGTCTCCAATGATTATTAACTTCGCTAGCTCAAGTTGGAAGGGTTTTTACCTATATTTGCCTTGCGTTTAACATTTAAAGTTGAAACATTAGTTGGTGGTTCTTTAAGTTGCTCCTGGTGACTTAAAATTATTTAACTCGTAACAGCCATCTTCGATTACTGTCAGCTTAGTTTTTCATTGACTGTGTGGTTTGAAACACCAACAATTTTTTAACAAACTATTTTGGATGGAATTAAATTTATTTCGAACAACCCACTCATCAAAGATTATCGATCTCTCGAGTTTTTTTCTCATCTCTCTCTCTCTTTCTTATCCTTTTTTAGTCTAGATTTTAATTCTGAACTCATCAAAATGTTTGCATTTCTCAGAGACACATGAGATATTTAATTCGACAATGTCATGAAATCTTTTTTTTATAAATTTCAAACAGAAATTAATATCGACAGCTACACGTGAAAACTTAATATTGATTGTTTGCTTTTTTTTTTTTAACAAATATGTACTTCCAAATACAAATAACGAAAAAAAAAAACCAATGCAATCTCCTCATGCTACAAAATTGAATCCTTTCCTGCCACAATCTATAAAATATTGCGGTCGACATTGATGTCAATAGGGGTAGAAGCATTAAATCCTAAGAGCTCTTCAGCTCAACACACATGATACAAAACCAATTTGACCCTTTTTACCCACACCGGAACATCATAGAACAAGTGATTTAAGAGCTTCCACCTTCCAGGCCACCCTTCTCTATACTTCTAGACATTTAATAAATTTAAACAATACGATTCATTTCTCCACCGAGAGCCATCATCAAAAAATGTTTTAAATTATAACCAAATCATCCCCCTTCAGGATGGGACTATTTTTTATTATGCATCTGTCGCCACTTTTGGTTCGTAAACGTGCGGAAAATCTTCAAATTTATTATCAGTAAAAAATGAGACTACACCCCACCGAATAGTAGATAATAGTATATCCCTATGTTAAGAAAATAAAAACCTTGTCGTAGATAGATTAGGGTAGGGGTGGTGTGAAATCAAATGTATCGAACGCGAATTAATGTTTAGTACAAAATAAATATATCCCAAATCGTTTAGAAACTTTGTAGACACAGGAAAATAACTCACATATTTTACGCCATCCCTTCGCCTTCGCAGTTTAGCTTGGGGAATTCCTTCAAAGTCAAAACAATATTAATATAAACATTTTTACGCCAAGCGGGTAGAGGAAAAGTCGAATAAGGAAAACATATCAAAATATCATCAGTCACATATTAAACACAAACTGCGGGATCTAAGGAGGATGGAGGCCATCCCCTTCACTAAACTTCGTCATTCGTTTCTCGTTTCAGGCAGCAGCAACCCCGCCGCCCCATTAAGTTTTCTTCACCCGTCAGTCGCCTCTTTTGATATGAGTTTTATTACAGTTTTCCATCATACTGTCTCTCAGTACTGTGTTTAGATTGCTCTTTATACATCGCCTCCAGTATACGTGTATACCTATATACATTTGTTTTATTTCTTCATTTTGTTTTATTTTTAAGCAAAAGGACGATGAGTTCATATTCATTGCCTTGGCCTTAGTGTAGAGAGAAAAGTTGTTCCAAGTATTTTCGTAAACACTATCCATCTCTTGTGTGTATGCAACTAGGGATTACAATTATTTTCATGTAGTTTGGTGTTTTTTTTTATTTGTTTTTGAATCCTTAATTTTTTTTTGGTTATACTCAATCTAGATCTCGCAAAAGGGATAGAACTTTTTAGTTTTGCGAAAGTAAATTCAAAAAGTTTTGATAGTATATAGTTGCAATTCAGTCATGTCTTTGCTGCAAAAACCAATTATGGACTTTTTTGGGGGGTGACATTGATCCAGGTCCAAAGGGGCATTATTCTTGTTATAGGATACCCCAGACACACTAGTTATTGACATCCAGATAAATTATACAATTCGCTAAGACACCAAAAGTCATGATTGACAAAGTTTGGTATTACCATTGAGTGAAGACATCTAAGCACTGGCTTATAAAGTTGAAGATATTTCGCACAGTTGATGGAGCGCTGACCTAGGCAATTATTTGCTCTTGACAGCACAAGTTGACAAAAGTTATTCAGCCATAATAATGTTGCAGTGTGAGTAATTGTGACAGTAGTCGGGGCAATTATGGATGGAATACAATCATCGGTCGTTGAAGTATAGAATAACCAAAAGTTAAGTTCATTTCGAAAACAAATAATCAAGAGTCCTCGTCATAGAATGAAGGGCAACATTCGTCAAAATGACTCAGAACTACATTCAAAAAGAAAGTGAACTGAATTTTATTAAAATCGGGCCAAAATTGAAGAAGCTATTGAAAACATAATAATTATTGAGATCCAAAAAGATATCCGCGTTGAGTCTGCCTGAATTTTTTTAATTTCTGCCTTTTCATTTAATTTTCTATTTTGCTAAACCACCCTTAAATCAATGCAAACAAAACAAAAGAAAAATGATTCGAATCGGTCTAGCTGTTTTCGTATTTTTGCGAGATTTACGTACACCAATTGATTTTAATAAAATATCTTTATATTATATACCTAATTCTTCTGTACGTGTTTGTAACCGAACTCCTCCTAAACGGTTGGGCCGATTTTAATCAAATTTGGTGTATGTGTTTGAATGTGTCTAAGGATGGTTTAGATTCACAATTGGACCCGCTAGGTGGCGCTGCGATTCGCTTCCACAAAATTTCAGATAATAAACACTCAACAATAAAAAAAATTTAAAAAGCAAGAATAAGCTCATGAATAAAATTTCAAATAATAAACACTAAAAAAAATCATAAATAAAATTTCAAATAATAAAACGGCCGCAGGACAATTGTCGGACAATGAAAATGTATAAGCTGGCAAAACAACGTGTGCCGGGCACTCTAGTAAACAATAATACTGTAATGGATTTTGTGTGTTACCTAAAGGAGTAAAAACTGCTGAACAGATTTCAGTGAGACTTTTTTTTAATATTTCTCAAGCCTGAGAGAACGCTTTAGACTACGTTGTTCATTGTTACGCCTACTTTTTGGAAGAGTTTTTGAACAAAATCTACTGCATTTGTCTGAACTAGGTTCACTCACAAAATTCTGTAAATTTATTTAGCAACGAACACTTAGATAATTTATTTTCGTATTGAAATTTACATTTGGTTTGCCACGAACACTTGAACGACTTGAAATTCAAAAAATCAACTCAGTATTCAGGCATAATTTTTCAGCCAGGTCCTTTAAATGCACAGGCTTTGACAATCTGACTTTCTTCAGCTTCTTACACTTAATCATGCGACATTTTCATTTAGCCAGTTGCTATTTAACAGCTTCCAAAATTACGTAGGTATATCTACAGTAGGTATACAATTATACATGCATACCCCAAGTTGTTTGATGTCTCCTTACATTCGCATGCTCAGGTGTGGTCTTGAAATTATATAATTACAAGATCTCCTAAAATAAATCGAAACTATAAAATTGTTCGTATTAGATTCACATCCCCAAACTATCCCGTAAATCACTCGCAAAATTACTTCCATTCATGTCAATGCTCCTCATGAGAGTTACATATAAAAAATTGTTTATCACTTGGGATAAGGCTTCGTCCTTTACTACCTGAAAGTTGTATCTCACTATTGCAACATTTTGACTGAATCCCCAGTGTTTTGCATACTTGTTTAACCACTTCAGCATAAATTGTTTTACTCTCTGGCACACCCATATGAACAAGGAACATGACATTTATATTGTTCACCAAAATGTTCCACCTACTTACTCCTCGGGGCCTCGAAATGTTACTGATAAGTTGTCCCGCACGACAAACGACAACGAAGCTACCAACCGCATATGTACGTACACACAGTCACAAACACGTACGCATATTTAAATGGCTAGATAATTGAAATATTTGAATGAGAAAATTCCAAAGAAATGCATCCTTCCGGACACATTGTATGCCCCCGCAGTGCAATGTGCAACAAAGACTCTCTGTCTACTATGCCATGCAGACGAACAGAAGGAATAGCAGGAGAATAATACCACTGTGAGTAAAACTATTTGGGTCAGTTATGGCATTCGAGGAAACATTTGCTGGGCTTCACGTTCCTCTATACCCTTGTACAATGTACATCCCAAAAGTTCTTCTCCCTTTTATTGTTATACTCCTTGCTAGAGGCAAATATTTGCTGACATAATGCTAACGAATGAGGCACAGTGTAGAAAATCGTACATGGTAGAAAAAGCAAACTATCGTCCTCGTATACTTTATTGTCTGCAAAAAGAATAAGAAATAAAGGAAACATTATCCTGATTTTTGTCATCCTGTAAGTTTCTATTTCTTTTTTTCCCTTTTCATTTATTCCTTGTACATTCGGAAAAAAAGCACAAAAGGTGATTCCACTGTCTTTGATTGTCTAAAGGTAAAACAACAATTTGAAGAAGGAAAGCAGAGGAGATTATTATACCGAGCTGCAAACGAAATTAAATGTCGACAAAGAGAAACAATTTAAGGACATTCTGTTGTTTCCCCCTTTTCCGCATTTAATTCAATGGTAGATGCATTCTTAAAGATTTTAGAAGAAGAATTCAAGAAACTTTATAGAAGAGTTTTTCTAGGTAGGTAGGTACTCGTCGTCGTCCCAAAAGGATTCCCGGGGGATCATAAAGTTTTGCAACAGATTTGCTCTTCACAGGAATATTAATTCAATAAATGAGAAAATTTCATTTCATTTGTTTCGCAAAATAAATTTTCTTTTGTAAGTTTTGAAGAATATTAAAAAGTTTTCCATTGAAACATGAATACAAGTACAATCCATTTAGGATGGACGCTTTTCATTACCCAGGCACGTTTAGATGGAGTTTTTCCGAGTTGAACGAGAAGATTCTGTGCGAAAATAAAAGTTCTCTCGGTTGAACCTTTGACCGCGAAAATTATTTAACAAAAGTAGTCCGCAGTCCGCACCGCCTGTGAAGAGGGATGGTATGTTGATATTTTGTTCTACGTTTTTGGGGGTAAGTCGGTTGTGGGAACTGAGTAATCTCGGTATTCTATACACATAATAGGTGAAATAGGATGTAGCATGTGCTAGCAAAGGCCTCGACGGGATTCTCTTGTCAGGTGAAAGTTGTTGAGAAATTGCTTTTCTGCTTGCCGCATCAGCTAATAGACAGTTGGAGCTAGATGTGCAAGCAATCAGTTTAAGTGTAAGTCACTGAGGGTTTAAAAAAAAGAGGATATAATGCTACACGAGTGCCAAGTTTTCAGAGATATTTGGGTTTAACTTCAAAATGACATTGGATGTAGGTACCCATGAATTCAATGTTTGTTGTTTTTGGTACGTCCACAGCAATGTGCGCATCGTTGCACTATGCAGTGTCAAACTTTGTCTAGGGACAGTGAACTCCAGCTTCTGATAAACTTGTGATAAAGATATATATGACAAATTGTTGAAAGGACTAAACAACTTAAACAAGTAAACTCGTCGGTTGAAACTTTAGCTATTCCGAACTACACCACACTTATTCATCATCACTCATCAGACTACTAAAGCGATTGTTTCAGCAGTTGAATTCTGACGGTCTTTTCTCCACATCATCATGTTTGACCTGTCTTCGATTGGCCATCAATTGACCAAGCCACTACCACTTGTGCTAAGAGTGAGCAGTGAGCCACACATTTATTGAATACAATAGAGAGTTGCAAAGTTTTATCGGTCTCTCGAGTTTTTTTCTCCTTTCTGCTACATTTTGGCTTAGTAATTTTTGCCTAAATATGTGGCAAGTATTTCCTTAATAATTTATGTATTCGCAATATATCTATTATACAGAAAACTAAATGGAAAATTTGTATGTCCGCTAAAATTTTACGAAGTATTGAACCGATTTACAAATTTCTTTCAATAAAATGTGTAAAATAAACATGTTCAGGTTATAGGCTACATTTGTTGCATAAGAAAAAAAAAATGTTTCAACGGATATTCATGAACGCATATGAAAAATAGTTTTTTAGATATTGAATGATAACACCATGTCAATTCTTATCTGCACATATCAGATGTACTGTCCCAATGTCTATGCCCATGCGTTGTTTAATATCTAATCAGCATTTTAATTGTTTAAATTTCAGCGTTAGAACAGACATAGAATTTAAATAGCTTTGTTCAATGGAGAGCCATGCCCCATCCTATGTCCTTCTTCAGATCTCAGACCACCTCTCTGCCAAATTACATTACGATTGGGTAAGAGGTTTAATCGTAAAAAGGTGACAAGCATACAGACGGATTTGTTTGCCTTAAATATTAATTGAATCTACTTCACCAACAACCAAATTTCGGTTTCTGTTTGGTATTGCAATGGGTCACAATGAGTCTGAGTATGATGATTTATGTCCCCGATCCAAATATGAGATATTTTCCACACCCCAAAAGTTTGCTTTCATTTGAAATATATTTCCCTTAAAGAAGGCACATTGAATATAAATTTATGAGAGGTGTCTGTGCATATGTGATTAAGTGATCAAGCAGATAAACAGATGAGCATAGCTATTTAAGTAGATATGTAAACACTCGTCTGTACAAATATACTGTGCACTTCAAACAGGCTGTCTCAAGTTACTTCTGCAGTGATAGACCTCTGCAAAGCCTCCATTTATAATTCATGTATGTAATGTGAAGTTACACATACAGTGATTATTTGAAGCTGTTATTTGTATTTAATCTCTTAAGCCAAATAACGATTAAAATTCTTCATACTTATCCACACTCAAACGTGGGTTTGTCATTCATAAAATATTTCTCAAAGGAATGCCCTCAGGATTGAATATTCACATATCTGTATGTTAAATTCGCATTTGCAGTGTTAAATTTCATAACATATGGTAAGACCTCTTAATCCTTGACTGAAGGCTGAATAGCATTTCAAACTTGCGTCTTAAAAAACATCTTCCCCCAATCTCTGGGTGCGGCAAAGGAAATTTATTCAGCAATCATATTATATTTTCAGTGCACGACCAAGGACATATTCCAGTACCGCACCATATGCGGTACAGATACACCGCTCCTAGCATTGCTCTTTTATATGTTCTCTAACTTTATTAACCGAGAAAGAAAGTTACATTTAAGTAGATCTAAGTGCACATCCTAGAGGAAAAACAACCACTCACAGACACAACAACTATACCCACTCGTCGTATGATGCTGCCTGATGCTAATTTGTACTATTGTGAGAGTACAGCTCTCCAGCTATACCCTCTCCTTAGCAGTGAATTTGTAAGTAGTAGCAGTACGTGTAACATCAAAGCCCACACTCGAATGCGTATATTTACCGTGTCCTAAGCGTAGTTTTCTTCCATAATTTTATTCTTTCTCCCCACTCTTCTGTTAATTCTTAGTTTTCTCGAGAACAACATCATGAATAGCGAATATGTACATACAGTACACTCTCTGTGGACCTCCTTCTTTCTCATCCTAGCTTTCTCCATTCAATTTTCCTACCAGCTACCACACATACCATATGTACTCTTGTATAGCTACTGTGAATCAAAGTGTAAAACGTGGCACAGAAAAAAAATATAACAATTTCTTCTCCGGAGAAATTAAAAAAAAAAAAAATATTTCTTTCAAGGATGTGCATTTTAAGTGCTGCTGCTCCAGCATAAGGCAACAAGAACGAGAAGCGAAAACTAAAAATTGTTCTTTTGATGTCAGTTAATTGAAAAACCCATGCAGATGTACATTCAAAGATGTGCGGTACTGCAGAAATAGTAATACAAGCGGAACCCAACTTTAAATGAGCATGTTCGTGCGCCCACTCCCAAAAAAAAAAAAAAACGCCCAGACTTGAATGCACACAATGCGCTCTTGTTCACTGTGCTCGTAGGTAGGGATAGGTACGTTCATCTTCATACATATGTGCAGTTTAGTTTTGTCTAGTGCTGGAATTTCCCTAAAATTTTCCATTATACTATTCAACAAACCCTTGTAGCTATCTAAGTATCTATACATATTACGCTGCATCTTATGCCATCAACTTACCATTTGCCATGAATTTGGCTTTTTTTTTTTTGTTGTAAGAACACACACTTTACATTTAAGGATAACGCCGAGTCGTTGCTTTTTATTTGTTATACCAGGAAGCCATTTGCAAAAAGGAGCTATACGACTACTGTGTGGAACGCCAGAAATAGACCAAATTGTTTTCAATTGTTTTCCCTCTTATTTTATTTTTATTTTTTGTCTGAACAAGGCAACGAGGCGCCCAGTAAAAAACAATTTTCATATTCAAACTAAGTGGGAGTGGTATATCTGAAAATTTTAAATGTATCTATCCCTTTGAAATGACACAAAACAGTTGGCCTTGCCGTCTCGCCGTTGCTCTCCTTTCCGGTGAATAAATGGAATTATTGCTAAGAGTCTGGTCATTGGCTGTTGCCAAGAGTTTTCTCTGTTCGTCCTGGCTCATTAATCAAATTTAGGGAAATTTACCAAAAAAAAAATTATTGGGGATGGTTCCGTCCGGGCAATGGGACGCGATACCATTGAAATAAATTAAAATGAAAGAAACGAGAAACAAAACACAAAACCAAAAAGAATGGAATTGGAAAAAGGGAATAGAGATGCCACGCTTGGGTTATGTCCTTGTGGCGGGTAGAAAATAACTGATTTATTTGCACAGGAAAGCAAATAACCATATGCATGAGCATGGACCTGGACCATATATACATCCGAAAGGAAAAAGTAGAAAAAAAGGATACGTACTACGAACGTAACTGGCGAGTTGTATTACTCATTCCTCTAATGGCTCTAATGATTTATATTGATTTGTAGGTTGTATGGGGACATAAAACTGTGTGTGTACCGTGCCGGACATTAAGCTATAGCTTAGCTTAAACAAATGTTGACAATTTGCCGAGGATTGTGATGAAGTACCGGCTATAAATGCAGTTTTCTTCGTCTGTGATGTTTTATTTCCGAGGAAAATGTTCCATAAAAGAATGGGTACCGGTTTTTTTTACGAGCTATGTAGCGTAGGTACTCTGAATGAGTTTATCTTGCTGTGGATGAGCATTTTAAAGGTGGATACTTTAATTTAAGACATGTAAAGTTGGAGCAGATATGTTATAGAAGAATTCGTCTCGATTTCGAAAAATCGGTTTCTGACAAAACCAAATGTCAGTTTTATTAAAAGAGCTCAATTTTACAAGAGTTTGCTATGACTTAGCTGAGATAAAATTATGAGCGACTAAGAATGTGTGGTCTACGACCGATTCAACTTGAATGGCAGGATTAATTTACCAACGAAATCTTGAATCTGACGAGCCGATGAAGTATCTAACGTTACCTGAATTTTGAATATACTTTGGTTTCGAAAAGTAGTAATTGATCCGTAAGCTGACTCGGCCATCCAGTTTCCAAAGATGAAATGATTCGATAAAAGAATTTTATAATAGAGCGCTGCTAATTTTCACGACATATATTACTAAAGATTTAGCAATTAAGGACAGGTCGATGTTAATTAAGTCCGAGTGGTCAATTTTTAATGACTCTGCCGCGTAAGTCGACATGTATTTGAGCGGTGGTATTGATTATGTTCAATTTAAGAACATCAGTTGATTGTGACTTATATACTACAACTTCAGCAAACCCATTAAAAAAATCTTAGCACGTCACCACTGCGAGAGATAACCGTACCCTCAAACCGATCATGCAGAATGTCCGTCCTGGTATCGGCTGTGAGGCATGTTGTAGCCTCGCCCTACTGGAACCACATGTCATCTACCTCCATCGTTAAATCTGGAAAAAAGAAAAAGGTTAGCACCGTTCTGTAGTGCTCGCCGTTGATGGTGATGGCCTTAACAATGTCGTTTTCAGAAAAGTACGAAACAACGGCCCAAAATCCGTATTGGCGCCTGGTGAACCTAGTTCCATATATGTCAATTTTGTTTGTTAGCATAACAAAGCCATGGATCCAAAAATGGGTCTCTTCGCTAAAATGATTGGGGTCCTTTTCCAAACGCACCCCAATCAGCGAACAAACGGGTTGTCTATGGTCATTAGCTTTGGGCTCCTATATCAGTTGCGTCTTGTATCTACGGGTGTACGCCCAAGTCCCGACGCAAAATTCGCGAAGTTGAGGTCTGGTAGTTAGAAATGTTTTCATTATGCAATTTTTTGTTACCACTGAGTATATTTGAATTTGAATTTCAAAATGTTTGTGTGGATGCATTGATGAAATTGGAGGTAGATGGCTCCAATATGTAGCCCTAAATGCAAAATTTTCCGACATAGTGTATGAGGTTTTGTATCACAGCTATATATGGATCCAATATCTTCATTTATTCTATCAAATTGGATTCCAGAATGTTTAAGAAGAAAATATCCTCCTCTGGAAACGAACAAGTGATACAAAAGATACATTGTTATACCTCACGCAATCTGGTTCCAGATACCCTCATTTATTTGATCGCTCAACAAAAGGATATAGACGACCAAAGATTACACCTAACGCATGCATTATTCAGTAACTCGCACACGAGAAACCTTCCTCAGAATAAGAGCAATCTCATCCTCAATACTCCTTCCAGTGATTTACACCGAAAGCTCATACAATATCAATTGTCATCCATAAACTAACCGACAGTGTCATCAATTATAATACTATCCAAAATGCTAGACACGTTCGCACAACCACCCCCGCCAACGAAGTGATATAGCATTTCCAAGCGGAACGGGAACAAACTCTTCCTGGACTCGAACATCAATTACAATCGTCATTATCACACCCCACCCCACGGGCGCGTCCCTAAGCACTGGCCATTAGGCGAAAATTGCAATTAAAATGAAATTTCCATTGTCCACTGGTGGACTAATAAATTATGACTTCATTAAGGACATTCTAGTCAATTTGGTAGCACTCATCCACCGCAACTCCAGAGATAGATGGAAAATTTGCGGTCAACACGAGTTACGGTAAGGAAATCCGACTATCTACCTATATAGTGAAATTTATCACCGCAGGACATTTCCTCCAAATCACAGCGGCGGCCGGCGGCCGACGGCAGACAGGACATTGCTTTGATTACAAGCAAATAAATGACAAAGTGATTGAGCACTCTTTGTGTGTAAGTGGCGCCGGGCGTCGCTGATAAAGAAATGATTACCGCTCGGCACACCCCCTATGCCAGATGCGCGATAGCGATGCTACGAGTATTGCTATCCTGTCTGTGTGTGCTAATTAGATCTAAGAATTCCCGGCGTGCGCGCTTTTATATGCCTTTGGTAATTAATTCGCCTCAATTAACATACAAATGGAAAACAAAAAACACAATTAATTAGCACACACTGCCGTCGAGTGTTTGGCAAATCAAATTCTTAGATTACCGCCGTTTCCTTCCTTCGATTTTTGCATAAATACATATAATAAATTGTGAATGTGAATAAATTATCGATCTCATCGCACCGCAACAATATTTATTAATTTCTATTCGAAAATTATCGTCATTGGGTGGTAACACTTTTGCATAAATATCCAATAAAATCGCGTTTGCGTTTGGTGGGTCACCAGAGGACTTTTGTCACCCACGAGATACTTGTACCAGAATTAGATAAGAGATTTAAATAATCCCCACCCGAGGCAATATAATTATAAATTTTTCGATTTATCGCAAGCAGGGGAATGCTTTTAAGTTGGATTTGTCCTTTCTGATGGATGTTTGCAGACACCCCTTCCCTCGCTAGTTCTCCATTGTATGGGGTTAGCATTTATTTGTTTTATTGTTCTCTGTGGGTGGGATTTATGTGATTTGGATATAAATAATGGTTTGTGGAGAAGGAACTTTTGAATCAGTTAGTATTGGTGGTGTGTACAGTCACAGTGTACACAGCATGACATAAAGTAGTCTTGTCACGATGTGATAGTGTCAGATAGTGTCCCTGAATTTGACTGAAGCAATAATTCGGAGGCAACGATGCGAGAGTATAAATCTTTGGGGAAAACTTTTTGAATATATTTAACAGGATTTGCTAGTGGACTTATAGAAATATTGTTTTTTTTTATTTTCTGTGCCGACGAAGATAAACGACAGGCACAAGAACCATATCTTAAAGTTCGTTTTGACATTAGAGATAGATAATAAAAAAAAAGTTTGAATGCTATCTATCTCGTTATTGTGATTGATAACAGTTCTTGGGCTTTTTTTATTGTTGTATTCCTAATGAGAAAATACGTATATATGGAAAATAATTAGGTACGTTATGTACGCAGTCTTTCAAAACATTGGATACTAGGTTTGCCCAAAGTATCTACTGTCTGGATTTATTTTATATTTTTATATTTTTATATGACGGATATTGACAATGGAGTTCGAATACCCTTAACCGTCATAGAGTAAATGATGTTGGTTAAAAAATATTCCAAAGCGTCTTAGTTGTGGTATTTGCTACTGTGGGGTAGACAAGACGTTAGAAAGTTGGTTTATTGGAGAAATACCACAGTATATTTTGAAGAATGTGTGGTAAGCAATAGTTCTATTTTGAGCTGTTCATTTCAGCTCTGAACTTAATCATAAATTATTGTTTTACACAATCCCAACAAAATCTATATTTAAATGTGTTAGTAACTTTGGAGGTTTTAATAACTATATAAATCTTTATATATATATATAATTCTTCTGTACGTGTTTGTTACCGAACTCCTCCTAAACGACTGGACCGATTTTAATGAAATTTTGTGTTTGTGTTTGAATGGGTCTACGGATGGTTTAGATTCACAATTGGACCCGGTAGATGGCGCTGCGATCAGATTCCACGAAATTTCAAATAAAAACCACTCAACAATAAAAAAAATTAAAAAGCAAAAATTTCACGATAAAATTTCAAATAATAAACACTCAACCAAAAAAAAATCATGAATAAAATTTCAAATAATAAACACTCAACAAACAAAATTAAAAAGCAAGAGGCTCATACATTTCTCGACTCCCATGGGGGCTAAAGTTGTAATAAAATTGTAGATATTAGATATATACCGGTGGGATTCCTGGGCACACGTCTGAGGAAATAACGGTCGAAGCACACGGAGTACAGAATCAGTCCGGACAAATAAGAAGTATCTTTCCGTCTAGACCAGGCCAACAAGACTACATAAATTATACATATTTTTTTTTAAGACTATTGTACCACGAAATGCTTACTTGTTGTAATTTGCAGTCGAATATTTTTCACAATTTGTCTATCCTGTATCCAAAGGCATGCTATATAATTCTATTATTTTATTTTATATCCAATTGAAGACAAAATGGTTCGAGTCACAAATAGTTTACAATTTAACTTATTACTTATGATGGGTTTCGCCTGAGTGTCACTTGCGATGTAACCCTTGGGCCTCACTCGATGTCGATATACCATACACTCAGTCAAGTGCACATCAAAATCTCATGCATATTTTCACACCACCCCTTTAGCAAAATAATAATTATAGAGCGAACAGAACTCTGTCTTCATAATAATTAAATCTTTCGTATACCCCACCCGTCCCATGTGCATGTGAAATATCCATCAAACTTTGCAGAACAACAAAATTATATAATTATTCAACTTGACTGTGAATATACATAGATACTAATACTAATTGAGAAGATAACTCAAGTGTATCAAAAGCAACAAGATATCCGAACATTGACACCAAAAACAGTCTAGCTGCGTGCTAGTTTTGATTGTTTTTTATGTCGAAGACGTGAGTGCGACCGCCATATTTTACTATGAAAATCTTTAATAAAGTTACTTTGTGTAAAACCCTGCAACATAATCCAGTGCATATAGAACAGCATACAGATACGTCTGGTAATTGTATCAAGAAGTGCGAAAAACAACGACACCATCAGCATATTCAACAGGAGCAACCACATCGTAGGAGTATACGATATCAACAAGGACATCATCATCAGCAGAAGAGAAATTTTCGTAAACATGTCAACAGTGTTTGTAAATTAATTGCATACCTTTGGTATTGCTGCTGACTAGCTGTGCAGCGTATCGTCAAAGGAGTTATGGTGGATCCATTAAAGATATTTTGGGTTCTGACAAACAGCACTTACTTAGGTGGGTATAATTTATATAATTTTGTTAAAAATATTCTTTGATGTGAGGATTTCTATTAAATTTTGTATCTGTATGAAGAAAGTTTGAAGAAGCATATCCCTTTGTCGGGTGATACTTTATTCGATCCTTAAATAAATAAAATGTTTGATTCATAGAAGGAGCTTCAGACAATAACTGAATTCTGAATAAAATGGCGTTGTCCTTGAGTCTTATAGACTTGGAGTTATGTCTCAAGTTGTTTCGTCTTTTCTTTAGGCTTCTTTTGATTTAAATCTATTTGATATTGTGTTAAAATTTGTGGGGTTCACCACAGACCAATAATGGACTCTTCAATTTCAAGTCGGTATCCTTCGACGTTCTCATGAATAACCTTTATAATCGCTTGTCAGTTTTAAGATTACAAATATATATTCTCGTTGATCTGCGTCTACTAATCGTGATCCATGGAAAAAGTATGGTTAAGGAAAGTGGCGCCCAGCAAGAGGCTTAAATCCACAAATTAAAGCTCTTAAGAACTAAAGTAGGCAAGACCACTGCTGTGATTTTATAACATATAGGTACGATAAACCGATTGTTTATTGCTTAGCCATGCGCTGAGTACTTCTTTAAGAGGCAGGGGAGCACATGGACCTTCAAAATATATTTCGATTTACCAAATGACACCATTTCAAAACGCTAACTTTACTGCGCAACCTTGAGACTAATAACATTTATCTATGTACCTTTAATGCGACGGACGATTACAATTTCCAAAAGTGTTCGCAGATTTGTACCAGCAGCTGTCCTTAGCGGTCTCATAGACGAAGTGTAAGCGTCAAATCGATATGAACGGATTGCAATTCTATTCTATACGACATTTTCGAGACCACTAGTCACAAGACCTAAATCAAAAAATGTTGCAATGTGAAGGGATTACATAGTTGAAAGTTCCCCCATGGAGCAGGGAACCTTTGAAAAAAGGCTAAAATCCAACCTGTTGGTTGAATTAAGCAAGGCAGCAGTCTTTTTTGACAGGTGGTAGATATACCATACCCTATCAGCTGATCGAAAAAGTCATCCCCCAACCCAAAAAATGATTTCGAATCAATATGTTCTTGCACGCAATACCTATACCGCTATGCGATCACTTAAATCTGATTTTTTGATTTTCCTCTCAAAATATATTGTATTCTGAATTCCATTATCCATCGCTGTTGTCAAATTATTCCTAAAGGGTTGTACAAAAAACAAATTCTATTCTATTGGTACATCCCCAACATGTAGAGTTGAGATTTGTTTATCCAAGATAAGCCGCACGACACTAACGATAAACGAGTGACGGTTATTTGTGAGGACTCTCCTTCTCTGTCTCCATTATTTTTTTTTTATTGTTCCTAACGTTAGAAGGATATGCTTTTGAAGAATGTGCTCAAGATGTATAGGTACCATGCTGTTGTATGGTAGATGTCTGTTATTTCATTTGATTTCTATTTTTTTCCCCATGCTTGGAGCTAAACAATAACAATAAATCCCCATTGTTGTTGTACTTCTTAGAATAGAATTATAAATCTCTGATCACTGTGTTGCACAAAGGATGAAATGGATGATTTGCCTTTCAGCCTCAAGCCAGAAGGAGCTCTTAGCAGAAATCCTATTCTAAATCAATAAGTCAATGAAGGATTACACTAAGGCTGATATTACTTGATGGAAATATTTGTCCCTCTTATGGCATAATGTTATAAAAAAGTGAGACATATTTTTTTCATCGGAACGTGAGTTTTAAAGGAGTGGGTTTTGATATGTGTTGACTTTGCAAAATATTTCTACACAAAGTTTGTGATTTAGAAGACTATTGATTGAGAAAAAGCAACCATCAATAAGATATAATAGGCTCGTGTGTCTAGGCTCTTTCGGAGCTATGCGTAGGCGTACCTAGCCTTAATAGGACTAACATCCCTCCATATTTATTATCAGAAAAATGGTAATATGCAGCTCACCAAATTTGACTAAATTTGAAGCGAAAGAGTTAAATATTAGCGAACATCCTGTAACTACTTTCGGAACTTCCCGAATTTGACATGATCTGTGCGGTCACAGGTAGGTCACGCCTACCAAACACACTTTACTTCAACAAAAAATTCTCCACGGTGATCACAAACATGGGTTAGAAATTACCCACCTAACTCCCAAATCGGCCTAAAGTGGTATACGGATGGCCCCAAAATGGACTCGGGTGTGGGTGCTCGTATTCATGAACCAAACCCGAATGTCTCAATACCTATGGGGAAAAGCCCCAGTGCATTTCAGGCAGAGCTCCATGCCATTAAAGAATTCGCAAACCTTATTTTCAATTCAGGTATTAAAGGCGCTAACATCCATAATAATCGCGGACAGTCAATCAGCCATAAAAGCCCTTAGGTCACCCATTATTTACTCCAAAGTAGTACTCCAAACACTTAGTACCAAGAATATAACCAGTTTATGGTGGGTCCTTGGTCATGACTCATGAGGGAATTGAAGAAAATGAAAAAGCTGATAAACTGACTAAAAGAGGGTCGGAAATCCCTTTTGTTTGACCTGAATCTTTCTGTGCAATCCCCAAATCAGCTGTAAAAAGCAACAAGTGTATTTCATATTGGGAGGACATCCCAGGTCTCAGACAGGCCTTTTGGAATGTTTTCTAAGAAGACAGTGCCCTGATAATATACCGATCAATGTCCTGAGCTGTTCCCTGCCTAGTTTCAGGATTTTCCTAGATCTTTTACGGTTGTAGATCTCATCCGCATTAGCTCTGCCGCATTCAGAACAGCCCGAAATTATGATTGGAAGACACTGCTTGTATTCGGTAGTCGTATAGACACTTTTAGGGTTGGATCTACGGAGTAGATTCCAGCTCCAGTGCCTTCCCTGCTGCTGATTCTGAGCCGTCTGTGTAGACTGCTGCTACTTCGCATTGTTTAATTACTTTATCCCTTTGCCATTCATCCCTTTCCGGGTATGATACCTCGTACGGAGTGTCGAAGTCGACCAGAGGGTGAATTTCATCAGTTTGCACCTGTACGCCCGGGAGTAGCTCCTCTAGCATTGTGCAGCTAATAATAACTACAAAAGAATTAAGAAAATCTTCTGCTGAATAGATCTTTTAGGTCGATGAGCATTTATATCGCTCTGGCGAGACAGACGTTAAAAAAAAATTGATTGACAATGGGCAATGGTAGGTACTCGTAGGGGTAACTATAGCATATTGTTATGAATTTTGATTTTTAAAGTAACATCCGGAATTTACATCAGCCATGGTAAGTTTGTGAATGTATCCGTTTGAATTCTCATTGGCGAAATGGATTTTTTTAATTTGGTAAAAAAAAAAATGGATACGAGATCAGACCAGTTATCACCTGACATTCACGGGTATTCACGCACAGATAGACTTTGAAACTATTGAAGTGTGATTTGCCAATTAACTTCGGTATAAAATCGATGAACACTCGTGAATTTGTTGACCATTGTACAGCTTGACGAACTTTAAATTGCTGCAAGTGCTTCATGCGATCTCTAAATTTATTACATCTAAAAAAATCTATTACTTTATCCTTCATCGAATTTTCGCACATTTTGATAAAGAATTGTATACTTTTCTAGAAACTACTCACAGAGACCGTTGATTATGAGACCAATGATCTTGAGATACTCATTTATTTATTTATTTCTGACCCAAAGATTCCCGTTGAGTGGTAGATACTTGAAGTTGATGTTGATACCTGGACAATGTTTAATCAAAACTTTGGCAAGTCTATGATGAGTAGGTACATACATACGTTTCCGATTCCGACACTGCAAATATGTAGGTTAAATTTTATAACCTTAGTTATTTTATTGTGTCTTTAGTGGAAGTTGGGCTAAAACGAATCTCAGAATTTGAATACATTTTGCGAAGTACCTATATCTATCTTAGTTATATCGCCATAAATATTCACAGTTTTCAAAATCGCACTAGTACCTACCTAATTCGGTTTTCGAGAGGACTTAGTGTTTACTTTGGAGGCCACCATTGCACTTTGTTGGTCCTTTCACTTGATTACTTGGTTAAGGTTCCCTTGCACTTGTGTGTGGTCTTCTTCGAATGTGATGAACGTCAGGCCGTATAACAGGCGTAAATTCTCTCTTCATAATATAACCATTTCAAATGACTGGCTTGCTCTTTTCTATCCAGTTCCTTTTTGCTTTAAGATTAGTTGTTAAATTCGGTTCTCCAATATTACATCAACGTAATCGGGACTGTAAAACTCACGACGAATTTTGCGACCATAGATATCTTAATCCGGCTTTGCAAAAGTCCATGTTTTTGCGCCAGAGAGTCGGACAGAGGGTTATATAAGGTCTACTAAATATTTATCCACAAGACCTACTAAATTGCCTTTTAATGTCAAAGTGACAGTAACTGCTAGTCGCTTTAAGCTTAAAATGCCGCATGCTCTAAAATAAACTAAACCTTTTTGTAATTTCGTCATTCGTAATGATTTTTAGTAAAAACATCAAGAATTGTCATGTTTTTGAAAAAAATACCTTAACCTTAACTTAAGTAAAAATTCCGAAAAACGTACAAATCTTGAATTGTGCAGCTCCGTAGAGAAGCAAGAACTCAACCAGAAATATTAGCCCTATACAAAGTTTTTGGAATGCAGGTCAAGGGTGAGAGTATTATAGCAGATATTACATTAAGCTTGTAAAGCTATCAGATATTGTCCACATAAAACTCCATAAAACTACTTATAGCCAAGTGGGTTTCCTGATGCCATAGAAGGTTACAAGTATGAGGTTTACACTACTAGAACTATATTTACCTAAGGGCCTGAGATACTGCAACTGTCCACTCTCTGCGATCACGGCTACGTTGTCTCCGCGAGAGCTTGGCCTTTGGTGTATTTTACCAATCATATATATGCTAATTTTTTTGTATTTTGTTATAGTGGCCCAAGAGCTTTGGTTAATGAGTATCCCTTTCAAAAATCTACAGAATGTAAAATATTTCAAATAATACATAGCTTTTCCATTACTTTACTAATACATATAATTAAATTAATAATCTGCACATCCTTCCGTTCAGTAAACATGAAAATTAATTTTAATAATTATTTTAAAATTATTGATTAATTGCTGTTTAAAAACAATTTAACTCTATCGGCACTACAAAATAAATAATAACCCCACGCAATAAATTTCCATTAAAAAATGTTGGTATCAATTATATTAAATCAAAAGAATGGGTATGCCACCAATATCTAAAATGATTTCCGCACATTAATCAGATTAAAATGTATTTTTAAGCTTTCAATCAAACTAAAAAAAAACAACAAAAAAAGGTTCCACTGTCATTATAATTTTTAATTTTCACTTATAAAAATAATATTTCAATGTAAATGTCACCAGCACATCTTTCCCTCTCACTTTCAGATGAAAAGGTTCATATCAATTCAAAAATTCAACAAAAAAAAATCCAAACCAGATGAATCCTTTAGCTCTTTTCTCCCTTAGTGGATAATTTTATATTTGTACGTATTTATTGTGACACTCCAGCAAATATTCATCTGAGATCCTTGACCATGGTCGATTGATGGGCTCGTTGATTTTCAAGTAGGTACCTACCAATTATCTTCTTGCTTAGGACGTAGATTGAAATATCGATCGAAGTTGTGTGGCAACACTTTTATATACGACTCCAAGCCTAACATCTCAGAACCTTTCGATGGCGTGCGGCTTTAATTTTTGTGACGAATGGAAGCAATCTACCTCTGGGATGTTTGTCACAAGTTCACGAGAGATGGCAAAGAGATGTAAATTGTATGTTTCCTGGGGCGAGATTTGAGAGACCTCATGCAGGACAGTAATCACTTAACTGTCAAACCGTTTTCTTCTTTCACTCTCTAATAATAATATATATATATAAATATATATAATATTCTGCAATTGCCCCTAAAGGTCTTACCCACAATTATTCAATCAATAATGTAACTTTCATGGTCTCAACACAAATACAAGTACTTCCGCGATTTAATAATTATTTGCTGAAAAGTTTTTAAAGAACTTCCTCCTTGAGTCTATTTGAAATCTTCAAAGCTCAAACATAGCTCGAGGGATGGGAGTAAACAATAATATTCAAGGACATGCAAATTAAGACCAATTATCGTCACGCCCAATGGGACTGACATACTCAGGGCAATAAAGTTATACCAAAGAAGTCTTAATTTTATTATGTGTAGGTTGTAGGAACAGAGGATATAGGTATGCTTGGTAATGTTCAAAAGTTCTCGCTGAAAAATAATTTCTGGTGCGAGCAACTATATCGTCGAACTTAATTGTAGGTTAATTGAAGTAAGTACCTCCAGCATTTTGGTTATTTTTGGAGTTGTACTTTTTCCGACAGCAGCAATTTTGAAAAGCGTGGAGTAGGTACATTTGAATGTCCTTGCAATTGGTCCATCGATTTGCTAATTTGTGTGCCAAAATAATATTTATCTCTTCGTCGATTATTTATAAATGGATGTACTTACTCTAATTCCTTTCTGTCACAATTACCTCATTACGTCTTCATTTGGCGACTGTCAAAGATAAGATACACCTCGTTTGTGAAACAATTCCATCTCTAGAGAGATAGATTATCGTCGATTAACATCCATTATGTAAACGATAGCTAAACATTTGTGTTAACACTCCAAAACCCATCGCCACCATCCTTTAAAAATACACAAAGATAATCATTTGGCTTCCATCATTAAGGAGTTTCGGGCAAAGAGAAACGAAAAAAAAAAATTGCCGCCTGCCTTGTAAATCAAGTAAATGAATTTCGATTTATATCCTCTCCCTCTTAAAAGGTTGGAGATCCATCTTTATGAACTGCCAAACAGATTGCAGTGTATACATTACACATATTCTTTGATTAATCTGACGTCGTTTTCTTTTCTGCATCCTTGTAGAGAATTCTCGTCTCATCCTCCGCCGCATTCTGTACACATATGCCTCGAGAACGTGACACAGGCACAAGAGTAGGTATATACAAGTCGTAAAGGGGCCATGACCTACCCCCCCTGCTGAACCCATTTATAGTTTGGAATTTTATCTTAACTTTCTAGACGGCTGGTTTTGGAGGTTATTTTTATGTTTGCTTACCGCTCCTCCTTCATTTTGTGAGATTTGAAATATTGAAGTACATTTTGGAAACATTCCAAAAGTATTTCGATGCAGATTTTCCTATATTTGGTGTTTTCTTCCTTTTTGGGCTGCTGGCGCATAACATTTTTATATGGCAGGGGGGAACTACAAGAAAATTGAAATTTAAAATAAATTTATGGAGCAACCTAGAAAAGAAAAACTCTCTTCAATGAAGTCCTGAATGGGAATCATTAATAAACTTCAAATCGCCCCCGCTGACACGAGCGAAGATAAACGTTTTTCTTTTCTGAACTTTTGGCTGAAGTCTTTTTGCGCTGCATAAAAATTCCTTTTGATGATAATGCACGTGATGAGAATAAAATTATCATCGTGGTTAAGGATGTTATATTTTTTTTAATAAATTTTCTTCTTGTAAATGAAAGAACGTGCAATGAATTATTTAAACAAATTAATAATTTTCATTTATGTAATAGAATTATGTAGAAGGACATTTTTCAATGTTCCAAGTTAATTTTTGAATTTTTTTTTCTTTTCAGGTAAATATTAAACTCTTGTTTAATGAAATAGGACTCCTTTTGGGACTTGATGGGAATGTGTATGATTGTTATACCCAATGACTATATTTCACTTCGAAGGTAACATTAAATGAGCTCATCGGAAGCTAGTAAGTGTTTGGAATGAATTTAGCATATGTCGACTTAGAAGGTAATGGTCATAAAGATACATCATTGAGGTTCAAATTACTTCACTGCGTGGAAGATTTAGTACACAAGTAGGTACTTAGATACTTGAGGTAGATTAAATGTGACCACATTATATCTAGCGAATGGGAATTTTAGGCTACAGGAACCTACAATCCGCAGTAAAGCTGGTAACAAGGTAGAGCAAATATTTTATAGGCCCTCCGAAACTAGGATGTAATTTCTCTGTGACTATGATGGCTTATTGAGTTGGCCGTATTTCATGCCAAAACATACAGTTCACATTGTATGGGAAATAGTTACAAATTCAAAATGAACTACCAATGCATCCATTCAAGTAATTCATTTGCATCTTCTCGGAGTTGCACTCAATTCTGGAATAACATGGCAATAGAACATAATTCAACATCGCCAGATGAGCATTTTTTAATTGAGTTACCCATTTAGACCAAAAAGATATGTAATTCAATCCGAAGCAACTCCTGCACCTCCTTTTCTAAAGCACACTCATGTAATTTTTTGAAGAAAGGGAATGTTAGGTTGTGACGTTTGGTCTATTGAATCAACACTACAAACACCTTAGAAAGATTTATTCATTAGGGTTTCTATCGCATAATAATACTTGCACAAATATTTGAGTCTTTTGTGGGTCAGGATCCCAGCCCTATGTTCTTTACACATATACCAGACCAGGATCTGCAGAGACCTTCTTCTGATATACATATAGCTTTCTTGAGTGCTCCTTAAGTCGACATTGTTCCATGAGGTTACGAAGGTCATTCTTACTAAAGATGGTGCATGCTTTGAATATTTGCCAGACGCAATGAGCGGATTATTTTCTATAATGTACCTACCTTGAAAAACGTCTCGAATGTGTTTATCACTTCGACACTGAAGAATGAACTATTTATGGATAAACTGACGTGTAGGTAACCTCACTACCAGGGTTGTCATATGTGGCAATTTATCGCCAAACAGGCGATTTGAAATTTCATTTGGCGACGCACCCCAAAAGGAGATATTCAGACTTTGGCGATTTAAATTTGTTTAACCAAAATCCGCATATTTTTTCTTTTTTATAATTTTCACTCAAACCTGTGATGACTCTGCCTAAATAATAAAATTAATAGCGAGTGAAGACAACTTTAAAGCGTGGAAAGATATTGATTTAAGGTCGGATTTTCAAGGAATCGGGAATTGGGATATTTTTCAACAGGCGTTTGTTTAAGCCAACTGCGACCCTGTTTCACAAGTCTGCTTGTAAGCTTGATTCAACCCAAAAGCTTCTAACTTACTGAGGCTTAGTGGGAAAAATGAATTTCTGTCAATTGGTCAAATTAATTTTATCTAGAAAAATGTACCCGAAGAGGACGTTTAGAAGTTTTGGAACAAGGTGTACAAAATGACAAATGCCTTAAGCATTAAGTTTTTTTTACATAAAAATTACGAGTTTCACGAATTCATTTCATTGTTATGGTTTTTGAATTTGGAGAGTGGAAAATTTTGAAATTTGACGATTTTTTGGCGTTATATATTTTACGTTTGGCGATACCGGTTTTTAAAACCTGACAACCCTGCTCATCACTTCCGTTACAGAAGTATATACCTATGGTACTAAATATATTAGACCGCCAATAACTCGGGTCCCAAACAAAATTTTCAAAATCGGAGAATTTAATTTTCTTTTTTTCTTAGGTATATAGAGTACCTAGATACACAAAACACAAAAGTAGTTAATCGGATGAAAAATAAGAATTTTTCCATACCAACTTTGCCCCCTTTTCCAACACTTAGAGTCTGAATTTCCCCAAATCGCTTCTAAATGCTCACTTATCTACTGCCCATAAAACGAAATTTGTTTTAAAATGTCAGCTCCCTAGATCTTACCGTTTGGGCTGGGCGTTGAGATCCAATCAGTCAGGACAAAATGTTTTAAGGGTGTCCCAATACTCAGATTTCTAACCAAAAATCTTAAGGTTTTATTGATTCATAAAGTCTGTACAGTATATAGGATTAGATATATATGGAATAGCATATCGGCTAAACGGCTTCGGTCGCCTTTGCTGGCAGAACTTTTTTGTTGAAATTTTCCATGACCGTTTTACATAAATATAGTCGAAATTCACTGGAACAACACTTAGAATGCTACTTCAAGGCGTAAATGGTCTTGGGCTTGTTGGTATAAAAAACCAAACAAACCAAAAACCAAAAAAAACTTTAAAAAATCCTAAAGAAACAAGTCCAAGGGCGTTAAATGACTTGAGAGGCCAATTCTGATCTCGAAAACGAGAAATTGTGAATTGTTCGTTTTGTTGAAACTACATGCCATATCTACTCATACACATCCGTATCCTGCAATTTAGACACATAAAATTTGATTACCATGTGGCGATATTACTGTGATTACCTTGACATTTTTTAAGGTCTAAGGTTTATGCCAACAAGGCCAATCCACGTCTTGAAGGAGCAAACAATTAACAATTGCCTGGTAAGTCGCATATTTAAAGAAAAATAATGGTCCGATCTCCAGTCTAAGATCCGTAAAAAACAGCGACACGTTGTAAATGCATTTTTTTTTTCTCAAGAAACACTCGTCGATTTTCTGAACCCCAAATTCGACAATTTTGATGATATACAAAGCCATCAAGAAGAAATGAAGCGTCGACGCAGAAGATTTAAATTACGAACTGTAGCTGTCAAACCTTAATTTCATTTTTAAAATATTTCTCAAAAATTAAGACGCATTGTTCATGGAGCGCTCCAATTTGAATAACCCTTACCTGTCAGATGTCAGACAGTCTATTTTTCAATTGGCAACACTTTATCGCACAAATGGCTCAAAATTAAAATCTTGCGTAAATGTTGGCACACCTATTATATAGGACATAAAAATAAAAAAATATTCATCCAGATCCAGTAGAGCTTTTTAAGTACCTACATGTACAATTTAAAAAAAAAAATCACACAATATGCCTCTTACTATATGAAGGCTCAGAATCGATAAATTGAAAACAGGCTTGTCAATTGAGCTATAGCTAGTTTTTCAAATAAAAGACAGTGTTAAAAAATCTAAAACAAAAACCGACTACCCACTCAAGCAATCCCTTTCGTCGTGGGCATGTTCTGACTCACACTTTTAAATGCAGAACTACCATCATACCATTCACAAACGTCAAATATTGTTGCCCTATGTAGAGCCTTGGAGTCTTGGACACAATTACTCACTCATTCAGTTTACTGTGGTTACACTTGGTCCTTTATTTGGCTTGAAACTTGCCCTGCAGCTTTGATAAGTGAATAATAAATATCACCTTTATTCGTCGACTCTCTTGGTGTGAAAATGAGGTCATTTTAGCAAACGCCCCAAAGCTAAAATGTACAAATGTAGTCACCTGTAAAATTCCCACGAAAACCCCATTCACTTAAAAGCATGATATTGATTTTCCGTTCAACTGCGTGCGATATTCAATCGAGCTGTAAACAAATGTTGCACTCGAATAACTTCACGCAATTTCTAAGTGTTTCAATTGAAAATTCTTGAACTCAACACGTATGCATTTGCCATTAAATTTAACTTATTCCACAAAGAATTTCAATTTACATAAGCAAATTCTTGTCCTTTTTCTGGGACATTGTCTGTTCAATTTGTGAAAATAAATAAAACAGAAAGTAAATAGCCAGCCATCTCTATACACTCATGTCCAAGAACTCTGTCATCGTTATACATCGAACTCGACTTCCCGCAATCTAATATTGAGTAGTATGAAAACGAATTTTCCATTTGACTTGATCCGAGGCGAAAGTTACTTCAACTGGAAAACTTATCATCTAAAAACATTTCCGCATCACATCATTCGGTTCTCCTGGCGACCTACCGACCGGCTGACCGACCAACAGCGTTCAACATCGAAATCATGTGTTAAACAGTCAAAGATACATACACAGATACGGAATGTCGTTGTTTGAACAATCCCTTTTTTTTTACAATGCTGATGATGCAAATCATGTACCGAACATAACTCCGACATGGTCCTTCAAAGGATAGAAACAAATGGAATCTATATGGACCAAAAGTTTCCAAGCTAAAAATTAAATTCAGACTTACATGGTATAATATCTACACAAAAAGTTCGTAAAATGGTTTTGTTTGAAAAAGTTTCGCCCACTATGGTTTTCTGTTTAAATTCTATAACGGGGGAAGTTAAATTGCAAACACCTGTTGTAGACCCAATAATTTGCGTAGGGGAAGTAATTGTCTACACCTGGAATTGCCCAAACTTTTGGTTCTTAATTAGCACCATCTGAAGTTAATTACATTAACTGTATCTATAATAATAATTGCAAGTTCTAGTCTTTGATGTCATGACCAGGACCACACATCCTTCGCACACTAAGTGGTTGGCCAATTAGAAATTACCTATATTCCTTTTAAATATTTCCATCGCATATCCTTGGTCAATAGTGTCAATATCACATGTTTGTCCGATTCAAATGGAATAGCAGACCCAGAGAGCGAGAAGTTGCCCATTTCAGAAATTGGATTTTAAGTGCATGGTTGCTGATGATAAAGGATATCAATGGGCTCTGAGATGTTGATAATGATGATGATGAAGGTCGATAGTCACCGTGGTAATGAATGGCAATGGGGAATTAGTCAATCGGGATGCTGGTCACGTATAATGGGTGTCTATAATTTCTGTGCGAGTGATTTAATTAAGGGAATTGATTTAATTTTCTTCTTCTCTTCGTGTTGAGTGGACCAAAGAACTTGGATTAGGGCTAACGATTTTATTGTTTTTTGCCTTTGTTTCTTGTAATGTGTTGGAACAACAAGAATAATGATTTAATAAGTATCTGGGCAAATGATTGTAGGTACTTTGTTGGTGGGCAAAGGTATGACGTGAGAAGCCAAAGATTTAATGTGACAGATAGGAAACTTTCTCAAATAAGAGAGTTTCTGAGTCCTGTGTGTGTTAGATTGTAGGTAAGTGAATCAACAAAGCACTACGTTGACAAATGAGGTGATTATGATGACATTGTGTTATTCTGCCATTGCTTAAGCCTTATTTACTTAACTCTTCTTGTCAGTCACAACATTCTTTCTAACAATAAGCATCTTCCTCGTAAAAAGGAACTATAGAAATATTACAAGTTGCACAACTTGATTTAGGAGAGAAGAAAATGAAAATAAGATACGAGAAAACCACAAACCTTTGTATATAGTCAAAAACAAATGCATTGCATTATTTTGTAATTGTAATCCTCTCTGTTGAATTTGTTAGTATTTAGTAGTCTATTCGAACTAAATTCTAGCCAAATTAAGCGAATCCCCTTAGCCGAGTGGTATGCAACTTCAGCTAAAAAATGTAATTTTAATTTCATACTATACTGAATGTAGGTATCTGCCAAAATTTAGCGCGCCTATTAATGGTTCGGCACTTCTTCTTAAGCAACAATTTGACAGATTTATTCAGTACAGTCTGAAACGAAAATTTGATTTTTAGCGCTACGAAAATGAAACATTTTTTGCGTCGATGTATTTTTGAAGAATATTTTGTTTTCTGTGACACTTTATGCACAACTCCATGTCAAAATTTAGCTAGGGCTTCAGCTAATGTTTTGAGAGAAAAATTTAATTGGTGAATTGACCGGAGAATCGACCGACGCGGAAGGATAAAAGTCTCTCCCATAGAACCGAGCAACGCAAATTTCATTAATTATCTACATTTCTTGAAGCTATGTACTACTTCTTTGAAAATGTAGTAACAATTTCGCAGAATAACTTTTGAATTAGCTGCGAAACACATTTCATCATAATGTCAAATTTGTATTGTCACAAAACTGTTTTTAAAAAGTAGTGTAGCAATACAAAACCACCTATCAGATTATGAAAATAAAACAACGAAGATTATAAAAACATTTCTTTTGAGTTATGGCAACTGTTGTTTTCAATACAGGTAATACTTAGGTATACGACTTGTGCGCAATTATTTGACAAGGTCGATGTCCCGGCATAGCTTGTTTAGTTCGTCGTTGAATGTGAATTTCCTCCTTAAAAACTCGTTAACGCAACGCAAAAAAAAAACAGTAAGACAATTATCTTCGACTATGCCGTAGCTCAAATACCCGGTACTATATTATTGTAAAAAAATAAAAATATTTTAGTATAAAAAAATTATATATTTGTATGGGAGGTATGGGTAGTTTTTATTCGACCAAGCTCATTTTTTGTCAAAAAATGTCAAATATTATTAAAACAATATGCTATCTTTACTGTAGCTATTTAAATTTAATTTTTAACATAAAAAAGCTATATAAATCTGATATTTTTGTATGGGAGGTAGTAGTAGTTTTCATCCGATCTTGCTCATTTTCGAACTTAGCCTCAGTTTGGTGGATAAAAGCTTATGTACCAAATTTCAAGTCGATAGCTCTTAAATTACGGCCGTAATCGTGCGGACGGACAGACAGACGGACATCGCTAGATCGACTAAGAAAGTGATGCTGATCAATAATATATATAGTTTGTCATACCTACATATCGCCTCCTTATGTGCGTTACAAATGGAATGTCAAAGTTAATATACCCTCACCACAGTGTGGTACCGGGTATAAACATAGCTCTATATAAATTGTCTCTATAAATGCTGTCATATGAATACCTACTTAAAATCGATAAAAATATGATGGTTATAGATTTGGACTTCTTGGGTTCTCTCCAGGATCTTCCGTGCGAGTAGTGTAAATATTTGGTCGGTTGTTTTGTTTACCTACCGCCTTACCGGGCGTAAAACTGCAGTGGTTGCAATAATCAGTTCGCTGACTAATGGTTTCAGGCTTTCACACAGTATGGTAGATAAGGATCTTATTTATTGTATGCGATGTTAAGAAGCTTGATGTCACTATATTTAGCGCAGTTTAGAGAAATTTACTTTGATCGCTTGTATTCAAAGCTTTCTTTTTGTTATACATATTTGATTTTTTCTCAAAATCCTATTATAATCAATTTTCATACCTACCTACTAACAATTTGCCAAATTCCAAACATTTTGCGGAAGACTATTGGTGATCTAAAAATTCAAAACATAATCTTCTAATTTTCTATCATTACAAAAGTACAAAAGTCGATCAAAGACTCCAAAAAACGAAGAGTTTTGATTTTCATCGCCAAACTTATGAGAGGCCATCCAAGGCCTGATCAGTGGAGGAAAAGTTTTCTTCTTCCTTTGTACAAAGGAAAAGGCGATACCCGAAACTGTTTCAATTACCGTTCTATCAAGCTGATGTCACACACCATGAAGAGCGGGTTTTATGCCGATTGCGAAAAAGTATAAGGATCATAATGGAAAAACATCGTGATTCCTTAAAGGATTTGTATATGGTGTTGGTTGACTTTGAAAAAGCTTTTGATAGACAACCAAGAGATCTGATAGATATGGGTGGCGCTAAGAACAAGAGGAGTTCCAGAAACCTACGTAGAGATTATCGTGGACATCTACGAGGGAGCAAAGACGAGAGTATGAGATGTCCTCCCGGAGTAACAGAGGGGTTTTAAATCAAAGTCCGTGTACATTAGGGAAGCGTCTTAAGTCATTTGCTCTTTATTGTTGTCCTTAATTATCTGCTTGAAGGAAAGTTATGGACCCAAAAGTGCATCAGTTATTCTTTGCTGACGATGGAGCCATCATAAGTGATGATCAAACTTCCCTGCAACGGGCACTTGATGTGTGGGTGGATGTTTTGGAGGGGAATGGGTACCGAATTAGCCAGAAAAAAAGCCGAGTACCTGTATTGCCCATTATCCATTATTATAAGTTAAGCACGATCGGCTCAGTTGGTACTGTCATGTTCAGAGGAGAGATCCTTCGAACCCCGTTAAAAAGGCAATATTTATTAACGTTCCAACGCAAGCGCGAAATAGGGGCAGGCCTTAAAACTCCTGCATCACACAAATGCAAAAACACCAGCATTCGATCGGCCTCAGTGATGAAGTGATCCGAGACAGGGAAGCCTGCCGATATTTCTTGAGGTAGAATCGGCGAACCCCGCAGGCGGACCATCAGTAGGGATGGGATACAGTAAAGTGGGAGGGTTATGGTCCCCATAATTCAGATCTTAACCTCGTCGAAAAAAAAGAAGAAGAAGAGAAGACAAATGTATTATTTAATTTTTAATCCTTAATCCTCACCAAACAAATTTTTTGTGTCTATCTGTCAACTATTTGGATTTGATAGATCAATCAGTACCTAGAAATTCGTTGAAATCTTTACGGCCAAGAGCAGATTATGTTACTCGTTTCTCAAAGGTTTTTCTTTTTTTTTTTTTTTAATTGAATTTTTTTAGAACGTGTAGATTCGATTACAATTACTGTGATCGAAATCTGATTCCATTCAAACCGAATAGGTAAATTAATCTTATATTTAAGCTTAAAAAATATGTGTGATTTACTAAATTTTCACTTTTTACTTCTCATTTTGACGTTTGGTTACTGTGCAACTTATTTCCGAACTATTGAAGAACAATCATAATATTCGAATCTTATTTTGTACAAAAATTGATTTTCTTTCTTTATTTCTAGCTATATCTTTTTTATTTTGTTCTGGCAACATTATTGCTTCATCGTCTACCTACATGAGTACCAACACTTAAGAATAAAATAATCGAAAGAGTTGGAAATACATAGTAGAAAACATATTCAGATCATAGTTCGTGATCTTGATGAGGAAACCGCAAAACCATCTGACATGAAGTTTGACACAATGATTTATTTGATATAGGTAGTATTTGACAGCTAGTATAAATTGTATATTATCGTCGAATGATGCAAAAGCAAAATTCTGTTACAGTGGGGGGTGTCAGAATCGGTTATTCGGGTCATATATCTTACCCTGATGTCAAACAGTCTTTAGTTTTTTTACAAGCGAGATTGACGCAAACCAACCATCAGTGTTCCAGGAGTGATATATTTGAAAATCTGTTTGCTAGCACGTAAATAATAGTCTGTCCCGGTCAACGGCTGGACAATCTTTTCTTTCGACTAACATCATCAAGCTTGGCGTTCTACGATAACTGATGTCAAATCTTCTCTGTTTCTTCAGCACTTTTGCCCTATCTGCAACTATATCGACAGCTTATCATTCTGTGACGAAAATTGTGATATCGGCACTTGAATTCAATATAACAATAGAGACGCCCCCGGCTTGTATTTTCCAATACCTTAGTAGTAGATAAATACTCTGCAAAATATAAAACCAGGGCCCTATTTCACCAAACACTTTTCACTTTGCATTTTGCAATTTTGCAATTTATTTTTGCAACTTTCGTTTCACCAAACGCAAATTTGCAAAGAGGAAATTATTCCTTTGCAAAGTTGAAAATTTTCCCACTTTGCAAAATCCGTTTCACCAAAAACAATTTTCAAAGTGCAAAGCATATTTTTGCAAAATGCAAAGTTTTGCGAATTTGCAAAGAATTCGTTCATTTCGTTTCACCAAACAAATTAGATTTGCACTTTACATTTAAAATTATGAAAAGTTTGTCAATAATATGCAAAGAAAAAAAATCATTTGCAGTTTAGTTTTTATTGAACAGTTGGTGGAAATAGTTAAAAAATATTTTATGAACCGTTTCGAAGCACGCTTTAAAGAAAAAAAGGATACTAATAGTTTACTATGAGTTGTAAAATTAAGGACAAATTTGAAATCTCTATCTATATAAGGACTGTTCGGGAAAAATCCGGAAAGATAAACTAGGCTTGACCATTTTTAATGCTGAAAGAAACGCATTATGCTTAACATTTTTCTACTATATCTACACTTTATTAGGCCGCACTGAATCTTCGGTTAATTTTTTGACACTCATGAAGTGTTGGAAATAAGTTAACAAAACCCCAATCTTAAAAAACTGAGATTTATCGAATTGTACGGTACTAATTTATTGAAATTCAGTGTTTTGTTTCCTCTTGAATATTCTAGCAAAACTCGGGCAAAGGAAAATGTCAAAAATTAGCCTATGGCCTGGGATATTTATCTTGCTCTCGGTGAAGGATAAATTGTGGACAGCTGAAGATTCTTTTTTCACCACGATATCCAATTATCCGAAGATAATATTATTTATTTCAGTTAACACACGGTCTTAAGATCAAATAATTTATAATTTATTTATTTATTTATAATGAGTATAAAAGGATCAATATTTAACGGTATTGAGATGTCATATTTCAGTATTGTCAGACCGCGCAAATGTTTCCGGGTTTTTTCTCGTGCAGTCTTAATTATATAAAAATCAATTGATGTGCTTTAGTCACGCAAAAACTCAAGAACAGTTGCACCGATTAAGCAAACAAATTCTGAAAACCCCAAAAGTCGAAAAATCGAAAAAATCGAAATTTCCACCACCAATAATTGCAAAATTCGAAAACCACCGAACCGATTGAACTCAAATTTTGAGAAAATCTTCTTTATTCTTTATTTGGGTAAATAATCTTTAAGTGAACTGTAATTATTTTTCTTGTAGTTCCAAATATCAAAAATAAAACAAACTGTAAACTATTTTTGCTGAACACTGATTTAACTTTATTAATATTAATTTTCGGGACAAAACGCATCCGCTTCCTTCAATAGTTGAATTGCAAGTCCTGGACAAAACACGTCCGACATCCTCGATTGTTTGATTGTAAGTATGTTCCTTCGTTTCATGAGTGCACAGGATTGAAGGATCATGTACAGCACAGTCGATCGCCCATACACCAATCGACGTGCATTTGTGTGCGCAGACACTTCTTCGCTTCGACATCTATTTTGTCCCTACATGTGTGCGGACAGCTTATCTCCATCCGATGTTCTCAGAATTTTGAGCAGTCTGTTTCTTCTTCTGTTTGGTTTTAAATTAGACATAAGTAAAAAAAAAAAAATAATAAAAATCGTGTATCTAGAAAACCACCGAAACGAGTAAGCTCATTTTCTGGCATTCTTAGCTATTGGCCCGGGAGTTTTCCTGTTAAGATTGGTCGCAATTGAACAAAGGGACGTTACGAAAGAGTTTTAAGTCTTATCACCAAACGAAACTTAATCTGTACACAGCGCGGGTAATATTGCCGTTGGAAGGTTGATTGGGACTCATAATCGCTTATGAAGAGTTACAATCGGTGGTACGAAGTTCACCGGGTCATCTATTTGCAAATAACTTTTCCACCCTGGAAAGCTTCCGTTTAACAAAGACAAATATTGAATGTGTTTTGTCAAAAATTGGACATAAGTTTAGAATAAGTAAAGCCGCAGTTTGCAGAGTAGTACACCAAGTTTCGGATGCTAACACCGATCGATGAATCTTGCAAACACCATTTGCCGAGCCTTTGCGAGCCAATTCTACCCCAAGAAAATGAACAGCAGTTTGTTAATATAGACTTGGGAAGCGTGCGGTTGAGTTAATTATGTGACCTATGCCAACGAACAATATAAATTGAGTTTACTTTGCAAATAATGTGCAAAGCACAATTATAATGCAATGTTCTGTTTTTAGTTGGTGAAACACCCAGACTTTGCGTTTTGCAAAAAGTTGTCAAAAATCGCAAAGTGCAAAGTCACGAGAACTTTGCATTTTTAGTGAAACACATCGCACTTTACTTTGCAGGAAATATATTTTTTGAAAAATTGCAAAATGCAAAGTGAAAAGTGTTTGGTGAAATAGGGCCCAGGTAGCGCATCAAAGCAAACGACATCCAAACAGATCAGGGCATTAAAAAGCAATAAAACCGAATTCAACTCGGCAATAAATGGGCTTTTGGTTGAACTCTCGAATCTCGAATGTCACCGCGAAAGCCCTTAACTGCCATAAAGTTCAACTGTCCCCCGATCTGTGGTAGCTCCTCAATCTTAACGACAATATGAAAACACATTTTATCACTTGAACCGCATTAACCACATTAACCAGATAGTCGCCCGCCCAAAACATAAAAGACGCATTAAATTTAATTTTAAAAGCCATCGGCCATTAAAACTTTTAAGGGCGTCATTGCCATCATCATCATCACCATCATCACCGGTTAGTGTAGCAATTCGATTGCAAGGAATTTAATAATCTGATCCCTGCAAGACGGGTGAAACTAAAAGCATAAGCAACCCTTCTTACACTTGAAGGTCGCTTCAGCAGTCGAGTCCTTCGGGTTATTCCTTGTCATAACATACCACAGAACAGAAGCATCATTTTATGTGCGGTTCGCCTGTGCGTGGGTATATGTAGCAGATTTAGATATTTATTTATAATCCTTCTCGGAATCTAATAGAGAATGTAATAAATTTCATAATACCACAACGGAATTTGGTGTATTCACCTTCAACTAGCCACAGTCATAGTAGCTGCAGATACATTGTTAGAACAAACATAACAGATACATGTACAAACACGGTCCACCGTACTGTGGTTTACCTATAGGAATCACCGCACATTAATTCCGGGCAACCGAAAAGTCATCTAGGGCATTATCGTCATTTATACCAGGTATACAAGTATACTCGCTTGCAGACATATCCTTCCGCTCGGTTATGGTGTGTAGTGTATCTCCACTATAAAGGAAAAGTTACGAGTGTGAATACTTCTTACAGCTCTGTGTGGATGCTATTCAGATTATAGACCCTTGCTTGTCATGGTAACGAAGAGGAATGACACGAGTGTATCTCTTGCTCTTCATAACCAATTTCAATTATGCGGTTTGTTTATGGTTTTGTTTTTCCCTTCTGCTTTGGGTTAATTAAGCCGGCCAGAATTATATGATGTTTCGTTAGATGACACAAGTGTGGTAAACCAATTTCGAACTTTTCCATATACTGACAGCGGATGTAAATGTATCTTTTTGTGTTGAACGTAATAAATTAGACGGGTGCGGTGCGCTGTCATGGGTATTTTATTTGAATGGAAGTAATGAGCCACGAATGTGTAATCTTGAAATTGAGTTTCATCAAGGGACAGAATACTGTGAGAATATAAATAAATGTTAACCGTGGCAAGGGTTGAAACTTTTTTGCTGTGATATTGACGTCAAAGTGCACTGATAGGTATGCGTTGGTCAGATCAGGCGAAAGTCGGATTAAAAAAAAAAGAGCATACGCATAGAGTGCATGTATATACATCACAAACCATTTCAGGACCAACATGCCCATTTCGAAAGTGAAAATAATCTGTTTAAAGATACGAGCTTCATCTAACGATTTACTTGCCTAATTCGGGTATCTCTCATATACGGCCTTCTCTAATAACAAGCCTGTGGCAGTTTTGCTATCACTAGCAACGGAGTAGGCATGGACCACAATTTTTTTTCAAAACACCGAAGGCTTAAGTGAAACAATTACCTACCTGGTGACACAAAAATTTGTCATTAATTGTCTTGCCCTTTGCACGTATTGAGCTATACCCTACGGCCTATATACATTAATCGTTGATGTGATTACTGCTCATCCTTAACGAACCTTCCTTCACATTCTTCAAAGTCGGGCAAATTAGCAAAGAGGACATCCAAATTCCTTACCTATACGCTATACCTACTCTTACTTTACCAAGAACACTTCTTTTCACTCCTTTTTCCTTTTGGCATGAAAATCTAGTAGGTAATGGGGTAAACAGTGAGTGCGTACCTACCTCATTATAATTTCAAATGCCAGGAATATCAACGCATACCGCATAATTTTCATATATACAAACCCTTGAATGTGTGTTGACAAACAAAGACGAGGCAGTATATTGTTGTGCAATTGCCTTCAGGGTCTTTCTTTTTGAAACAACCAACCCCATAGACCTTCTTACTGTCAAAAAAAAAAAATAAATAAATAAATAAAAATAAATAAAACATCATCAACATGCATAGGATAACAAAAGACCACTACCCTACTTTGGAAGCCTAAGTACCACTCATTACTTAAGCCACCCTTTCTCAAACGTTGGTCGTGAATAAAATAAAATAAAAAATATATATGCGTATAAAAAAAACCGCCAATTAGGATCTCTGCTTGCCACGTCCTTCGTCCTTGTTTTATTTTATTTTATTTTTTTACAACCACAGCGTAAAACCGATTTAATGACATAACAAGAAGCGTGGAAAGACCAAAGCGCGCCGGAGCTTTTATTAGTTCGGTCAAAGTTGTTAACTCTGTTAGACTGGAATTAAAGTATGCGGTTTACCCTGTATACGCGCACACACAGATACACCACTTTTTTTATGATTGCCGTTGCGGTAGTATAGTGGAATTTAAAGGAAATTTGCATTTATGATGGAACGTGACAAAATTGCACGCGCAACAATGACAGGATGGGCATTGTGCATGAGTTGCTTGAGTGAATTTGAAAGAAATTAGCGTTATGGATTTCAGAACACGTACTGTACCTACCTACCTACCTTTGAGTGAGTATTATTTTTTTTATCGGTGCGTACATAAATATGTATAGTAGTAATTGACATTTTTGCAGAGAAGTTAAAAATTAAAATACATTTCCTGATTTCGACATTGTTCCGCTTACACTTTGATGTGCGTCGTCGCGTCAACATTTCTCAATAGAGGCACGACTGAAAGGAAGTCCTTCCAATTAAAAGATTTTTAATTGATTTTTAATTTTTTTTAATGAAGTTTCCAGCTGACTGGTTCGGTTTTAAATAAATGTTTTTGCTGGCTGAAGTTGAGCAGGAAGTAATTACGCATTCCCAGCAAAATAAAAGGCGGTCAAGAGTCAGTTTTTTTTTTTTGGGAAACACAGTTTTAATTATTTATACTGGCCATCGTTTGGTTAAACCTCAAAGTAATCAAAAATTGTGTCAATTACATTCGGCCCCCGAGCGTTTTTTTGTATTGAGCATTTACAAAGAAGCAAGTGGTATAACGTATAACAATAAAACACAGATACTGATGTGCGTACATTTTTTTTAACCACAGTGCTGTATTCTTCAAAAATGTGCCTACATGAAGGAAATACCATTTTAAATTTGGGCAGCTAAGGTAGCTTACATTCTTACCATTGGCTGGTATATATTTTTGTATTTTGTGAAACTATTATTGTCGTTAATTTACAGCAATCTGAACTACAACATATAGATTCACGCTTACCTGTATCTATGTAGGTTTCAAGAATTTGAGCACTGTCAAGAATTTCCCAAATAATTGTAAAGCTCCGCATGAGAGGCTAAAAGGGAAAATATCCTAAAAACGTCCGTTGTGTTTATTATAATAGCCGTTTTTTATTATCAGCGTGATCTGATCCGGATCAGATCATGAAAATAAAACAAACTGGATCATTGATTGAGTTGTGGCAACACACATATAAAATTCAATACCAATTATGACAAATTTCGTATTGCTACCAGCCATCTTGCAGCCACACGGTACAATGTGACGTCACAATGCGATGATTTTTCCATTGCACTTGCTCATATTTGAGTTTGAAATTTCGCTTGTTGTGTCGGGGTGTTACCATATGGATACAAATCTGCATACATTTAGCATTGAATATTGTACTGCTAATATTTCCATTTATATTTCTGTGCTATATAGCGAAACAAAACATCTCGAAAGTCGGAGTAGTAACTTATTCGAATTTGAAAAAATGCTAATTGATTTTTTGTGTTGTTAATTGTGGTTCACATGTTGGTCTGGCAACATTACTGTGTGGCTATAATTTACAGGGACACCAACCTTTAGTGAATGAAATAAACAATGCCACGAAACAACAACGAGAAATAGTTGAATTAATTTTCAGATCATATTTCGTGATCTCGATGAAAAGCAGAATCACATGTTGTTGTTGTAAGTGCATGTAAATCGATGATCTATATGGATCATAGCTGATAATAAAAAACGGCTAATAATAATTATTTTCAATATGCCAACAATATGTATGGTGCTGGCGAAAGTGTCGAACTTTGGCCATCCGAGATGTATGTATTGACAAAACCATACAGAAAAGTATGGAGTACGGAGAAAAGAACCTGCTCCACAGTAAATATGGACAAAGAAGGAATCTCATTTCGGGAGCAGAAAGAGGTATAAGTTGTACTGAGGTATGTTCCCTCTAAGTGTTTCCATCGATTCCTTTCGGAATGCATTGTATCTTTTTCGGTTATAAAGCCCTTAACGCTCCAGGTTATTGTCCTATTTTCTTTCTGCAGCTTGTATATGCATGACTTAAGGTGCCTGTCCATTTGAGAGTACTTTCACTAGTAAACTCTCGAGAGTTACTCTCGGGTGGCTGTCCATTTGAGAGTAATAATTTCGAGATTTTAATCTCGCGAGTTCTTCGATAACATTTTGAGAGTAGATTCCCTGAGAGTACTCTCATAACCGTGTCCACTTGATATTTATTTTACTAGTTAAAATGTATTCTAACTATGTTCCAACCAGCGTGAAGGGAATCCATACCAGTACGTGTATTGGTGTATTGGTGGTGTGTGTATTGGTATTGGTAACGCTATGAGTTGATTTATTTCCTCCGATATCCATTGTTCTGCCATGTCGACTCTCGACAGCTACTCGCAAAATACGAACCGTGTTGGAATTTTGAGAGCTAATCTCCGATAGTGATCAGAAAATGTGTCCACTTGCGAGTGACTTTCAAAAGGCTCGAATCTCGAGAGTAAAAAGTTAACTCTCCGCGAACTACTCTCAAGACTATGTCCACTTGCGAGTTTGCTATCGAGAGCTGCTTGAGAGCTGCTCGCAGCATTTTTACTCTCAAATGGACAGCCACCTTAACGCTATGAGTTGATTTATTTCCTCCGATATCCATTGTTCTGCCATGTCGACTCTCGACAGCTACTCGCAAAATACGAACCGTGTTGGAATTTTGAGAGCTAATCTCCGATAGTGATCAGAACATGTGTCCACTTGCGAGTGACTTTCAAAAGGCTCGAATCTCGAGAGTAAAAAGTTAACTCTCCGCGAACTACTCTCAAGACTATGTCCACTTGCGAGTTTGCTATCGAGAGCTGCTTGAGAGCTGCTCGCAGCATTTTTACTCTCAAATGGACAGGCACCTTTATTTTTTCGGTCAAATCGCACAACCATAATAGAAAAGAGCTGGAAAAAACATCAAATTATAGACCGATAACTTAGCTTTATTACCAAGTTCGTTCCTCCTACAGGATACAACAGAATAAGACCCCGAGATAGACGACAACACATCCTTCGAATGCGCGCCAAAGTTAAGTCTGTGGATATTGTTTGATCATGGCATTAGCAACAATCTAAAAATTACTCTTCTTTGGCTTTCCCAATTTAAAATAGTCTTCTCTGCGTTATAACATTGAGTCCGAGAAGAAGACTGCGCCGTATGCCTTCTCCAAATCTACAAAATATTTAACTCTTTTCAAAATTTTCCACTTCTTTCCTCTAAAATGACAGATGATCGAACCGTCCCAAATATAATGATATCCTTAACGTTCAATATAATTTTTCTAACCTTCCGGATTTCTGTTGTACAAGTTCATCCTGTATCGCATCATCGTTCTATAAATCGTTTTCGTGTAAACATGTGTGGTTTAAGCAGTGTGGAGTACGCCCACCTCGAAATTCTACATCTTCGCTCCATTCGCATTCTGGTGGGGCCACCGATCTTGCCGAACGCACTGCCCAATATCCGAACATTGACGTCACCCATCAGCATTTGAGAATCTGCATTGCAACCTTTGCTGCATTAATTTTATCTAACTGGGTACTGCGACTACAGATTCGGGGCAAGACCACAACCCTCCATTGGTATATACGTTGCAATATCTTACCTGTCAGCATGATGCTTGATATTACCCCCAATGTCACCTTAGCAGAGATTGAAGGTGCACTCGCCTGACGTAACGAGTTTTCACATATCCGCCAGGTCCAAAATTTGAAAAGCCCTTCCACTTATTGAGGAAGCACCAACTACAGTCGATATTTAACAGTCTTCCACAACAAGCTAACGGTCGTTTATTGTAAGCTTTTAGAGATCTTCCATTTAAGTTTTTTGTCCACTGCTCTACCTCTCGCAAGCGACTGATAAACATCCGCTGTGTAACTGTCCTCGAAAAGCTTCTCAATTCAGTAGTACAGATTCGACATAAAACTATAGGTCTCTTCCATTCGTCCTAAAATTAAAAATCTGTTTTGAGAAGCTAGGCCGTCTTCTTTCTTTCTTTCTTAGGTGGCGCTATAGAGTGCCGATGGGGCCCTGACCCTGGGCTTAAACCAACACACGTCTCCAGTTAGTCCGATCTTTGGCGAACCACCTCCAGTTGCGCACTCCAATAAGTTGGTTGAGGTCCCTTTCCACTTGGGGGCGCCACTTAATGCGAGGTCTTCCTTTACTGCGTTGTCCCTCCGGGTTCGAATCAAAGACTTTTCGGGCCGAAGAGTTGGTGTTCGTTCGCTATGCATGTTCACCCATCTTTGTCGACAGTTCATAGAATTCGTTGTTAAATCTCATCCTCCAAATCACGTCAAATGAAAAGGGATGCTTGGCTGCATCGTAAAAATTCAAATCACTGCACACCACAACTACTATTAAATATTCGCTTCAGGAGAGTCCACTTAATGTTTCCATTCTTTCCAATTTCAGTTTGTCTGATTACTCATGCCAAGGATTTTGATTTTAATTAAAAATGTTGGTACGTGTGCTTCTCTGTAAATAGGGCATACTTATCATTACCCTCAAACCACGCATCTACCTGTCAGAACTACCTACATGTGAAATTACAACTTCAAAATTTATCCTTTTCATGTTTCGTACTCATTTCTCAAATTTCTTTCAACCCTACTGTATGTGTACAGAGTACTCTATAGCCCAATAGTAATCATGGCAGCCGCATAAAATCCAAACAATTAATAAAACTCGACATCATTCCATTCACACATCCTTTTGGTTTATTGCTTAACCAGGAAAACCATTGCCAAACGATGACTCAATTAATATAAGTTCCCCTGACAAGATTGATGGTATATGCCACTATTCTAGATCCACAAATGATATAGAGAAACTTTTGCAGCCGCAACTAACTGCGACCAACACACACAGAGACAGAGAAAGGATCTAATTTTAATTAACTTTCCAGCAGTAATGCCAGCTCAACCGGTGGCCATAATATATATTGTGCCGTCAAATTAAAAACAGAGCAACCACCAGCCACGGCTAAACAAATAGACAATGGGATATGAGAACGCTGTACTAGCGATATTAATCAAAAAGATACAATTTTTTTCGTTTGTATTTGTTTTGCCATCGTATTTGAACGCCGCGTCGCGTCGCCGTCGGCTTCCGGTATTGCGCATAGGATGTGCATTCGCAGTAAACATGAGTTTTTTTTTTGTGGATTCTTCTTTTGTATTGTCGAAAATCTACGAATCAAATTGTATCTCATCCTTCCTATGTTTGCAGTTGGAAAAGAAATGCATTTCCATTTGCCATTGTAGTGTTCGTCCTGTTTTAGTTTCCAGAAAAATGATTAAAAATGTCCGTTTGGAGAAGGACTTTATGGAAATATTTGAATGGAATGGACCCTTACCCTTAGGTATACGGGTGTCTTTTTTTTTTTTTTTCTGTTTCTGGTATTTTTTCCACATATCGCATTCCAACAATGGAGAGGAGAAAGTTTTATAGGTTTCGTATCCTTCTGCGAAAAATAAAAACCTCAGCCAAACAACACTCGCTGTGTTGCCATTAGCTTCTATGACATACCAACACTCATATCGATGTTATAAGTCTTTCGGGATGCACATACAAATTGTGGTCCATTCCCAGAGAGTGTGACAGACGAGCACACTACTATACAGAGTGGTCTGAGGGAGGAGGGAGTAAAACATGAATTGGGCAACCATTTGAAGTGGCTTTTAGAAGTTGTTGTGCAGAGCAATCGATGCAGGGATGTCACAACGACATAGAAGAAACTACGAGCAAAAAATTAAATTTGCCATGAGAAAAACTGTCAACAGCATGTGTGGCAGCAATAATGACGATACTACACTACAACTACCATTCGCCTCCGTCGGCCATCGACCGACGACGATACGACGACGACGACGATGTTGAGGACATTTCGAATAGACGCTGAAGCTGTTGTTCTGCGAATAGTACGTAATGATTGGATCCATAGTAGCATGACCACAGGAAGTGTACTCGCCGTTCTAACATAAAAAAAAAGAGAATCCAGGCGGTTCGGACGGGGGTTTCTATTATTATGGTGTCGGGTGTGCTATGAAGCAATAACGACAACAATAACAATAATGCAGTTGCAACAACCACACGAATCTATGTGCAACTACCTCCCACCGGCAGTATAGAATTGAGTATACCACGTTCAATGCTTGTCCTTAAACCGCACCAGCTAAACAAAGCTTGGTTATGGAACGATTCTCTCTTTGGATAGCACTTTATCCGCAATTTGTTTTTTTTTTCGGGAGTGGGTTAGGGTTTCCGCTTATTTTATGAGTGAGGACAGGAGCAGAAATATATAGGTATATAAATCCTTATATTATCAGGATGGCTGTGTGGCGACTATTGTGTACTGCATCTGCTGCAAATGGCAAATGTATCCATTTTTTTCGTGTCCCGTTTTATGATTATTATTATATTTGTGATTTTTTTTTTTCATCCGCACTCCATTACAATTCACACAGCCAAAAGAAGGACCACATTGTTGATCCTTAAATAGGGATTTAAGCGATGCGTCATGGGTTTATATTGCAACTGGACGTTGTGGATTTGTGGGATACAGTATTATACTCTGGCGGCTAGGCAATGCAATTAGGCGGTTGCTTGAACGTGAACAGTGCCACCATTTGGTTGGAGCTATCCCAATCGGTTTATGGTTATGTGTGTCCTTTTTGTGACCATCAGCGAGTGAAATAGTATAAAGAGTGGAAAAAAAAGTGTTTGCCCCCCCTCGTGGATAAAGTTATTTTTAGATATACGAATTTGAGGAGAAGTTTTCCACCCTTTTGAGTCACATTTTTCTTGTCATTAAATCCGTGCACTCGCTAGCTCTTTTTGGTTCCAAAGGAAAATCTAGCCATTCCCTTTATATTTTAATTAAAATACTTGTCGTAATTAATTTAGCGAAACGGTGAAAAGATTCTTCGTGCATAGTATCTGTTTCTTTTTTAAGTGTTGCTCCTTTTTACTGCTCAAAGGAAGTGAAAAAGTTTTTTCAAAAGAGATAACCTCTTGTGGAATTTTCTCTATCCATGCCCGAGGTTAAAGCGAAATGACTCTTAAGTGTGGAAGCGCCGCTGGTATCTGTTTATTAAATTAAACCTTTTTTTTATAGTCCATAGAGACATTTTAGAAACAATTCGAAAAGAATGTCACTAAACGTAATGTGAAACATTTTCACTGTATGCAGGTGCACCACCTGATACAGGGACCACGAAATGATACCATATGACCTATAGAAAGGACTTAATCGGCCTTGTAATCAACTGTTTTTCCATTTGGCGTAATAAATCATTGAATGCTGGAAAACCTCATAATAATTTATTGTTAATAACTTGACATAATAATAACGCTTTTGAAGCAGATACTTATGTGCGATGATTAATGTCTCCGCACAATACATTTGTCAAAAATAAACTACATATTTTAATATTAATGAATTCCCCCAGTGAAATGTCCTTCAATGTCTATCAAAATATACAGCGCTCACCACTAGGTGATCCTAAAAAAAACGTACACGTACTTATATGGTATTCGTAGAAAATAAGCTCAAAATAAATACGTGAAGTTAATATATAAACAAGTTAGATACTTGGCCTTAAATGGCCTTAGAGCTGATTTTAGTAGAATTTTTATTTTATACTGCCAAACATAGTCCTGGGAATACCTATACAGATTGTCCTCCAATACCTTAAAGAAATATGTAGGTAGGTACCTAATACTCCCTCAAGTAATTCCTACATTTGCATTATTAATATTTGCTCATCGTCTCTGACCATCTGCACTGTTGACATTTACTTACTCCCAGTTTGTCTTTGCATCATTTATAGCAAACTGCCTGCCAACCAACCCAAAATGCTGGTATTCCTCAAAGGACGCAGTCACCACAACACAAACCAATATTGAATCTTTGTGTATGGTGGTGTCCCTAAAAACATTTTACTTAAATTAACATTTCTAATGGACAAAACCATAAATATCTTCATATAATCACATTTATCCGAGCGTTCAATTAATTTAATGAGCGAAAAAAAATATAAAATCGTTTTTTCCTTCTTTCTTTGCAGTGACTAAATTCATTCGTATTGGAATCGCTGACAAGAACGACAACCCACCGTACTTTGACAAATCTCTATACGAGGCGGAAGTTGATGAAAATGAAGACATCCAGCATACCGTACTTACTGTCACCGCCAAAGATCACGATGAGTGTAAGTATTCAATTATTCTAATGGCTTCTGTACCTATACCTATGTATACCCAACTCATACATTACTCTAAAATGGCAGTAAAGAGATTTTATTATGTGTGGTTTTGGTTTTCGAAAAATATACGTTTATCTGTCGGTAAGGCAGTGTATGGCTGGAGAAAAAAAAAATATAAACCGTGGATCACAACCTATAATTTAAGAAATTGTTGATATATTTTTTTTTTTATTTTTATGTTTCCAAGTAAGTAATCGACATCCTTTGGAATCTACTAAAAAAAATTGTTCTTCTTTTATAAATATGTAGATTTACTTTTCTGGCTTAACTTTTGTCTTTGGATAAGAAGCAGCCTCCGCTGACAATTCCGATCAAACTTTTCTTGTGTCATATGCAATTAATCTGGTCTCGCGGGGTTGTTCTACTTTTGCATCGCTTAATCCGTCCTGTTTTCATTCAATTTAAAGTAGAAAAGGAGCACATTTACTTTGTACATTACAAGAAAAACAAATTGTAACATATTAATCGAAAGAAAACACTTGTCAGTACAGCTGAGCTGATTAAAGAATGTTGTGTCAACATGCGGCTGTCTTTTACATATTTAAATTTTGTGGAGGATATGTTACGATAAATTTTGAAATTATTGTCAAAGAACAATGAGTTGAAATTTATTCGACAATGATATTGCTTCTTGATATCAGCTATCTTTAGATACTTTTTTTTTTATTTCATGTGGAATTTGTGAACACACCCACTCGCTTTTTTGTTTTCATCTTTTTAGATGTGGTACTTTGAACCCACTCCCCATGGCATACAAATAATATTGTGGATTTGTATTCCAAATCCGCTGAATAATAGAGCAGGATATCGATTTTATTATAGGCACGTGCCGCGACGTATATTTACAGCATCGACGAACTAATAAATAAATTTCATGTTACAATCGATTGATACCATTGAGAAAAAGACTTTAATATATGAAAAGTAAATATGTATTGGCATGAATTTGGTATGAAAGCTGAATTATTTCAAATTTCTTGCGTAATAATTTCAAGCCTTAAATACTAGTGGGCTCCGGTAAATAAGTACGAATTAGATACAGTGAGCGTCAAGAGTGAGTGAACATACCAATGCTACTTTAAGTGTTCCTTAGGGTTTTGAAACAGATCTAAAAAAGACAACAATCCGTTAAAAGTTTAACAATAAAAATAACAACAAAACGAAAAGGGTGTTTTTTTTAGAGGTAGGGGAGAGTGGGTATGTATGGGACACAGGAGGTATGGGACACGAGCATTTTCCTAAACGCTATACCCTTTTTTCCATTTGTGCTGATCACAAATTTGTTCTTTAATGTGTACCCACCGGTCAACGAAGCAGGTCTTGTGCACAGTTGTAATTACGCAGTGGAGAGCAAAAAAAAGTATTTTGTATATAAAAAGTAAAATCCTTGGGCAAACTTTGAGTCAAAGAAAAAAATTAATGAGTGAACTTATTGTACAAAAAAGTGAATCGAATATATAATAACATTTATTACGAATTGATTTACTTCTAATTTTGTTTAGTCTGTGCCATGTTTAAAGTGATATTTTGGTTTATCTTGATAAGGTGCCCTACAGGATGATTGGGACACTCATATGCAGGAGGAATGGGACAGAGTGTCCTCAACCTCAACCTCAGCATGTTGCACCAAATAAGAGGAATCCACGGGATATTTATTCCTTTAGTGTGGATTTAAAATCCAAATTTGTATCACTGTCATGAATACCCACTTTTCTGAATTGTTCCTTTTTTCTTTATACGCTTTTTTGTTATGTTTTTTTTATTTGTTTGTACAAGTGAAGCTGTATGTTTTTAACTCTTTTTTGTTAGAACTGAATAATATATATTTTGTTTTGATAAGTAAACCGAAAACTTATGTTATTTTATCGTCTTTTGTTATAGAACAAAAGATTTTAACATAGCCGTCCCATTCCACCACATAGCTGTCCCAATCCTCCTTGAACCAGGAGGAATGGGACAATGTTAGGTGTGTACATGGAATGAATTTTAACTTCTATTCTGGTAAAATTTTAATACTTTTGTGTTTTTAATAGCTTGCCACAATGTTATATTATCTTAAGAAAACTGTTTTGTGCAGATATGATTTATAAGTTGCGAGTAATTGAGTTTTTACTGAAAAGTGTCCCATACATACCCACTCTCCCCTACCTACCTATAGAAATTCAATATGAAATAAAACACTTGAAGTTAATGTTAATGTCTATGTTATTAACTTCCTCGTATACGCAGTAAGAGAAAGATGTTGTTTTCATACAAAATTTCGAACTCGAGATTTTGATGAATTCTGATATTACGATGATAGGGGAACTCAAAAAAGTGGAACTCCCAATTGTGTCCGTCCGTATGTCTGTCTGTCCCACCCCTGGGGAATCTAAACGCTTGGACGGGTTTGTATTAAATTTCGTATTTAGAGTTTATGGGCTTCCCGCTAGGAGGCGTTTTTTTTATGCTAGCCGCAATATTACTTCCTATAATACACATTTTACGAAATACTTATTGAACAATTTAAGGCGTATTTTTTTAAAAATCTATAGTCAGCTCAATTTTACTTTTACATGCAAAACTTTTATACTCACTTTTGGTTTCGCATGTAAAAGTAAAAGTGAGCTAGCTATAGATTCTCAAAAAAATACGCCTTAAATACGCGTTTTTTCGAAAACGGTTCCAACGATTTGAACCAAAATTGATAGTTGAGTTAATGTAGGCATGCTTAACATGACTACAAACCCAGTTTTTCGCTATAAAGTCTAGCAACGACAGTTTTGAAAATATGTTTTTTTCGAAAACGGTAAAAACGATTTAAAAAAAATCGTATTTTTAAGGTGCTATTGTCATTTTTAACTTGATAGCAAAATCAGTTTTTCTCTAAAAAGACTGCGTTCTTTGATATCCCCCCAAATCCATAATAAATCAAAAAAAAAACGCCATTAACATTTTTATCCAATGCCTTCAAATAAATTTGTAAGTGTTTCACTAAAAGTCTGCAGGACCTTTCTCTATCGTAACTCAATTTGATTAGTTTGTATGAAGTTACTTATGCGGCTAAAACTCAAATGACCCTCGCTATAAAGATGTCTTGATGATTGAATACTGCAAACAGTATTACTAATAATCATTTTTAGTTAACCAGGTTAACTTTTACGAAGTCACAATGGCGAAAATTTCCATATAAAATGATCCATTGTGACCGTCAAAATATTTAAGTTGAAGGTTAAAAATGATTATTGGTAAGGCCCAATAACGCTAACCTTTGGATTCTCCATCATTGAGAAACGTCATTGTGAATAAATCCAGTTAAACGTGGTTGCGCCTTTAACGTTTATCTTGCGCAAATACACTTTAACCTCCAATTTCCATCAGGACATGCTAAGAGCAAAACCGACTTTCACTTTCTTGGTATCTCTTAGGTAGTGGTAAATTTTCTTCAGCAATATCAGGACATTTTTAAAAAAAAATGCAACCTCCTGCCAAACGAATGGAACTTATTCTAAGATGCGAAACTTTCGTTTATAATACTACGAGTATTAGATGTTTGTCAGTCGCAAGAATTTGTACGGAGAGTAAATATTTAGACGTGGTTTTTATTTTTCCAGGGGTAAAACCTGGAACCCTTGTAGTCCAAGAAAAAGCTCACTCAATAAATATCGGTATGATAAACACCATAGCGTAGGAACGTTGCATCTGCGAGCTAGGTACCTACATGTTTTTGAGTCCTTCCTGAATAAAAATATTGCGGATTTGAATATATTAAACAAATCAGACATCGTGATGAACTTACTGTACGACACTGACCAGACTAATTTGTTTCCTTGCTCAAATTAAGAAATCACCAGAACCAGACTACTAAATCGAGCTAATAAGTTCCATTTAACGCATTTTTGAGGTTATGAATATGAACTTCTACTTAGTGACTACTGCAACCTTTTTCAATTCCTCTTGCAGCCCAAACAATATTGTGTTGAAGGTACTCCATTAGATGGCTTCATCTAATATATCTCAATCTATAACTATATGAACTTATTTTAAGATAGACCTATCAAATTTAATAAAATTTGTTGAATGCTCTGCAAAAGGGATGCAATATCTGCTAAGTGTGGTGAATTCACCACATCGAATGACTATATTTTCCATTTTCCCAATTCAAATACTTCGGAAATAGGCGCTTAGAAACGCAGCTACTGACTTATCATGGGTGTTGCTAACTTTCATCTTAACTTTATTGTAGACAATTTTTTTATGAAAAATTTTACGGAATTAAAAGTTAATTAGTATGGCGCATTCGGGTCTACCACGATATCTCGAAAAAAAATCTCGAAAGCATAATCTCGAATAACAAAAATCTAAAAAAAAAAATCTCGAATTAATATTAATTTTTGAGGCAATGGTAACAATTTGCTCGCGACAACTTGGGTATAGTAATATTTGGATATGGGATGGATGCAAGGTTGGATATATGCAAAGTTTATATTATGGAGTCCCAAAAGAAAAATCTCGAATTTACTTTTTATTTTCGAGATTTTTTCGAGATATAGTCTTTCGAGATTTTTGTACATTAGAAATTTTTGCATTCGAGATTAAAAAAAAACTTTTCGAGATTTTTAGCCTTCGTGATTTTTGTCATTCGAAATTACGTCATGATCCCGGCGCATTCAGGTTTGCGACCCATAACGGCCATACCATAACCCATTTTTATGATTGTTATTACCTACATTCACCACAAAATAAAATCTCTGTCGTTATTTTTGACTGCCATTCATTTTTTTTGTAGAGCACCAACAATTTCTATTTTGTACTTATTGGTGAATTGCATTTTATTTTATTTTTATAGCCTCGCGTATTCGATACGAGATCACAAGCGGTAACATAGGTGGCGCTTTTGCAGTAAAAAATATGACGGGTGCCATTTATGTCGCGGGTGCCCTTGACTATGAAACAAGACGACGGGTAAGCAATTGTCTCTCTCTGATATTTTATTATTGAATTTTGATAAACACTCATTCCAGCAACCCATTAAATTTTTAGATAGGGATGTTTATATTTTCTATAGTCAGACATTTTAGATTCAGCGAAACCGATCATCGGTGTATGTAAAACATTCTTCTACTCGAAGGGAAAATGTATTTCATTTCCATATAAATGTTATGATTGCCGTTAAAGCAGAAGAAAAAAAGGACAATCACAGAATTTTTTACATAATAGAGCGATGGAATGTGCTCATCAATCCGAAAGGACACAGACATACAGACTCACAGTTGTAAACGTTTAAATCAGTGGGCGAACTGAAAAATGGTCCTGCCATTGTTCGCTAAAGAATTAAGGACATCGTCAATTTAAAATCCACTGAGGCATGCGAAAGGAACAAAAAACGAGAAAGTTAAAAAATAACAAAGAGTGAACTATTGAAAATATCCGAAAGTGAGAAAAGATTTTTTTTTTTTCAACGAGAAACCCAAACGAAGCATAAAAAGACGGACCTTAACCGAGCAGTATGCTGAAACGATAATCACATTCGTGCACTCTTTCTGCAATGAACAGATACTAATTGCTATGGCTTTTGTTCGGTTTTCGACACGAAAGAAAGACTGGAAAAAAAATTGTTTGCGGTCTTCCAAAAGTGAAGAAGACCAAGTAGAATAAAGAGAATTATAATTGCGCCGAACTTTTGCAATTTATTGAATGCACAATGGCGTCGCAGATTGACCGGAACGGAACCTTATAGTGGGCGCATATGACATTTTAGTCACTCGTTTAATGTTCACACAAAAATGAAATGAACCTCATAATTCTGTATAAAAATTTTCCATCTGTGAGTTTGTAGAATAAACAAGAAAAAATAAAATAGGACCGACGAAAAGATTGACTTTGTTACCCTTATTTTTTTTTTTTTGTTCTTCTGCGAAAGTTTCTAATATTATTCAACAAAATGTTTTCTTCTCAATTTGTGTCTATTGCACGCCGCTCACCATGACATGGTATAATATCTGGACCATCATCAATCACTATTACCATTGATGATTTAATGCGTACAGTATGAACTTCGGTTAGCGGCTTCTGATAATCTCAAGGAAAATTATACAACTGTCATAATCCATGTCAAAGATGTCAATGATAATCCACCAGTTTTTGAAAGGCCGACATATCGAACACAAATTACAGAGGAGGATGACCGGAATTTGCCGAAACGTGTTTTACAGGTCCTTATAATGAAAATCTATATATATGTAGATTGAGGATAAAATGATTTTAATCCTTATAGAGGATTTCCTTTGCTTGTGTTTTTCTTTTTTTTGTGTGCATTGTTGGAGTATCCTGATTTTGATTGATGATACACTCGTGTTCGAATAAGAGTTTTATTTTTAGTTGGATTTTCGTATATATTTTTTTGTCCACTCCCCAACGAGTCCTTTTGTAGGATCTTACTTATGGTCTTAGTGTGTGCTTAATGATTTTTTTCCGAAGCTATTATTTTCTGCTTTGTTATGCAAAAAAAAGAAGACCTATACCCCCTTAGAAATATATGCATGAGATTTTAAATTTATTTTACAGGGTGAAAAGAAAGATTTTTTTTACTGAATTCTAGTTCCATGTCTTTGACTTACCTATACATTAATCATTTTTTTTAATATTATAATTTTTATATTTTTATAAAGCTGATATATCTAGTGTTTTAGGAAAATCCTGAATTTAAGTATACACCAACATCTATTTTAGTTATTATTCTAAGGATATAATAGAATTATTTTGGCAATACGCAATTATTGCAGCATAAAATTATTTTTATAAAATTTATATTTTTAAAATTTCATTTTTATAAAAATGTGATCTACATTGATTCGACGATTTTTCAATGATTTACAGATAGAAACTGCTTTCGTACTTACTTGTTTTGAATCATCAGTAGGTAGCACGGTTTCACGATCCACACCAAACCCTGACTTTTTACGAATGCACACGCATAGCCTTTGCCACTTGATGAACGTCGTCCCAAATCCGTCAATTCCTTTTGTTGATACGCGTTCATCCAAAATTGGGCCTTGTCGCTGAAGATGTTTTTTAACTTAGGTGTTTAAGGGTTCCTTTCCAATTGCTCCAGAACCAAGTAAGCGAACACACGTCGTTGTCTATAGTCGTTTTCCTCCTGCTTCTGGGTGAGTTGGATTTTTTACGTATGTAGGCCTACAAAATTTGTCAAGTTTTTGTCTGCAACTTATTATGATTGTGAGCCACTCGGAAATGACTGGCTCCGGTTCTCCATTCACACTCTCATGAACAGAGGCGAGGCGACGTTGTCGGCAATCTTGGTAATTTGTTTTTAGTGGCGAAAAAAACAAAATAAAATTAACAACAGTTATAAAAAAAAAACTTGGCCCCCATGGACTCTCAAAATCGACCCGCCCCACTTGGAAAACCACTTGCAACAACTTTTAGTTGTTGAATATCATCTCTTACACCTGTTTCAAATGAACTTCATAAAAAAATTTGGATTACGCAGATGTGCTTAAAGAGCACTGAAGCACTGAACCAATTAGGTATACGTATACTCATTAGCGAGGACTTCCCACCCCTCTAGTCACAGCCTCATCCTCTGTCAGGTATTTATACCATCTCCTGAACCCATAATCCTAACAAAACTATTTACAACAACAACAAAAGTTAGTATACTTCTACCTACCACCCTTTCATCACAGATACCTACATCCGAAACATCTACGTTTAAAACCATATTTAGCTTCAAACGACCACAAAAACCGAAAATCAAATTAAATTTCCGAAGAGCCTTGTTTAGAGTGGTGGAGTATGTATACTTACCTATCTCCACACACACGTCATGTGTACGTTGCTTTGTTACGTCGATATCATTCCTCTCTGAAATGCGGTGATAAATTAGGTTGCTGCGTATCTACGTTTTCGGTTTTCGAGCAGTGATAGCAATTTTGTGGTTTTTTTTAAACTGTTGTATTTTGTTTTTTTCCAAACATTCAAGAGGCGTTTGTTGCAGTGCTTTGTTGCGGTGGCACTTAGCGTTAATGAAAAAAAAAAAACATTTGATATATAACCATAGTAAAAATTAAAACATATTGCGGTGAATTGTTGAAATTAGGCAATGCATATGCGGTGGATGTTCATCACCATTTTAGTGGGTAGATTTTATTAAAATTTGATTTAAGCCAATTAAGTCTGATTTTTTTATTAAAATTTTTGGACCTAGGTATAGGAAATATTTTCAGGTACCGCCGTATAATTTGACATAACATGACAGCTTTTAATCAAGATTCTTTACTACTTGAAATACCAATATAGTCGCTGAACAGTCAAAAGCTCGTATCTATGTCCCTAGTCACCTCAAAGGTATAACAGATTAATTTGGTTTTCAAAAGACAGAAAATCTTTTAAAATCCTAAAGACCTACACTTTGGCTTTTACAATTTGATTTTTTCTATCGAAGTGTAAAAGCGTTATTTCTACTATATCTAAACTAAAGTAAGAAAACAGATTTAAAGTTTAATCTATGCGTAAAATATTAAAGTTATGAGATATGAGGTTAATTTTCCAAAAAAGAAAAAGAAAATTGGATTAGTTATGAGCTTTTTAATGGACTAAAAGCGTTATTGTTCTCATAGTTTTCAATTATTTCTGTGTTAAAAAAAAACTCCCACTTGTGCAAAAGAATAATATTCTCAACGTCCATGTTGATCTAAAAGGCGTTAATTGTTCCTCTTTTGTTAGCATAGACCAGTGATTTTAAGAAGAACCAAAAAAATAAAAATTAAATATTTTCTAATCGTATGACCTTGGATGGAAGGCAAAGGACAGTTTTTAGGTTCCCTCTCGTTCCCTTCAGACGTATTGTTGTGTTGACCTTTCAGTTTAAATTTTTCTTTTAAATAAGTCCCAGATAGGTTTGTCAGTAAAGACTAGAAGGACACTATTGGTAGGTATTATAGGGAGGCGATTTTGTAAAACCAAAGTAGCACTAAGTGCGGACTAATTATCTCAACTTATTTGACTTGGCTATAAGAGTTTGTGACTTTGTTTAAAAGAACAGTGTTAATCCAACTGAATAAGGTTTTCCCGAAAGTTAACTGTCTGGTGTATCACTGTCTGACTCTGCATGATCGCTTTGAAGTCAATAAACTGTAACCAATAATCTGTGGTGAACGCTGTTATTTCGGTGATATCTATATTTTCGCATTTTAGTGGAAGAATAGTCTTTTCATTGCCGTACTTTGACCTAATCTTTCTAAATATAGCACAATTCGTCTGCCGTCTCCATCTCTCCTCTTCACTATAAATTCTGATAAAGTTTCTGCCTTGACTGTCCCGAGGGTAAACTATTTCCGTAAATGAACAGTTGAGGAATGAGCCATATGGGCTAGCCAACTCACAAGCATGTTCACTTCTAAGAACTCCACTATGCCCTTGAACCCAAATCACGGTAGCAGTGAACTTATGATGGAATTAGTATTAAGACAGTCATTCTAGCAGTGACTTTAAGGTTAGATTAATTGAGGCTTTGGCAATGATGTGTATGTAGATAACAAGTAGTTTCGCCCGGAATACACAGGCGGTTCTAACACGTTTTTGAGGCGCGATAGTATAGACATTGATTCTGTTTTTGTTTTTTATACCCTCCACAGGAAGGTATATTCACTTTGTCATTACATTTGTAACGCCAAGAAGGAGTCACCGGAGACCCTATAAAGTATATATATTCTGAATCAGGATCACATTCTGAATCGATTTAGCCATGTCCGTCTGTCTGTCTGTCCGTCTGTCTGTCTGTCTGTTGAAAAAACGATAGCGTCCAAACGAATTGACCTAGGTGTATGAAATTTTGTGGGAGGACTTCTTTTTACCGTCGTCAGGTTGGTATTGAAAATGGGCTATGTCGGTCAAGTAGTTCTGGTACCCCCCATACAAAATCACTATTAGACCCATGTGTTCTCTCTGTCTGTTGAAATCACGATAGCGTCTAAACGAATCGACCTAGGCAAATGAAATTTTGTGAAACGACTTCTTTTTACCGTTTTTAGGTTGGTATTGAAAATGGTCTATGTCGGTCAAGTAGTTCTGGTACCTCCCATATAAAAACAATCTTTGGCCCATGTGTCTCTCTCTCTTGAAAACACGATAGCGTCCAAATAAATCGACCTAGGATAATGAAATTTTGTGAGGGTGCTTCTTTTTATGGTCATCAGGTTGGTATTGAAAAGGGTCTATGTCGGTCAAGTAGTTCTGGTACCTCCCATACAAAACCACTATTACACCCATGTGTCTCTCTCTGTTGAAATCACGATAGCGTCCAAACGAATCGACTTAGGTGAATGAAATTTTGTGAGAAGACTTCTTTTTACCGTCGTCAGGTTGGTATTGAAAATTGTCTATGTCGGTAAAGTAGTTCTGGTACCTCCCATACAAAACCACTATTAGACCCATGCGTGTACAGTACATACTAGCTCGCATGGCGAACATTTTGCTTGATTTTTATGCAGTGGAGGGTATTAAAGTATCGGCCAGGCCGATGATGACACTTTTACTTGTTTTTTTTTATTCAACAGTTCGAATACCTACCTTCGAATACGACCTTACCGATGTCAGAGATCAGCCCTTAACTATTTATAACTATTTTTTAATTAAACCGAATTGATCAATGACAAGGAGATAAAACTCTGAATGCCTCAGCAAATGTTCGCATAAATGGTCCAACTCCAAGACGAAAAAAATAAAATCCATATCCACGTAGTATATAATATTGCTTTTACAATTCTCTGAATAAAATTCATTTTTTTTTTTTTTTCTCAATTCCATATTTACTTGGTAGATACTATTCTCGATAAATGTTCAAATAATCGCATGAAAACCATAACGTTAACGTTGTGATACGTGTTCTGTTTTTTTGTTTTACGATACGAGTGGGATTTTTATTTGTCGGCACAATATGAGTTAAATTTTCTTTTTGTTCCGTTTTATTGGAGATCCATTTATTTTCCTAGAGGACAATCGAAAAAATACAATAAATAATAATTTGCGAAAGAACCAAAAATAAAAACGAAAGTACTACCTATCCGTTAATCTGATTTTGATGGCATGAGTGCAAGGATATTGTTTTCATGCGGACAATAAACAGAATTCCGATGATTTATTCCAACAGAGTTTGGGTAATTAAATCAGGGTTGGGTTAGTTGTGGAGGATTATTTGCTTTTGTTCTAGATCTGTCAAAGCGGATTTAAATGAAATATTTAACAATGGGTTCAAAGGTGGTATTAATTTTTTTTTACAATCACTTTCATCCCGCAAAAGTATTATCATTATATTGGTTCGGTTTCGATACGCTAATCAATTAAATTGAAAAGGGTTTTTTTGCTTGTGACAAGCAGATAGAATTGCCATTGAGTGTAAATGTTTTGCTTTGTTCCGGGATAAATTGTAATCCTTTATATAGAAAGTACGCTCTTCTGTGTAAATTTTTTCAAACGATGAATGTTTAACAATTGCTGGCTGTCAATTAGTTAATTAGTAATTAATTAGTAACATAATTTGGCATCAATTGAATCGTTCGCTTCGGCAGTAGATGTCAATTTGTTGGTAAAATTGTCATGTTTTTAATGGTACTATAGGTATTTTGACAAGCAGTATAATTAAGAATTGGTAACAGAAAAACATTTCTTTAAATAAGACAAATTTATTTGTATATGTAATGTATAACCGATTTTAGTGTGCGCAGTAGCGCAGTGGTTAGTGTGCTGGACTACTGTGCGGGGGGATCCCACTATCCAAGGTTCGATCCCCGGAAAAACCCAAATTACATCTAAAGGTTTTTTTCTACTGCGCCACCTCTCGCGAACGTCTGACAAACATCCGAGAGTATAACTGTCATGAAAAAGCTTCTCAATTCAGCCGTTCGGAATCGGCATAAAATTGTAGGTCCCTTCCATTCGTCCCAAAAATAGAAACTCACACAAACGAATGGTTGCGAGAAGCTAGGGCTAGGGTGTCTGCCGCCTGTTGCGCCACCTATTTATTTATTTTTTTAACCGATTTTGATTCTCTATTTTGTAATTCTGTAATTTTCTTTATAAATGTTCTAAAATTAATTTTATAAAAATATTTTTAATGTATAGATGAGTCAAAAAGCGGAACTAAGTAATAATTTTAAAACATTTATAAAGAAAATTAAAGAATTACAAAATAGAGAAACAAAAATGCAAAAAAATTTGCAAAATTTTCCGCGTGCGGAAAGGAAAAGGAAAAGTCACAACACAAAAATAAGATAGATAGATACCTTCTGCAGAATTTCGAAAAACAAAAATCCACTTTGAAACCAAAAACTCTCAAGATTCATATGAGGAAATATTCTCACAATCCCGTTTGTGAACGCACAATTCGTAGACGTCTTGCAGAATCTTATTTCGGAATCAAGAAAGACAGCTTAGATTGGCGAAAGAATATTATATCTATAAGCGTACGAGTTTCTGGAGTCGAGTTTTATGTGGTGTGAACCGACCACGACGGGAGATCAATTGAGTTTAATGGATCTCTTAAAAATATATTTGTCCGATCGACCTCCGTTGACTATTGGTCATCTCTTAGTATGTAAGCAAATTAAAAATATCTGTAAAAGACTCTCCAACCTAAACTTAATTGATCTACTAAAAAAAAAATCAATTGAAAACTGTCTACGATATAATATTAGAAACTAAGTTAATTATGTAAGGTATTTTTAGATTAGCCGTAAGCCCTAGCAGCTAGTGCTATATTTATATATTGACTATGTAATATAATAATAATAATAATAATATTTGTCCGATTGCCTAAAAAACGCGCGTAAGAAAGTGTTCCAGTTTTGCTAACTGTTTGTCACTATGGTGGGTCAGTAATGTTCTGAGGTTGGGTATCCTTAAGCGGTCTGGAGACTCAATCCGAATCGATAGATCAATAAACCAATAGAAATATTTAAATGTTTTAAATGATAACGCATTTACATCTGCTGAGAGACAATGCAGGACAATGCTCCATTTTACAAAAGCCAAATAATCACAAATTGTTTGTGGGACATTAGAATAGAAACAGTCAACTCTCACCTCAAAGTCCCAATTCCAAATTTAAATGTTATCGAGAATGTGTGAGCATGACTCAGACCAAAAATGATAAAAAAATTTAAAAGAGCAAGCTTTGGGAGAAAGTTCCTGCAAAAAAGCTTCAAAAGCTTGTACAATCAGTACCTAAAATCCCGCAGAATGTTCTAGAAGCTAAGGGCTTACATTTTATAAAAAAATATTACTTCAATTTCTTTTTCATGAAATTACTATAGTAGGTATATTAAGTATAAAGTGTACTGTCTATTTTTTACGAAATTCCAATAAATTAAACTACGGAAAATATGTACTCATTAGAATATAATATATTATATACATATTTAGTTATTGACCACAAAAATTCCCCGTTTGAAATTTTGTTGAGTTATTTCTCAAAATCTAAATAAATCGATTTGTTTTCTTGTCAAAATAATTATGCCGATAAATGTAAGTCCACAATGCATAAACATTAAAATACAATAATGTACTGTTGGATTTTCGCCGACTTTTATTATGATTCTTTTAATTTTTTATTATGATTGATCTTTAATGTATAGTTGTAGTAGTTGTTAAGCAAAATTTCATTGCCCAAAATTATTAAGCAATTTTTAAACTATTGGGCGATATTTCCCATTCATATGGCTGCCTATACGATTGGCCTCGCCAGTAGCACATCCTTTCAACTCAATTTTCCAAGACTTATTGACCGTTTAGTGTTTATTGCTTTATATCAAATGGGCGGCTCGGACCGGTCAATATTTTTTAGAGTTCGTATCTTTTCTAAATTGTGCCCTTAATATCAATCATTGATATCCCCACAAAAAACAGTTTATGGCGTCAATTCGCAGGTCTCAGATCTGAGTCGGGTAATTGAACATCGCCCAGGTAGCTGATAAAACGATTACAAAACTTGGGCCTGCTGAAACCAGTGATTGTCTAAAGTCTTAAATTTCCGCCGATAAAATTCGTAGAAGCCTTCAAATTTCGATGAGGTTTTCACTAAATTTTACATTTTTTTTAATGATGGCGTCGGGCAATTTATTTTCTTAAGTCTTCTTTAGTGAGTAGTGAGTAGTTTAAATGTTGCTCCCAGCTGAATACGGATATACGAGCGGAACCAGATGTCTAATATACCTAGTTCATACATATGGCCCAGAAGTTACTTAATACTTACATAACTGCTTTCTTTCAATAGCGACAAAATTTTACTAACTGTCTGGAATAAGCCATAGGTTATGTAACTAGCTTTTTAAACCTATAACTAAGAAAGTACGTAAGTGAAACGCTGGCATCTGGGAGTATTGCCCAAAAATGGTTTGAATAGGTCATTATTTTTTTGTATTGATTTAGACTTATGACTATTATGGCAATGAATGAATGAAGTAAGGTCATGAAAGAAGGGCCCCTAAAAGGGGGGCATCGCCAAAAATTTCCAAAATCGGAGAAATTGATTTTCTTTATGTCTTATATAGAGTAGATAGGTAAACAAACCGAGTTTTAAGTCTATCGGATTAAAAAAAAAAAAGTTTCCCCTTTTTTTCGAAATATCCTTCCTTATTCCTTGTATTAAAGAAACCTGTGTCCATTCAGCTTTCTAGGGCAAAAGGTTATGGGCCGGTGAGTGAATCGTAATTTCCATTTTATAATATACGAGAAGATGACATTATGCTCCTTTATACAATTTCCTTGTGCGACAAAGTCCTCCTTGTAATTCTACCTCTCATGGGCATAATTCATATTTAAAACCATTTTTCATTGATAGTATTGAAATTCATTATAATTGGCCACATTATCCGTCTGATTATACCATATGTATTTTTGACATCCTCGCTGAGAAAATGATAAGCTACCAGCAGCAGTGATTTTAATTTTGTATAATTGAAAATTCCTTTTAATTACTCCGCAAATTGAATTAAAATATTTTTACTGTAGTTTTTGTTGTTGATGATTTCCTCTCCACTGCATTCGAATTAATTACGAAAATAAATACGAAACCATAACAAGAATTACATTATGCAAGTTGTGGTATATGTGCACCATAAGCATATATAATATTATCTCAAAAGTAATGAAAGATAAAATTAAATAAAAGAAATCAACATTAAACGTAAATACTGGATTTCATTTTTCATCCCATATAATAATGGCCAAACGAAAATGCGCCAAACATATCAATATACGAGTAGGTATAAACAAAAAACGACAAATGACAGGAAAAATGTACACATCCACTGCAAAGGACAAAGAAGCATACCTACCTACTACATACCAAAAGCCGTTCCATTATACGCATATCAACGGTACTTTGTTTTCATTGAAGGCTACATCAGTTGGCTTAACTCCGACTACTAGTATGAGGGGATTACCATTTTAAACTGTCACATTACTTGTAAATGCGCTGAAAACTACTGAGTGGTTGTGGGTGTTGGAATCTGACAGCAAGCAAAGAACAACGACCTCTATACATGCAGCATGGGATCATCCTGTATTCAGCGCATTGTTTTGTGGACCCGATATATTTTTACACACTTTCCTGGAATTGAAAGTAGAGGTTTAAATTAAAAAAAAAAAAAAATATCCATTAAAACGAATTTACTGGGAGGGACAGCCAGGAAACATAAATCTACTATGGTGTTCATTTAATTTTACACAATTTTTATTTATTTTTTATTTTTTTTTTATTTTATTTATTTACTAGTATGAATTGAAATTGGTTGCATCTGATAGTTTGAATGAGAACCAGACAAAAATTGTAATAAATATTCGCGATGTCAACGATTTGCCGCCCGTATTTCCACAAACGCTCTACGAGCGTACATTGGACGAGGAAATGGACACACCCTTTACAATAATTCAGGTTCAAACTCGATATATAAAATAAAATTGATATTAAGTATAATTTATTGTTGTTGTAAGGAAACCGAATATAAATTAACATCAATTATAATTTAAAAAGAAATCGCTCATTTCTCATTTAAAACCCTAACTCATGCAATTAATTTCGGTGTGTACCTACGCACGCTGTGTGTGTTGGTACGGAGTATACCTACCTACGTTTCAGTGGTTGGTTCTTTGAAATCTGATTGCATTTCGAAATTCTCCAATCGAAATTCTGATTACATTATTGTTTATGTTTTGCATATAGCACATATAGTTGTGTGCAACATCATAGTTACTAACAGAAAGGTTCTTTCATCGTATGGTATAGTATTTGGTGCTGGGTTGTGACTAACACATATAGAAAGTGGGTGGGGTGGGTATATCACCCCATCAATTATTTACATTCAACTCCATTTCCAATTATTGTTGCAGATGAATTTACATTAAAAAGGATTGGATGTATCCATCCATGTTTGCTATTGACATTAATTATTGAATAGACTATCTATTTCCTTGTATTATGTATAAACGCTATTTTTAGAGAAATTGAAAGTGACAACGCATTTATTATATTTTAATGACTATTTTTCAGGTTTAATTACTAGAACATTTACAAATATTGTCCTTTGTTGTATTGTTAAGCTCTTAACGACCTATAGGGACGGTAGCTATTATGTATAATGAATGGAGAGTTGAACTTTTTTTGGGAAGGTTTTTGAGGTTCCATGACGTCTACCTATAGAAAAATAAGGATTTTCCAAATATATTGCAGATTCTATCATCAGGTCAGGTCTTTTATTCATTCCACGTCAATATTGCGTGTTTCTACCGTCCTCTTACTTTCAAAAAAAGAACCACGCCCGTTTCCGTTGATTTCTTCCGAGAAAGATCTGTGTTGCATTTCTTACTTGTATTTACTTAAAGTGGCGCTACAGTCCGGAGTGGACCTGGGCATCAATAAAAGTGTCTCCACTCCAGCCAGCTGTATCCAATTTCATTTGCTAAGTTGGTTAAGGTCTCCTTCCGTGCGCCACCTGAGGCGGGGTCTTCCTCTATTGCGCCGTTGCTCGGATATGGATTCGAAGATCTTCTGGGAGTGAGCATTGCGTCCATTCACTCTACATGGCCCAGCAGTGGCGTGGCGTGAATAATTTTAAATGGTAAGTCGAAGTCGAAAAATATCAAAATGTCAAAGAGAAGATGTGGTAGGCATACAAAACCTACAAAACCTTAGTTAATTGTTCAAAGCCATAAAATCGAAAACTCCAGGAAGAAACTAAATTAATGAAGATATTTTTTCATCTTGATTCAATAGTGCACAACTTTCATATTTCGATTCGTTCAATAAATCCAAAAAATAATTTTTGTGGAGTTTTGTGGAGGTCCAGCAAAATCATCTACTTAATCTTTGAAACATTTCTTCAAACGTATTTAGGTACCTACGAAGATCATAGCCAGCCAAGACTCAAAACACTTGAATTCTCACTTAGCGACTTGTTTATAAACCTTATAAACACATCAGTTTGTTTATTTTTTAAAAGATACTTACAAAATTCACCAAATAACTCGGAGAAAAGCGCGTTATTTTATTGCATAAGAAAGCGGCCTTTGATTGAACAGAGGATACTCCCCTCAGAAAATCGTTAGGTAAAAAAGGAACTGACTATAACTACATCACAGCGATAGGAGATACACACACAATTCAAATTCACCAAATATGTCGGCGGTAAGCGTGTTATTTTTATTTCCCAGATATACTCAATTACACCACAGCGCAGCGGTAAAAGATACACACAAAACCCACCAAATAACCCGCTTTTCATCGGGTTATTTTTTTGCATAAGAAAGCGGGCGTTGAACAGAGAGGATCAAACTCAGATAATCGCAAGTGTACAAAAGAGAAAAGAGACAAATTTGTTCTATCCACTGAGAGATTTTATAACCCGACATATTTCGGGTTATTTTAGCTTTGGGCTATGCTCAGAGAGTGTGGGCAGTTCTCTAATACTAATGATAATGATGGCGAAGGGTGTGTGTTTCCGTGTGTGCTCAATTAAGTTGGTGGGGTCGGGGTATGTAGCTTGCGCAGATGAATAGATACATATTATTAAGTTTTTTAAGTAAACATTGTTGTGTAGCTGAACTGAAACTTTTAAAAGGTAACCCGGTAGGAATCGGGTTATATGGACGCCACGCCACTGTGGCCCAGCCACCTCAGTCGTTGGACCTTCACTCTTCTGGCTAGGTCGATGTCGCTGTACAACCCGTAGTACAGTTCGTCGTTGTGTCTCCTGCTCCAGTCACTGGCAGAAGGGACTAAAATTACTCAAGGGTTGAATAAGATTCAATATCTTGAATAATGATTTTTCTAAATCCGCTGGTAGAGGCATTGCGGTTTTTTTTTTTTTTTTTTTTTTTGATCACCTGACAAACAAATTACCGAACCTTTGTAGCTACTTCTCTGCTGAAAAGGTAAACTATCTTAAGTCAATTTTCATAGTTTTTCAGGAGAGCAAAAAAACATCAAAAAACGTAATTTGAAAAAAGCCTCCAACTTTTAACTCTAATGCAAGGGCTTTTTAGAAGGGAAATTTTATCCTCTTTTTTCCTAGCCACGTTTTAAAACAATATTTTTTTAAAAATCAGCGAGATATAAGATAAAATTCAATTTAAGATGATATACCTTACGCGTGTTGGCTCATTAAGAAATCTTAAGTTGAGATAAGATACTTTAGCTAATTTTGTAGAGCATCGATTTCAGTTCTTAAATCGACTTAAGATGAAGTGCGCATTACAGTGCATTGTTTAATGAAATATAAACACAACATAAGATGTTTTGTACTTCTTTTATTTAAACTTTAGGTCATAAAATAAAATGTTTTCGTTTAAAAACTTACGAAAGAAAATAAATAAATGGTATCTAATTCATTACAATACACTTTTCTAATGAATACGTATGTAGATTATGACCCTTAAATGTTTATTATTTGACACTCTAGTACCACAAACACTCTTTTGGGAACTATGAGTATAAAAACTACTTTTATTTTGTATTATTTATGATAATTTACTAACAAAAATTACCGTTATAAATACTTGCTAAATTCGATGCTCTGTTATTACAATTACTTTTTATAGACACTTCTATAGACCACTATAAACCAATCTGACTGCTATTTGCAATGCACTGAAATAACATCTTAACTTAAGTTGACTGTCATTTTTGGTAACGGTACATCTGGTAGCACCTGGCAAAATGTCGTATGTCGACATAAATCTGAGAAATATCTTTTTTTTGTTAATTAAATATCATCTTAAGTAGACTTAAGATAGTTTACTTTTTCACACATTTGATTATATTTCACATGCATTTTATCTTATGTCGAGTTAGGTACAAAATTTTTAGTAACTTACACGGAGCAAACAATCTTATATCGACATAAGATGTTTTAGCTTTTCAGGAAATGCCAATTATATTTTGACCAAAACATCTTAAATGAAATAAGAGGTTTTTTTTAGAAGTAGTATATCATCTTATGTGGATTTAAGATAATTTATTAAATGTTAATACGCATTTTTATCGACTTAAGATGATTTTGATTTTCTATAACTCGGGACACAATTCAGATACAACGACGAGGGTTTGGTACAACTACGCGTATTGAATAGGGGAATCTTTTGCACTAAACTGTTCAAAATTCACTTAAATCGACTTAAGGTAGTTTACCTTTTCAGCAGAGACTTAACGATACGGAGAATTTGTGTATACGTTCTAGGTACTATATTTCTTCAGCGAATAGCCTGATTCTGATTTTTGACAGAGATGAGCTCTTGTTTGGTAAGAAGTCTTCCAAATAAAGATAAACATCAATTTTGTTTTCTAACTTCGTGGCTCTCGAAAACCTTGTTTAATACGAACGTGCTCAATTTTGATGAATGCGTCCAATAAAATGCGTTTGACACTTATTCCCTAACGCTGGCAAAAACCAGTTGACTACTTTGAATATAGGTACCTCCTTATTTTTCAGGCTTTCTAATTGACACCCTCCCAATTTGCCATTGCGTCTTAAAATATAAACTCGCCCACATTTTATCCCCTTCAGGACACCACTTAAAACGCACATAATCCAGCCATCACTAAAACAAACCTATACATATACACCCACGGCCATGACACAATATTGCCATAAGCTCATTTTTCTTGCGCTGCAGCCACAAACTTCAAAATACGAAACAGCCCCTCTCATTGCAACACCAAGTTAATTACACTTTTGACCTAAACTCCTGAACGATAATTGCTTCTGTGTACATTTCTGAATTTGAAAAGCCATTACCATAAATAATCAGTGAATAATCTTCGCCTAATGGAACTTTAATAAAGTTCTCCAGTTGGTCACCCTACGATGACGATGCCTGCCATGGTCCCATGCTTTCTCCTTTCTCACATTTGCTCATGACCGCTTCCCGGAGCTCATCTGGAATATTCTCACTCATATAATAAATTTGAGGTCCTTTTGTCCTGCCTGTGTACAAAATACTAGTTCAATATTCATCCAACATTCAAAAGCCACACAAACGCCAAATACTGTTAGAGAGTAGAAATTATAAAACAAAGAAAAAACCAACAACAACACAGATGTTGGAATGAGATCCTGCAAAAGCAATTTCGATTTGAAATGCCATGCGTTACCTAGCTAACCAGTCTCTCGATGGGACATGAAAATGTTGATAAACAAATACATAAACATACTTGAAATTAGGTAGTTTCACCTTTGGCATCCAGGTTAGCAAATCAAATACACGGACACACACATACTCGTAACTGCAATCGAATGTCCCCCTCCAATATGTCCTTTCGTGTGTTACTCAAAATGTTTACCAAACACCACAAGAGGATGCGTTTGCATCGTCGGAATTTCTATATTTGCAGCTTTAAAAGCGAGATGATGATGGCGGTGGCGGCTACCCCACACAATGAAGCTGAATGCAAGCAAGTGTATACCTGGCACAAATATGTGTATACACATATTATTATGTTGTTCTGATGCACTCTCTCTCGGGTCCCAGAGTTCCAGCAAGGACATGTTAACATTTCACTTAAGCAAACATTTTTGGTTTCCTCGATACATATAGGGAGAGGGTGTTCTGGTACGTAGGTATTTGTTGGCTTAGTGAGTGGCTTTTTTAGTTGGCAAAAGTGGTGTTTTGAGATTTCGAAAACCACCATCCAGGTGGGTTGCATTTCAGCTTCAGGATGCTGCGAGTGTTATACATACTAACAAAAAGTGCAAACTTCACATTAGGTGTTGCTTTTTTTTGAATACCTACATCCTTCCCGTATGCATGCTTGGTATATGTTTTTATTTCCTACACCGTAACCAGGTGTTTATTTCATTTTGCTATTGCCCTTTTTTGTGCATTTTGTGTTGGGGTAACAGTTTTCACCTCTTGCATGTTGCATGTTAAGTGTTTGCTAAGTAGATTCAAATTGAACGCTTTTGGTGGTAGAGAAATTTATTTTTAGTGTAACGCATTATAATAATGTTCTTTTTTTTTCTTCTAAACTCACACACAGGTCACAGCCACTGATGGAGATAAGGATCGACCACAGAACATCGTGTATTTCCTAACTGGTCAAGGTATCGATCCGGATAATCCTGCCAACAGCAAATTCGATATTAATCGGACTACAGGAGAGATTTTCGTCCTTAAGGTAAGTCAATACAAGTATCTTAAACGCTTATGGCTTATAGAAATTAGATGGAGATAAACTGCGGCTTTCTGGGGTTCAGCTAAGTGGTAGGGGATGAATGCATGAATTCAATAGAAAGTGGATTTGTGTAAACGGTTTGAGAGTGCACAATTTGTAAAGTGCACAATTATTTGGAGTGGCCTTCTGTTAGCGAATTGAATTTGAGGTTTTTCACAATGAAATACATAAATAAAAAAACTTTAGAGTAAATTATAAAGTAGATATCTAAAGGGTTTTTTCGGAGGAAATGTACCACCAAATTGATTGTCAATTAAATAAGGATTTGTTCTATGAAAGGGGTAGGCACTTACCTTTCAAATTTTGTTATAAATTCGATGGTAATGTGGATACAATTCTAAAATTACCTTTAAAATCTACTTAAGGTTAGGTAAACGAACTGTTCTCACGGTAAAGGTTCCCGATAAACTCACAACCCTACACAACCCAACCTAACATACTTAACAATATTATTGCCCCTATCTGCACAACATTTCAAAACTTTTGCCATCTGATAATGCTGGCTTCTTAAGACCAATTGTAAGACCGCCGTACTAATTTCTACAGATTTTTTTAAAGCATGAATAGGAACGGCTTTAATTTCGTTATTTAAATACAATTTCCTAATGTCATCGATATTCTCTTGCAAAACTCGCTGCTATTTTCGACAGTTTTTTGACATTTGTGTTCAGTTTATTTCGACAAATTGTCATGAAGAGGCTGACACCAGAAGAACGCTCCCATATCAGTCAAACTTATTTTGAAATTTGTTTTATTATTATCCAACAAAAGTGATAGACAACTGACGTTTATTGAGTTAGACATTTCCGCAGTTGACTCAACTACACTGATTGGTCTGAGCTCCACGATATGGTGGCATCATTGGCCTTTAAATTACCAGGAAATTACGCCATATTTTTGGAAAAAAAGCCAAAAAGTTAAATGGAAATTACGGCAAAAAAAAAAATGAAATGAGACCCCAAATCTGACAGTAAACCCTAGCAGGGGGGTTGCAGGGGGGCAGCATGCCCCCCATACGGAGTCGTTTTTCGTTTGGGGTCTTATTTCCCGTTTTTTGGTGTTTTTTCCAAAACATTTTTGGGCGTTTTCTCAATTTTCTTGAATGGAAAAAATGCCCGAAAGAGTTTTGGAAAAAATGACAAAATTAGCGGCATTTGTGTCAAAATATTTGGGCGATTGTTCCTAGGAAAAAATGACACAAATTTGTATGGAGGTTTTTGGGCTCTTTTTCCACTTTAATTTTTTGGCGTAATTTCTTTTGGCGTAATTTCAGGGAGCCTTAAAAATGTTCTCGGTGTATGATAATAAACTGGAAGCTATTCGGACATTGAAAGCCAATATACAAGAGGTTTTTGGTCGCGAATGCTGGAAATAAGACGCGCATCGTCAAAAAAAAAAGCTGAGGAGGTGATATATCTCAAACCGTGTGTTCCATACAAAATGACATAAATCAATCATTTTTGTTCAGCTGAAGGGGTTCATCTTATTAATGCAAATATACCAAGAGGCTTGTCAATCCTGTTAACGAGATATGTAGTAGCTTTTTATTTTGATATTCATTCGTCTGTAAGCATGGGCCTAAATTGCATACTTTAGTTTTTACCAGTTGTTGGCCACTGGGAACCATTTGTAGATTTTTCGATTTAATAGATTTCCGAATGTTAGGGACTCCCCTCGATCTGTAAATAACGAACACCCTGCTATTCAACATTTCATAAACCACGTTTGTAACTTCTACAATTCGGAGTGAACCAGATCCTCAAATAACAAGTCTTATCGGTTAAATTGGTCCTTACCCAATTACATCAAGTTGCACCAACTTCCTCTTTGCTGGAATCGAAGACTCTGCGGGTCGAAGCATTGATGTCCATTCGGATTCGCTCTACATATCCTAACAAACTCCTAGTTTATAAACTATGCCGATGTCGAGGTATATCGCTTATTTTTCCTTGTTAAATGGTCCCCATCACAGCTCGTCAATACAAACTGAATCAAAGGTCTTAAAAAATTGTATCTCTAAACGGCCAACGATATCTTAAGCCGCTTTTAAGAGGGCTAATGTTTCAGAATTCAAGTAAATAGAGCATTATGAAGATTTTAATTAGTTGGTTCAGTGAAGACCTTAGGACAAAGTTGCCTTCTCAGACGAAAGAACTAAGAGTTGGCAAGAGTTATTCTCTTCTGATGAGATGCCAATTTCAGACGTAACCTTATAGATTACAGCTGTTTCTTATGACAACAATGTTGTGCGTCAATTGTTGTTGACAGCATATACATGGTTCTGCTCTATTGGGTCCATTCTGGAAGCTTTTGATTTTATAGTGGCAAACGCACGTATACAAGACTTTTGAAATCTCGTACCTTGTGTGTTGACTTGTAAATTTTATAAATTTCTTTCAAGTATAATGTTGTAGAAGTCGCATAACACCCCGTTGCCTTGTCTAAGTTATTTTTGGTATCAAAGGTATCAGCAAGACAGCAACAACGAGCTTTCTTCATCGTCGTTCTACACAGACTGATGAGTTTTACAGGGATGCCGAAACTGGACATGACTCTATATAGCGCGGCTCTATAGATGCTGAGGTGTTTTTCAAATCAATGAAAAGAAGGTGAATACAGACTTATACTTTTTAGTTGTTTTAGAATCTGCCTAAACCGAATCCATGAAAAGAATTGCTCCTTTCCTTCAATCAAGTCGTCCCTAGGTTCAAAAATGATGGGCTGGTAAACATATCCGCAATTATAGAAGTCCGCAGAAATTGTGTATTTATATTATCAGGACCGACTGTAGTTCAACGTCAAGGTTATCTTCATCAGTACCTACGTACTATTTAACATTTGGTAAAATGTCTGTATATGGTTTCTTGAGTAGCATATCTCAAGCTCTTCAAACGCGAGCTTGTTGTGTTCTTTCCAAAATAGCTGTAACGTATATGAACTTTTAAATAACTTATGCCATGGCAATATTATATAAAGGGTTTTGATTATCAAAATCAGTTTTCTCAATGACTATCAAAATATTTAAAATCACACTTTATTATAATATATAGGCGCATTCACAACTCAGAACTCAATCGAACTCAAGCTGCTTTTATACTGTATAGGTATTTACCAAGAAAACTGAGATTGAATTTCTACCCTTAAGCGATTAATATCTTTTCTTTGGCAACCACGTGCCCATTAAAACAAAAAGTTCTTCCAAACACCCATTTCCACCCATTTATTAAATATGTATGTAGGAAAATGGATGTCTTTGGGTCAATCTCTTTTTTTTTTTTGTTACCACACACAAATAACCTCTACGACCACGACCGACGACCGACGACCCTTAACAAAATTAGCTTGTCCTTTTCTTTCAAATGTTTCAAAGGGTTGACGGTTATTTTTCCTACTCAAATATGGCTCTTTCGTAACTTTTGGGATTTTCTAATTCAATACAATATCATGGTTAGATATAAATCAACAAAAGAAGAACTTTCACGAATGTAAATGTAAACATCTCATGATTGTCTACTACCCAAATTTAAGTGTGGGACAATGTTACCAATTTTTTTTTTTGTAAACAAAATAAATATCCCAGATTTTGACAATTCTTATAATGGTTCCTTTATTTCTATTTTTGTTTTGTTTTGGGTGAACATATTTTTGCCCGACACAATGTCTGCTGAGGGTCGAAAGAGGAGGACAAATTAATAGCGGCAAATTGGCGAAAATCCTTTGAAAAATTATTCCAAACGTAAACGCACAAATAAACAATAAATTATGTATTCTCAGCCGGTTGGCAGCATTTAACCAATTTAGGCCAACCAAACACAGCGTCCAAGGAATAACGCTCATCCTACCCAAAAATTAGCACCAACTATACAACACAAACACTAAAGGACATTTTTTCTAGATTTGCCTGTCTACTCCATTTCGACCTCGATAAATAGTTACCCAAGTGCATTGTATGAGTTCTGGGTAACGTTGACATTTCCTGACAACGATGACAACCCAACAGCGACGTGGTAGTACAAAACAGTCGACAGGACAGACACTTCCCGTGTCGTCGACTAAAATTTGCTGTTGTCGTCTATGTATCCTGAATGTTGTGATGTGTGTGCTGTGCACACGTACTACACATCATTAGAAATTATGGCTTCGAAAATGACATTTAATTTCAATTAGTCGCTTGCTGTGGTAAATTCCCAAGTACTACTATACCATCCGCTCATCTCTATACTTTACCAGTTTGAGTAAATCCGCTTTTTAGGTCAGAGAATTTGCCTGCATAAAGGCTCCAAACCAAACCAGTCATCCTGTGTGCAGCGCGTTTATTGCGCTTATAATGTACAGCAGCTGCTAATGCAAAACCACAATTGAATCCTTCGTATATATTTTCAGTGTTGTATCTCATCCTTATTTTCAGAAAGATACACGGCAATAAACATAGATACGAGAGCTGGGTAAAACACAAAAGCGACAGCTGACAGAACAAAAAAAAAAATAAAAATATTTTCAAATACTTTCCTCGAAGTGCTTGTACCCCATCAACACTGCCATGCCAGTTCGAAACAAGCAGCAGCATTCCGGTAACTGACCCAACGAATTAATTCTCAAATCTAACCAATGTATCTGCGTCGGTTCAGGATACAATAGGAAACAATAGCTTGGCGTAATTAAAAAAACCGACTACACCAGCAACAGCGTGTGGCATTCGAATCATGAGAGAAATAAACCAGATTTTTCTTTTTTCAATTAAAAGTGTTAAAAACAAAATAAATAAATCCTGAGGGTGACGGGGTCTGGCTCTGGTGGGAGAGAAAGCTGAAATCACAATGAGTGGGGTTACCAATGCTGGTGTTCTGTTTATTTGTTAATTTTTATTTTTTTTTCATTGGAAAGGAACGGTTGTTTTATTTGTTTTTTTTTTAGAGAAAATTGCTTTCAATTGGCAGCTAGGCACAGTTGGCTCATTCACGACTAACTGACGTGTGCTCCTCTATTAGACAAGAAACAGGTTTTCTTCCTTTTTGTAGCTGAGACAATAAAAGCATCCAAAAATATACAGGAAGTTTGGATTTGATTTGACGTAGCTATATCTATTTGAGTAACCTTTAAGAAACTTCCTTCGACCTCTTAAAATTATGTTTTCCTTAGATGTTCTCTCTTTCGAATTAACATTATTTGTTTCAGTGTAATTTAGTACACCTACACGAGTATACAAACCCGACTTAATTTCAGCAGCGCCAGTGCTTTGACTGATAATATACATAGTTGCTTATTAACACCAAATAACATAGCCCGAAAAGAAAACTAATGATTAAGTGTGACCTTTTCTTAGGGCCCTTATGCATTTTCAATTCTAGCCAAAACTAAGCTTCGTATAGAATAGAAATAGACTATACCTACACACTAAATTAGCGAAATGCTTACCTACATCTGCCTGAAGGTTTTCTTATTGTTGGAGTTTTTAGTTTGATAATTAATTCTGCGAAATTAAAAAAAAAATTCCTAAAATACTTAGCAGATAGGGCCGCTCCATAAAATTAGACCCCATATCCCAATGAAAAATGAAAAAAAAAATCAAAACACCAACAAAAATTATGTCCTTCCTTCCTTCCTTTCTTGGGGCCTTTTGTCATTTAATTCGGAGTAAAATTTAATTTTTGTTTGTGAAATATAAGATATCCCCCAGTATAAGATATCGCGTTAAATACATTTAAAGAGATTTTAAATATTAGGGCTTCTTAAGAAATATCACCCCAAAAGAACGAAAAATACCCCAAACTCAATGAAAAACCTGAAATTGCAACAAATATTCAACAAAATGTTAAAAATTGTCTGTACATTTTTTTATGTTTAAAAAAAGCTTGAATTGTCCTTTCAATATTTTGCCTGCAACATAGGCTCGTCCATTCATTTTATGTCGCACTCAGTGCAAACCTTTAAGTGCTTGGAAGGGAAAAAAATAATATTGACCCTCAAGTCCCGGTACACTACGCAAAGGCTTGACTTCTTTGATACAAGGGCGGTGACACAATTTCATCCTCTTCATCCGTATTATTGTTGAAATAACTTTTAGCTTTAGAAAATTTAAGAATTCAAAGGCTGAATGTGACTTTCGTGACTTTCGTCACTAAACTGATCGATGTCTGCTCACAATTTAAATTAACAGTAAGTTATCTACTTCTAGATTTTTGTTTTGATACCAAAATAAGAAAATGAAAAATGCCCCAAATGGATTTCAAACAATTCGTATTAAATGAAAAATCACCCCAAAAAAATGCAAAACCGCCCCAAAAATATGGAAGTACCCCAAAACAATTTCATAATAATTTTTGCTGTTGCTTGCCATATTTTGAGGTAATTTTGCATTTATATGGGCAATTTTGCATAGATGGAATGGGGCCAGATTTATGATTTGCCTATTTAAATTTTTTTGCCATTTTTGATTGGAACCTAATTTTATGGGGCAATCCAAAGTAGACTTCTTGTCTACTTTGGATTGGTTTCCTTCTGTTCAAATGTTAAACGTACGCTGATGATTCCTAAATATCTGGGAAAACTTCTGTGAACTTTTGACGAAGCTATTCAGACAAAAATGTACATCGCACCAAAGTTAGGATCGGCTTCCATAAGTTCAAGGTCTATGGGATGGTGAGGTTCCTATACGTGTAAAATATTATAACGATATTGGGCCGACTGGTTCTGCGGCACTTAGCTAAATATACACTTCGTCGCTACACTGTAATTGGGTTGTATTTCCAATACATTCTGTGGTCTCTTAGAGAGAACTTAATCGTGTACAGAAAGTCGCCCAGTTAATTCTACGAAATTCGCAAGGGTTGCTCAAATTTGCAACAACCAATAGCGCAATTTCTGACGAAACCAAAATTGGGATTGAAGATCCATGTGAATGTAAATTGAAGGAGCTCAATCAGCCAAAAATGCACTTCGTGGCTATACAAAATTTCGGATCAATTTGCATCCTTTTGTTTCAAGAAGTAATTGTATAGATCCACATCGAAAGTGATTATGGGTAATTCGTCCACATTTAAAGAGTCAGTCAAAAACTTTATTTTTTTTTATACCAAAATTACAATCCGTCTGCCTCAAGAGTCTAATGTGAGCTATGGTTAACTAAGTCATGCAGTCAAAAATGTGCACTATGTTGCAACAACTGAATTGGGATTTGTTTTTATAAGTTCAAGTCTAACATATAGATAGACAGATTATAAGTCGGGAGAGCCTTCATGGGGCTCTGGCACTACGGCCTCTTTAAAAGGAGCCTATTGTGCCCTCCCTGTTGAGGCCCTAGAGCCATCTTTTCACTCCGGATACAGTCAGTAAAACGATGATCTTCTTTGGGGCTTGGGGGTATGACAGCAAGATTTCCTGAAGTGACGATTTCCTCGCCAAGAATAGTCTTTCTGAGGCGAAATAGAGCCGGACAATCCATGAGTATGTGAAGAGAGGAATTGTCACTTTCTAGACATAGTCTACATGTAGGTAAAGATGTTTTTTCATGAGGCCATGGCTGCTACTTATACCTGTCATGATCCTTAAGTTATTTTTGTCCAGATTAATGAGGTAATGGGATTTTCTGTCGGATTCGATTTAGGCCAAGCTCTTGATGTGATTCCTGATATGTTTTTTACTGACACCAGAGAATGGTCCAGGTCCAATAAATGGCATTATCGCGGCGACTTTAGACAGTAAGTCAGCTATTTTACAGCAAAGCCCTTGTGGACTGGAATCCAGTGAAGAATGACTAGGTTCTTTTTTGCAAGTTCGTAGATGGTCAAACATAAAATGTAGTTCTTTAGTTTGCGGAGTCAATCGAATTGTATAGTAGTTAGTACAGGGTCTATTCGTATCCGTTTCGCCGCATTTTATATGATAGATCGAAGAATTTACATATATCTAGGCGGAATGCTTATGTGAATTAGGTGCAGTTATAGTTCATCAATCGTATGACAAAGAGTTGTCGAATAAGCACTCAAAGCGTTGCTGAAGCTCTGTCACTTCCATCAAATTCAATTCATCTATCAAATTTCAGGGGTAGCTAGTGGTCCTTCAGGTCAAAATGCCTGTTGTCACGGTTTGGAACATGAATAAATTGACCAAGGGCTTATAACACAATGCGACATATCGACAAGTCTTACAAGTGCCAGCTGATTTTGTCTACTGATTTTTGATCATCGAATCAGCATTGAACTTGTATTTGTGTTACAGAAATGTGTGTCGCGTTGTGTTATACTCCCCAAGTGGCCGAATTGTTTAGATTTACTGCGCGTCTATTATTAACTGCGTCAGAAAACAGTATTCTTCCAAAAGTATTGTCGGGACCAAGTGTTGTTGTGACCGATGTTTATCTAACTCACTAAGAAACAATCGGTAGATACTATCGTAAATTCCACCACTCTATTTGCGAAGGATCCAATGATCGCAGTGCTGTTATTGTTACGACTCTTGGTATCATTAGCAGTCCAGTACTTGAAAAGAAAGTTATTCAAAAACAAGCTTAGTATATACACGTCGTTATTTTTCACAAAAGTTCTCAGTGACACTGCTGTTGCAGTAGCCTTTGATAAGTCCAAGTATTTTCAGATCCTTCGTTGGGAATTTCAGAATCCTGAACAAGCTTCCTGTTTGTTCATTGAATAAGGACAATATTCACTGTTTTGGCATCGAACTTATACCAATTATAGTCAAAATATATAGACAGAAAGAGTTCTATAAGTATTTGTGGTTGTGATGTCACTGAAGATGTAAGATATAAGTCAGCAGAAAGAAAAAATTTCGGAGATGCATTTAAGTTGCTTCACGAGAAAGAAAAGTTTAACATTCCCTTTGACCAGCACAAACAAGGGATAATTGTTACGATAAACTTTTTGATGGACTGCCTTGTCTAGTGCCGCGGTCTCCTCTTGAATCAGCAAAACTCTTCACATACATAACATAACAGAGGCTTTTAACTTTCTACATAAACCGTAATGCACTCTTGTAAATGTAAATAAATTAGCAACGTCCTTGGCGTAAATGGACAACTTTTGTGGCCACAAGTTTTCCGTTTATTGGCATAAAAACTTCGTCCACCGGATTTGTCAAAGCTAATTTATTAATGCTTTTCCAAATGGCTCCTCTGCAAGAATCACTTCCCATGGAGATATTAAAAAATACCATCAGCCACCCACACATAAAGTGTCCGATAGAGAAAACATCCTTTCGGCAATGAATCTTGTTTCCTTGCTGCAGACACAATTTATCCCTACCCACTTCAACTTGTTTTGCTTGTACAGGATTGTAGTATTTTTTTTTTTATTATCACCTCAATGAATTACTCTAGCTTAACGTTTCTCTGTGTATATGTCTTCGACAGGCCAACATATAGGGCGTACCCCACTGCGATGTACTTGCCATTGTAGTTTATGCATGCAAACGTTCATAACGTGCATCTTACCACATACAGAGTGTCCACATATATCTAAAACTATTTGAGGCACATTTTTTTCATTACCATTTTGTCTTTCACTTACAGCCCTTGGACCGTGATCAGCCTAACGGACGACCTCAGTGGCGATTTACTGTGTTCGCACAAGACGAAGGCGGAGAAGGTTTGGTTGGCTATGCGGATGTGCAAGTTAATTTAAAGGACATCAACGACAATGCTCCAATCTTCCCGCAGGGTGTGTATTTCGGTAATGTTACCGAGAACGGGACCGCCGGAATGGTTGTTATGACAATGACAGCCGTCGATTATGATGACCCCAACGAGGGACTGAATGCGAAACTTGTCTATTCCATTGAGAAGAATGTCATTGAGGAGGAGACGGGTTCGCCCATATTTGAGATTGAACCAGATACGGGTGTAATTAAAACCGCTGTTTGTTGCCTGGACAGGGAGCGTACACCAGACTATTCTATACAAGTTGTTGCCATGGACGGGGGTGGCCTAAAGGGCACGGGCACTGCGTCGATACGTGTGAAAGACATCAACGATATGCCGCCGCAATTTACTAAGGACGAATGGTTTACCGAGGTGGACGAAACCGATGGTACCAGCCTACCGGAAATGCCCATTCTAACCGTTACAGTGCACGACGAGGACGAGACAAATAAATTCCAGTACAAAGTGATTGATAACAGTGGCTATGGAGCAGATAAATTCACAATGGTGCGAAACAACGATGGTACGGGCAGTTTGAAAATTGTCCAACCCCTCGACTATGAGGACCAATTGCAGAGTAACGGTTTCCGGTTTCGTATTCAAGTGAACGACAAGGGTGAGGACAATGACAATGATAAATATCATGTTGCGTACTCATGGGTTGTGGTGAAACTACGTGACATCAATGACAATAAACCGCACTTTGAGCGGGCGAACATTGAGGTGTCCGTCTATGAGGATACTAAAGTTGGTACCGAGTTGGAGAAATTTAAGGCCACCGATCCGGATCAGGGTGGTAAGAGTAAGGTATCATATTCCATTGATCGTTCATCGGATCGCCAGCGACAATTCTCGATTAATCAGAACGGATCGGTATCGATACAGAGATCACTGGATCGTGAAGTGGTGCCACGGCATCAAGTGAAGATATTGGCCATCGACGATGGTATACCACCGAAGACGGCGACAGCAACATTGACTGTGATTGTACAAGATATTAATGATAATGCTCCGAAATTCCTAAAGGACTATAGGCCTGTACTACCGGAGCATGTGCCGCCACGTAAGGTTGTGGAAATTTTGGCCACTGACGACGATGATCGATCGAAGAGTAATGGACCGCCATTCCAATTCCGACTGGATCCTGGTGCAGATGATATCATACGTGCGTCGTTTAAGGTGGAACAGGATCAAAGTGAGTATGAATATTATTTTTTTTAGTTTTTGAATTTTCTTTTTTGCAGGCTTTTGGAGGAATGATTGAAGAAGAAAGTGATTGAATATACATAGGAGCTCTTGAAAGCTTACAGTGTGAAGGATTATAAAGAGTAAAATAGAATAGAGTGAGATAGAGCCTCAGTGGTTAGTGTACTGAACTAAACTGAGCTTAGGGTGTTAGCTTCGACCCGCGGAAAAATACTTCTTAAGACTTAGATCATTAAGTACAACTGTTCTGAGAAAGGTCTCCCTTTCAGCCATTTGGATTCATCATAAAATTGTAGGTCCCTTTCGTTCTTCTTAAAAATTAAATGGTTGAGAAAAGCTAGGTCTACTGACCTGTTAGGATGACTTTTTTTGAGCATTTTTGTATATCGAATCTTCAATTACAAACATAGTCCTTAATTTTTAAACCTTAAAAACGTTTTCCGATTTTCCGAAGATTTTGGTGCCAATTTTTATAACAGATTAAAATTACTCATCATTACGTAGGTAGTACCTACTCTTATTTAAAATGCACTTTGCTGATTCAGCTGACTGATAAATATGGAACCTTTGCGTAGTAAAATATTTAAGCAAAAAAAAATTTTCTTCAAGTTTAAAATAAATAAATCCGATATTTAAAGTCTTTTCTAAACTTTTTATCGCTTAATAATATATATGTTTTTGTAACGGGCTATAGGTCTTGATTTAAAAAATACTCTTGTTTTGTATTTTTAAATTTCTTTATTGTAGTGTCCGATATTTCGACTTTCTTCGAAAGTCATCTTCAGGGACTGTCAAGAAAAATGTGTGACAATACAATTAACAATCAACATATATGTACATTAATAAACTTACACAATTTTTGTATGGGACATAAATTAAAACATTGTACACAATGATGGTTATATTATGACTAACACAAAACATGAAGTTAGTTATGACGTTTGAGTCCTCATTGCCTTCTTCTTCTGTTGTTTGTTTATCAGGTGTCTGTAGATGTGTGCGCATTTTTCGGTGTCCATTTTATAGTTAATTCGTTGTTGTGAAGGTACATTAATTATATGAAGCATTTCTTTGGTATACCTTCGTATGTAATTGGTTTCTTCTTGGAGTATTTTAATGTTGTCGAAGTCAGGGTAATGTCCAAATTTTATGCAATGGGCAGCTAACGCAGTCTTTTGTTCTAATGGTGTAGACAGAGCTTTTTGGTCAGATTTGTGTGAGGCTATTCTTGTCCGTAGTTTATTTTTGGTCGTCCCAACATATGTTTTGTTGCATAAGTTGGACCCGTCTCCACTACAGGGAATTTTGTAAATCAGGTTTGATTTATCAAGCTTGTCTAGTTTTGTTTTTGTATTGCTGTATAGTTGTCCTAAAGTATTTGTTGTCTTAAGTGCAATTTGATATTTGTTTTTGTCATATATGTCCGATTTGGTAAATCTCTCCGAGAAGTCAGTAACATACGTCATTGATTTATATATTATGTTTGGCTTTTCTTTCAGCTCAATGTTGTCTCTTTTATAATAATTATTGATTAAATCCCTCGTTGTCTTCTTTTGAAATCCATTTTTGTTTAGTATCGTGCTTATCGTCTTTATGTTGTCCTTATGAAATTGTTTGTCGCTGATATTTAGTACTCTCCTAATAAAATTGTTCGCGGTATTGAATATAACTCTTTTAGGATGTTTCGAATAGAAATTTATGAGTCGTCCTGAGGACATAGGTTTCTGGTACCAGTCAATTTTTAATTTGTTTCCGTTTCGTATGATAAGTGTGTCCAGGTATGGTAATCTTCCGTTGGTTTCTTCTTCTTTTGTAAATTTAATGTGTCGATGGAACGCGTTCAATTTATTCAAAGTCTCATTTATTTGGTCAATTTTAATTATCGCGAAAAGGTCATCTACGTATTTGGTTACCAATCTCGGTTTAGTTTCCAGCTCGTCAATGGATTTATCTAATAGTTCTTCCATAATTATGTCCGCTATAACTGGTGATGCCGGGGATCCCATGGACATTCCTCTTTGTTGTGTGTAAATAGCGTCTTTATATTTAAAATATCTGTTCTCTTGTATGCAGAAGCTTAAAATGTCCATGAAAATGTTTTTGTCCATATTAATGAAGTCCTTAATTTTTGTCCATTTGTTTTTAATGACATTTAACGCTAAGTTAACAGGAATGCTAGAAAATATCGGACACTACAATAAAGAAATTTAAAAATACAAAACAAGAGTATTTTTTAAATCAAGACCTATAGCCCGTTACAGAAACATATATATTAATATAATTGGAGGTCGTTAAAACTAAATCATTTATCGCTTAATAAAATAAAATAAAATAAAAAATATCAAGAGGCAAAGACTTATAAGATTTGGCAAGTATAGTTCACCATTTGTCAGGGAAGCATTTGTCTCTCCACTAAATGAAGAAGATCTTTAGAACTCATAATTAGACTTAATGTTTGATTGATTTATCAATCTGAACAATTTTGACTTTATTCGCAAATGTTCACAATTTTCATCCGCCAATATATCTAATAATAAAAATAAACAATGGTTTTGCTTAAATAAACAAATTTTAAAAATTCACACTCATTTTGTCGCAAATTTCTGACTTTTTGGAAACGATTTTCGGTACAAAATGTGACGAGGCAGATTCTGATACAGAAGTTTTAAACCATTTTTTCCAAGGCTCTCAATTTTTTAAATATGAACAAATTATGTTAATGAAATATTTCCTTCTTCAAATAATAAAATTTGTATAATTTTTTAAGTATTTATACAAAAAAGTATAGTTCTGTACACTTTTGTCTGAATACATTTTTCAATTCGTTCACTAAAATTGACCTACAATTGATCAAATTTGGCACGTAATTAAATTGGAACATATTAACCTAGTTTTTCTTAGTTAAATTCAAAATGGTACTGATGGCTTTAAATTTATCCAGATTAAGTATTTTTCTCTGGCCAAAATTCCGACAAATATTGCTTGACAATTACGCCACGTTTTCAATTATTCGATAAATATTTCATGAATCATCTTAGTGCCTATTTTCGGCCACGAACAAATTAGTAATTAGGTAGGTACATAAATAGTAATTTCGGACACAGTTTTCTGACAACTAGCAATTTGTATATAGTGCTCAAAATTGTGAGTAAGTTTTTGAGGTACAAATTTCGACATTTTATTGCATTCTATCAACATTTTCGTATTCTACTTGGCTTTAAGAATGCACTTTGGAATAGGTACTAATGATCAGTGATCAGTGGATTTTTGCAGAAAAATTAGCTCTCTAACATATTTTCATAAGCTTCCTTCACATTTTTTAAGTAGGTTTTCTAATCGGTTAATAAAATCTGACCAAATGCATCAATGTTGCACGCCAGTAAGAAGGCATCTGCTAGCTGCTTGCAGAATCAGAAGTCGTATATTGAAAATCTTAAATTTTAGAGCAGTACTAATTTTGATAAGGTAAATGTAGATTCCAAAAATAGAAACTCACACAAAACGAATGGTTGCGAGAAGCTAGGCCTTGGGTGTCTACCGCCTGTCGCGCCGCCTATTTATTTATTTATTTTAAATGTAGATTGTCCATCCGGAGGCCACTTTCGTCACAAACGATTTTCTAAAGAGTTTTAGAAAGTCCTATAAAACATGTTAGGCATATAAAGTTCACAGTTGGAAAATTTGCCAATTTGGTTCTCTGTCCATCATATATTTCGGATAATTTCAAGACTAATCAAGGTTTCAGAAATGAGTGCGGTCTGCATGTGGCTTTTTATCCTAACAGCACCAATAGCCATTTTGAGTTAAGAGCTCTTGGAAATTCGGCACTTGTTTCGTAAATTAACATTCACAAAAAGCAAATGAATTAGTGGCTGTAACCACTTCTACTCGAAGATTCAAAGCTAAAGTGATGGGAAATTCTTTTTGGTCACAAACAACTCTACTTCAATCCGAGCAGAGTAGCTAGTAGATACCTTACCTTAGCGCCACTCAACTATACCCCAACTGAATCCGAAAATGGTAACAGCAATTTAAAAGAGGTAGGTACCTCGGATGAAATATCACTTACGAGTACCTATAAACCAAGTTATCTCTGAGTTCGCTATTGCATAGTTCTCAGAGAATTGGAAATAGGTTGGCCAACACAAAGTGCCATCAGTAGTCCACCTTCGGCTTTGGATTAAAATTGTAAAATTGAAATTAAATGCACTGTAGTTGTTGTGTGGGGCAAGAACACACAAACAAACATTTCAATCGAAATCCCAGTTGGTTCCTGTTCAAATATCTTTCACGACTAATACTTACAACAAGTGGCGCTTCAATCACTTCACTTCTTCCATCATTTCTCCTGGGAAAAGCTCTGCAATTTTTCCCTACCAGTCTCAGTCGCAGTCTCAATTTGCAAATTGTTTGTGGCCGGTATTCCGAGCACTATAATGTATTCGGAGACTGGAGCTCTGGAATCAGCCAAAGTGATTTTACTTGTTCATTTTATAAACTCCCCATACCAATTGCTTGTTGTTCCTTTTTTCCACTTTCAGAGGGTGCCAATGGCGATGGTATGGCCGTAGTCTCATCTCTGCGCTCCTTCGACCGTGAACAACAAAAGGAATACCTAATCCCCATTGTGATTAAGGACCATGGCAGTCCGGCGATGACTGGCACAAGTACCCTGACTGTAGTCATTGGTGATGTGAACGATAACAAAATGCAACCGGGCTCTAAGGATATTTTCGTCTACAACTACCAGGGACAGTCGCCCGATACTCAGGTGGGACGTGTTTATGTGTACGACTTGGATGACTGGGATTTGCCCGACAAGAAATTTTATTGGGAGGCACAAGAGCATCCACGTTTCAAGTTGGACGAGGACTCTGGCATGGTAATAATGCGAGCTGGTACTCGAGAAGGACGTTATCATTTAAGATTTAAGGTCTACGATAGAAAGCACACACAAACGGATGTGCCAGCGAATATAACGGTCACAGTGCGCGAAATTCCCCATGAGGCTGTTATTAATTCGGGCTCAGTACGGATATCTGGAATTTCGGATGAAGACTTTATCCGCGTGTGGAATTATCGCACACAGAGTCTGTCACGTAGCAAGTTGGATAGGTTCCGAGATAAGTTGGCCGACCTCCTTAACACCGACCGAGAGAACGTGGACATTTTCAGTGTGCAGTTGAAACGACGTCATCCTCCGTTGACGGATGTGCGATTCTCGGCCCACGGTTCACCGTACTACAAGCCCGTTCGTCTAAATGGTATTGTACTGATGCATCGAGAGGAAATTGAAAAGGATGTGGGAATCAATATCACAATGGTGGGCATTGATGAGTGTCTGTATGAGAATCAGATGTGTGAGGGATCATGTACCAACACCCTGGACATTAGCACACTCCCTTATATGGTAAATGCGAACAAAACCGCCCTCGTGGGGGTTCGAGTTGACACTCTGGCCGAGTGCACATGTGGTGCGAGGAACTTCAGCAAAGGTGAGTCGTGTCGCAATACGCCCTGTTACAATGGCGGTCGGTGCATTGAGACACGTTACGGACCGCATTGTTCGTGCCCAGCCGGCTATACTGGACCCCGATGCCAGCAGACGACAAGGAGTTTCCGTGGCAATGGATGGGCATGGTACCCACCGCTGGAAATGTGCGATGAATCGCATTTGAGTCTGGAGTTCATCACTCGCAAACCGGACGGCCTGATACTGTACAATGGACCGATAGTGCCGCCAGAACGAGATGAGATGTTGATATCGGATTTCGTGTCGCTCGAATTGGAACGTGGTTTCCCACGGCTGTTAATCGACTTTGGTTCGGGCACTCTCGAGCTGCGGGTGAAAACAAAGAAGACCCTCGACGACGGTGAATGGCATCGCATTGACCTGTTTTGGAATACCGAGAATATCCGCATGGTGGTGGACTTCTGCAAATCTGCCGAGGTGACCGAAATGGAGGATGGTACACCACCGGAATTCGATGATATGTCATGCCAGGCACGTGGCCAGATACCGCCGTTCAGTGAATACCTGAATGTGAATGCCCCTCTGCAAATTGGTGGCCTTTATCGAGAGCAATTCGATCAGACGCTGTACTTCTGGCACTATGCGCCCACATCGAAGAGCTTTGACGGGTGCATTCGCAATGTGGTGCACAACAGCAAGTTGTACGACCTCGCACATCCGGGTCTGTCGCGCAACAGTGTGGCCGGTTGTCCTCAGACGGAGGATGTTTGTGCGCAAAGCGAACAGACGGCTCGCTGCTGGGAGCATGGCAACTGTGTGGGCAGTCTGAGTGAGGCGCGGTGTCAATGTCGACCAGGGTGGACGGGGCCAGCTTGCAATATACCCACGATACCGACGACCTTCAAGCAGCAGAGCTATGTCAAGTACGCACTGAGCTTCGAGCCAGACCGATATAGTACACAGATACAGTTGAGATTCCGGACGAGAGAACAGCACGGCGAGTTGTTCCGTGTGAGTGACCAGCACAATCGGGAGTATGGAATCCTTGAGATAAAGGAGGCACGCCTGCACTTCCGCTACAATTTGAACTCTCTGCGGACCGAGGAGAGGGATCTGTGGTTGAATGCGATTACTGTCGATGACGGCCAGTGGCACGTGGTGCGAATAAATCGGTACGGATCAGCGGCTACTCTTGAGTTGGACGGCGGCGAGGGCCGACGATATAATGAGACGTTTGTGTTCGAAGGCCATCAATGGCTATTGGTTGACAAACAGGAGGGCGTGTATGCAGGCGGCAAGGCCGAATACACGGGCGTGCGCACGTTCGAAGTGTACGCGGACTATCAGAAGAGCTGTTTAGACGATATCAGGTGAGGGTTCTATTTGATGTTTGTATCTTTCACAGGATAACCCACGATTTCCTTTGACAGACTCGAAGGCAAACATCTGCCACTACCACCAGCAATGAACGGCACCCAGTGGGGCCAGGCAACGATGGCAAGGAATCTGGAAAAGAACTGTCCATCGAACAAGCCCTGTTCAAATGTTATCTGCCCGGATCCGTTCGAATGTGTGGACCTATGGAACGAATACGAGTGCACGTGAGTGTTTCTTTCATCTCTGTATATTTTTGCCGTATCTTATGTATCGCTCGATGTGAACGAAGAAAAGCGGGGCTCTCGTCCCCTTGCTATTCATTTCATTTAACTTTTAAATCCATTCATTTTAGTTTTATTCCATTTTATCCCCCCTCCCATTGAGTTCGATTTCACACATTCAATCGCCACAAATGTGCGGATTCTCTCACTCTGTCCCTTTGACATTTTGATGAAAGGAAATCCTTTCAAATTATAATAATTGATGGAGTGGTGAGAATTTCCATTTTGGTGATTATATTGTGAACTTATGGGCTTCCTTCATCTATTTTCATTCACTTTTGGTTGAAGTTTTATTTTCTGTTGTTTTCTCTTCTCTGAATCCCTCCCCTTCTTAAACAAGAACGAACACAGCGAAATGAAATTTAAAAGATTTTTTTCTCCTAGGCACACTTAACCAAAAGAAAAAAAAAACAATTATTAGATGCTTCGTATTTTTGGAGGTCCTTCTTTACACACATACCTACACACGCACACTAAAATCGGGGTAAAACAATTAACTTCTTGCCAGAGGCGTAAGAACCAAAGTGTACTCGTTTTATAACGCGTCTTCTATTATAGTGAAGGATCCATTTAAGAGGTGTTTTTTTTTCGTTTTCACATTTTATTTGGAAAGAGGGTGTAGGGTAGTAAACTTTTCGGTTCATATTCACATCACGTATTTATGTGAATTTGAAGTGCGATACGTTTTTGAATTTTCAAACCTAATGCACGTATAATATAGGGTTACATACTTCAAGAGGTCCTTTCGGTGAAATTGTTGTTGGAATAGAACGTGCTTATGAACTATCAGTAGCCTATAGTTTTGCATATCGATTTAGAACGGATTTTTGCTAAAACACATTCAGAAAGTTTAAGCAAGTATCTACCTATCTTTAGAGGGAGATTAGCCTCAGATTAAGTTTGCTTAACCTAGGTACTACCACGTTGATAGTTTTGCAATATTCCATTTTAGGAATAAGTTTGATATCTTTTGATAGCTTAAAGTAAACACTATGACGAAGCATGACATTTGGAGAATGCTATCAGTTCCATCTAAGTTGGATACTCTTAGCCCTTTAGGCTATAATGTGGGAAAAGTAGTTGTGATAACTTGCAGGAGTTTGGAATTCATGATAAATTCGTCATTAATAGAAACCTACATTGCTTCTAGAAGGTTGTCAGAATGTTAGTTACTTTAGTTTATTTTTATCAATGAAATAGTCGCCGCAGCTCCCACTCCCCGTTTAGTTTAGGAAGACATATGTATCAAGTAGTACCTGTAGGTCTTTCATCACAAAGCTTAAAAAGTCTTTCACTTATTTGTCGAAAAAGATACAATTTCGTGCGTGCCCAAAGCAAATTATGATTTTTAAATATATCTCAAAGTCGAACCGAACATTTTAGAGGCATTCCGTTTCGGAGGGTGGTCGTAAATTTCATTTCAGCTAATGACTAGCTTACGACAGAAGCGACAAGGTTGGGGTAGATACTGAGTAGAATGCGGCAATAATTATATCTCCCCTAAACGTGGTCAAGTTTAAGTCACAAGTTCATGACAGAATTCATGGGTTAACCATCAGGTGTTTCTTAAAAACACGGTCGCTTCGTTGTCATATACCATTTTCACCGAAATTTATATAATTTATACAATTTTTGCTTACGGAAATTCCATTTTCACACTTAAGCTAATCCAAACTGATACTTTAAAGCGGTCCAAGCCGATACTCTGCATTTTTTAATAAATTTCAAAGCAGGTCATTTATAGCTGAATCTTTAACAAGACAAACTCAAAACGGAGCTATACAGATCCATGTCTCACCATTTCGTCAACCCTTGACGCTCGCCCGTTGTATGAAGGATGACGATGGGGAAGGCTTGCTGCTCTAATAAGGTTGAAAACGAACTGACTAAAACAATTGATGTCGAAAAAGAACTTAGACTGAGCAACCAAACCCAAACAAGTTTGAAGGTATTTTTCAAAAAACCAAACAACATAAAAAGATGGCTTGCCAAAAGCAAAAAGCCTGCAGCTCTAATTACACTCCGATTTGGGTGAAAATAGTTCTTAAGATAACAGTAGATAGTCCATTAAAAAGTAATTTTGCAGTCTTTTAGGATAAATAAAGGCACCTATATCATGATCTACCTTTAAGTAGAAGATGTAAGTATAGACCCAAAAAAATGACTTACAACTTCGACAACAAATATTTAAACTGCAGATGTTTAAAAAAAAGGCTCACCTTTACAAAGGTCCATTAGATCAGGTTAGGGGATTGGTGAGGGCCGCCATCCCACCTTTAGATTAGTATTGATCTGTTGTGATGCCCTTGGGGTTTGTGACTCCCTATACGGGTTGGCAAATCATCCTGAGGAATTTACAAATACCTATATGCCGGGAGATCTGCTTTTGCAGCTTCCGCATCCGAAACAGACCCTTTACCGGAGCTTGAATTAGAATTCTACCAAAGTACAGAGTTATCGGAGGTTGTTTTGTCGTGTAGCGCCTTAGTATTTTATTTGCAAATCAGTTGGTAATTTGTAGCCGTCATTTTGATGAAGTGAAGTATTGCACCATATTAATATAGACGGCTTTGCTAGTGTTAGCTACAAATGTCGAAGAAGCTCCCTATAGTGACTGGCATTTAGGCTTAGACTCTTCACGTTCGTTCGAATATTTAAATATTTATCTAGGAAAATCACAGACACGTTTATAGCTTACCTGGACTCGTTTTGTAGGTTCTCAAATTTCTCACAACTGTTGCGTAATCCGTTTACACTTACCGAATGACATCATAACAAGCCATTTGCAATTTTAGCCCCCACATTGCGATATTGACTTGTATTACAAAGATTTTCTCATCCACCATAACCGGTCTCACCCCACCCTAGACGAATAAAGAAAGTCAAGGGAAAATAGTTTTTGTTTCGTATTTTTTTTGCATCATAATTTCATTTCCTTGCACGACTTCAACTGCACAAAAAAACAATACCCGCAGCTGTGACTATAGCATTAAATTATTTACGCCCATCAGGTTCATTCGAAGGGTGGTAACCCGCAAAATGAGAATTTAAATTGTCATCCCATCTTAACAAGAACAATGCTATTATGTGTGTACCTAACAAAAACAAACAACAGATGGGGCTTCCTAATGCCCAGTCCTTCCATCCGCTCATTGTTTGTTCATTATCCTTGTTCAAGTAGTGACAACACTATAATGAGAGGTGAAAGCTGGGGGCCTGAAGAGAACTTTTATGCGAATATAGCTTTGTATTTTTTTTTTCTATATGATTCACTGTGACAGAAACTACTTCCTGATTGCTGTGTTGTGTTATTATATCGCTTCACAGTGTATGAAATGTGTTTTCCTGGCGATTTAGCTTTTTGTTCAACACAGACAAAAAAGAAAACACAAAATTCCACTGAGTCACATTTGAACATATGTTGACTGTCGTTGTGTGACGACTGAGGATGGGGAACCAGTTGCCCCTTAAATTTTCTGATCATTTGTGTCAGTTGGTGCTATAAGGACTCCACTGCTGAATGCAAAGTCTGTGTCCACAGTTTTGTCGATCGATAACTATTTTTGTTGAATGTTGACAATAATAACTCGGTGATTGAGGTGCATCTGACCCTTGGTGCACACTTGCGTTTTTTTTAACGCGCGACACCGCTACGGAACCGCGCGTTAAAATGACGCATGTGTGCACGAGGCCTTTAGGTTTTTCGTCTGTGTCATGTCTGCCAAAAATATAACTGTTCTGACACAGTTCCTTGTATTCCGCCGTTCCGACTTTTGGCATCAAATTCTAGGACCATTCGTCGAAAAAATGAAGTTAGGTCGCATAATGGTCCTATTCCGCTAGCTATCTATGTATGACCGTGGTGCGTATATTCTTCCCTAACCGGCTACTTTGCTTAGCGTGGAATTGAGTTACTCCTAAAAGGTATGTTATGTCCTTCTCAGATTTTAGTTGTTGCCAAAAATATTTAATTATGTGAATGCTTCGAGAAGAGCTCTCTTTTTCTGCAGTGCCATTTCGCGATATTAGCACGTGCTACTATTGCACTAGACTTTGGGTGCGTTAGCTACTTTGCCATCCAGCAGCCAGTAGATATTTCGTCAAACTCTAGGGTATGTAGAAGTGTTGATGCAATTTGCCCGCCAGAGGACACTGAGCTTTTCGGCACGCGCCTTCTGTAGAGCCACTGCCTTTCCTAAATCGTCGTCTATCCACAACCATATCGTACACATTTAAGTAGTCCACTGAATAAGGTCGTTTGGACTCGTTCTCCTCGTCCTTGAACCAAAAAGTAGGTATATCTTTTTATTTCCTACAACTTTTACATTGAACTTTTTCGATAAGATGCACAGTTTAGCCAGAAATCGCGAAAAACCATTGTCAACCCCTAAAAATGCACCCTATTGCACTACGGATAGCTGCGGTCGGTTCGATTTTTTTGTCCTGTTTTATAAGAGCTTGTTCTACAATATTCCGCTGTCAGAGTGCTGTAACGAATTTTTTTGTTGTTCGAATCCTATTTCTGCTAGACTAGTATGGCTAAGGTTTCAATGGATGAACTTCATCATAATTTTGATCGGTCAATTGAATTCCATGCAGTTGGCCATGCCTCAACGTTATCTGGCTTGTCTGTCTAACGCCATGCTCGCTCTTGCAGCCGTGTTCCCGAATCATAAGCACCTAAAGCTAAGTCAACTGCCGGCCTTTAGGCATTTCTTCAGTTCAGATAGAACTGTGATTTAATCGCTGTCGATGGTAACTTATGACTTAGTTCGGTGGGTTCAGAATAAGCGCTGAGGATTTCACCGACTATGCCCTTCAAAACAATTTCCATAAAAGAGTTTTGTTTTGGATGCCATCCAAAAAACATCCAGTCGCATATTTTCCATAATATTAGACATACCTACTTTGCTTCTTAGGTTTATCCTTTTTTCTGACAGCTGTAGGTAGTTATATACATATTTTGTATGACTATACGAAATCCGTTTGGCATCAACACACTCTTGGCCGATCACCCCTGCCCCTACTTTTATGCGACTGTATTGTTTTTTTTTTATATTATGTATTTCTGTATCCTGTACACCAAGGAATCTCTCTCCAATATTTGGCTTTGACAACTCATTAGGCTAAACTCACTTAATTGAAAAAAGCATTTTCAATAGACAGCTTTTATCTAGTCCTATTTTGCACTTTTAATTGGATGCAGTTTGGGTCCATTCAGCCAGTGTGCACAGGTGTTGTGCCACTGCCAACTTATCAATTGACCGACTCTGGCACAGTGTATGTGTATGTGAGCTCATTTGCATTTAATATCACCCTTACTCGCCCTGTGAAAGAGGCGCCGATAAAAAAAAGGGTAAAATGTGGATTTAATTTAAATGTTCATTGTAACAACGGTATCTATATATTTTATATCCGTTGGTATCCTTTGGGGTCTGTTAATTTATTCGGAATCCCGTTTTTATTTTATTTTCCTCTTCTGCCAATCGCATACAATTGAGTTAAGCGAACGATAAAGGGCCAAGGTTTGCATAATAATTGGGTCAATAGTGCTGTTGCATATATTGAGCCCAAAGTGTATTTTTATCCTCTTTAGGGTTCCTGTAAAAGTTGTTTAAGTATCCTCGTTTTTTTATTTTGCCTTGTTGTTTTTACACTTCATTTTCGCTCAGTTGTTCCTTTATCAGTAGTTACAGTGTTACTTTGGATTTTGTTTTTCTCATTCGGCAGGATATTTGGTTTGCTGTTAATTAAATAGTTGATTTAACTGGAATCCATGTGTGAGAGAGGTAACGCAGCAGCTTATTGAAAGTTGATTCATAGAATACTCACACCCAGGAAGTGTTAAGAATTAATTCACTTTTGCAATACCGAAGTTCACAAATGAAATTCAATTTGATTGGCAGTGGCACACGAAGTGACAGGAGGTTCGTTTCGAGGAATGCTCTCATTTCTTTATCACTCATGTTAGGTGATGTATACCCATTTGCATAATGGGAATCTTGGAATTCTGAGTATTGTCCTTTAGGTAGGTCGATCATTGGCTTTGATTTAACCTTTTAGTCTGACATGTGTCGCTGTGTCTTAAGTAGATGGACTTTAACTGATGGTTTACCGCACGTATTAGGTATTATGGGGACCGTGTCTACAGCTACAATTTTCGAAAATCTTTCGTATCCATTCCTATCGTAGTACCACTTGTCCTCCAACTCTCAAATCAGGAAAAATATCTGGATAAGACGCGACTTCTAACGAAAGTAACACCAATCCAAGCATCTCAGGACACTGTTAAAGCATTAAAGGTCCGCTTGGGCGTAAGGTAGTTTCACCTTGTGCTTGTATTATAGTAAATTTAGTTCCATGGGTAGAGAGCGCATCAGCCTTAGAAATCCTTGTGTTGTCACTATCGTAATACAGTTTCTAGTCTACCTTTATAAGCTCTACGATTAGACGGTAACCCAAGTCGGTCATCTAGATGACATGCTGTGACTAATTGTATTATGCCACACACCATAAGTCACAATAAAACAAGACTGCTCCAAAACTTGTTGCAGTCCAAAAATAATTATTCTGGCGTTTTCAGAAGTCCCGTTCAATACATATTGTGACAAACGCAACTAAGTAAAAGAAAGGAAATATAACTTTTAATGGTGCTAAAACTGTCCGGGTGGGTGGATCTACCCTCCATGAAAATGCTTTCTACTTCAAAGGTGTACCTTACGCGGAATCACCGCTGCATTTACTGAGAGCCAAAGACTATAGATCATAACGTTGATGTCCATATTCGCTCTAAATCTCCTATCTTTCTCATGCACCCAGTGCGATTTTTTAACTGATAAACCCGTCAACTCAAACAGGACCGAATATCTCTCTCATCAAAATGACTGTATCTTCTGGAAGCTTCATTAGTGCTCGATCCATAGCGTCACTTGTAACTAAGTCCGTAAAATTTTGAGACCCACTTTTTTCCGACAGCCTAAAAAATTGCCAAACTCCTTTTTATTTATTTAGTTCTTAAAAGTGTTATTTGAGCTATTGGCTTTGTCTTTTCAAGCGAAAGAAAACTTTCTACATGCAGTGAATAATTTTAATTAGGTATAACTAAACCTATGGTCCGCTTATAGCCTTAAACCCGTGGGACAACAGCCAGATATTTTTTCACGGTGGGGACTTTTCAATTAATTTCTATTAATAAATAAAATCGAATTTAAAAAGAATTAATATTGATACTGTTATTAATAGATAATATGTATCTACCTCTTTAATAGGTAATAGTTTAATTGTCTAAAAGATCTGGAGAGTAAGTTAGGTTAGGTTAGGTTAGAGAGAAGTTCACAGCTTTATATGCTGTGCTACTACGGGGGCCTTTTGGTCCATTGTGATCCCTTAGTTTTTGGGCGTGGATAAAATTTACATTTTATTGGATAACACAAAAAAACATGCATAAACACTTTACCTGATTTCTTGGAGTTGTTCCTTGGCGGAGTTGGTCTACTAAGTAAACCATCCCGTACTTTTAACAAACCTGATTGTGTCCGTCAATGGTACCTGCACTATGTCCTCTAGGTCTCCGAAAAGTCTGTCTCCCAGGTATCGGAGTCGACTAGTTTAGAGGTTTGGGCATTCGCAGAGCAGCTGTTTGATGGTCTCCGTTTCTTCTATTTCTTGACAGCTCCTACCTGCAGTAGTCTGGTGAGTTAATGCCCATTCTGCCCGTACACCCGTTAAGATTCGAATATCTCGTTTATTAATTTTCAGAATACATCTTGTTCTTTTTTTTTGGAGAGTAACCCCAGAGGTGGACCTATACCTATGTTGATATACCTACTTAACTAGGCCAGCTTGTTTAAGTAGGTTATTTAAGAATTACCAAGTTATAAGCAAAACTACCTAATTGGTCATTTAGTTTGCTATTTCGGACTTTTGTTGGCATACAGGACATACTGTTGTTTTTATAATAGGACATACTGACGTGACATTTAACTTAGAACGATGATAACCACCATGAACTGACAGAAATTGCAGCGATTGGTAATTTACATCTCCATGTCTGCTTACTGATGGGCATGGTTTTATTTTCAAAATTAGTTTAAATCTTTTTCTTAAAGTGTCCCTCTCATACTTTCGTATTTCCTCTGTTTTCGCTTCGTCAGCCAATATGTCAACATGCATGTAGGTATGCCTGCAATAGCGTACGTACACTGCCTGGTTTGAAAATATCCCATAATTATACATAATAAGCCAATCGTTTTAATACTATTGCATCCGCCAAGATAAATCAATGAATAAAACACTGAAATTATAATTCTTTAGTCAATAACTGCCTGCTACTTATTGGACACTCTGTATTTGACAACATTCTCGAAAACCCCAAACATACCTTATTAGCCTTCTCCGCCGAGGTGCTCAATATACCTTTTTGACTATAAACCTTGTAACTCCAAATATGCAGTTTAAAATTCTCCCTTTTTATGGTGGTTTTATAATAAGAACTGTCCTCGTTTTTTGTTCTGTCAGTTCTAGATTCATTAATTTCGTCCATTATTTGACGGATATAATATCTTCTGCGCCAAACTTGTTGTTTGCAGGTAACACTAGCTCGATCTAGCTATTTAGCTGACCGACAGTGTTTGGCATCGGTTTTAAAGTAGAAAGAATGGTTCGTTAGGCTACTATTCCACATGTCAAAAATTGTGTCAAATTTTGTACAACCTGACGTCAATATAACGTCAGAATTTGCCCTAAAGTTGTGTGCGGACAATTTTTAACGTCGGCATATTAAGCTACAATTTTTAAGTATACAAATAAATAGTATTTTCCAGAAAAAAAAATTGGAAACGTAGGCAAAAATCGAAAAAACGTCTGAAATTAAAAAGAAATCATCAGAAAATCAGATATTGGAAACGTCTGAAACAATTTTTAAAACGTCTGAAAACAAATAGTACCTAATCGTCTGAAAAATATAAAAATCGTCTGAAAAATTTAAAAAGTTCGAGTGAAAGGGAATATTCATAGATTAATTTTGAGAATGTTGACGATTTATTCAGATTTTCAGACGAAATCTTTCTTAAGGTTGTTCTCAGTATCTATTAAAGGAAAGAACGTTTTTGAATGAACCTATATTTCAGTTTAATTTCGCTGTAAAACTTAAAGTGACAAAAGCTTTCTTGAACATGTGAGAATTAAAGGTCTTTGGAAATATATCCAGATAATCTTAAATATCTAAAGTTTATTTTGGAACATGCCTTTCGATTTATTCGCCAAAATATGATACAGAATATTAATAAATTTTTAGTGAAAACCTGTTAACTTATCGCTTATCCTTTTAAACTGATTTAAGTCAGTCTCTTGGGAGTAAGTAAGAAGTTTTTACCACTCATCGTCACTTTATGCCTTTTTAATATTTCTCTACCTCAGTTTTATGTTACACAAATTGAAACTTAATACATGCAATATACCTACCTACAACTTGTCCAAAGTCGTTCAAATTGTATGTCTCAGTGATGAGTGGCGTCTAATTTATTTAAAAGTCAGCTTAATAATTGTATAGATAGAAGAAAAGGAGAACATCACAAAAGAAGCAATTCAACTCTCAGCTATTATGTAGGGTTTCATTTCAGGTGTTTTCCCATACTTGATAGGAATCTTTATTTAAAATTTATTTGGGTTATCAATTTGGGATAACAAAAGTTTCAATCATATGCACGATTACATTCACATCAACCTGACGTATCTTTGCATTGAAAATGGATCTTCAAACCACTCTACAAGTACACATTCAATTTCCCACAATAAAGGACCTTAATTAGGAGTAAAGAAGTTATGTACAGGTATACAAATTTTATTTGTTTTCCCCAAAAGATAACAATCCCACAAACGCGAGTAACATACAAAACAATACACCCCCATAATAGAGAAAATATATATATCTATAATCTATACAAAAAAACATCTAATTGGCCAAAAACATAGCATATTCATTCATTTTGTAACCATTCCTGACCATAGTCCTTGTTGATTGGGTAAAATGTACCCACATCCTCATCCCAGATAAAAGAAAAAATCATATCTGTATCGTTTGCATGCGTTAATCCTTTTCTAATGATTTAACTATGTTTTCTGTTTAATGCTAAATAAATAAATAATTATATTTATACATTATCCTGAATGTAAATTAAAATTCCTCAAACAAATTACTTAAAAACAAAAAAAAAAAAAACAAATAAAATAGTTGCGGTGAAGGACGCGTGATGTCGCCAGATGCCAAAGGCTGTATGGATCGTAACGAATGCTTGGATTTGCCCTGTCTAAATGGTGCTACTTGTATAAATTTGGAACCAAGATTACGCTACCGTTGCATCTGTCCCGACGGATATTGGGGTGAAAATTGTGAACTCGTTCAAGAGGGCCAAACACTCAAACTGAGCATGGGTGCTCTGGCAGCAATACTTGTCTGCTTACTAATCATACTAAGTGAGCACCCAACGGCATTATATAAAATAAATAATTATTTTCTAACTGTATACGCGGCGCTCTATAGACTATTATTTAAGTACTATATTCATTTTTGATTTATTTGTTACATTTAAATGCCCGCTTGAATATGCTCATAATTAGAGTTTTATTTCACTATTAGAGTGATAATCACACAAATGTTGTCTTGTATGTAGTAACTGCTTGAAAAACTGAGCTTGAGTTGAGATGGTGTTTACCTTGGCACTTGAGTTTGGGTTAAGACTCCATTCGAAAATATTTGTAAATTCAATTAGCAATTAGCAACCTAACAAAAGAACAACTTTCCACTTCTAACACCTCAAAAGGAAGGAACATTTAAGGAAGTCTTGTATTTTCTAACCGCAAAAATACGTCTTTCAAAATGTCATCGCATACACGGGACAAGGCATAATAGTCGACTTCTGATAGGTACCTACATTCCACAAAATAACAATAAACAAACGGACCACTAAGTTCAAACACTTGCAGACATTTCATTTTATAATCCAAATTACTCTTTCCATTTCTTACTTTCGAGTTATTCATTTTCCTTAATTTTAATAAATAAATAAATAAGGAAAAAAAATTCAAGTTAATTATACTTGCTTACAACTTCTGCCGCTAAACTTAGTGGAATAGATGATGTTTGACCATCTACTTGAACCGATTCAGAGTGTTACAAAATCACAAGTCCTGAAAACTGGTTTATATAGTATCTTTGACTATCGTGTACAACCGTTTAGTTTAGTTTATATTAACGTTTCCCTTTAAACTGAAATGTTAAGTTAAATGTTTTGGTGTCGAACTAGCGAACAACAGCATGCCTCAGGCGACTTAGTTGAAACCTGAGATTTTTTTTTCTTTTTAAAATTGCAGTCAAACTCATTTAGGCTTCAATAAAAAAAACTACCAAAAATATCAGACAAAGCTTTCGTTAAGGTTCAAGCCCGTAAAATGACATAAAATACCTTTTTAAATTATTGTGGTTAATCTGTCCATTAAATTTTTTTAATATTAAATTGCAGTCAAACTCATTTATGCTTCAATAAAAAAATTACCAAAAACATCAGACAAAGCCTTCGTTAAGGTTCAAGCCCGTCAAATGACTTAAAATACCTTTTTAAATTATTGTGGTTAATCTGTCCATTAAAATTATATTGACAAAAGGCAGCAACTTGTATGGGACACATATACTTGTATGGGGCAAAAAGTCCATCATCGTCCATCACAACTTTAAGCCACTTCTTAATGCTGTTACCACTAGAGTTTTCACTAATTTCCTGAATCCATCTTATTACTACAAATTGGGTCTTATTACTTTAAAAGCCTTTTAAATGTTGTGTTGATTAAATTATAAAGGTAAGGCCTGAACAACAAGTCTTGTAACCGCAAATTTATGGCCGTCAAACAACTTCCGGTGCACTTGTGACACTTCAGTAACAAATCAACTAAAATGATCGCCCTAACCACAACTAGCCTTCTCTTTCAAAATTATCTAGTAACTTTAAGCGCATTTAAAATATTGTATTTTTGGAGCTGGCTTAGCAAAAAATTTTACTCTAATCAAATATATTTTAAGACGCAAGTCCGTGACGGTTAAACCCAACTTCGATGCACTTCAAATGTCATTAAAACAAATTACTAATTTGTTACTCAAACCACTTAAGTTTTGGCTTAATTTGAAGTAATCTCGTGTAATCAACTTTTAAAATCTGGCCTTTCTATCGAAGCTGTTTTAAAAGTATTATTTTAACAGTTCGGTTAACCTCGAAGCACTGGGTACACCTACTACAAGAATTTTCAAACATTTCAGCCACATATCGGCTTTGCTAAAGTTCAAAATCATGTAAATACCTACTGAAAACAATGCGCGGTTTTAATTATCACTTAGAGTACAAAATTATATAAATTTGTAAACTACAATAAATTTAAGGTGAAGGTTAAAAATAATTATTAGTAAGTCTTAAAAAGATATTGCACTTTTGGCCTTCCTATTGAAACTATAAGTAAAATAAATAGTTTGCGCAACAGATCCGTACTAACCACTGAACCACTGTGCCCTTCGTATTGAAACTGTTTTAACACAAAATGCAGAAGTATTATAGGCCTTCTATCTGCAAAATACAGATAGAAGGCCTATTCAGCTATCTTTTAAGATTCAAATGACCGTCAAACCACTTCTGAGTTAGTTCTGACGCACTTTTGGTATATACCTTGACAAACAATATAATTGTCAACTTTTCTGACTAAGTAAGGCTTAGTAAAACGTAGGTAATGTTAAAGTCGGCTATATTAAATTTGGACACTCGAAAAAGAAATTTAACAAAATATATAAAAAAAGAGTTGGTCAAGACCCAAGCGATGCAGGTTCGATCATCAGTGGACAACTTATATTATGGGATCCCAAAAAAAAATCTCGAATTTACTTTTTATTTTCGTGATTTTTTCGAGATGTAGTCTTTTGAGATTTTTGTACATTCGAAATTTTTGCATTCGAGATTAAAAAAAAAGCTTTTCGAGATTTTTCTCATTCAAGATTACGTCATGAACGTCAAAGAGAAACAAAAAATATCAGAATTTACCCAACCACTACAAGCAAAAATCGGTATCAGACTCGTTGTAAAATTTTATCGTTTTGTGGATGACCAACCCCTAAAAAAGTGGTGGACCAAAATTCTACAACTCTTTGATGACTAGATGATAGACGATCGCGATAATTTTGACAATTTAAAAATAAGATTGAAAAAGTAAACAAGCAAATTTAATAAATACTTGAAGACCAGCAATAAATAAAAAGCTTGAATACGTGCACTTCTAATCCATTTAAAAAATCAGTTTTCTTTGTAATACCAGCTCGGTAACCAAGATATACCATCTCCTACTCTGAAGCGATAGAATGCCTCTCCACTACATACCATTAATCATTTTGCTATCACATCATCAATAAATATTTGTTATGTGAATGCTTTTCCATTTTTTTTTATTCGTAACTGTTAAATATTTAAATGTTCCCTATTAATATAATATGCATGCTTTAAGCAAAATTCCAATTCATATAATATCTTACATATATAAAAATATTCATGTATGTATTTATTTATTTAATTATTTATTTTTTCCATAAATGTTTAGCGAACGAAAATATTAATTTTTATCCAATTCTCATGTTCATTCTTGTATTCGTAATTCTCACATTAAAAAGAAAACAGCCAAAAGCAAAATGCTATAGACAAGTATTATAGTGTAAGCTATATATACGATAGGGTCAGTGATTAAAAACAAAGGTTTTACAAAAGGTACGTACATTAATATTGAAACTGAAATACCAAATGCAATCAACGATGGAGGATATTCGTTTCTAAAATCACAATATTTATCCGTACGTAAGGCAAATAAAAGGACGAACAATCGGTTTGATTTTTTCTGCTCTCGTTTAAATCGAAAAACAATTGAGTGATATTTTTGATTCGTGACCATTTGAAAATAATGCTATTTAGGGCGGAAACTACAATTCTCCATTTCTTCGACATCAATGTCTGCTCTATTTAGTTGATTTTAATTGAAACATTTTTTTTTTGTATATTTTTATTTTGTGAAGTTCGTTCTTGATTTCTTTTCCACTCTAGACCACTATCTCTGTTTCTGCCTATTTCTCTATCTTCCTCTCTATGATTTTTCATAAATTGTCATTTTCTTCGTCAAGCATTCATAATAGAAACAATTTTCCCCCACTAAAACATAGAAATACAGGTTGTCGAAGTAAAAATGTTGCAATACTTTTTTTTTGGTAACCATAAAAAATGCGAATTTTATTACAATATAATTTTAAGCAAATTGTGGTGTAGTTGAAATGTTTTTGACTTGGGAATCAAAAACTATTTAAATAAAAACCCAATTTAAGGAAGATTTAATAGAAGTTTGCGAATTAACTACAATAACTACGATCAATTAATGAACGGCCTTCCAAATGATTTAATATGTCAACTGAAACGGAGCAATAATGTCGGCAGTTTTAACAATCACAAGAAACTTATGAATTGAAGAAGATTTCTGCTGGGTAAGACGACAAAAAAAATAGAGTGGAACAAACATTATCCAAAGCCTACACTATTTTCCATTTTAATAGAATAGAAATCAATACATAGTTGGCTAACTTATATAGGCTTAACAGTTTACGCATTGCTTCCAATGGTTAAGGCCCAAGGACCATGATCCAATAGAATAGCAAAGAATCAATACTCTTGTCAATATTCCTCAAGATCGATCGTGGTCTTGCAGTGGATCTCCTAGTATTAAAATGCTTATGCCTCGTTAAGGGTAGTTATTTTGACAAAACTCAAAAACTAAGGATTTTAAACCATTCTTCGTATGCCCTATAAAAGTAGCAAAAAATTATTCAAACCAATGCATGATTTAGTCGCCACCCTTCTGTAAGCAAATCCCCTAATCAATGTCGTTGACGTTGTACAGGATTTCTAAGCGTCAGTACGCCTGTCACAAACCAGTTAAGACATAACATACAGCCGTAATATGATAGGCTTTGCTCTTTTTTTCGACTGATTTTTAAGGCTATACCTAAATTTAAAAAAACCCGTCAAAAACAGGTCCAAGTCATCTTCCGTAGGTTGTACCTATCATAGTTCCTCATAACAATGATTTTCCCTTCAATTGGACAAATTGTTGAAATTTTATAATGAAAATATTTCTGACATTCTAATTTTGCATAAATTTTGAATCTTCATTCAAATTTGATTGACTTATTTATTTATACGTCATATTTTTGTGAACATGTGAACAATTTGATCGAAAAATTATGATTTTTATGATGATTACATATTTTGAATATTCACAGTTTTGTCCAAGTGAGAATTCATAAAAATTTGATTAAATTTTGAACATGTGTCAAATTTGATCGAAAAATCAGTATTCAATGGTTTTGACAGAATATCTGCATAAATTTTGAATAATAATAATTATGTTGAACTGATTATTCCCAACAAATTTGGTCTAATTCGGACATGCTAACATTGGTCGAAAAATTATGACTCGAACATTTTTTTACCTTATTCAATAAGATCATAAAAATAACATTTGACGGTGTTCATGACTACCGTGAGCATATTTGCAGCAATCGATTCTTGGGAGCCAATTTTTAAACACAGATATTGGACGGAATTAATTGAATTTCGCGTTCGATATTGTTTTTAGGCGCAATCGGCGAAGTTTCGGGGCTTCAAAATAATGATCAAATTTAAATGAATTTTGCAAGATATTTTTGCAAAACTCGCCTCAATGTGGACTGAGATATTCCCAGTTTCTATGAGTCGATTGATTTGGCTCATTTTGAACTGAAGCACTTTTGGCTGTGGTACTGGTACTTCGGTGCTTCTACCGGTGCTTTGTCTCACTGGCAAAGGAATATTAAATAGTGAATATCTAGTGACTCGAATTTACACGCTGTGTGTGCTATACAGCATGTCTGGGCAGACCATTATAACGACAGAAGATTTAAGTCAGATTTTGAGTCAGAATTTCCCTAGTAGTTTCAATAATTTCCAAACGTTGCTTGTTCGTAAAAAATGTAAACTATGACAGACGTTTTCGCATTGAACTGACTGATCCTAAAAAAATTGGTATTAAAATAAAAAATTTCTATATCCCTAATGAAAACCCGAAATATCTGAACCAAAATAAATTGTGAATATTCAAAAATTTGGTTGAATTTTGAATCTCTCAAAAATATAGCTGAATCAAAAAACTAATATAGATAAATATCGAAAGAGTTCAGAAAATATTCGATATAAATAAATAAATTGGTCCAAATTTAGTAAGTACAATATTTTTAATAAATAATAATAATTTTAATAGATAATTACAATTAATTAATGATCAGTAAATTGTTAACGACTTAAAAAAATGTTGGTAGTACCTCCAGTGGGTGGTGACTATTACATTTTTAGAAAGCAAAAAAAAAATACAAATTGCTTCTGGAATGTTGGGCACATTTTCAAACATTTATTTCTAATCGAATATTCAAAATTTGTTGCAAAATGTTTTTAAAATGATCATGATCATGAATTTTCCTCAAACATGTTGTCCCGGAAAAATTATCAAAGATTTGGTGCATAATTTTGTAATGTTGATTTGAATTTAGAAACCGAAATATGTTTTAAAATATTGAGATTGAGTCTATAAAAAACTTGACCACGCAAGGCATAACTGTCACTACACTCAAACATTCTTCTGAGATGAAATACATATGGGTAGTTCAAAATCCACACATTATTGTAAGCTTACTTGGATGCACTTAAATAATTCTGTCAATTGTCAAACAGTTAAACCATTATGTATTACAATTCGCCAGCTTCGTATGAAAATTGTACAACACAATTTTTTAATTTAAGCAAGATTAATTCAAAATCTAAAATTTGAATGGGGATAAGATCCGAAATTGGACTGCAAATTCAAGACTCGTAAAAATAGAAAATAACCCAAGCATGTTCCTTTTTTATATTCTTCAAGTAAAAAGCTGTTCTAAGAAAACTTCTCAAATAAGTCTTCGATATCACCATTCGATTTTCTGGCCTTTCGTGCCGAAAACACACGAGTTATTGGTCAAAACTTGATCTATGGTATAATGTCCCCACTATTTAATTTAAAACGATTACTATTCCGCCACCAACGTAAACTAAAACGCACATTTTTCTTTGACATCCTGTATAAAAAAAAAATAAAAACCCCAACTAAAATCTACAAAAGCATACAAGACAAAAACAAAACAAAACAAAAAAAATCTATGATTCAAACAATTTATGTAGATGTCCTGCTGGGTACAAAATTTCCGCCACCCAATGTATGAACGATAATGAATGCTTATTGTTCCCTTGTCGCAACGGTGGTCGATGTCGTGATCACAATCCGCCAAAGAAATACGAATGCATTTGTCCAATGGGTTTCACTGGAATGCATTGTGAGCTGGAACTCCTGGCATCTGGAGTATTGACACCGTCTCGTGATTTTATAATAGCACTTGTTCTATGTTGCAGTACATTGTTACGTGAGTATTTACATAAATTATTTTGTTTGTGGTTTTCTTTTTGGAAATCAATTTTGCTTATGGGTTGTGCGTAATTATAATGAGTATTGTTATTTTTTGAGCTTATGAGTAATTCTATTGTAAGAATTGTTTTATTTTAAAGGTAAGTAAAATATTTTATTTATTCTATACCATGTATATAGTGCTATTAATATTGTGAGTAGTTTTTATTGTATTTTTTTTATGTATAAAACTATATTAACATTTCTTATTACAATAATTGGTAAGTATTATTAATTTAATTTTATACCAAAATATAAAGTAAAATTATATTTTATCAACAAATAAATAATTTTACTTTAAATGAAAAATCTATTTTTGAAGACTTGAAAATCAGAACTAGGTGAGTACCTGTGAACTTTAAAGGCTGTATTTTTAAGATTTTTTTAAATATGTAGATATATTTATGCCAATTTTTTAAATTCGCGTAGCTATTTTAAAGACACTCAGAATTTTGAGGAAGACTTGTGTTTAATCTCTCAGCCATAATTGGAGCGGTTCAGCTCTCGCAATGTTTAATTTTTTGGGTGGCATCAGATTTTTGGCGTAGATCAGGTTAGGCTAGGTTAGGTTGAAGTGTTTGCCGGCAAAAGGCCGACACACTTAGATCATTATAGGGTCCCTTGTGATGAATCTAGTAAAACTATCATCCTACTCGTTGAACCAGTTTCAGCTTCTGATGAAGAAAAGTAGACTACGAATGTCTAGGTTTGTTAGATCATTTAGATTTAGATCATTGTAATAGAAGGCTCACAAATGGAGTTGCCGTGTCCGGGAGAGTGCCGTACAAGTCCAGAGGAAGTGATGAATGGTATCCTCCTCCTCTTCGTCCAAACAGCTTCCACAAAATCGTTTGAGAATACACCAAGCCTTATTGCATGCCTGCCTATAAGGCAGTGTCCCGTAATGACAGCTATTGTGGCGCCGATATGCCTCCTGTCAAGAGAGATCAAATTCTTAGAACGTTTAAGATCCAGCTTTGGCCAGATCTGTTTTGTCGCTAGACATGCCATGCCACATGTCCACCTAAGGTTTGTTCTATCGATGGCATGCAGCTTTCGTATGAGTTTAGATGTAGCGATCGGGAGACCTAAGGTACATTTGCTTGGTATGATAGGCAGTGCAGTTCCGAGCTTGGCAAGTTCATCAGCCTTACAGTTACCTGGAATGTCTCTATGCACCGGCACCAAACAGAGGTGAATGTTGAATTGCTCCGCCATCTCTCTAAGAGACGTGCGACAGTCTAGGTCTGTAGTAGAGTTAACAGACTGATTCCAGGCACTTGATTGCAGCCCGACTACCCGGGAAGATGCGTTTGCTCTTAGCCAGGACAAGACTTCCTTTATTGCCATTATTTCCGCCTGAAAAACGCTACAGTGATATGGGAGACGGAAGGAGAGCCTGAGATTTAGTCTATCAGAAAAAACACCACCACCTACACCATCCGACGTTTTGGATCTGTCTGTGAAGAATTGAACAGCCTCATCATCCAAGAATATCCCCTCCTCCCAGAATGACCTATTGGGGATGGAGACTTGGAAGTTTTTATCAAACTGTAGTTAAGGTATGGTATAGTCGATGTTTCTCGAGAGAGTCTTAAATTTTTTATTTTTTTGTTTTTTAAATACTTCTCCCGATAAAGGCGAACCTATAACACTTCAACAGCGCCCCGAGATGCTTGCAGATGTAGTATGTTAGTTCTGCACTTAAATTGCTGCAAATTGTATACTTGTATACTGGAAATATATCCCCATCCCCAGGAAGCGAGTTCCAAAGTTCGCTTGTCCTGTAACAGAAGGAGTTTTGAAAAGTTGATGTCCTTGCGGTTGTCAAGTGTATTTAAGATATCAGCATGGCCAGTTGTTTTGTTACGGCGGCTGATGCTGCCGGTGAAACAGGATGTCAATAAGTGCAGCAGAAGGTGTGGTGCGAAGAGCTCCACTGATACACAAGCATGCGTTTCTTTGGACTTTGCCTAGTTTGTCGCGATTTGTCGCTTTATCTAAGGCAGTCAACCAGACAACCACACCGTACTTAAGTACCTATAGGCCTTATGAGTTATGACCAAGTGGGTGATGGCGTAGATTATCTTTCCCAATATTTTCGTCGTTTTCGATCTCGTAAAAGAATTATTGGCAACATCGAATGTGTTACAACTTGTTTACATACATATTCCTTTTGCAAAATATGGAGGTAAGTTCTGCACAGAAATTGTTCCAAGTTATTCTTCTTTAAATTGGTCTTCGACAAACGAGTTCAAAAATGTACTTGTCATGTAGCAAACTGAATTTTCGAAAAGTCTTTCTTGTTGTTGACAAGGGTATTGAGTTGAAGTGCATTGGATGCCTCATTTTTAATCGCAAAAACTACATAACTTTAAGTCGAGCACATAAAGCGTTGCTACTGCTAGCTGTCATGTCATTTGCGCGCCTTCACAATGACAGTTAATGTGCTCTATTTGTGCTATGTAAATCGCATATATATACTCGCTTAACTAACCAAATAACCAAACAAAGCATTATTTGGTGTATTGGTATACACAGTACATTGTAAACTTGACGGTGTCTAAAATATTATTTTGAATACTTCATTTTAAGCACTCGTTGTTGAGCATAAACCATCCGTTTATAGAAATCCTCATTAAAATCTCATAAATATTTGCACTCCCTTCTATTATGCGTAGATAATAGAGCAAACAATCCAATTAAAACAAAATAAATTCTTGTAACCCTTAACAGCTTATAGCATGAAAACATATTTTCTCTAAGCCCACAAGAATGCGAAATACTTTTTCCTTAAGTCGCTGCACTTTCTATTCTTCTTAATAATTCTCGCAAAATATAGGTCACGTTGTTGGCCAGAAAATAAAGGAATTCTCCCGCAATATAATGTTTTATGATTTCCGCAATAATACGCAAATCCCATTTCTGAATGAAGTCAGAAAAGCAAAAAAAAAAAATAAATAAATTCGCACAAGCACTAAAATAAATTCCGAAGCTTCTTAAAAAAAGATCCAAACAAATTGAAATAAAACTTTAAGTCTCATGCCATTTCCACTTCCGGATTCTTGCTGTATAGGTCGTACCCACAGAATGAGTGAAAAGAAAACATTTTTCCACCCCAACACTCACCTCCTGCGTACCGTATGCACATCCCCTTTTTAATCTAAACAATTCTTTTCAAAAGTTGTTATTGTGTGTATAGTGTATATCTACTGCCTTTCTTCAGAAGAAATGTCCTCCGAAGAATCTGCCGCGATGTAATTTGTTTTAGATTACATTCTCCATATCGCGCAGATGATGTACTTCAGAATAATTTCCCTTTACACCTGGAGGTGGAGCGGGTGGCAAATAACGATGCAGTCGATTTGAATAAATTGCTGTTTGTCTTAGTTTCCGGGACAAGCAAACTGCACTATAAAGAAAGTGGATAACTATTTCCGACGGTACTCGTTCAGGATTACCTGTCCTTACTCACAGCGATTTCATAAATCTTACAAGTTCCTAAGACAATACAATTTATCATGCATCTCCAATCTCCATCACGATCATAATAATGGCGCACAAAGACGCGAAACGTGTTCCACGTTTTTCCTCCTCTAACACTGCCATCCATTTCCTTCTACCGCCTCAATCGGACTTAATGAAAGTTTTGACAATCTCAACTGTAACTGTTACATTTCAATGGAAATTTAAAAAAAAATCCACAAAGCCAAACAAAAAACTTCAAGGACTCATCTGTACCAGCTGAAATGCTCATTCATTTGGCAATAGTTGCTGCCGTTGCTGTCCCTTGTTAAAATAAAAGTAAAGATTGTTTGGGACAAATGTAAATAAATGAAAAAGGAAATAGCACAAAGAGACAAAGGAGACAATGGAATTGAAAATAGGTAGGTTCAAGAGACAAGGAGACCAGCCAACGAATATAAAATTGGCACAAAAAAAAATATTACACCGAAATGAGGGAAATTTCGCTCGTTGTCCTTAATTGGTTAATGGGGGCAATTGAATGTTAAGCCAAATAACCAAATGAACCGTCTTCATGCTGTGTGTGAACGAAACAAACGGTTGTTTTTCTAAATAGACTGTGAAAATGAGGGGGCGAACATTTTCGTGATTTCTAATCAATTAGCTATACCTACTCGTGGTATGGGTTTTGGAAAACAGAAAGACTGTCGAAATTGAATTTTCTTTCCTTTTTTTTACGGGCTCTTCTCATCAACATTGAAAGTGCTTTGGGTTTAACTTTGAGCTGATACGAAGACAAATTGTGTATGAAACTGAACTTAAATATTGCAATGATTTTTTTTTAATTAGATCAGTTCAATTACTCCTCCAGTGTTTTAGTTTAAGTAGGAGCCGCTTTTAATTAGAATTAGGAATTGAGATTACCAACTTTGTTTTTACTTCCAATGGCTATAGCTCAGTTATGGCCCAAGATGTGGGTATGTAATAGGCTATGTGCAGGGTTTTTCATTATTTTTGATCTTCGAAAGTTGCCAATTTTTGTCAAATATTATTTTTGATTATATTATATTTAGATATACACGAATATCTTTAGAACTCTTTAATCAGACATACAATACAATATTGTAAAACATTTTTCGACAAAAATAAAAGTACACCATTATCTACAATACAATTTTGAAAATTAGGTAGTTAAAAAAAAATACGTACATTTGTAAAGTTAGTAAATGTGTCAGTTGTTTTGAAGCAGCACCTCCTCGGTGCTCGCCAAGCTATTGTGAATCAATCAGTTTTAATCAACTAGAAATTGTCAGATTTCGTTGTTTATGGAAGCTGACAATTGTTTACAATTTCTTCATTGTCAGACAATATAATCAGTGGTTTAGACGCGAAATCGAAGCTTGCTTTTACATGATGGACAATAATTAAGAGGAATTTTAAAAGTAAAAAAATAAAAATAAAAAAACGTAGGTACTGGAAGAAAGTAGGTACCTATACCTACATAGTGAATGGGGGATGTTGGCTGCGCAGAGTATAAACTTCCCAATGAAGCCCTGTGTTAAGAGGTCACGGATGCGGTTCACATGACACTAATAGAATAGGGCCCATATACGAGACAGACACGTCGCTGCAGACTAATATATCTTGTTGTTGTGCACATGTCTTCGCAGACCGTATGTGTCGTGTGTGTCCATGTCGACGACATGTCTGTGTCGTGTAGGTATGGTATGGTGAATTTTGCACAGACGAGCGAGAAAATTCACGGCGCAAACATGAACCAAAATAGTGAAAGACAATTCTGGGAAGAATTTTTAGAAATTTTAGAAAGAAGAAGTTTGCCGGTTTTGTGGCAAGTTAAAAGTGCTGATATATTGTAATCGCATTTTAAAATAAAAATAAAATTTAAATAAAAAAAAGAGCACTAGCAGTATCCGGCATTTTTCCGACTCGAAGACCACGACGAAACGATACAAAAAGAATGTCTGAGCAGATTGTCTGCACCGTGGTCTGCAGCGACGTGTCTGTGTCGTGTATGGGCCCTATTAACGAGTGTAAGGGCAAATGGACCGATGTGCGCATCACATTAAAAAGCCACCTCGACAAATACAGATAAAAAAGTCGAGACAAACTGCCAATGAAACCGTCTCGATTTCCTGGAAATATTTAAAACAATTGCTGGAATCCAACAAAGTGATGCTCGCACGCATATTGCTGTCTTGATGTGTGGAGTGACCAAAGCAAGAAGATTATCGAATTGTGTTCAGTCCATTCGCAAAAAATTGTGATGATGTTCCGGCTCCTCAGCTCGCAATTTGGTCCTGCTAACGACGGGCCACCAAATCCTTTGTCCAAACACTACGTCGTTTTTGTGGCAATTCATCATCCTCGCTGTCTTCCAACACGGGGGCGAGTTAAAATAGTCACAAGTGCAAGATTTTGTTCCATTATCCGTACCGCAAGAAACAACGAACAAAACTTTTAATTTGTCTGACAACGGATAGACAAATTTTTCATATTCACTTACCCCCAGTTTCACACTGGAAGTTTAAACTATAGTTCAACTGAACCTGAACGTGAGTTTAAATTTGAAGTTCAACTCGTCCGGTTTCACAATCTAATCTGAACTTCACTTTAACTAGACTTATGAATAGAATTTGGAAAAATTGTGCAGTACTTAGCTTTTATACGACTTTTCTAAAATCGTTCCTTGTCTTTGCTTTCAAAGAATACGCTAAACAACGCCAAATATTTGTGTTTTTGACAACGGTTGATCTGAGGTTTAAACGGCAGAATACTGTAGTTTCACTTAAACTACAGAATGAACTCTCTTCAAGGCTTAAACGAACCTGTGAAACTGAATGAATTCTTGAACAAAAGTTTAAACTAAAAGTGTAGTTTAAACTCCCACTGTGAAACTGGGGGTTAGGTTGTCAAATATCTGACAACCGAATGAACAAACAATTTTCAATCTAACAATTGGTTGGTAATTGGCTATGGTAATTGGTCAGCTCATTGTCAGAGCATTGACAGATCTGACAATATTGTAAGATGCTACAATACTGTGTACATATGTACTTAGCTTTAGGTACAATGATTTTAGGCATTCTGCTACTTATTCATTGTTAAAGCTTGATTCATTCTATTTTTTTATGATGTAAGGATAATGTTTCCACTGAGAGAACTTAGTAGATATATTTACAAATCTCTTTTGGTATTGAGATTTAGATTCCAAATTAATTGTATAGAATTATTATTTCAAGGTATATAGTATATTGCTTGCCCTGAAAGTTGTAGCCGCATATACCATCTAGCTGTGGCAGACTAAATTGTGGTACCTATCTTGTACTTCGTCAAAGCGACTTCCATAATTTGACTAAAGAATTTTGAATTATTTTGTATTAAACCATGTTTCTAAAACTAACATTTTGTTAATGCTAAATTCATAGGCCCTACAGTCCGAGCGGATCTGTTATTTTATGCATTTTTTGCTATTTTCGAAAATATCTACAGCTCTATCGAACATTTTTTGCTCCTAATGTATTTCGAAGTCGTAACTATATCTTTCGCGATATAACAAGTGCTTTTAATATGCTGTGCTTAAGTTTGTATAATAAAAAAAGGTATGTTTAATAATAAAAAAAAAATAAATAAAAAAAAAAACAACAACAAAAATGGTGTTAGTGCTGTGAATAATATTCTTATAACTAATTAATGTTTGTTGTTTTGTGAGTAGGTACAATCAGGTAATGAAATAATAATTTCAAGCAAAAGTATTGAGAATTTTGTTATGTAAGTATTTTATAGAAGTTTTCAAATATAAAAACATATATTTGAAATATTTTAGTATAACATAATAAAAAAGTGTTAAGCTTGATCTAAAATATGTTTAAAATAAATTAAAAAAAACTTCTCTCTTGAAGGGCGAACTTTTAACGCTTTTACTGCGCTCCGAGATGCTTGCAGATGTTTATAATCTACGCAGTTTGACTTGTCGTCGCTCGGATAAATTAATGTCGTATGTGCAAAATTGGGGGTTTTGAGTTATAAATGCAGTTTTGTTTTCACAATTTTTATTTTTCATCTTCTGAAATCCGTTTTTCGATAGCTATCTTAGTTTTCAAGATAACCAGCTACCATTTTGTCGTATGTGCAAGGTCACTAACGTTTCAGTAGTATTTTTGTCGTATGTGCAAACATTTTGCACATACAACAATTAGTTCCTACAAAAAGTGTGTATTCTTCATTTGGGAAAATAATGTCGTATGTGCACTTTATACTGCACATACAACAATTATTGTTTACTCAGGTTCGGGAAAATGTTTGTCGTATGTGCCATAAGATAATACACAGCCGTGTGTAATTTCAGTACTCAGTAGCATTCAAGATGTCCTGGAGATCGGACACGTCGCCTGCGCCAATTATATCGGACGAGCTTTATGCGTATGTATTTTGAATTATTATTTAACTTCTTTAGTATGCGCCCAGAAATATTCGGAGAGGAGTTACTTCCGGGTCCATCAGGTTCCACAAATGCGAGCTCCAAGTACATAATATTACTAACACAGATTATTTTTATGTGTACAATATCCTATTCTTTCTCAGGGAAGAAGCTATTGATATGCAGCTAAGCAGTGATGAAGATTTTTATATTTATAACGATTTGGTAAAACAAAATAAGGGACGATTTGCTAAGCTATCATCATCATCAAGCATTTATGATCAAGAGTTACGCGTAGCTCCAACTAAAAACTTAGATTGTAGTAAGAAAAATGATTTAAAGAGTATGATTCCTTTTTTGGAAAATGAAGAGGATAAAAACTTTTTCCGAGCAGTATTAAAGCTTTAAATTGTTGATTAATAAACATGTTGAGTAATATATTTTAATTTTTATTTTAATTTTATGCTCCTAATTGAATATACACATTTATGTGCTGTGAATTTAAAGTGATAGGTATTATTTTTGTTTTCTTACCCCCAGTTTCACAGTAGGAGTTTAAACTACACTTTTAGTTTAAACTTTAGTTCAACAATTAATTCTGTTTCAGAATTTCGTTTAAACCTTGAACAGAGTTCATTCTTTAGTTTAAGTTAAACTACAGTAATCTGCCGTTTAAACCTCAGATCAGCCGATTGTCAAAAACACAAATATTTGACCTTGTTTTTCGTATTCTTTGAAAGCAAAGACAAGGAACGATTTTAGAAAAGTCGTATAAAAGCTAAGTACTGTACAATACTATCAAATTCATTCATTAAATTTAGTTGAACTGAAGTTTAGATTATATTGTGAAACCAGACGAGTTGAACTTCAAATTTAAACTCACGTCCAGGTTCAGTTGAACTTTAGTTTAAACTTTCAGTTGAACTTTAGTTTAAACTTTCAGTGTGAAACTGGGGGTTAGTATTATAAACTTAAGTTTTTATGTTTTGTACAACAAAAAAAAAAAAGAATTTATTAAATGTTTTGTTTTCATTGCCAAAAAATAAAGTATTTTATTTGTTTCATTTCAAATTCGATTTGTTTTTTGTCGTATGTCTTAACATTTTGTCGTATGTGTTTGGGTGACAAACACATTTGGTGAAAACGTCACATACGACAACGGCATTTTGGGAAACATTGACTCTAATTTCTTACTGATTTAGAATATTGATCCGATTTAAACGTTATTCAGTTGACAAATGTTTTCTACATAAGTCATTCAATTTTTAAGAAAATCTACCGTAGGGTTTTTGAGAAAAAAATTTTTGAACTTTGATTGCGTTTTCCCAAAAGTAGTAAAATGTAACATACGACATTAATTTATCCGAGCGACGTTGTCTCGATGTGTCATATCATCAATTCAACATATTTGTACTTAACTGTACAACATTAAACGATATTCTTTTAATTTTCAACTTTTTGTATAGGTTTAACAAATTATTTTCGCATGAAAAATTAGTGCAAAGAAAATAAACCAACTATAAATAATATTTCTCAATCAACAAAATAAGGGCTCTGCGCTAAGACCAAAATATGAGCGTTCAACTGTAATCGTGGTCTGCTTGATTACAGTTTTACTATACGGTAAATTTAAATATTTTATAGAAACCGTATCTAATCATAAACTTACTTATACAAATATGTATTTTGTGTTTAATATAGCATTATCAACGATGTACCTACTCAAAATTACAAACACTGGACATGATCTACTATATTCTTATAAGGAAAACAGCGAATTGAAAAATTCGACAAAAATTATACATATTTATTACTCCTGAATAACGTTACGACGGACATTTTTTTTATAATAAATCGAATAAAGATTTATTAATTGTTTTGACATAAATGATTTTACTGGATTTTATTTAGATAGAAACAATTTTTGCTACAAAAAGATCGATTTGTAACGTTTCTACCAGTAAAAATAATTTGTTGATGAGTGTGAAAGAGAGAGTGCGTTAAGTCTAGTTTTTTCTAAGCTCCCGTATATTTCAAGTAATTTGAGTTATTTTACAATAAATATTAAGTTGGCAAAGTTAACCAACAAAAAGTGCTTTTGAGTCTCAAATTGTATTTACAAATTTTGACCGCGAGTCGGCTTTTCTTAAATAAAAACTAGAAAAAAGCGAGGAAAAGAAATCTCAAGGTGAAAGATATGTCATTGCAACGGACTCCAACCAAAAGCAACGATAACAATAACAACAAGCCCACAACAACGTCAAACAAAAGACGGCTAGCGGAAATCTCACCGGAGTTCACGCAACTGAATTTATTGGAGAACAAAGCAAATATGTCTGTTGCCAATATGTCCATAAACGATCTGCAAGTGGTCATAGTCAATGCTATGGCCCCGCTTTTGGACGATAAGCTTAAAGACTTGCCTACGAAATCTGACTTAGAGGGTATTGTTGCAGAAATCCAGGCACTGAAGCAAACCAACATAGTTCTGTCCGAGCGTCTCACACATATGGAGAACTATTGTCAATTGCTGGAAAATCAATTGGAGATGATGACACGAAAGTCGAATGAAGGCACTGTTGTTATGCATTTTCCTTCAGACGGGAAGACCAATAAGCTGGAATTTGCTAAACAGACTTGTTTAGGTCTTCTCAACCTAAACGAAAATGCGGATTTGCCTATAAGTGTCACGAAGGAGTTCACTAACACGAACACAAATAAAACCACAATGATACTTGATTTTCAAGATAAGGAAATTGTGACGAAAATTATTGAAGCCGCACCAAAAAAACTAAGAAACACTGGCATCGTCACCCATAGAGAAAATTCACTAATGGCCCGCAACAAGAGAAAACGAATATTTTCGATTAAGGAAAAACTTTGCGCAATAAACAAAAACTGCAACATTTCAATAAGAGGCACACGACTGCAAATCGATCAATTCAGTTTTCCGTTTGATCAATTTCGAGGACTAAAAATAAAAACAAAACAGGAGCTGTCATATATTGAGACAAAGTTTGGTGATAGTGGAATGTGCTTCTTTGACAATGGAACTGACAGCCATCAACAAAACTACCAACCGTCACGAGAGCCATCTGGATGTCAAAACGTTATACGCCGAGTGGGTGGTGTCGATCCCGGATGTAGTAATCAACAATAGGTAGGAGTTGCCGTCTGCCAAAGTAGTTTTTTGAATTTGAATTTAGTGTGCTATAATATTACAGGGCTGAAAAGTAAATTATTAATTCCTGATTTTTTTAAATTTATTTTGAATTATGATATTATAATATTAATAGAAACGTTTATAGAGAAGAAAAATGAATTGCAATACCATAAATATTTTCAGGGTTTTAGTGTTAAATGTTATCCAGCTACAAGAACCCAATTACTGGGAAGAGCAAGTGGTGGGATTTTGTGTGCTGTAAAGAACACAAACTCTCACGTAAACATAGACTTCACAAACCGCGAAGACAGAATCTTAATTGAATTAACACAAAATACAAATAAGCTATCAATTTATCCAGTTTATTTAAACTTTGGTAATTGGGATCATGAATTTGACAATTTGTATAATCTTCTACTTAATTACAATTGTGAAAATTTGATGCTAATAGGGGATTTTAATGGTCGAATAAGCGATTTCCAAAACTCAAATTTTTTCAATAATGCAAGATTTGCATATAATAGGAAATCGTTGGATGAAATTTGTAACAGACGAGGAAGGCTTTTGTCAGAGATGATTGACGATTTTGGGTTTTTCATTTTGAACGGAGTCTCTGAGGGCGATGCACGGGGGGATATTACGTTTATCTCTGAACAGGGCTGCTCGGTGATAGATTATTGCTTGATCAAGGGGGATTGGTTTAATGTCGTTAAGGACTTTGAGGTGTTTACTGCTAATTTCTCTTGCCACTTGCCAATAGTTGTAACATTGGAATTTAATTGCCTTCAGGAACACAGCGTACCATCTAATTGTGCTCCCAACCTTAGATGGGTTGAAAGAAAAGCCAGTTGTTTTAGAAATAAATTGAATGACCAGGTTTTTAATCTCCCGAACCCTCTCACATCTACCATTGATGTCACGACAAATTCAGTCTTTTGTGCGATACGGGAGGCTGCTAAGGGGATGGAAAGCTCCCAGTCAGTCCCTTTTTCATCGAAGTGGTACGACAAAGATTGTATTAAGCTAAGAAAGAAATCATTTACGTTTCTTAAGCTTTTTAAGAAAACTAACAACTCTTTTTTTAAATCTTTGTATCTAGAAGCCAACAAAAACTACAAAACCTTATGTAAATTGAAAAAAAAAAGTTATCTCGAAAAGTCAGCGTCTACTTTATCACGGTGCAGAAACTCTAGAGATTTCTGGCGCAATGTTCGTATATTGGGAGAGTGCAACAAAAAGATTTCGACTTCAATTAGTGTTGAGTTGCTCGCAAATCACTTTCGAGATCTCTTATCTCCAGACCCGAATCAGAAGCTGATTTCCTTTGCCCTCCCTCGAGTCTATATTGAAGAACTGGACTCCACTTTAGTCACGTCAGAAATTTCGGCAGCTCTAAAAAATATGAAAAATAATAAAGCCTCAGGGCCAGATGGAATTTCAGCTGAGTTTTATAAGCAATCGACTGAGTCATTTCTTGCATATATTTTAGAGCTTTTCAATAAAATTTTCCTGGATGAGGCGTTCCCAGAATGTTTTAAAACCTCTAATATATGTGCCATTTTCAAAAAAGGTGATCCTTCTCTGCCTGAAAATTATAGAGGAATCTCAATGCTAAGCTCGCTAAGAAAACTCTTCACTCAAGTTCTTTACTATAGGTTAGTGACTTGGGTCGAACGGAATAGCGTTCTTAGCATTTTCCAGGCTGGTTTTCGAGCCAATCTGTCGACAGTGGATCAGATTTTTACACTTACAACTATCGCAAAACGGTTTATAGAGAAAAAAAAGAAACTCTACGTATTTTTTGTGGACCTTAAAGCTGCTTTTGATACCGTCAACAGAAGGTCATTACTATTTAAGCTAGCAGCGTTAGGCCTATCGACAAAAATGATTAGACTTTACGAGCAACTTCTTGCAAATACGTCTGCAGCGGTCTGCAATGGTAAAATGAAATCATCCACTTTTCCTACAGAATCTGGAGTTCCACAAGGATGTGTTCTGAGTCCTTTAATATTTTCTCTTTTTATAGATGACGTGTGTGACAGCATCCCAGGTGGGATTAAGTTCGGAGATATAGATGTTAAAGTATTGCTTTACGCGGATGATCTTGTCATCCTGTCTGACAATCCATTTACTCTCCAGCTGCAAATTAATAAACTAAAGGATTATTGCGATACTTGGGATCTAAAAATAAACACAGCGAAATCAAAAATACTTGTATTCAGAGCGCAGAATCGTGCTGGTAGAGAACATGTTTGGTCACTGGATGGTACTCGAATTGAAGTTGTAAATGAGTTTAAGTATTTGGGATTTGTATTAACATACAATCTTAACATAACAAATCACATCAAGGAAAGAATTCTAGTAGCTAAAACAGCAATCAACACCATGTGGTCTAAGTTCTTTTCGAATAAAGACGTGGATCCTGCTTCCAAATTCAGAGTCTTCAATGCCACCATTAATAGTTGTTTTTGCTATGCGAACGAGACTTACGGTTATCAAAGGCGTGATGAGATCGAAAGCATACAGAGATATTTTTTCAAACGGATTTTTAGGCTTCCACAATCTACACCAAGCTACGCAATTCATGTAGAATCAGGGTTACCCTATATCTTTACAAAGAACTTAAAGGCAAACGCCGATTACATCACCAAAGTTATGCAAAGATCTAGGAACAACTTACAAAAAAAAGTCCTGCTTATAGCTCTAAGATGCAGCTACTCTCCAATCAAAGACTGGTACGAATTAGCCGAAGCAAACAATGTATCTATTGAGCTAAATGAGAACAACGCTTCTGAGTGGAGGGGTAATCTTTATGATTGCATCGCTGCTGTCGACAGCAATCTCTTTAAGCTTTGCTTGGATAGAGCAAAAGAGTCATCTAGCAGATCAGTATATAGGCAGCTTAATCTTACCTTGGGTTCAAACAATTACTTTAATAATAATTTAACAGTTTTGGAAATGAGTTTGATTTTCAAAATTCGAACAGAAATTCTAGAACTGAACTTCAGACCGCATAGAAGCGATTTGAACCCCAGGTGTTCACTATGCAACCTTGATCAGAACGAGAATGTGTTTCACTTTCTTGCATTATGCCCAATTACCCAGGAAATTCGCAGACTGCACTTTGACAAAAGCTTTTTAACGTTTGATGAATGTGCTCAAATCCTTAATGGATGTAGTGGATGGAGATCGCTTATCCGATTTGTCGTGCATGCAATGAATTACCGAAATTCGTTTGCGACACTGTAAATAATTTCTTTGTTTTAACTAAACTAAAAGCCCGGACTTATTCAATGTTCTTCCCCCTAACTTTGTTTTAGCTAAACTAAAAGCCTGTCAATTTTTTAAGATTCTGTTTTTACTTTTGAATTTTTGTTTTAGCTAAACTAAAAGCCTGTACATTTTTTAAGATTGTGTTTTCACTTTTTAATTTTTGTTTTAGCTAAACTAAAAGCCTGTCAAATCTGTGAAGACTCTGGTTTCGCTCTTTAATTTTTGTTTTAGCTAAACTAAAAGCCTATGTACTATTTAATACAAAACTTTTTGTCTCATCTCAATATATTTTATCTAATTGCAACTCTCTGCTTCCAATTATTGTTATTTTTGTTCACTTTGGATATAGTTGAAAAGCCCTTATATATAAAATTAACTCACTTGTAATGTGTGTAATACATATATATTCCGAGTATAGGGATAAAAAAATGTACTTCTAATAATTGTATTCTCTCTTTTCATAATTTTAATGTTCATAAGTTAAAGCGGCAGACGGCAGATAAGCCAAGCTGTGAATCAAACTTTATTTCAAACAAAATTTGTAACCTCAATGAAAATGAAAATAAAGATTACATAATAATAATAATAATAATAATTTTATGAAATAAATAAATAATTTAAATATTTTGCATAAATATATGTATTTTTATTTTTTTATACACATACCTATCTACATAATTGAAAATCGGCATGAACCAGATTAGTGTGAAAATTCCATCCATTATAGAAATTAGTTGATAAATTCCAAATACCAATTAACACTTTACAATTCCAATGTAGGGGTCCTTAGGGGAATGATTTTTGTTTACGCCTTTATAGACTCCACGAAAGTTCAACAAGTTCAAGATTTCTTTTGAGATGAAGAACAAGAAGTATAGGGGTCCTTGTTTGGGCTGAAAATATACCTACAATTAAATTGAAGTGGGTTATGTATGTTACGGGATGACGTAAAAATTACTGGACAGACGCAGGTCTTTCTGTGATTTTGGACAGTTTCTTCTTGCCTAAGACGAGCATCAAAGATGGCGTAGGAGGGGCACCTTTATCATTGAAAAGATGGCGAAAGAAGCACAGAGAATAATACGATTATTCCAACAAAATATTTTTGTCCTTGTATCTACTCTACATATTGCATTTCATATATCTACATCAGTAATTAAGTACATTAGAGCGTGCACTGTATTTTAACGAGCTTCCGAGCCTAGAAAAGTCTCCTCTGATAGGCCGTTGCTTCCAGTTCAAGTCTTGGCCGTCATCGGCTGCAGTTACAGTCGAATCTAAAATTCTTCATCGAATTTGGGGCATCGACAATTATAACCCCTCACAATATTTTAACCCACACACCTTTTCTAGCACAATGTACCTACACTCAAGGCTCCCCATATGAAAATATTATTCTTTCAAGTAACAAGTACAACCAAATAGGTCCTCCGCCCTAGGCTAATTTTCAGCAACAACACTCTACTTTGAAGTGTCCCCTAACAATGTTTTAACGGAAAATGCTCTACCTTTAAAAGCACTGAGCACTTTTTGCAGAGTTCTTCAAAGCGAATTAAGCTGTATGCATTCCACTAGAAGAAAACCGCTATTTATATCGTCCTCTATGCCGTCAAGTGTCAATTAAAAATGTAAACTTCGCCGCGGCTCTAAGGCTGACGGGCTTAACAAACACATTTTCATCTCGTAAGCAAAGCTGGCGCCTCTGTTTGCTCCATTTTGCTTTCATTATACAGTAAACTAGTTCACTATATAGAAACCGCCGGCATATCCTTTTTCTTGGGTTTCATGCAACAAAACTCACAGTTGCATATAATTTGACGAGATTTTTTTTCCTCAGCTCTTGCGTTTGCACATAAAATCAACTTCAAACATTTCTCACACACAAAAAGCTGACAATTAAAGTGAGAAGTGAAAGAGCAAAAGAGAAACAGTCGCAGGACATGCTTTTGTGTAAGTACTTTTTGTGTTGTGCATTTCGCTGTCTTGTTTTTTTCTAGGATGACGAATCGTCCTGTCATCCTACTGTCCTACACCCTGTGCCTTTTTCGGTGTTTGCAGATCTCCTCGATTCAAAGCCAGTACCACTATGATATTGGTCTGCCTCTGCAGTACACAGACAGGCAGAAGAAGACGAAGAAGGAAGGAAAAAACCATCATAAAGTAGTCTTCAGCTGTCAGAAATGTTACAGTAGGAAATGACTGAACTCGAACAGTATCCTTTTTGCGAGACTCACAATATTCCAATACGAAAGTTGCAACTAAGCAGAAAAAATTTAATTAAAAAGAAAAAATACAGACAAAATTAATTATTGCAATCAGAAAATGGTTAGCTTTTGAAAAAAGCCACTTGGCCGCTGCTAGGTGTCTATGTAAGGTTTTGAGTACTTTTTTTCAGCAGTTCTTTGAGAATGCAGTACAATTTTGAGGTATGTATAAAACACTCTGTAGTGAATCACTTTAGCGTAGCTGCTGGTGAATTTATAAAGACAGCTGATAGTGTACAGTAGAACTTTTAAAATTTTGCATGTCCTTTTGTCAGAGCGTTGCCGTATCCTGCCTAGGATTTTCTCCATTTTTCATATTATTAACGGTGACATTTTCTATCTTTTTTCTTTCTTTTCCCTTGGAAATAAAAAAAAAATAAAAATATTATAGTTCTCGTCCTTGTATTCGTGGTTTATAACCGACGACGAGAAGCGCATATTAAGTATCCAGGTCCTGATGATGATGTCCGAGAGAATATCATCAACTATGATGATGAAGGTGGCGGCGAGGATGATATGACAGCGTTTGATATAACACCATTGCAAATTCCTATCGGTGGACCGATGCCAGAGTTGGCTCCATGCAAAATGCCAATTATGTGTAAGTTATTATCCTTGGACTAGTCTTTTAGTCTTTTGTTGTGTTTTTATTTTTTTTTTTCCTTTGCAATTGCAAACTCTTTTTGACACAATTTTCTTACATTTTTGACATCCTTAATTGCAGATCCCGTTATGACACTGATGCCCGGTCAGGAGCCAAACGTTGGCATCTTCATTGAGGAGCATAAAAAGCGTGCTGATAGTGACCCCAATGCCCCGCCATTTGATGACTTGCGAAATTATGCTTACGAGGGTGGCGGCAGTACTGCCGGATCTTTGAGTTCATTAGCGTCAGGTGAGTCGAATCGAAATGAATTGGGGGTGAATTTGGGATTTTCTTGTTTCGAGGTATACGTAGGTAGGATACCAATGAAGCCAAAGGTATGGTGTAATTAAATGAGTCGTTGGTTGGTTGTTATTTTCTCATTTAGTGGGTCATTAAGCATCGTTTGGTTGTTTGTTGGCCTGCGATATCAAGTGGAAAGTCACTAAATTGTGAACATTTTTGAGTAGATTTAATGATTTCAACTTAATGATGGCGAAACGTTGTTGCGGAATACGCCATTTGTGGAGTTCACACATTGTTGGTGGGTGGTGGTGGTGGTTTAGAACTCCAGTTTGCACTGTACTAATGAGCACTACAGAGAGGAGCCAAAGAATTACATTGTAATTCGCGTCGAAATCTTTCAATGCCAAGCCATTACTCATTTGGGAACAGTCTAAATGGTAAAAGGGGTTTCTTCCATTACAGTGCTCGTATCTCTATTACGTACACAAATCTAGGTTCAGGACATAGCATAGTTTGCAAGTGGCATTATGAGCGGATCTCAAAAGTTGCTTAATGCGAAGCATACGTTACATCGACAGACAAAGGATACATTTCGCATTCATATTACAGGGCAGTAAGCTATCAATGAAGTACGTTCATTATGATTATCTTACCTCAACGGTTCTGGATTCCCATTCAGTTTTGTATCGCGGTGGTATTTTTGCATCTCTGTTATATAATGGAACATCACTATATGCATCTGTATATACTCGGAGTTATTATGGCCTGATACGTCAGTACCTATGACTTGGCAGATTCTCTGAATGCGCAGACCGACTCTAATTGGATCTAGGATATATTTAGTTCCATCAGAAATAAGCTTTCACCGACGATAAGCACAAACTACCAGTATGAACAATGAACATCTCTGCAGCCACTACAATGAGGGGTTTCTGTTTGCTACAGGTATACATTGGATTTAAAATACATTGGTATTTGTGTACGTGTGGAAAAAAATCATTCTCTCCAAATTTAATAGGCTTTCGGTTACAATGACCAAGGAGTAGTTGTACGATTGTACCCATGACACGGTTTTTCTTTATGCAAATTGCAGTATCTCCTAAGACTATCACTACAAAGCCAAGTGTTTAAAGGACTTTTTCTTTTGTCGATGGCGTTTATGACTTATGAGACTCATTTTCAATAAATATACTTTCTAATCCCAAAATTTGGATTTAAAAATTATAGCTACCGTTGGAAATTGTAACAAAAGGGGTATACTATTCACCTTTCTCCGTTGAACTTTAACCATGTTTCTCCTTAATAATCTTCAGAAATAATTAGATGTACCTGGCATCAAAGCTTAACTTTTTTTTAGAAAAGCAAATATTGCAACATTTAATGTACACTCCTCGCCACTTGAATAGAACACCCTGTACGTATACCTACTCTCTTGAGAATTGCTCTTATCTCCAAAGTGGAAAAATAAAATAATGCTATTTTTGGCCGGCTCTTCTTCTTTCTCTCTGCAAATTGCAAGTTCTGGAAAAGAGCCGTTATATTTTTGTCCACTTTATTTTAGCATTCGCTTAAATTTATGCAACATTTTTGCGCCACTCACTCACGACTCTTTTCCAAAAAAAAGGTAAAAATATGGTATCAAAGCAAGTCTCACAAATATGCGTCGTATTATTTCGAATGCTAAGCATATACAAGGACTAAAAATCAAGAAGAAGTCACCCCTTAGGCCTTAACCCGGTTCGACAAGCGCAACGCCTCCATTTTGGTCGCGCACATATGTGACCTTCGTAGTGGCATCGTGTGGTCTCAGACGAAAAAAAAAAATTAATTTGGAAAACTTCTATTTCCATAACCTCCGAAATGAAACTCATCATTTGGACCGGCTACATAGCAGAGTTGAAGGTGTGATTGTGTGGGGTCCGTTTCATGTTATGGCACCTGCAAATTGCAATTTTTGTCAACCACAAAGAATGCGTTGTTTTACAATGGTATATTGAAAAAGACCTTTCCAACCTTTTTTGGACATCTGCCTTGGATTTATCAACATGATAATGTGCCAATACATACAGCCAGGGTTGTTAAAACGCATATAAGAGCCAAAATATGGAGTTATTAAGCTTACCGGCTTACTCACCGGATTTAAATATGTTTGGGAATGGTTGATAAGTCAAATCTATGGATCGGGATAACAATATTCGACTATAATATCTAAACTAACCCAAGCCATCGAATTAGCTTGGAGCTCGATTTCGCTAATTTATTTGGCCAATTTGTATGCATCCCTTCCAAACCGGGAAGGTGTGAATTTTAGAGCAGAAAGGTGGTTCAAAACACAATTGGACAATTTTTTTAAATCTAAAATACTCCAATTACCTTAAATTTAAGTAAAGTTTGTGCTAAAAAAGAAACAGACTTCTCTAAATTGTTTTTTTCTTTTAAGTGTTCTATTCAAGGGGCACAAAATTAAAAAAAATATATTTTAAACGCTATTTCTCGACTTTGATGGGAGCCAAAGCTGTAAAATTTTGAACTTTCATTGTTACTATCTAAATAAAGCAGTTTAGAAAATTGGGCGGTGATGTGGGTAGATAGAGCAAGAAAAGTTTTCAAAATATCAGGAGATTCCGGCCTATCATTTGGAAAAGCATCCACCCTCACAGAAGGAAGACCATATGGCACTTGGCCCTAAAATGTTTAATTAAACTTGCAGATTCTGATGCATCCGTCTGCAATATATTATGTAAGAGCTCTGTTTATGGCACTGTTCGTAAAAAACTATTATTTGGGAGGAGTACACAGATGTTAGCCCTTTTATAAGCCTTGCCCTGGAAATTATTTCCTCTGCAGAAAATATTTATCCGAGAGTTTTTACAAATAGATATTTTTCAATATTCGGACTACCTTGGTTTTTTGGTTGTTGATAGTAAGTTTTCGCTCTTCACCTAGGCGTTCCATAGGTACGGTGGGAATTAGAAATGTTTTTTTTTTAAGAGCTAGCTTCTTACAACCGTTAGTTTGTGGGACTTATAAATAGCTTGACGCCGTAATATACAAAAACAAGTAGCTAGCGATTTAGTTGACAACAACTGTCCACACATTTGCTTAACTGAAAAATAGGATCTCCAAAACTCTATTATAACGTCCCAGTGCCATTAACCAATAGTAACCAGAACGTTGCGATATGTTACCAATATCCGCGAAAATGTTTCGAATAAAAAAAAAAGCAAATATGCTGCAATGCATTTTCTTTTTTAACTTTTAAAGTTCAACGTCACTAAAAAAAATAATTTTATTTCTTTCTGTATATACTTACTGAACTACTCATTTTTTACTATCAGCCATAGAGCGTTCTAGGTTCTAGCCCTTGTGGTAGCTCAATGAGACTTTCAATAAAATTGAATTTTTGATGTTTCGTAATGACCAACTCCTCTTCATTTCATTTTCTTTTCTGCAGGAACTGACGATGAGCAACACGAATACGATTACCTCGGAGCGTGGGGTCCACGTTTCGACAAACTAGCCAACATGTATGGCCCCGAAGTCAATCAAGACTTAGAATTGTAAGTCAAGCTTATTGAAAAATAATAACTGTAAGCAGCAAAGTTCTTTGCAAATAAAAATAAAATTAAATCAACGGGATCTATCAACCGAGACATACTCAAAAAGAAAATGCGTGAAAAACTAACTCAATCCAGAAAGAATTTTTTTTTACGTAACATCGGACATTACTTATGTATAATAAATATTATAAAATCTTATAAGAAAATGAGCTAGAAAAACGAACTATTTAGCATTGTACTGAACGAAATTCGTTTTCACTTTAAAATATAGTTTTATTATTTTCTTAAAAAAAAAACACTTAAAACCAAAGTTGTATAATTATTTTATTAACAATAGTAATAAATAAAAAAAAATCGAGTAATTCACTAGTTTGAGGTTAGGTATCATTAAAAAAAACCATAAGACATTGTTAAATATATGAATTTAAAAATAAGAACAAAATGCCTATTTGAGTAAGTTATCCGTAAAAAAGAAATCATTAAACGGTTTTTCTTTCAACGATTTTTTGATAAACAAACAGTTTTATTCAAATTTGTATTATATATACAAGACACTCATACAATTAACATACAGTTATTTTTTCGAACAAAGTACGAACACAATACATAAACATAAATTAAATGTTCTTTAAACAAAACGATAAAGACAAACCAACAACATTATAAACAACTGCATATTGCGACATATTTACTAAGTATATTTATATATATACAATTTACCAATTAGTTTTGTACTTTTCTCCCTCGAAACAAGATATGTAAGAAAACTACATTGACATTAAACAAAGAAATTCCTTATAACAAAAATGTTTGTTTGAAAACAAGAAAGAAAAAACAATATTTTCAAATTAAAATAAAACAAAAACAGATTTTTAGGGATAAGTATAAATTTAAATGCCAGTACCTATTCATAAAAAAAAGGAAAAATAATTGTCTTACAAAAGTATGTATATGCGTAAAAAGTTTTTCTTTTTTTATTTTAATTCAAGCTCTATGTATATGAATATAACAAAACAAAAATGCGACGAAAAAGAGAAAAAAAAATAACAACTCCTCCACAAAACAAAGTTGTGGCTAAATAATTATTATATAATTTAGTGACTAAAAAAAAGAAAATTCATTTAAGAAAAGAAGAAAAAAAATTACCCAAAGACTGTTTTCGTTCCATCATATGATATTGTAGGCAGCGAAGAAAGTTATTTAAATTAAAATTACCACTTAAGATCATAATTATATATATAAATACATAAATCGAATAAGGAAAACCAAAATCAATTGCTGTCAGTCCCAAATTTGACAGATTTGATTTATTAAATGTCAATGCCATAAAAATGTCCATCACAATCCATGTATTATCTACCACCAGAGAGACATCAGCACATTCACATTGGATATATTCAACCCATAAAAGACTCTGGTCTAGTGTCCTCCATATAAAAATCAACAACTTAAAACTTATAACCAAAATCTTATTTGACATCCTTTCAGTTTTAATCCATTTTTGTTTTTGGTTTTTAAAAATCACACTTTCACACACAAACACAAGAAAAAAAAAAACTGCAAAAAATACCTTAGAAAACTTAGCGCAATTGGTAATGTACATAGAATAGAAAGTATATAAAATTAAAGAATATAAAAATAAATATATAGGTATATAAGTAAGTAAATAAAACAAAAATTATATATATATTAATATAAATCAATTAGACGATAAAAACATGGTACATCCCTATAATAAAATGTATGTAGTGTTAAAACATAAAATAAAAAAAATAAAAACTATGAAATTTTAAGGTTTAAAAAAATGCAAAAAGACGATGAAACAGAAACAGTATTTTTATGGTTCGAAGAAGTGAATAATGTAATATTAAAAACATTTTGAAATTAAATTGCACTTTTCCCGTTTTTCTATACATAAAAAAAAACATTTTTAATAATAAAAAAAAACAATTTGTATATTTTTCTTATTTTAAACTATAATTGATTGTTTTGTTTTTATTTAAAAGCTATTAACCAAAAGATAATATAGTTTTATTTAATTTAGTCTGAAATAATGTTTTTTCTAATTTGTATGCATAAATACTTTTCTTTGGTACAAAAAGAGGAGATCACAGTCGAATTTGTTGATTATATTTTCTGACCTTTGGAAAGGGCACAGAGAGTATTCCCAACGAATATTCAGAGGTAAGATATTTTCGCAATAAAATTGCTATGGTACATGTTATCGAAATGATTACAATTTTCTTATCAAGTCAGTAATAGCTTTTAGGTACATAATGTACTTCTGAGTAAATATTGATCATAAGTCCCATTCCCGTAAGCGGTTAAATTCACAACTGGAAATTGGTAACTATGCACTCAGAACATGCGAAGTGTCCAAATGCAGTCGATATTATATTAATCTACCAATGATGAACAAAAAAAAGGATTGGAAAAGACCATCCAACACAACAAAAAGGCGTAGCTAAAAAAGGTTATACGAGTATGCACAAGTTGTGCGGAGAGCCATGATTTGTATGATTCGTTTTAATATTTTTGTTCGTTTCTATTTCTATACAAACATATAGCTAAAACGGACTTTTATTAAATGGAGTGTGGTTTTTTGTAAAGTTTCATTTATGGCAACACCTTGAAAAAACGCCTTCCAATGTAAAATTTACCAAAACTCAAGCAATTTGTACATAATTTCCTATCTTCGAAGCGAAGCAACCTAATGTGGGATCACTGTTGTTCGGTGACAGTCACCATTTCACCAGTAATTTAGTTATTTCCAATTTACATCCAGTAAGGGATTGAATTGTTTGTGAATTACCTCTCGTTACCACAGCAGTAGTTGGAGCTTTGACGAAGCATTATACAAAATCTGCTCTTTTATGGTGACTCACTTTTGTATGTTATCTAACCGATGAATTACTAGCAGGGTTACCACTTTGGAGCATTTCTCTGTCAACAGATTCTAAAAAAAAAAAATATTTAATTAAAAAAAATAATTTAATGGTTTGCATATCCATTTCAACATATTTGAGTATTTTTTGAATGAGGTGAGAAAAATTGTACATGTGCTTTTTTATTGATACCAATTTGACTTAGCTCAGTGGTTAGTGTGCTGGACTACTGTTAGATACTGTGCGAGGCGTCCTAGGTTCGATCACCTGAAACACAAGTTACATGGTTTTTTTCCACTGCGCCACCTATCGCGAACGTCTGACAAACAAGCTTCCCAATTTCGACGGTTCGGACTCGGCGTAAAATTGTAGATCCCTTCCATTATCAATATTGCAGTCCTGAGAATTTGGTCCAACATACCAATTGAATGCATTATTCGACGCTAATATTCGGCGTTCGTTGATAAAAACCTGTTCACTCAGAGACTGTTAGTTTATCCATGCCATGTATTTGTGGTCTTAAGGTTAATAGATAAAATGTACCTACTGTAGAAGTAGATGGTTTCCCTGTAAATATGGGTATGAGGTTACGAGCTAGCCGTAAATGAGTTGTCTGTGATGTGGATCAAATACGAATACTTCTTACATACAAGAAACTGGAAGCTTATATCTGTTGAGAGACATCAAATGGCACATATTAAAGCTTTGTGTAAATTCAAATTCTTGTGGATACATTTTGCCTACCCCAATATGCACAAAAAAATCATCCGTTTCTCCCCGTGGCAATATTTTAAAACACATTTACGTGATAAAGTGCAAATCTGACAGACAATGTTAAATAAGCTCTTAGAATAAACTTTTGGTTCATGTAGGTGAAATGTGTGCAAAAGATTTTGCAAGTAAATCAGCGGCAAAGTCTTCGCATGCCTCTCAGCCTAATCGGTTATTCATTATCATAATTTCATAGAATACTCCTATTCGTACATAGAATGAAAAAAACGTATCTACCACTGTTAATATAAACAAAAACACAATTATCGACTGTGAAATCCTCCACAAGTACTTCCCTACAATGTAAATTTCCCTAATTTTAAATATAATTTTACTCTTAAAAACGAAACAAAAAAAAAATACCTAAGACTAGTTTAAATTAAATAAATATACATAATAATTAAAAAAAAAATAAGAAAAAAATATACACATATAAACTAAAAATAAAATAAAAAAAATTAAACTTAAAATTATTATTTTCTAAGCATAATCTTAAAGTGTGTGAACATAAATGCGAGATTGGGTTAACACTTAAAAGTAAAATTATATATAAAACAATTACCATTAATAAGTATGTAATTCAGGGATGAACGTTGAAGTATGAGTGTATGTCATAATTATGTTACAAATGTCATCATTATAATTTTCTATTAATTATGATTTTTCATTCTCTTTTTAATAATTATTTTTATGTAAAATTTTAATTTTTCCTGCAAGAAAAAAAAAACTAAAATCGTATAAACTTTCAAACAACTCTTGTGTAACTCTACTGCACCATATTTGCTATAAAAAAAATAAAATAAAAAAAAATCCTAAAAAAATTACAAAAATTATATACTCGAAAAGAAACTAAGAAAAATAATACATTATATAGTTAGAATACACACTGACTTAACTATAACAATTTACTTTTGGCTTTAAATATATATATATTTTTTTTTTTATTTAAATTATGAAGTGTTTTTATTTTTAATTATTATTATTAATTAATTTGTAATGCCTTATGTCTTGCCATAGTGATTAATTGTCATGCGTTAACTCAATTGTTGTTACATTTTCATTAGTAGAATTAATTACAAAACAAAGTAAATAATTACATAAAAAAAGTAAAATTGAATCCGAAGTCTCACTAGAAAACAACAACAGCACTGCCAAAGTACTACAACAAAATATAAACCACCCTTATTTTAGAACGTTTTTTTTTATCATATTCATTTTATTTCGTGTCCTTTAAAGAAAACAACAAGAATCCGTCAGACAATTTACGATAATTATGTATGCAGAAAAAATATTATTGCTCCTTTCTTACTTTCGTATCAATAAAATACAGCGCAACGTTTGTTAATTGCAATTATTTGCACACAAAAATATTTTTATTATTATTACTTCTTTTTGTGTTAATTAAGATATTATATTTTTTATTTAACTGTGATTCTGAACTTAAAAATTTAAATTGAAAACTACACAAGTAGGGGCAATCCAATAAAAATAAAAGAAAATTATTTGAAAATTAAATGAGAATTACTCGTATATTTATAGAAGCAACATGTATTTCTCTATGTAATAAGTATATACAACACATACAAGTGAAGTAGCATAGTTTTTTTATGATTAATTTTTAAGTTTACAATTTTTGTTTTAAGTTTAAAATATTTGTGAAATAATGATGAATATAACGATGTAAGTTTTTGTTTTTTATTTTATTTTGTATTTGTTAGGTTCTATTTCTTGTAAACATTTATGAAAGAGGAAAAACAAACAAAAAAGAAAAACAAAAGCAAAGTGAAGAAATCTAATACAAATAAAACTTTTTTTTATAATGCAAAAAAAAACTAATGAGATAAGTAAACCTAACAACAAGAAAATGAGGAAAAAAATGAAATAGACATAAAAATTATGAAAATAAAATCTGTAATGTTATATGGAAAAAAATAATCGTTGTGTTTTATTTATCAAAAATGGTACCTATGCCAGTTTACTTTTCAGAAGACGTTTTGTCTAAAAATGGAGCAGTTTTTCACTGAACTTCTTGTCTGCATAACTTCGTGGGGCTTTTTTTAAGTTTGGCTTTTAGTCAAATGTTTAATATTAACAACTCGTAAGTATCGGAAATAAGCTAAGTATGCATCGAAACTAGGCGTAGCGTCCTAAATGGACATATTGCTTCAACTATCGGTTATGTAGACCAAGAATTATTGGCAGAAACTGGAGCATGTCTTTTTTAGACACACTTGAGACTATGATAGAAATCGTTTTAATAAAAACCTGTCTTTTGAGTGCTGTATTCCGCCCTAGCGAGGTATCCGTCGGAACGAAAAATTCTCCGATTTCTTCCGAACAGCATTTGGGAACGTTGTTCCGACAAATATGTAGGTAACGCACACTGATAGCTGACAGCTTCATACGAATTTTCTTCCGATTTGTTCCTACAGGAATTGGTTGCGGAATTTGTTTACCATTTTTCGTTTGGACGCTATCGTGCTTTCAACAGACAGACGGACATGGCTAAATCGATTCAGAATGTGATCCTGATTCAGAATAAATATACTTTATGGGGTCTCCGGTGACTCCTACTTGACGTTAAAAATGTAATGGCAAAGTGAATATTATACGTTCCTGTGGAGGGTATAAAAATACTCAAACAGGACTATTGACAAAATTAAAAACCGATTTTTGTGGGTGTCGATGGACGAGACAACAGACGCAGCAAATAGATATGTTAGATATTGATATAGATATGTATGGACCCAGAACAGAAATCTTGAGTGAATTCAATTCAACTAACAAACCTCTCAATCATCGCCTGGCTCTTTTATAATTTAATCAGGATTTTGGTTGAAGACTTCAACGAAAACCTAATCTTACTTGTCCTATGAGATGCAACTGCTTCTCTTATGTTTAGAGCGGCCTAGGGCTAAGCTATAAAAATAATTCACGTTACATGTCTTCCTCATGAACTCCATCGAGTATGAAAAAACTAGACCCGAATATGTTGACGTAGATACTACTTTATGGCAAATTACAAGAAAAAGGATTTTTAAATGTTCCAGCCAGACTAAAATTTAAGCTTGATTGTAGCTTTTTCCACAACCAATCACATCGCGATGGGAAACTTGGATCGAAGCCCTAAATTACCTACTATGTTATAGTAATAAAATAAAAACTATTTCCACGGCTTTATTTGGATAGGAATCCGTAGTAATTGAAAATGAAAACTATGTGAAGACTTAGCATTCAAGCACGCACCAATCACTTCTGTTGACGTTGAACGCAGCTTTCTATGCAGATTGTTCCAGTTAAGCGGTATAATCCTTTAAGGGGATATTTCTGAAGTTCCGCCAAACAAAAAATTGCAGTCAAGGCTCTTTAAGTATAACATTTTGAAAAGCTGTTGTTAAATTTTTTACTTAAAATGTTTTTTTCTAAAAATGTTTATTTATCCTTGAAAAATTTCTTTTTTTGTCACTTTTGTATTTTTACCCAAAATATTTCGTTTGTGAATCCCTGGTGTTAGATTCACGGCAAGAGCCCCCATAACGACAAGCTTAATCCACAGCATAGCTGGGCGTGCTTATTTCTCACATGGTTAGTCGTTCATAGCGGCTGGCGATAGGCTTAGAACAATTGCCAATAGAGATGATAAACAAAGGACTACATCAACTTTCCAAAACTCTTTTTGTTACAGGACAAGCAAACTTGTGGAACTCACTTCCTGGGGATATATTTCCAGAAGTATACAATTTGCAGCAATTTAAGTGCAGAACTAACATACATCTTCAAGCATCTCGGGGCGCTGTTGAAGCGTTATAGGTTCGCCTTTCCCGAGAAAAGTATTTAAAAAAAAAAAAATATCGATCAGATCGACCAAGTGCGAGTAGCACTGGTCAAGTACGAAGGTTACGTACTTGACCAGAGTTAGTGTCTTAAAAACGTTAGTGTGTCGGTTGTAACTATAGGTAAACATTTTTTAGTATGTAGAATAATATTTTTTTCACTAAATTCCTAATTCCTCCAAATTAGACCTAGAATCAAAATTGACTTAGTGGGTTCGAACAGACGGACAGACATCGTAGCAAAAACAATAAGTTTCCGTTTTGTCCCTATGGGAACGGAGCCTTAAAAAGCTTTTTATTACTCAAAGAAGTCGACACACAGGAAGACTTAAGCCAAACAGTGTCAAAATACAGGATGATACTTCTTCCTCACGCCTTCCTTTGCGATAGACATTTCAACATGGCAACGATCCGAAACATACCTTACAATCATGAAGTGTCCACTGTCCAGCATAATCTCCTAATCTAAATCCTATAGTGTAGAAAACCTGCCGTATCGTCCCCACCCATATTATTGAAAACCTCTTGGACAGAATAAGGCCATAATATACCACCAAATATTAGTAGATCTGTAATAAAATTTGTTTTTTTTTTTTAAATTATGAATTTAAAAATGTGCTTTAGTTAATTATTTTATTTCCTAAATAACTTAACATATAATAATAAATAAAGTAAACTGATCGAAAAAAAAGTACATTCATCAGGAGTTTTCTGACTTTTTGTGCTTTAGTTTTGACCAACAATGTAGCACTCAGAACAATCTATTCAATTGCTGGCTAACAAAGTTCTGTGAGCCTAAGATGAGTCTGAGAACGTAGAGGAATGATTAATGGGGATTCTAAGAACAACATAGTTAAAAGCAGCTACAAAATTGACAACAAATGCCAAACAATTTTCAGTGAATGAAAGTAAAATATACGACGGAAGTCTTAAGCCATTCCGTTTCTGCGGATCTTTTAACTTTTACTAAAGTTCTTAAGTACTTAAGAAATTTCGCCTAGTTTATCTATTAATTTTATTAAACAACTTTTTAATATATTCAATACTTCAGGTTTAAATAAAAACACAGGAATTAAGGCAAGTTTTCGCTCAATGTAAAAAGCAAGACACTTTTTAATGTCGAAAAAAGTCATAGCTCCTGGTGGCAAATATATGAGTAGAAACTTTTAGTTGCTAAATATCTCATCATTATTTTCGCTTTGGCAACATCTCCAGCAATGTCAAGTTAAAGTTTCTACTTAACGGTCATCTAAATCAGGATTGCTTAGAGCACTTTATCGCCACTATTACAAGTTCAAGGGTCTCGCTTGAATGGAAAAGGCCATGCAATGAGCGGTTCGTATACTGAAAGATCTAATTCGTCGGCTCGTTGGTGGATCATGCAAGGTTCTCCTCCACCTCCAAATCAAGAACAGATTAAGTTCAGACCTCCGACACCTAAACAACGTAACTATGTACGTATAGGCTTTATGCGTAAAGCAACACTGAATAAATGCATACAGAATACCAAATCTCTTTTTGAAAATCAATAAAACCTACATCGATTGATGACAAGCCCTGTCGTCGAACACATAATGCCATGTAAGATAGGTCGACTAGAGTGCTACCAATTTCTTCGCAATGAATATTTTCCTTTTAAATTTAAGAGACACAAATTGATACCTCTAGGATTTACAACACACACCCTTCGAAACTTGATCCGATCCTAATAAATATGCAACAAATGCTCTTACTACCTAGACTGACCTTAAGTTCAGATACAAAATTTCCATACAGACGAGTGTAAGCGTGTGCAGGAAATATGCATTCAAATAGAGTGTAGTCTACTGTATCTTTTAATACCATTATGCAGAGTCAGTTCCCATACTCTCGCCCACTCAACTCTCCGATTCAAAAGAAATCAGTTCACCGTGATTCACTTTGATTAGATTTCATCCTTAAGGATGAAAATATTACATTTCCTCATGAAATGCTTGGCACGTACGGAATTCAATATACACGCACATCGAAAATCCCCTTGGGTCAAATGAAGGGACGAGCAAGCTCTTCAATTTTCCTCCATGTTTTTGTTTACTATTTTCACAGGAAATGTGTCCCTGAAATTTTCTAAAAACACAAGTAGGGTCAGCCTTTAACTAAAAAGAACATCTTGTCGTTACATCGACATGACCAAACTAAGATCAACTGATATATCCTATAGGTACGTCCTGTAGCTAAATGTGTACAAAGTTGTGGGTTCTTGTATGATATACAAGCAGCTATACCTATAGTAGGAACATCCTTGCAAATTTGCATAGTATTGAGCGGATAAAACTATCGAAGTGTTATGTCCTCTCAATTCTCTGGATTCTTTTTGTTGAGAGTATGACTGCTCTGAGAAAATAAGTTGGGCGGTTGGAATATTTTCTACGAAACGTGAAGGATGTCGAAGATGAAGAGCAGTGCTAAAATGTAACTACATATAGGTAGGGAAGGTATACATCGTACATACATACATAGTATATGTGCTGTCGGAAGTTTGTCCGTTATAAAGATGGTAGCGATTTTAGTTTATTATTTTTGTTATTGCTAACTTTATTTTACCGCTCGTAATAAAAACGGAAAAGCTGTTTCCTTAGATTTAATAAATGTATTTTCTGTTCCTGTTGCGTCTCGAACGGGGATACAAATATATTATGCAGTATGCAGTAATGCATAATGCTTTGTTCATATCTTTATTTTGAACTGTTGTAGATAGTACGATGCCTTCAAAAGATGCATATTTTTCTATTTTATTAAGGTGCAAGAACATACTCATGTCAATACCATATGATATAAGTGTAAACACATAGATATAGCTTAGAGGTTCAGAATTGAATACTGCTCCTATCTCAACTCAGCCCTCTTTGCGATATATTGGAGAGTCAACTCAGATGATTGGGTTTCAGGAGAACTATCAATAAACGAAAAATGTTTGTGCCGCGCAGTTATAAATATTAATTTTTAAAGCGTTTCGTTTTTCAATAAAACAATAAATTTATTTCGTCATAAATGCAACAATAGGGCGTTATAAAACCCATAAACAAAAGATTGTCATTCTCGTAGATAGCCAAGCCGCCATTAAAGTCATCGACTCGGCTACTATATCCACCAAACTTGTGCAGGAGTGAATTAACGAGCTCACTTGTCTGAGCGAACGTTTCAGGGCCACACTTCTCTGGGTTCCAGGGCATAGTGACATAATAGGCAATGAGCAGGCGGATGAGCTTGCCAGGCAAAGCTCAGCACTACACGCCTTACTCGCGATGAGGATCCACATTCCGCTATAGGAGCGGTTAAGGGACACTCGTATTGTCTGCAGAAAGCCAATCTCCAATGGACCGGACTGACAAACTGCGTCAAAATGGAACAAAGAAACTACTTAAGAGAACCCGCCCAGATATCGCCAGAATCACGGGACATTGGCCAGTTGGAGACCATGCGGCCGAACTAGGTATCCCATATAACCCTCATTGCCGCAGTTGCGGGAATACAAATGAGAGGGAAACTCTCTCTCATTTCCTCTCCTTTACGACCTTAGAGACATCTTATTTGTGGAAAATTGTTTAATTCATGTAGAAAATAGAGATATCTGACGAAAATATGTTTACGGAGGCCAGAATTCGTCATTGAAACAGTAGAACATAATATTTTTGACTGGTTACTTAATTTAATAAAAGTGCCTCTACACAACAAATTATTCCAAAAAAAAACATCTCCAACAATTAAAAAAAAAACGTTCAGGAAATCGCTCCAAGTAACACCTTAAAAACTACACCCAAAAAAGCCCAAAAACGATTGGAAAAAACGCTCCTATACTGCATGGAGTTGGCTCCTTAATTCAGTCGTTTTGGTAATCATAGCAAAATTGTAGCTCACACGCAAAAATAATGTATAAGAGAAACACAGCTGGCACTCTGGCAGACAACACCACCGTATTAATTTGAAGCGATGCAACACTGCACCTACACACGCACACAGAATGGGCATCACCGCAGTGTTGCCAGAAATTTTCTAAGAGAATATGCCAAATTAAGAAAAAAATATGCTAAATTGTATGAAGGAACTAAGCAAAATATGCTAACGTTTAAAAACTACTTTTTTATTACAAAAAAAAAAGGAATACATAAATATAAACACAACATGATGTCTATCTATAATAAGGAACAAAAAGGGAATTCAGTATTTTGTAATGAAATTTACATTTAGTTATTCAAAAGCACGTCAATTAGGTAGATACAGAACTAAAACTAAAGTCCGTATATGACTCTACATTTTTCTCTCAATTTTTTCTTCATTTTTATCACATTAAATCATCTTAAAAAATCAGCTACTTGTAAAAGAGACAAAAAGTGTAGGTATGTATTATGAAAGGGGTAGGAACACAAATTTTCAAACGAATTTATTTTCAAAAAGTTAAGAAATGCCAAATAATGTTAAATTGTCAAAAAAAAACCCCCAGGTGAAAAATATAATTTGAATACATTTTCAATGCATTTTTGTATATATGTACATTAATAAAGTTTTTGTATACGCATTCGCAATCACACCTATCAGGAATTTTCTTTCAAATTCTTCGTACCTACTGTGCTAGTTTCATTTTAAACGCGTGAAATATGCAAACAAAAAATCTAGTGTTATACGGGCTTGGTCATCATCTTCCCCGTCTTCGTCATTGTGATTGTACTGATATTTTAACGAGTCTTTATTTTTTATTCAACAATTTTCTTGTAGTACCTAACAATTAAAAAACTGTCAGACACTTGACAATTGACAGCTGATTTGAAATTTGTCGACCTATTTGGCATTTTGGTATTATGCGTGCTATTATTATTCCCATTTATGTTTTGATTTCATTAAAGAAGTTACATTAATACCGAATAAATTTCATCCCTGGATGATTCAGCTAATATTAGTAATAAATTAGCAAATTCGTCGCGTTTATCACACATTTGAAATACCTTTCTACTTTTTTACTACTGCAATTATTAATTATTGTTGTAGTGGTCTGTAGCCCTTAAGGAACTAAAGCCCATCACCAATAATTGAAAAACAAAAACGTCACATCGTATAGCTACTGTAATTTATGGAAAAGAAAATGCATCTATTATTTTGCATATAGTTTAGTTTTTTTTTTTTATGTTGAATGTTGAAAATATGCTAGATTGCATATAGCATATTTTATTTATACTAATATGCAATTTAAGGTTTAAATATGCTAGATCTAGCATAAAAAATGATAAAATGGCACCACTGATCACCGTTCTATTTTTTGTAAATTATGAATTGCATTTTTAGTTTGGAATAAACCGTCATTCTGTTCAGATTGGCTTTCGATTTTTTCTACATTGGCTCGTGGTTTTTCTTACTTGATTCTTTTGCGAATAATTCTATACATTGGTTTTGGCTTTTTGTTCAGTTTTTCTTTCGCGTGTATAACTCTATTATACAAATAAAAGTATAAGAAGCCGACGGTGACAATATACATATTTAGAAGCCAAACCCGGGACAAAAAGAAATAAAAAAAAATATAGAAACAAACAGAAAAAAACCAAAAAAACTAAAACGGTTAAAATATTTTCGTCTGAAAAGAAATGAAAAGAAATTATTTTCATCTTCTAATCTGTTCATATTCATCTGCTAGTTTTTGTCAGCTTTTTTTTAGATATTCGTCTGAAAAACTTAAAATTTCGTCTGAAAATCTGAATAAATTGTCAGCATTATTTTTGTCTCTATGAATGTTCCCTTTTAATCAATTGTTTTTTTTTTTTATATTTTCAGACGGGTTTTTAAATTTTTCAGGCGATTACTAGATATTTGTTTTCAGACGTTTTAAAAATTGTTTCAGACGTTTCCAGTATCTGATTTTCTGATGATTTCTATTTATTTTCAGACGATTTGTATTAAATTTCAGACGTTTTTTTTTTCGATTTTTGTCGATGTTTTAAATTTTTTTTTCTGAAAAATACTATTTATTTGTAGCAAAACTAAAACTCTTGTTATCCATAATTCCATATTCCATAAATTATTACTTACTGAAGGGAAGACATAATCTACAAACTCAATTTCTTCATGACGTAATAACAACACAATAGGCACAAAACATGTCGCACAAATTTGTCGTAGACATGTCTAAGACAAATACTCCGCACCCTGTGAAACCCAACTTGAAAACTGTCTTTTAGTCACTTCTCGATTTTTCTCCTGAATGAAATTATAATGATTCCATATTTTATTTGTAAATATGTACAGAAAAAAAAAATAAAACACCAAATAGCCTTTCAGTATACTTTTTCAGATAATATGAATACAGAAATTATGCGATCCGCATTATTCCCATTATTCCCCCCCAGTACAAGGCGCTAAAAACGATTTTCTTTAAGGTAGGTAGGTACGGTGCCGCAATCTAAATGTACCTTCATTTTCCTTAGCTTAATTTTTACATCTCAAGGGAAAGTATAAGTATTCACGTGGTAGCTTATTAAATCAAAACAGGATACAGGAACAGACTTCATAATTTAATTATTAATCTTTACTAGATGACCCGATAGTTGTCCTGTTTAATTTCAACAAAAATAAAAATGTTTATTTAAAAGTTTTAAAATGGAAATACAGGACTAATACCTACGGGACTATGTATGTCTTTAAAAAAAAATGTCCCAGGAAATACGAGACGGATGGTCACCATATATACCATAATGGATGTCGTGGAATTAACTATTTTATTATTTATATTTAACAAGAGTATCTATAGTGTAACAAACATTCATTGAATAATGTTGAACGTGAACATGAAGTTGAGTAAACTTTCCACATTTTATTATGTAAGTCTTTGCTTACCCTCTCTCAGGACACACCTTGGATATCTTCAGATATCAAAAACTACCCACTTAATGGGTTGAAGCATCAGTAACTTAAAGACAAAAAAAAAACTCCAACGAAACTAAAACTTCAAAGAACTTCCGCTCCAAATATACTCTGGACACGTTGCAGATCTCCTTCGAAAGTAGAACCATCGTCTGTTGTCCAACTTTGCATTTATTTAAACATAACCCGGATAGGATTGAATTATACTCATCCGCAAACTTTGTCCAGAACTAATTAAAGTAATTACTTAAGCTTCCTTTTCCAAAAGTCATTAATGCAATGTTTACATAAATCTCATCTCACCATAATATACATATACAACTAGTAGAAAGATAATTTGCAGCGACAACGGTTGGCTGCGTATACACAAATAGTTCCAAGTTTACACACACAGCGCCATCTTTTGGTGTTTCAGCTTCGAAAACTGTGCCACAATTAAATGTTTCTAATTGTAGACTTACTGTATAAAGTGTACCTTACATAGCAACTATAGGTACTACGAAAAATGTTTGAGAAAAAACTGAACCAAGAAAATGCGAATGGAATAAAAACATCCTTGCATATGCACGAATGACTAACCACAAGCACAACGACACAAATAAACCGACAGAAAAGAAAGACATTGCCGCGAGTAGTTTTACTATCAGTTGTAATTTTGTTTCTACTCACTCCAGTCAAAAGGGGTGTCCTCTTCCTTTTAGCGGAATTCCTTTCGCCGCGCCGCCACCATCGACCACGACCAGTACACATGTGGGTGACAATTTGAATCAGAGGCAATTGAAGTTTTGTTGAGTTCTTTTGGGATTTAGTAAGTAATTGAAAAAGGATATTTTTAGTGGTAAAAATATTCTTCGTATAAAAATTGCAGGATATTGGTCAGGATACTTGTCTTAAATGGAAACGATTTGTTGGCATCAGATTTTGAAATATGTATACCGAAGACAGACTGGATTTTTACATCTGCTTATGAGTAACGTATTTTCCCCCATAAACCGACAATAATTTCTACGAAGCGTGTTAAACTGAAATCAAGTTATATCTACACTCTACAGCACTCCTTGCAGGAAATCATAATTTCTGTACATTTGATTTGGGCATAATTCGCAAGATTTAAGTCCTCAAAGTTATGTTACCATTTAAAGATACTCTTTTCTATAGGTCACAGCTTAGACCAGGACCCTAGTTTCATAAACATTGACAGATGACAGGTAACAATTCTACAAATTTGTCGAACTTGTTTGACATCGGAGAGGAATATTGTTTTTTTGTGCGATGAGTCTAGCAGATTAGATGTTCACCAATTTTTCTAACAAAATATTCCGGGCATGCAAATCTTTCCCTCCTTCCGCTTGAAGAAATTATAATAATTTAGCATTTTAAATCATACTTGTTACTTAACTATTAATACTTGATCGAAATTCAATCGCCTGTCAGAATTGTCGATTACATAGTAATCAAATTATTAATTGTAAAATTTTGACAGTCCCATAAAAAACTGTCAGTACAAATTTGTTAGAAAATTCCTGACAAAAATTGAAGATTGGTTATTTTCCGGCAATTCATCAAAATTGTTTAATTTATTTATGAAACATAAATTGTCCAGTTGTAAGTTTACAAATTATCACCACTGTCACCTGTCACAATTATTGTCAATTTCTTTGAAATAGGGCCCAGGGCTCTCTCGAACAGTGCGGTGTGCGGGTAACCTTGACGAAGTGGTAAAAAAGGCGTCGCTTGTTGAGTCAAAGGTTCTACCTTCGAATTCGAGCCAATACCACGAAAGAATTCCTAAGAAGAAAACAAAAGTTTCAGCTTAAGCTTATCAGTGAACAATTTGCGAAAAAAAAATCTTCTGGGAATTATAAGCGAAGACGAAAAATCAGTAACTATTCTAGCCTAATTATCGAAAGAAAAAATATCCATGGGCCTTATTTTAAGCCTCACGTTAAATATTTTGTAGGTCATGGATACTTTTTTTATGCAAAATTTTACAATTGTGCGTTCGTAAAAGCTATTCTATCTCCGTTTCTCTTCCTAGGTAGTATTTAAACATAGGCAGTTGCAATAGAGAATTTCAAAAACCAACAAAAAATGAGGCTAACATCTGCGCTTAGCAAGCTAATAATTTTTGGCGCTGTGCTAGATTTGCATTTAATCTACAACCGCTAGCTCAAAGAAGACTATAGCCAGTATCTTGAGTCCTTTCCATAAGCACGGACTAAATTATTTCTCGAAATGCGACATCCGAAATGACGACCGCGGGGATATCACTTTTTCAAAACTGCTTCGGCAAAAGACTAATAGACTTTGGAACTAGCTTCTTAGAGACATTATTTCCAGAGAACTTACAACATTTTAAGTGCAGATGTAACCCCCAGCCACAATGCAAACATCTCGGGTGCTGTTAAGTTTTTGTCAGACGTTCGCGAGGTGCCTTGTTGAGGGATATTTTTTTTAATAATGTGCGCGACTGGGTCGCACGCGCACCTAACTTTATACGGGTGAATTTAAAAAGTATAATGGAAATCAGATCAGAATCGAGCAAAAAGAATACAATGGGATTTTTATATGAACATGGCGATGACGTAAGTGATAGATAATGGTCATTGTATAAGCAACTTCTTAGGCCCTATTGGAAATATTCTACACATTAGTGCAGCTTGACGGATATAACCATATGTAAACTGAAAGGAATTAGCCCGTTACTGCCACAGTGCCACGCACTACCAGTTTCCGACTTTTGTACCTTCAGTAATACCACAAAGGAGCCAGCAGATACCCCAAGCTTTAAACGATATCTTCTGAAACGTTTACCTCCCGTCTTATTTCAAATGATGACAAGCACATAAGCTATATCTACTTAAATAGAAGCCAATCGAAACGCAAATGGGCCAATTCAATATATGTGCATAGGCCTTGAATGAAGGGTTACTTGATAGAAACTGGACTGGTGGACAGCCTTCTGCTGAGAAAGCATATCTTTGGATAGTATCGAAAGCAATTAAATCCAACTAATAAAGCCGAATAAGAAGGTTTTTGGTCCGAAGCCTTCCGAGTGGACGCAGTTTTGAGTACCTAATAAATAAAATAAATATTAGCAGCAAAAAGTCCTAGGACTATCTTCTCATAAACATTCGCGTGTTTTTTTATTTTTGGCACGAATATAAGATTCAATTGTATGCCCTACGACTATAGATCGGAAAAAATCTGTAGAATTTTTAAAACTCAGCAGATCAAAGTTGCAAATAGTGATATAGATACTCCCTGGGCACTGCCTTCTTAGGAAGTTTGCTATAGTAGATTATAGTTTTAACAAATACGGACACGTGCAAATATTGCCAGGATCTACTTGTTGCACATAATATTTTTTTCATATTTTCTGTGAATGTCAAGCTATTGCTCGGAATAGAAGGAAATACCTTGGAAGGTACAAATTCTCAAATAAAATTTAAACCTTTTTCAGGTTCTGTAGGGAAATTCATTTTTTAGGTTCATTTTCATTGGTTTAGGTTTTCGACCGTGAATGTTCCCCAGGGATGGTATGATGGGCCCAGTATAGTGTCTAGTCTTCTGTGATGAACCTATGCCCTTCGAACCAGTATACGAACCACTGAACCACTATACACACTTCGAGTACTGATCTCACCTTTCTTCGATCTTCGAGCTTCGAGATCGAGATGACTTTTAACAAAATTTCGTTTGCCTGATCTCGTTTAAAAGAAAAACGCGTGAATATAATGAAGGATACGATAAGCTCTTACATTTACATGTATTTCATCGAGACTACTGCCATCTGTCAAGATGCCACGCAGCAAACCCTAAGAAAGAGCAATGAAATGTTTCTTCAAGCAACTACAATGATGTGATTAATATCTGCCTGTAGCCATAAAAGGATAATGGATCTACGCGAAACAACCCAAAATTTGAGGTATAGAATAAGTATTTTCTAATTCCAACAGTCGGATAAACAACTCGAACATTTAAAACGCTGAATGCGAACACCTACGACTCAGTTCTGTTCTTCTAATAAATCGAGGCCACCCAATACCCATCAGTATTCAGCCTTGAAATGTAAACTCCCTGATAGAAAATGTTATATTAGCCATGCCTTTAACTGAAATTGCCTTGCTTTATTAATTTTGATCCACTGTGCGGCAGGACAGGAACAAAGTCAAAAGCAGATGCAAAGTTAGTGGTCGCCGCATTTCCTTCGAAAATGATGATGTTAGTGAAATTTACTGGTAGTATACCACTACACAACATCTCATACAGTAGCGTTATCCTGGCAAAGCTTATATACCAGTGTCGTCAAATGATACAAGGTTTCCCTCGGTATGCTACTACTAAATGGATTACCGAACGGATACAACAGAAAACAGCGGAACTATTTCCAATTTGCAAACGGAAACAATTTCCTGATTAAAGATGTGTTGTATGGCAAACTGTGTACTAAGCCCTTATTATTGAGGTTACAGCCAATAGTGTGTGCGCCTGTGTGTGACGGTGTGTGCCAACGAAAGGGTAAAACTTCTAAGGGATCCAACATCTAACTTCTATCTCAATTTAAATGTTACAGCGAAGCACAAATTCACTTTAAGGTCAATAAGACATTTGCATAATATAGGATCTCTTAGTGTCCTATATTTGTAGGTACCATGTCCTGGGTATCCCAGTGAAGTTGTATGCAATGCATAAATTGCTTGAAATTTAAAACATATTATACAGGCTTGACGTGAAATGATAAACACACATTAAGCCCGTAATTTAGGCTCTTTAAGGAACTTATAGGAGTACACCCTAATAAAGACGTACCAACTTAATGGGCCAGTGCTTTGCGGATAGCGTTAAATGCTTTGTATTCAATTGGGTCATTTAAGTAAATTGCTTTTATGATTCGACTGAACTTTGAATTCATCACATACACGAGGACTCGGGCAACGATTTGCGTGATATCCTTAATTATGACTATAAGGGCAAGCAAGCAATTACCGGCGTACATTATTAACTTTGTGGAACGATGCGGGTCATCTTTACTTGATTCGCTGTCTTTTGTTGAAGATTACGAAGAAGAAATTAGATTATAATGCCAACGGGATTAGGGTGAAACATGCTAGGTATTAACTAGATGGATAAGGACCTGACACCGTACGCTGGATGTCGCTTTTAGAGTATTAGAAATGTTATCTTAATGTATCTGGTGATCCTACTAGCAATACATGACCGAATGTAAATGCTGAATCCTTCCCCTTTGACAGGCGACCGCTCAATATTTCGACTTTCTGACTTAGACAAAATCAATGTACCTTCAGCTAGACAAAGTTTGAAATTCGAATTACGAGCATTACCTACGGTTTTCTGTTCGAGTGGATAGTAACAGAAAAAACGAATTTCGCGGCATCAATAAGTGCAAGTCGGTAGTAACTCATGAATACCAATAAATCACTCCCTATTTCTCCGGACTGCCGGTACTTTTATAGGTAGCTCCTACACCTAGAGAAAAATGTGCAACCCCTAAACTGTGCAGACATGGGAAAAAAAAAAATCTCCCTCCCTTCTAACTTTTTCTCCTTCATCTGGTAGTCAATTGGGTTTTTGTTTTTAAATCTCAAAAGTTTCCAAACTTTTCAATGCACTCTCCCCGAAAAGGAAACAAACAAAGATAAAACCAAAATCGAAAAAAAAAAATGGATTCCAACCGGATAAGGAATGCTCCGAACTTTCGGTCGCTGTTATATTTTCAATAAAATTTCCTTTTTGTGCCACCATTACCACCATCATTCACTGGTTGCTGGCGCACTATTGTGACTATTGCTAAGACTACCTACTTTTCGCAGTAGTTTTCGATTTGGAAAGTAAGTTTTTTGTTTTAAAACTGCAGTTGCACTGTAATAAAATGAAATTATTTTGTTTTTCCCTATAGAGAGCAAATCATGAGTCACACAGGTCGTTGGCGTTTTAAAATGGCTATGGTAATGGTATAACGTATAACTAAATAAAGTGGTGAGGGGGATACATTTTCTCTGTTTCTTTTTTCTGCAACTGCATAATCGAGTAGGGGATACCATTGGGGATGTGAAGGAATAGAAATCATGAAGAAGAACACTTGGCAATACAAAATTTGAACAGTAAAATCTTGTTGTAATGGTAATCCCTAATCAGATTCCGTTTTGAAAGCGTTAATTCCTTTGTCCTTCTTTGTTTTCCCCTTGATACGGGTTGACGGGGCAAATGGGCTTGTAGTAAGTAAGTAGTAAGGACCAGCACCAGGCAGATAAAATCAAATATCAGGCAATCGTTGTCGAATACAACCAGAGTCTGAAAAACAAACCGAAGCAGGCAACGAACCCGGTTAGGTTTCTAGATGAGTCCTCCCCTCGACCGGCCCCCAAAAAAACCAAGGTTGCCGAAGGTTCGAAAACAACATCCAAACCAAGCACGTCAGCGGCTAGTGCGGTCCAAAAGCGACCATTTACCGAGGTGGTAAGGGACCATCTCCAGGTCGCACTAGTGAATGAGCTATCCATGAGGTCCATACCCGAGGCGTGGGGAAGCATTGAGGTCAAGCTGTCCGACATATGCTAATAGTCTAGATCATCAACAATCAAGGGAGACCTCTCCCAGACTTTGACTTCACCGAGTTGGTTAGGGGATATCGGGTGATCAAATGCGCCGACCATTTCTCCTAGGACGGCTTGAAGCTCAGGCTTATCCCAGCTAACGACATCCCGAGGAGACCTAGGGCTCGCATCTGGTTGCCCATATGAAGATAGACGGGGGAAGGCTCCTCCAATGTCTTAGACTACACAGTTCGAATGGATGACTGGTCAGTCATTAAGGCGGAGGAACCCCAAAAAAACACAACGTCCTTTCTGCTGCTCATAAACAAGGAGTGCGATACAAACACCGCCAGTGGAATTGGAGCAACTTATAACCGGAATAGCAGTTAAGGACGGGGTAGCGACATAAGTCCGCGCGACATATCTCCGCCGAACTAAGAATGACATATCTCCGCGTGAAGTTATGTCGTTTTCAAGCGACATATCCTTCGATTTTCGGACAAAACTCAAAAACACACCCAAAACAAACGCGGTAGCTATTGAGGAACTGGAGGTAAAGACTCTAGAGAATGCAATGGACGCAGCTTACAAGGTCTCGTGTCCAGTTAAATGAAGTAAAAAAACACTTCCCGCATGGTGGAAAGAAGATCTCTCCAATCTGAGACAGATACCCAGAGCGATTTTCAACATCTGCCACAAACTCAATTCCTGGCAGCCTTATTAGGATTGTTTAAGCCTTTATAAGAAAGCCATAACGACATCCAAAAAGGAGGCCTGGAGAGAATACTGTCATTTGATAGAGACCCTTAAGGACTCTGCCAGGCTAAGCAAAATTCTGTCCAAGGAACACTCCAACCCTTCCTTTCTGAGGAAGCTAGATGGAGGATGGACCGAATACTGTGCGGATGAGTATAGATTTTTCAGGACAGTTATACTTTGGATGTCTGTCAGACGTTCGCGAGAGGCGGTGAAGTCGAAAAAACTTTAAGATGAATTTTGTGTTTTTCCGGGGATCGATGTTTTTCTTTGCACAGTAGTCCAGCACACTAACCACTGAGCCAACGCGTCCGGAAGAGGGAGCGTAGCTCTCTGCATTCTTGCCTTCCAATCATTTTTCTATCTCGTAGACGTAAAGCACACCAGAATCATTCATGCATACAGAAAAGAAAATAATTACTTACATAGCAGACCTGGGCACTTCAGCACTAACATTGATTTTGCACTACCATTGAAAATTTCAATGCTAATGAAAATTCGTTTGCACTAGCACTGAAAATTTCAATGCTAATGAAAGTTCGTTTGCACTATCACTGAAAATTTTAATGCTAATGAGTAATGACATTTCACTTTCATTAGTTCAGTGCTACTTGAATTTCAATTGCATTACCCACTTAGAAAGTTGTAAATATTATATTAAAATTAAGTTTACGACTCACTGATAATCAACGCTCAGCCCAAACCACTTGCATGTCGTGTACTCGTAGCTTTATAATAGAGTAGGTGCACAAACCGAGTTTGAAGTCAATCGGATGAAAAATAAAAATTTTCCCATACAAACTTTGACCCCCTCTTTTACCCCTTCAGGGGTTGAATTTCAAAATATCCTTCCTTATTCCTTGTATACATCATAAAGGGAACCTCTGTGGAAAATTTCAGCTTTCTAGAGCAAAGGGCTTGGGCTGAGCGTTGATGATCAGTGAGTCGTAAACTTCATTTTAATATGTAGGTATACTAGGCTCACCCAGTGGTCGAAATTCGACCACCATACATTTAAACACAAAGCAACGCAACATGCATGCATAACGATAAAAAAATGAGTATGTGCTTCACCTTCATTATGTACATAAGCATTCTACTGAGGTGAAACTTCACAACAACTGTAATTTTTTTTGCTTTGCTTTGCTTTGCTTTGCTTTGTTTTGGTTTGTATTGTTTTGACACACTATAAACCATCCATTTAAAGAGGAAACAAATAAAATTCCTGGAACTCGATTGCTGCGCCATCTACCGGGTCCTTAACCATCCAGCGACCTCCTCAAACACAAACACCAAATTTCAGCAAAATCGGTCCAGGCGTTTAGAAGGAAATAAATAAAATTCCTGGAACTCGATTGCAGCGCCATCTACCAGGTCCTTAACCATCGAGGGATCCCCTCAAACAAACACACCAAATTTCAGCAAAATCGGTCCAGGCATTTAGAAAAAAATAAATAAAATTCCTGGAACTCGATTGCAGCGCCATCTACCGGGTCCTTAACCATCCAGGGATCCCCTCAAACACACACACCAAATTTCAGCAAAATCGGTCCAGGCGTTTAGAAGGAAATAAATAAAATTCCTGGAACTCGATTGCAGCGCCATCTACCAGGTCCTTAACCATCCAGGGATCCCCTCAAACACACACACCAAATTTCAGCAAAATCGGTCCAGACGTTTAGAAGGAAATAAATAAAATTCCTGGAACCCGATTGCAGCGCCACCTACCGGGTTCAATTGTGAATCTAAAGTTAAACCATCCAGGGACCGTGCAAGTCCGTACGTGAAAGAAGTGAAACTTCTTAAAAAGTATCGGATCGCCATATACCTACGCCAATGGAGAATGGAAGACAACAAATATAATGTGCACCCTCTGCACCGCCCTCCCCTTTCCATGACCATGGTACTTGTTCATACAATACTGCTTCTCATTTCCTTTGTTTCCCTCTTCATATGAAATCCAAACAACTACCCCAACCCAACCTTACCCTGTTACCTGGTTTGTACGTCTCTTCTTTTATGAAGATTATTAATATACCTACCCCATGCTATACTGCAGCACGCACCCCATCCTGCATTGGACATACGATCACTATATGCATACAGCTGACCATAGCACTCACTGAGAAAACAAATCAACCCTTTTCGAATGAGGTACACAGGCACACCACCCCCACGTGGCCACGTATGACGATGTGTTTTTGTTTTTGTTTGGTCGCACGATCGGAAAACGTAGAATTTCGACAGCGAAGGGGAAATATTCATTTTCGTTGTTTGTAGTTGTTGTAATCAATGCAATTTCAAAATATTAATTTACCTATTTTACAAATGTTTTTTTCAAATAATTATTCTTCATAACACATCTATGAGTGGTAAGCTTCAATTTGGTAAAAAGAAAAATGGATTTTGTATTCTTTAAGTAGGGTAAATGACTATCACAAGAAATCGGGTCGGCTTTTAATATTATAATAGATATAAAACTTTCTAAGTAGGTAATGCAATTGAAATCTAAGTAGCACTGAACTAATGAAAGTGAAATGTCATTAGCATTGAAATTTTCAGTGCTAGTGCAAACGAACTTTCATTAGCATTGAAATTTTCAGTGCTAGTGCAAACGAACTTTCATTAGCACTGGATTTGATTTTTCTAGTGCATTGAATAGTGCACTATCAAATTAGTGCCCTATTCCCAGGTATGTTACATAGGTACCTATATCGAACAAAGTATCTATGACATTCGCCTTCTCCAATTTCCATTCTTCGCAAATAATGAACAGAATATAAAAATATTGATAGAGTGTTGTTATGTTCAATATAGCTTTCTACTAAATTTCCAATTTTGGTTTCAGATGACTAGTATCTATCTATGTTTATTGTATAATATCATAGCGACACTTTAAAAAAAATGTGCGCCCCTTGGCAATTATAAAAATTCTCAAAATTTCCATGAATATTTGTTACTGTTTGTCTTGTCATAATATTTTCAACACATAATAACCCTCCTTATCAAAAAAAATCGTTCTTCTCGGTAACAAAGAACATACACCCAAAGTACAAAATACAAAGTTGCACGGCGATTCTTTATATCCGAAATGGCTACAATTTTTTCATCTACAAATAAATAGTATTTGTCAGAAAAAAAATTGGAAACGTCGGCAAAAAATCGAAAAAACGTCTGAAATTTAATAGAAATAGTCTGAAAATAATAATAGAAATCATCAGAAAATCAGATATTGGAAACGTCTGAAACTTTTTTTAAAACGTCTGAAAACAAATAGTAATCGTCTGAAAAGTGTGTTCCTTCTACCAACAATAAAGTAGAAAATAAGTCCATAAAACAAAAAAAAACATATGTAGATGAATTTTGAGAATCGGCGGCGGCGCGTTGCGGTCTTTAATTCTAATAAATGTTTTCGGACGATTTTTATATTTTTTAGACCATTACTATGTATTTGTTTTCAGACGAAACTGTTTTAATCTATCCGAAATAGGCTAAAGACTTCCATTTCTTGGAGTGAGCATTTCCCAATAGATTATTCGTATATTTAACATTCCTGATAATAATGATAGGTACATAACTACAGAAATAAGTATAGCTATTAAGCTCCAAATCAATGTACAAGTATAACTAGGTACCTAAATCATTTAAAAAAATTAACAAAAAATATTTAAAGCTGGTAAGCACCTGGATATCTATTCAAAATGAATTTAAATAGAAAATAATCGCTGCTCTCCGTTTTGTTTTTATTTTATTTGAATTCAGTGCTCTTCCCCATTTTTGTGAACTCTATCTGGATAAAATGAACACTTCTATATCGTTATTCGTTAGTAATGAAGACAAAATTTAGTAGTAGTTAAGTTTAATGAGCGAAACGGTCATGCTATTCGAATACACAATGGAAGGGAAGGTTAACTCGGTCGAAATGGTCTTTAAACAAACAGTGCTATTTTAACTATGTACTTCAAGGTATATTCAAAGGGACATTCTATATATTTTGCTTTTGACTAAAGACAACTGATTAAATAGATGTATAGATAAGTTTATTTTTCATTTAAATTGTTTAAATACATTTTGCAATTTTACAAATTCTTGAATAATTAAAATTATAATGATCATGATTCATGACAAATAAATATCGTCTACCAGAGTGGCAGTATAGATTGGTAGCTTCATTAAAAATATAGTTGCTCATTGAAATCGATTACAATCAGTCAAATTTAAAGAAATGTTTTAATCAAAATTAAGTATTTTTTTTTTTGTGTGTACAAAAATTCTATGAGTTATTAGCTTTATTTGTATCTACACCAATTAAAGGCAATTGCGTCTCAAAATCGCAAACCAACATTTTCAGTGATGCATTTGAATGATAGCTATATAACATCCATACTACTAGGTATATCAAATGCAACGTCTGTCTGTTCGTTTCTCCATATCTCGGGAACCATTCATCCGATTTTCATGTTTTATAGATGTGTTGCCAAATTAGGCCGTAAGGTGGGTGGGAAGTGGTGAGGAGTAAAGGGATGGCAAGGAGTAAGGGGGTCTCCATTGGCGGCAGGGCTGGCAAAGTGCCACGGGCCCCGGACCCAAGGGGGCCCGGCCCAAGAGGCCGCGAGCTCAGAAATAACTTAAAATTTTTTAGCAAAATTGTAAAATTCTGCGAATTGGGGTGACAATTCATATTTTGGGGCCTTTTTTCATTTTTCAGTTTGGGGTAAAACAGGTGATTTTTCATTCTTATTTTGGGACCATTTTTCATTGGGGCCAAATTTCATGTAGCCTCAAACTAATCATTAAGATAGATTTCAGCACATTCAAAACAAAAAGATGTCGATCAATTTTAGAACGCATCCATTGGTTGCTTCGAGCTAGTGACGGTCGGGGAATTCCCTCATTTTGTTAACCAAGGAAGTAATTTTTTTCGTGGCGCTGCCACTGGGGCTAGCTAGCAACGCTCTCAGTGTTAGGGGAATACTGGATTTATATATTTTTCATTTACGGAGGGCTCTACTGCGCATTCTTTGTTTGATTGCTATGACAATTGGTCATTTGTATATTTAATTTTTCGTAGTTTTTGTTTTATTGAATGGAGACAAAGTAAAATTAATTATGAAAGTTAAATACACCATTTCTAGTTCTAGAAAACATCTAAGTGGGAGCGAAAAACGAAAAAGAAAGAGGGAGACTGAAGAAAACAGTACAGCACTGTTATACACAGATGCAGCACCAGACACCGACACCAGTGCTTCCGATTTCAGTGTTTCGCAACCTTTCACATTGCAAATTTTAAGTGACACTGATCTATTAGAAAAGCTCTAGATATCAAGCTAATAATAATTAATCATTTTCGAAACTAAAATCAATAAAAACCTATTTAAGAAATTCTATGGGACAAAAACAGGCTGCGTAACTTGGCAATTTTGTCTATTGAAAATTCTATGGCCCGATCTTTAAACTTTGATGACATTAAACGTTGTTTTGCCTGCTTCTACATTTTCATTGTCCGTCAATTGTTCTGCAGCTGTTTTATTTAATCGATGTTTCCGGACTGATTCTGTACTCCGTGTTTGAAATGTATTTTTTTTTTGTTAGGTATGAGAGGAGTCACGCCCTTTTGTCCAATCCTGCCAGGTTTTGTAAAATGCTTCAATCAGGCAATGTTCAGATACATACATACATTTTCAATGGCCCGCTTATCCATTAAGTGGGTCGCGGGGGTAGGTTGCTCAAGTGGACCCTCCATAGCTCTCGATCTTCCTGGTACGGATTCCATAGCATGTCGTGGGATCCTGGTCGGGGACATGCGTTTAACATGACCAAACCACCGAAGCATGGTCCATGCTCTGTCCGGAGAAGTAGCTGCTCGACATTAAGTTCCTCACGTATTCTGGTATTTCTAATGCGATCTCTACGGGTCACACCAGCAATACAACGGAGAAATCTCATTTCGGCAGCTTGTATCCGCGATCTTATTCTTCATATCATGACCATAGGTAAGAGTTGGAACAAATACCGAATTAAAGAGTGACAACTTAGCTTTGACACCAAGTTCAGTCCTCCTGATAACAGAATTACCAAGCTGTCTCAAAATTGATCCAGCTTGACCAATCCTACAGGAAAGCTCAGCATTGCTTCTTCCATCACTCGTGAATAAGACCCCGAGATACTTAAACTTATCCACCTGTTTCAATGGGACTCCACTAACATGCAGAGTGCATTGAACTGGCGTTCTGGAGACTACCATTACTTCAGATTTGTTCACGTTTACCTTCATCTCAGCTTCTTCAGATATAGTGATTTAAATAACTTTGTTGTAAGGGTTGTGCCATGGCCCGTTTTCCAATCCCACCCATACTTCGCGCGGTTGTTTGTTTGGACAATTCACATCAATGCCTACCTCTTTACAAGTTTAGCTCCCATGGCCACTTGGGTGTCGAAAAATAGCAATTAAAATGTATATATTTTTATACGGGAGGTACCACGACCCTTTGTCCAATTTTAATCAAACTTTCACAGAAAAACCTTTGGGCCAATAACAAATATTTTCTTAAATAAATTCAATCAGTTCGGTAGTTTTCTAGACATATTTTTTTTTTTTTTTGTTTTTTTTTGTCCAATTTTCACCAAATGTGAATCTAACCACCCCACTCAAACACACACAGAAAATTTCATCAAAATCGGTCCAGCCGTTTAGGTGGAGTTCGATTACAACACACGTACAGAAGAATTATATAAGATGCTCTTGAAAATAAAATTATTAGATATTTAAATAAAATGCACACAATATTATTAATAGTGTTGGGTAACTACTTAAGTGGTTTATTAAAATTGAATTGAAACGTGATGGTTTTTACTGGGAGGGCCCTATCCAAAGAATTTGCCACGGGCCTCAGATGGTATAGTTACGCCACTGGGGGTCTCTTAAACCGTTAGCCGAATGAACTTGAAACTCTGTATGTTGATAGATAGGTAAATCAACATTATTACATGCCTAGAGTAACCAGATACATGCCCACATACATTCATTCTCAAATGAAAAATTGAAATATCGTTTTTTTTTTAGAATAGGTATAGGTAGTCGTAAAATTCTGAGCAGGACATAATATTTCTAAAATTAAATTATTTACAAAAAAATGCTTTTAAGTCTATTCCGTTCTTCAGTTCATTGGCTCGTTATCCAATAAAATATTCGCTAAAAAACAAACTGTGCAATATAGGTAGGTATGAAAAATTAAATGTGTAATTTCTAAATCTAAAAAAATCTAATCTAATTTAATATTTTAATTTTTTAAATATTCTACCCATTTTTCGTGCATAGGTGCATTTAAAAAATTGTTATTGTCTTGTTCTTGCTTTAGAAATATTTTTAGGTTACAAAATTGCTTAAACAATTTATTTTCGTTTAATTTGTTAGGAATTTTGTTTAAATTCATCCATGTAATACAATAAAACTCTTGCAGAGATTCGCCCCATCTCCGAAGATATTTTAAACACCTTGAACAAACCTCTAATGCATTTTTTCCACGTTTAAGGCATTGTTTCCATTTCCACCTTTAACTACAAATTTTAGGTCGTGTCCATACCAGTAAGGTGCAGAACATTTCTGAATTTGTGTTGAACAAAAGTTTTGTTATAGCTAGTTTTGTGGTGTCGAAAAAATCCGTAAACTGGGAAATCCCAAAAAGAGGACAAATTGGACATTTTTTCAAAAAGATACCGGGCATTTGCTTTTTAGATAATAAGAGGAGATATCCTCTTAAAAGAGGACGCCTGGTCAGCCTGTATATGCCTCATTCATAGTTTTCCAAAATTCCTACTAGGTATAAGGGTAAAAAAAATGGGGTGAAAACATTTCTATTTCGACCTTACTACGGTCAACTTACCATTATACTCATAAATATTTATGTTGGTCAATTCAAGAAATTCACGAAAGTAGGTATGCACAATTGTACATACATATAGTTGAGATCTGCGGCTATGGAAAGTGTAACGAAATGATCGCGTAGTTTAATCAAATTATACCTGTAATGCGTTTACATTTACGAGAAATATTAGATAAATGTCCATTGACTATTAGGACTTTGAAGATTTGCATCTATCTTAGGGGATGGGAAACGGGGGATAGGGGCTATCATTGCTGGAGTTGAACTCAGACACCCATGAAAGGAATGAAATAAAAAATGTTATATTCTCCATTCAGGAGGCTTGGTATCCGCCCACTTTTTAATATTATTTATTAGGACCAGGGCCACTTTCGATTATTGTAAATTGTTTAAAATTTTGTGACGTTAAATGGTTTTTGACCCAAGTCATTTATGACGAATTTGAATAGGAACCGTAATAATTGGGAATGAGAATAGTATCGGCAATAATGGAGCTTTTCTTATCCTTTGCTCTACCCGTCTGCTTCTAATTTAACGGGGTCTTTTGTAACAGAAATTATAGCCTATTTCAGCTTTCGTTTGTAATGCTCATAATGACATAAATGTTTTCTTTCAAAATGTGCATTCAACATCCATTATGTATGGGATTGTCATTATGCATGATTTATTCATTTCTGTTAAATTCACTAGCTTATATTTTCTTTTTCGAATTTTGCTCGCAAAAAAATCAATCAACATTTGTGTTGAAGTGAAATATTTCTCTCCCAGATTTTATTAAATTTTTTTATTTGTATACATGTTCACATGTAAGTTGAACGCTTTTGCATATCTGAATACCTAAACGCTATTAAATATGCAGCAATTGTGCTGCCTTGTATGACACATACATACCCACAACCACTAGCATGTCCGGTTTGGATGGTGGTGGCATATCCTGTGGTCCGATAACCGATACCTACCTGTAATCAGAGGGTTTGGGGATTTTGTCACTGCTATCTAACAGTTGCTGCTACCACAACTTCCGTTTGCACTGCGTATGGATTAGATTTTTATTCTAATATATGACAACACAAAAGGCCAAAAATATTCCATGTGACCGCAACCATGGTCCTCGTTGGACCATTATAAATTAATTCCTAGTCTGGGTGATTTTGTGCAATCATTTTCATAATTGGACATTCGTTTCAATTATGTATGTAATTTGTATTTTGTGTAGGTATATGTATATATGTTAAGTGTGAGTTTTCACAATTTGATGCGACATCAGATGATGCTGTCAAGCCAAAACTCTTTGACAAATTCAAATAAATTGGAAGCGTCACACTTTAATTTCTCTTTGACATTGAGTGAATAATTTATTGGCAAACTGCTGTCATTGGAAAATGTTTTAGAGGAGTAGGTAGGTAGCTATCTAAAATAATTATTGGTACGTGTCAGTGTCGGAGACAGTATGGCTGCGATTGAATTTTCGGGTTGAATTATACTGTCAAACTATTATGTAAGTAGTTTGTGACAGCTGCCGAAATAGTTCTTAAATTTGACTGAGTTAGGTATAATAAATATAAATTTTCAATATGACCTAAAGTTCAACTGCTGCAATGCGTGGAAGGGTCAGAATGCGAAGGACTCTTAATATATTTATAAATTTATAAATTTATAACTATATAAAACTCAGTATAGACTGAGAGGTAAGCCAAATCGAATTTGTATAGTTTATGCCACCACCTGATGTAGAAAACCATTATTTCGGATTTATTTACCCGAGCTTCAATACTAACGGCTACAAACCTTTAAAGAGCGTGCTTTGGGAAGACCCGATTACTAAATCATTAACGAAGCAGCAAGCTCTGACAGTAAAATGCTAGTGTCTCTGTCAAGCATTGACCACACAAGTTCGTACTACCACCAAGATCACCCAACACTTTTAGATGGACATACATGCTATACATTTGTTCGAGAGTGCCTACGAAAACGCAATATCGGTGCATGGCCTGGATATACATCATTTCGAACAGTAAAGCATAGAATTCGATCAGGACAAACCTGATTTGAAAGTAGGTACATTCGCACCGTGCTCAAAAACAATGGATCCGTCATCCTCCGGATTGAGCAACTCAGAAAATCGCTCGCTGTATTTGGTTGAAATATCTTTCTCATCGGAAAGATGATTATATTCGACACTTTTAATGATATTCCACTTCCTTGCGGCGAATGGACGGACTGGAACACCTTGTTTGCAAATCTGTGATTATACTTTTTGTTTTTTCTGCGAACTATTACCATGGCTATTCTTTAGCTGCTTCGTGCATCCGAAGACAGTCCACACTTTAAGCTCGTGTTTGTGGTGACGCCTTGCATTTTTAAACTACCCACTGAGCCGCTGCACTCCATTTTCCCTTCCAATCAACAAGCCTAAATAATGACAAACTGCATCTATCCAGAACTAGCTCCAAAGTGCGCTCTAATTTTTTAGGCTCGGAAATATCCGGGGCTAGCTTTCTTCATCTTGTGAATTTGTCATCCTGGTGGTCTGAGAAAACCCTGAGATTTTTAACTGTACGCAGTTAAGTCAGCTGCTGATCGACCTTTTGTTAATTGACTTAAATAATTTCTGGCATTTTTTCTTGTAGTAAACTCTCCATCCCTTAAGGTAGGCAACAATCCAATGTAAATTCTATCTGTTCTTTGAGAGAACACCAACTTGTTCATAAACATTTCGGTTAAATTTGTAGCTATATCGAACTAGAAACAAGACAATCAGACTCCTTGAAGTTTTGTTTAAAAACAGTTGAGCTCTGTCAGTTTTCCGTATTATATTTCTGGGTGACGCCCAGGTAACAAGGAAGAGCTTTATTTTAATCTATTCTCACATTGAAGCAACATTATTGCCAGAAATCTATTTATCTATCATGTCATCGTTACCTGGAAGTTTTACTTCAGCCTCGGTAGCTTTCCATGACATCCCTCCTGCTGTGTTATTTTCAGGTAAAATCGTAAATACAAGGAATATTTTTTCCACAATTTCTACGAATTTTGTATTAAAAACCGGATCGTATCCGACATATTTTTCAAAAATTAATAAAACGTAGTAGGTATGATGTGAGACCTTTAATTTAATTCAATGTAAAATAATTATTGGCGATATTATTGCGATTTGCGACTTGCGAGTTGCCTATTGAAATTTGCTAATTGCTTATTGCCTCAGTGTTAGAGCCGGCTTAGTGTGAGAACCACCTACTTACATCTACATTTTGGAAACAATTATGTCACACAATTTATATCTATAGACTTCTCGATTCTTCTTCTTCTTTCATTATCATCTTAAATTCGGTATTTTATTTTCTCTGGAGCACTGAAGCCAACAACATATGTAGGTACCTACGGTGTTATCTAGCTCCAGGAGAAAGATACTTATTGTTGGCATTTAACTTAATATAATTGCCAGGAACTGACAGATTGACAGTTTTAGTCTTAAGTCGCACTAAAATAATTACTATGTATAAGAATTTCTAAAAAAAAAACTTAAATATAAAAAAAAACATTAGGTATAAATGCATATTTTTTTTTTAAATATACATAGGCACTTAAACATATAAAGAAAACATTACATAAATTTAAAAAACCTCGTCCCGTGTTTGGTTGGCTCAGCAGAATACTTCCCCAGTACTAGTTCGAGCAAAGAGAAATGACAGTTCGGGTATAGCTTTTGACAGTCTTCTTTCGCCCGACCCTTACTATAGGCGTCATCATAATGATTTGCATCTCGATCCACCAGGGTTCTCAGTCCGTGTCTAGGGAAACTAGGGACAAAAGGATTATCTTCTCAAAATGGTAATTGAATTAATTAACAATTCCATTCTAACCTGAATACTGTTTTAATAATCTCTTCGACCATATTACCAGTATCAGTCCTTAGGTAGTTGGAACTTTCGCACAGCGTTCGCGCTATACAATCGCGACCGTTAAAACCCATGCTATAAATAATACAGATAAATACTAAATACGGTCGGATTGAAAATACTAATTACACGCACTTGTCCATTAGGAGTTCAATATTTTCGTACAAATCCCGCCGGTATCGGTTTTTAATTTTTGTTTCCTGGGCACTCAGCGAGTTACTAAATCCATGCTTATGTTGGCGAATCCAGGTTTGATTTGGTAAGTCGTAGGCAACACCCCAATTTATAGCGTAACTCATGTACTCAAGAACAGGATTACCAATCATTCCCATTGTCAGGCAAATGGAGGCCTAGCATTTGAAAAGAGAAAATTATTAGGACACAAATCGACACACACTTCGCTTAGTTAGCACACCGCAAATGATGAACCATCGGGAAATGCAAGGAATCGTCGCTGCCGTGAAAGAATTCTGTCCTTGTCAGCACCAATTTCGGTCAATAACACTAACACCCACATGTGTTTTAATAAATTCATATTAAAATTCTTTTTATTTTATATTTTAAATGTTCCATGGAAACTACCTTCCGTCCGATTCGACGCCACACTAAGTGGTTGAAGTGCCGGTCCATTGAGGCTCCTATATGATGCTTGATAGATACTGATTAAATCAATTAGCATGCAGGTGAGAAAAAAAACGTTTACTCACAATCGTTTACATCACATTGTACCAGCGCGCAGTTATGTTAATATGGGTTAATGGCATAAATACCGCCAGATAAATAAATGTTTATTCTGTTCAACACAGAATGCGTTGGAATGTATCTATACATACTTCTTTTGATGTGAGTCATTATGTCTAAGCAGTCGACAACCCTTTCCATTGAATTTGTGATAAGAATTGGCTATTGCTTCCCGCTTGTACCTACCAAGTTACTAAGGAGCTACTAAGGAGCGTCGGGTTTAACTCCCGGAAACAGAAAAAATTGTGAAGTAAAAAATTGTGAAACATCAAAATGATAACAATAAAAATGCTGACAAACAATTAGTTGTGAAAACTGTTGTGTAGTTAAATTTATTTTTTATTTATTTATACAACTGACTCAATTTTGAAGTTGCAAGAATTGTTCTAATACCTTGTAATAATAAATAATTTTTTTTTAATTGTCAAGGAATGGATTTAAAATAAAAATATCCAGATACCTTTTCGTCTTTCAGTAATCAAAAATAAATTCAAAGAATAATTATAGAGGTTTGCATCCAACAATAAAACATACGGCGCGTCGCCCCTATCGTCGGGCAATGCATGGACATTCAAGTTGTACAAGTAGGTATACATGGATGGCACTCTGGCAGTAGGTACAAAACTGCAGTGAGGCCCAACTTAGTATATCAACAGTACAGTTGTATATTGTGTGGTGGAAAAGTTATTAAGAAGAAATATCATCTTTCAGATCTCCCCAAAATCCAGAGTGCGGTACGCAGTATGCACATGCACACACTGATAAAAAATAAAAACTGAAAAGATCGATGAAAATCGCCTTCAGATATCACGACATACTCTGGCTATCAAGCATCCACAAAAGCAAGGGAGTTAGTCACAATCAAGTTATGGGTAGTAATCAAAGGAAAACATATTTGGGCGACATGTAATCTGTGTTGAGTTGTTGTACCTATTGGGTGTCAACGTGTATGGATATTCTGGGTAACGAAGAGGTAGATGAGCCTCCAAAAAACGGATTTACGGATCGAATTTGCACGCATCTTTGGCCCTAAAGTAATATTATAATAATAATCTGATACCTGTACATCTACCAATAAAGAAGTTTGTCCTCGGCTGACTGATTCACCACCACACAGCCCAAACTGTGAGAATGTATTCTACTCCCTATTAAAATGGGATTTTTGGTGAGGAAGCTTTTTAATAAATGTTAAAAACACTAACCCATGAACTATTTATTGGTCGTGTTGATTTGAAAAACATATTATGCGATTGTTTCGCCATTTTTTTCACTTTCTGTTAGGGTCTGGCCAAGTCCTCTTCATTATCAATAGCCAGCCTCGCATTTACTAAAATTAAATATTTCTATATAAATGGTGCAAATGTTGTTGAACTTTGGTTCGGCTTTTGGATTATGTGTATTTGATGTCTCAATTTTTTGATTATTAGGGCCCGATTTCTAGAATTTTCCATCACTCTTGCTAGAACTTCCGGCGATAGGTCCTCGCATCATAGACTCGTCTGAAAACATTCTTGAGTAGTTGTGTTTGAATAAATTTCATTCTTACTATCGATTTTTCTGTATTTTTTTTTTGTCTTTAAAAATACAGTAGACGTTCGATATAGTGAATATCTCCTCTGTATAGTGAGCTATATTCATAAGCACTTTAGAAATTACACTGTTGCTAAAATTATTTCAGTTAGGTAGTGTTTGTTTTGAGAGAAAAAAAATAAAAAAATTGTCATTCTAATTAAAAAAAAACATTAGAAACTAAACGTTCATCGTAAAATAAATTATAACTCTCTCTCTCTGAAGAGAATTAAAAGAAGAAATAAGAAATATCCTCCGTGCTTTTAACCTTATCCATTGCTATAATCGAAATGTAAAAGGCAAAGGCAAACACTTTTTGTTTATTGAATAGTTTTGTTTATCTCATATACCTAGTCATTCTTCTTTGACTCTAAAAAAAGTAAAAGACCAAATAATAAATAATAAAAAAAAATTCCAAGACAACAAAATTCGTTAAATCGAATTAAGATAAAAAAGGATCAAAACTAAAACGGGGAACAAAAATAAATCTCAAATAGAAAAAATAAAAAAAAATAACATAAACGTGTAGAATTCTAATTGTTGCAGAGCACAAATTAATAAATAATCTTAATTTTAATAGTACATATTACAGTTTAGGTTTTTTTTAATTATGAGTTTTGTTATTTTCATTTCATTCGAGTTTAATTTAGTTTATTAAATTTAACATTTAATTCCTAAAAAACTTTAAAACATCAAGAATTCTTGCACACGGACTTCAATAAATTTTAAGGACCACTTACATTTTTTTTATCTTTTTTGTAAAATTAACTTCAACAAGGAAAATCTTTAAATTTTTTTATTAACACAATTTTAAGTTAAAATTTTCAATTCTTAGTTTTAGTTTTTATTAAATTAATACTTAGTTTATTTTTTTAATGAATGAAAATTGGGCCGTGTTTATTTGTATAATTAAAATTTTAAGTTTAAGTGTACAAAAAATGATGGCTTAAATTTTCTTTGATAACCCATAGATGGGCGTAGGTCGCGGAGAAGATGCGCACGTTTTAATTTAGGGTAGATACGTTGGGACTCCACATTGCTTTACCAGCAAGATTTGCAACCCTTATAGTGAACCACCCAACATTTTACACCGACTACTCTAAATATTTTTTTTTTCGCAAAATTCAACGAAAAATGTTCCAGGTTTGTAGGTGCACTCTACATGACAACTATTTTCAGAACAATTGACCCGTTCATTTGTGTGTGTGTGTTTTTTTTATATTTTGGTTATGAAACGATTACAAAAAAAGCAATGCAATTAATTTTAAATTTAAAGAAGACAAATAATATGACAAATTATTTAAAAAAAAAATTGATTCTTTCATTATTGAAAGAACTTATATTGATCTTTGTGTTTTCCAAACAAATATCTTTATCTCTGTGTTTTTTGAGATTGATAGATACAATTACTTTTTTTTTATTACTTTAGTGTTTTGAAATAAAAACTTATTTGTTTTTTTATTTCAAACTGTAATAAAAAATATCTAAAATTTTATTTTTATCAAATTAAGATTTGGAAACATTTTAAATCTCCTGCTCGAAATAGTGAACAATTTTGATATATATGTAGGTATATCACAAAATTTCACGAACTATAGAGTTATACTTGTGTTAATATTATTTTCGATCACATGACACTTTCCAATAATAAACTTCAGATGATAAGCTTTTCGAAAAAAATCCTTAAAATTTTCCCAACTTTTAATTGCAATTTAAATTCAAAAAGAAAATTCTTTTTTAATTATATAGTATTTAAACCCATCTCCGCTATTGGACTTTTAATTTACACACTTAAATGCATCGGTTAATCTCCTCTGGGCGTGGTAAATCAAAAGATAAACGATTCGTTGCACGATGCCGAAGTATGATGCATTTTCAATTCGTCCGGCAATAATTAATAGATAAAGTAGTCCTGCACTGCACAGGACGTGCACAAACAAACAAGAGGCGGCAACGTATAACGATCCACGGTGTTGTGATTGTAAGCTCCATTAATGTGGCTCCCTTTAACATCCTTATTAAAATGTCAACCAATGCACCAATGCAGCATTTAATTTATGCTGATTTATATAAAAAAAATAAACGTATAAAGTAAGTGAAACCTGGTCGCTCGGCTGGAATGGCCAGTGCTCGACAACCATGTGTGTACCCAACTCTTGAAGTTGACAGCGATGCGAGAGATAATTTAATTATAACAACAACACCAACGCAACGGTGGGAAAACTACAACTGGGATGATATGGTCCTTTGTTTAACAACCAGCGTTTAACACTTGAGTATAGCTATTCGAATCCCAAAAGCGTGTATAGCAGTTTAATTTCAATTACGAAACTTTTAACGCGCCGAAGTAAATTCGATTTCAATTTTGAGTGAACAGTAATTGACGTGAGTATCAAAGATACGAAATCGTGGCTGCGCGCTGCGCCTCTTCTCATTACATTTTATCTTTTTTTAAAAATCTCTATAACTAATGGACCAGGAAGGTAAAGTGCATTTCATTTATAGAGATACTAGCGAACTCCCTGAACACTTCGTAGTGCAAAATTGAAAAATAAAAAAATCTATTTCAAATTTTACATTTTATGTTTTTGTCTATCAGGAATCAGGACAATTTATATCAATGTTACAAATTTTAAAAACTTTGCCACGCCCCTTTGTCCAATTTTGAAGAATTTTCACAGGAATACTCCTGGGCTAATACCTAAGATTGTATGTTAATTTAAACTCAATCTATTCGGTGGTTTTCCAGATATAAGATTTTGAATGTATTTTTTGTATGGGAGGTGCCACGCCCCTATAAACCATGGTATATTGACGTCACCTTTCAGGAAAAATTTCCAGAATCAAAATCGTTTCACGCATTACAGAAAACATTAATGACAAACACTCTGCAACTTATTTTTATATACATAGATGTATTATTCACCCCTGCCGAATTTTCCGTGTGCTCATTGTCGCAGTTGTTTCATTTTTCCATTTCGACCCAAATGCGAGGTGTGCTCGAAAACGGTCGGAATTGGAAGACGCGATCATTTTGACGTTTTCAATCCGTCCGGTTTTTGTTGGTGAAATTAAAATGTAAGTTTTGGATGAATATTTAGGTATGTGTTTTTTTTTTAACTACGGGAAACAAAAAGCAATCAAAAGCAAGTGATAGTGGAGTTCATGGATAACAATCCAGATCTAGCAAGAGGATTAAAATACAATTATTAATTTCTTTTCTTTTTGATGTCTTTTTCGTCTCGTCAATCGTCATCTTGCGTTAGCTTTTATTTTTATCGTCATCGCCAGCAATACCGGTGCAATAAGAGATGAACAGCGGCATTTGACCTCGAGACGTAGCAGACGACGCGACGTTTCATTAGTAGTCAAACATTGTGAATAAGTTAACTCTTGAAATTAATAAAGCATTTTTTCATTATAAAACAATTGGTATAAGGCTTTTAATTTGAATTCTTTACAATTTTGGTCTTTCGATGCCGTAAAATTAAATTTGCCGGCATTTATAAAATCATTAATTAAATTTTATTATTCAATTTCGCGCGGGTAATATACATCTAACAATTGCGAAAACATGAAGGTGTTCAAAGCTGAGCGGGCAATATTAAAAGGATATTTCACGCGGATTCGCAGCTTTGCCTTGGGAATACAATCAGAAATTAGCAGCGTAGAGGAGTGTGAGTCAAGGTTGGAGAAATTATCAGAGATATGGAATGAATACCACGTGCTTCTTAATTTGATGATAGAAAAGATTGATTTGTGGCGCATCTAGAAATGCATAATGCAGCATTCCTCCCGAATGGATTGTCTAAAATTTTCGAATATTCCCAGTGTATGCACCACAAGATCTAGGTACTATTATGCCAAATTTCACGATGGCAAGATGGCAGAAAGTGCTTCATAATTTTGATAATCATCAGTGAATGAGTTAGTTATAGTTAATCTATTTTCGACATTGACGTCAATATGATGTCAATTTTGTCTACACCCAACTTTATTATAAAATTGGACCTCAAATTGACGTCAGCATGCCAACATTTATACGATTTTTGACATGTGCAATAGGGCTTACGGTTTTTGTGATTTTTGAAGCCCTGTATATCTTGAGATTGAGAACCACTAACGCAGTTAAAATTTGGTAAAGTGGACCTTTTTAATGATTCGTTATACATTCTTTAAGTTTGAAGTTTTTGGCTCAATTGGTTCCGAAGTTGGTATCGAAAACATCCTGAGTTGGCCCCCTGTACTTAGATTTTTGACCCGTTTGAAACAATTTCAAGAAAAAATAAGGTCCTCGCCATAGTGCAGAATCATGAATATTGGAGAGTGTTTATGAAGACACGTTTCATAATTTTGAACGCCAAATTCTCATTTTCGGTCCCAATTGCTTTGACTGGTTTATAAGAGGAGATTCAAAATCAAAATCTATACAAGCTATACATACAGTCATATCGATCTGTTCAGAAAATGCGCATTATTTACCCGAGATGGTTGGGAAATGTAGAGCAATTGACACCAACAGCAACACGTTGCCCCCAAAGAGTTTTTGTTTTTTTTATTCCAACCTGGACGGACAACGTAGAGAGCAAGACTTCGCAATAGAGTGAACTTCAATAAACTTGGAGTGGAACAACTAATATACCGCATATAATAGCTTAACGTAAAACTTAAAAAAAAAAACTATCCCCAAAACGGTTCCACTTTATTGAAGAAGAAAAATAAACCTCACATCCAAAGTGCCATCAAATCAATTAAAAATCGATCTGAATGGCAGAAACCATTTTACAGGATGTTGAAACAAGGGAATTCTTTACAAATACAAGTAAAATGTACGTTTCCATGATATGTACGTATGGATATGTAGGTATTGATGTTTACTAGAACGAGGTCGTCTTCATATTGTTCGATGAGAAAAAATAGTTTTCATTTTCAGGATATTTCTCCAAGGAGGTGTATAGTATGAAATTCAATTCATCAATGCGCATCGAATTCTAAAAGTTTCTGCGAATGAAGGTCCTTGGAGTAACATTAAAAGTGGTTGCATATCCTGAATGGAAAGTCACTCGTTTGTAAGAAAAATACATTTTCTATTGTATGAACTGTGACTTCGTTCTATATTGGTAGTAGAATGAGATCACATTTTGATTATGATTTTTCAAATGGAGTAAGAATTTCTATATAAATTATTTTCTTGTTGCTTTTAATAATTTTAAAGGAGGAAGTGAACTGAATATAATGCGTACCTACAGGGATTAGCCTATAATAAGCTTGTGCGAGAAAATATATTTTATTTTCAATTGGATGGTGGGTGTATCTTTTGATATACTTAGCTACTTTGTGAACGTTATTATAATGGTAAACATATTTTGTGGTTATTTTCGAGAAAGCATCCCGGGCTATAGATCCATACCCAACATCAAAGAATCGAACAAAATGTCATAATCGACAGCTATAACTTTGAGGTAGTAAAGAATTGTCTAGGTCTACCTCCGTTCTGCTATAAATTCTGACAATAGAATCTCAGAAGAAATTAAAAAATAACTTTTACTCCTACTATTTCCTTACAAGGAAGACCGAACCTCCATTTCAAAAACCAAGCGTTTGGTCTGAACAACTGGAGGCAGCGTGCCCGGGATCATAGAGGATGGATGGCTGCAGTGTCTCAAGCAGAGAGTCTACACGGGTCGGGAGCCCGATAAGTAAGTAAAGTATTTCCTTGGGCTGAGAAGGCTATTGAGTAGTAGAGCCCTATAAGGAAGAACAAAGCAGATTCCGTATAAGACATTGATCATCCCAGTCGTGCGGATAAGGATATCGTCGGTCACTTCGAGAGAAAAATTTATTGTAAAATGTTCGGTCCTGTCTGCGTAGACCGTCTATAGATGAGGAAGATTCAACGATGAACTGCGACATAGACCTGGTCACAAAATTGTACATCTAAAATGGCTAGGACATGCAGAGCGAATAGACACTAGCGCTCTGACCCGACGAGTCTTCAACTCCAATCCAAAGGGACAACGAGGTATATAGAGGAATACCCCATCTTTAGTGGCGCGCTCAAGTAGAAGCCGACCTCTGCCGACTTATATAGTGCGCAAGTGGATGCAGTTAGCTATCTGGAGAGACCTTGTTAGTTGAAGTCTCGGTTCATTCCGAACTGTCCACCTAAGTAAATTTAAAGAAGATACATTTATTGAGTATATACATACATACATATATATATATATATACTAGCGGACCCCCTGCACACTTCGTAATGCAAAATAGAAATATAAAAAAAAAAAACAAATTCAAATTCATTTAAATTAGTGATAAATAGTTTTTATTGCAATGCTTTGTGGTACACAATATTTTTGGTTTTTCCATTTTCGGTGTAAATATACAAAACCGATGGTTTGCCAACCCGCGAATAGGCTACACATATAACTGTCCATGTGAGAAAACTGGATACTCTAAATTCACTCCACAAATTCCTAACGTTTGCCCTTGCGCCTTTAAATTCAAATGGAATATCAGATGGAATCATTGGGATGCGTGGTATGAATACATCTTCGCATTTAAATTTTCCTGTTAGAATAGTAGCTTCAATTACATAAGCTGTTTATCTTTTAACAGAAGTCTTGTACCATTACACAAACGGGGTTGATTAATATTCCGAAGCATAATAATTGTGGGCGCAGTAGCGCAGTGGTTAGTGTGCTGGACTACTGTGCGAGGGATCCCAGGTTCGATCTCCGGAAAAACACAAATTACATCTTAAGGTTTTTTCTACTGCGCCACCTCTCGCGAACGTCTGACAAACATCCGAGAGTATGACTGTCCTGAAAAAGCTTCTCAATTCAGCCGTTCGGACTCGGCATAAAACTGTAGGTCCCTTCCATTCGTTCCAAAAATAGAAACTCACACAAAACGAATGGTTGCGAGAAGCTAGGCCTTGGGTGTCTACGGCCTGTCGCGCCGCCTATTTATTTATTTTTTTTATAATAATATTAACTCCAACTTTCAATTGGAGATTATGCGGAGGCAATCCTGGTAAGTCCAACGAATTCAAAAATTCTGTTGGATAATTCACAACATCTTCTTCATTAGTAACTGTATCCACAGACTTGTACGAAACCAAGTCGCCAGGAATCTTGGATTGTATAGCCATGTTCAATTCAATATTCTTGTGTATCAGGACAATGCATATCAATGTTACCAATTTTACAAACTGTGGCTTTGACTGTCGAAGAATAGCGTTTGCTTTTATTTGTATGGGATGCGCCACACCCCTTTGTCCAATATTGACCAATCTTTACAGGAACACTCCCAGGAAAATACCTATGATTATATTATATGATTATCTGTAAATTTAAACTCAATCGATTTGGTGGTTTTCGAAATATAAGATTTTTTAATGATTTTGTTGTATGGGTGGTACAACGCCCCTTTGTCCAATTTTCACCAATCTTCACAGGAATACTCCTGGGCCAATACCTAAGATTGTATGTAAATTTGAACTCAATCGATTCGGTGGTTTTCTAAATATAAGATTTTGAATGTTTTTTTTTGTATGGGCGGTGCCACGCCCCTTTGTCCAATGTTGACCAATCTTCACAGGAATACTCCAGGGGCGATACCTAAGACTGTATGTAAACTTTAACTCAATCGATTCAGTGTTTTTCGAGATAAAAAATTTTGAATGTTTTTATGTATGGGAGGTGCCACGCCCCTTTGTCCAATTTTGACCAATCCTTACGGGAATACTCCTGGGCCCATACCTAAGATTGTATGTAAATTTGAACTTAATCGATTGGGTGGTCATCGAAATATAAGACTTTGAATGCATTTTTTGTATGGGAGGTGCCACGCCCCTATAACTCATGCAGCAATACACCCTTAAAGACCGTATATACTTACAAACCATGGTATCAACGCCAACTTTCATGGGAAATTTCCAGAATCAAAATCGGTTCACGCATTACAGAGAACATTGGCGACAAACTAAATGCAACTTATTTTTATATATATAGATACATATATACAGGATATACATTTATTTAGTCAATGTCAAGCTCATGAAGTTCCCTTCCTCATTCACAAAACAATTTCTTCAAACATTCATCTGCTCCGTTTGCTTTTGCGCCCACCCAACTGACTTTTGACAACTTCTTCTATACCCATATTCAGTTGCTTAACTTCAAATGAAATGTGCGTAACGAAAAAGCCAGACGCTTTTTGACAACTTATTCCTTCATCAAAGCCTGAATAGGACTATGTCTCGTAAACAAATTATGTATACCTACTCCTAGAAATATATTCATCAAAAGAACTCACTGACAAATTGGTTACATAATCGAAACGCATTCAGCTCCAGCCACGCACAAAAAGCTAACAAAATTCCACTCGGGCATATTTCCCCATAAATCAATGGGAGAACAATGAAAAGGAAAAAAAAAACAGTTTATCTCCTCAAAACATCCCATGGAGACTGACTGCATGCATTAAATTGATCCAACACAAAAGATATGTACATACACGGTGGAGCACTCGACACGGTACATCTTATATGAAAGGGATTTCTTTTGGGAGTTTGTCACCCCCTACTCGGAGTCGGAGTGCTATTTCTTCATCCATCCGTTCTAACGCCCTTTCGGTGGTTTTGTTTGGCGAAAGATACAAAACACATTATCTTGCCCGGGAACCTTTCCTCTTGTCATATAGTCAGAGGCGACACATCCCCGAGTAACCCATTCAGGGTTGGTTATCGTTCCTATTAAATCTTACTTCATGTGCTGCTTCAGTTCGTTTTCATTTTTTGGGAGGGGGTCGAACATTTCATGTCGCTAAGAAACCCGGCAGCGCAACGATGACAAAGATGACACGGAACGTTGATAGCATAGAAATGAGGGACGATGACAGCAACAGCGCGCTACACTGGATCTGCTCTCGGTACGTGGCAAGAAGCAGATCAAAGATATTTCCGAGTCAGCATCGCACCGGGGAAGCAATATTTCGCCTCTTGGCAAATATATGAGCACTTAACGCAAATTGATTTTCCTAGATCAAGGTTGGAATATATGGGTCTGGGCTAAGGGTTGTGTGCCATTAACTAATGCTGCTTGCCAGGAGCCAGGGCGGATGGAAATCAAATCATATGGTATTTACTTTCTAATTAGTGAAATGTATGCCGGATATGTCAAGAATTCGCACCTTTTATTTGCAGTATAATATGTCAATAAATTTTTTATTTTTTTTTTAATAACTGCTGCTGGGAGAAGAAGGGATTTATTTACTTTTGTCAGTATACGCACACATATAAGGGAGCCTATGTTATTTTTTACATATAACATTTGGAATGGCTTGTCAGTGGTGTCTGCTCCGTGGGTGTTCTATTTGGGTTACATCGATGTCAGGATCAATAAATGTGTTTGACAAGAGCTGACTTATGAATTATACTTCGTTTGTGCTGATGATGCGTTGGAGTGCTTTTAGAATTTTCATAATTTTTGGTTCTTTGATTTTTACCCCAAAGTATGGGTTGGACGCCCGTGGCTTCTCACCTTTGGAATTTATTAACCCTTTCAGTCTCCAGTTCATTGTGTAGGTTTATTTTAAACATGCTCTCAGATTCTGGAGTGTGAATTTTATTGACAATGCCATGGGGGGTGTCGCTCTTTGTTCGATATCCGATTATGAACAATTTAGCGACAAACACTATATGTAATCCGTATTTTTATTAACTCTGCTTAAAAGTTATTGAATGGTTATAATATAGCATGAGCATCTTAGTAAGTAGGTACTAAGTACTTCTACCTGTCCATGCAAAATCGCCAAAACGGGAGATTATTGCCCCTATTATGTAAGACAACTACAACTAAAGTTGAGTTGTCACTTGGTTTTATTTAATTCAAAATTCGGTATTGTCCGTACTGTAATACACAACCTTAATAAAAAAGTTGTCTGTCAAAACACAACAAAGATGGTAGTGGTTGTCTATAAGTTGTTAGTTAGTTTGGGTTGTGTGAATGTTGAGTTGAATTGAAGACAACTCAACTCAACTGAGTTGAGTTGTCTTACATAATAGGGGCATATGATACCAGGAAACGCTTCCTTCACAATATCCAATGTGGCTCGTGCTGTTTGTGCGGTTGCACTGTCTTGTTGAAACCACATGCACACCAAGCCCCGCTCATCCAATTCCAAAGTCGTTTATCATGGCCCTTTAGCGTTCGCCAGTAACAGTGACTGTATTGATGATAGCGTCCTCAAAAAAATACGGCCCAATCACTCCTCCCGTTTGAACGTCGCAACCAGTGGCTTGGAGTGGATGTAATGGCTCTTCGTGCATCACACGCCGATTTTCAGTGCTTCAGAAATGAAGATTTTGCTTATTGACGTAACCGCTTAAGTGGAAATGCGCCTCGTCACTCATGATGATTTTCGACACAAAATCATCCTCTTCGTTGTTGAGATTGAGGATGGCTTGACAGACCGCTTTTGCGGAGTATAGCGCTCCATTGATTGTCTGTTTGTTTGTATACTGCAGCTGTCTTGTTCACAAATGTCCTCATCACTGACATAAGGGCCGTCGTAATCGTAACGCTCCTTGCTTTTCATATATTTGAGTTTTGAGTTTCTCCTTATTCAGATTTTAAATTTTCTTCCTGGCAACTCAATGAAAGTGACATGAATGGTCGGCAAGTGTTTTTCCGATCGACTTCAAACTCGGTCTGTATACTCTATGTAAGAAATAAAGAAAACCGTTTTGTCCGATTTTGGAAATTTTGCTTGATGCCCGTGTTATTGGCGATGAACCCTTTTAAGGGGGTCTTTTTCATGACCTTCCGATATCCTTGTAGGTATTGCTTTCGTTAACAAGCAGTTGTTGCTGCCAACATTGGCGTATTGTTGTCGCAGCAATGTACACATTGGTCTTCAGTAAGCGTCCTTTAATGGTATGATGGGGCAGGGGCCTTAAATGTTCCTTAAAATTAGCCAAGATACCTGTTTAATATCCCTATCTAGCTCAAACTTTCTCAGAAATTATGTTAAAGATGGTTACAAGGACAGTACATTCATTCGTCAAATCCCAGTTTCTATACATCAAAAATGTCGATAAGATTATTTTGGATCTTCTCCATCGTTATTCTGCTAGACTAACACACGATTCATGTTTCTATAAATCAGGCCTTAAGATCAGCGTTGCCGCCGAAAAAAAATAAAGCGTGCCACTTTTTTCAGAGGAGCGTGTCCAAAGAAAAAAAAGTAAAGATCTTTTCAAAGCCAAAAAAAAAATATTTATTTAATTTTTTTAGTTTGGGTTAAATAATAATTAAATATTGAAAAAAAAAAACTAATTTAACTCTGCCGTTTGAATTCGCATATTTACAAAGAATTATGTCAGAGTGAAATCTCATACCAATCTTAACGAATATTCGAATAAGACAGGTCCACTTCATTTATGAGACCTTTTTCGTTAACCACCAACCATAAGATACTTACTTTGTTCTTCGTCAACCATCTTCCTCCCCGCTCCCCATCACATTATCAGAAGTTAAAGTGCTCAAAGTGACTTACAAAGAACCCGTCACTAAGACTTACAGAACTTCCCAATTTGTAAACCAATATATCACCGAAATGGAACTCCCACTCGTACAGCCTCGTGTCAATTATTTTCATCCGAAAGGAATAATGAAATAAAACAAAAACCAAATGACTCCATTTCCATTGATCTATTTCACGTTTTCATCAGACACCGTAGTAATCCGATTGCGGCTCTGAATACTTCCCCATGGCAAGTTCAAGTAATGAGAACGAACAGGGATATTTGTACTCACAGTCTTCGTAGTCGTCACTAAAGTAAGCGTTGTTATAGTGCTCGATGTCGGGATTTTCATGTATCTCTCGTGTAAACAGTCGCGTTTTCGGCAACCTATATAAAAAAATACAAACACATATTGAAGACTATCACCAAAAGATCTCCAATTTCACTTGATAAACTTACGAAAAAATGCTCCGCAGCAGTTCAGGTATCATGCCCAATTTCTCTGATTTGAAAAACTGCCGACTCTCACACAACGAACGAAGGATGCAGTCACGGCCATTGTATCCCATACTGAAAGTAAGAGATTATCATTAGAGCAATATTATTGTTAAATTCAATGGTTAAAGTAAAAAAAAACCTGTCTATAGTGTTTTCAATTGATAGATACAAGGACCTTCTATGGCGACGTCTTATAATGGCAGCCGGCACGGGTTTGCTAGCGAAACCATGCAAATGGTTAAGTATCCAAGTTTCGTTGGGCAGATCATAAGCTACACCCCAATTTAGGCCGTAACTTAAGTAGTTATACGAAGGACTGCCCACAACACCGACTGTTGCACAGACTGCACACTGAAAATATCTACTGTTGCTGCAGGATGGGCATTTATAAAATGTTTACATACGGTAAATGATGATCCTTCTGGAAATGCAACATAACGCTTAGATCTATGGGGTTTCTCACTCAATTCATTGTTAGATGCTACGACTATCGATGGCACACTATCGCTGGAGTTCAAACGCATCGATGCTATATCATTGAAATACAGGCCATGGGAGGTGGCACCACTTATGTCAATTATTGCCATCGACAAAATTCCAAGATGAATCAGGTAAATTAGTTTAAAGAACATTTTTGGGTAAACACAGCCCAAGTAAGCACAAACTTGGATTTACACTGTTCTTTGATGGTAGAGCAAATAAAAGCGATCGCAGCGAAGTTACTGTTACAACTGCAACATTGCTGCAAGTGCTGGCTTTGTGGATATCCATTTACAATAATGTTTGTTAACGTCACGCCAATAGACCATGGGTGAGAATGTTCTCCTAACAAGATACCTCATATGTTGGCACAACCGCGCTAATTGAAGAGCCACGGTATGAAGGTTCTACATTGAACTTAAGCTGGATGCCAATCGTGAGATTACTATTTTTACATCAAAATCACGCATTAACCCATTTAGTGGCTTTTCTTCGTACAAAAATACATTTGAATATGGCAAAGAAATATATCACTGTTGCTTGACAACATAATAATGAGGTTATATGTATGTTGGACTCACTAAATTCATTTATTGGAAGATAAATGGTTCATTGGCTCAATGTGATTCCATCTGATTGTATTTATTGTCCATTTAAATGTTTATTAAAGGAACATGATTAATGAAGTTTATGTTTTTATGACACTTAAATGACGTATAATGACCAATAATTCTTCTCTTTGTTAGAATACAACTTCTTATTAAAGCAAATTAACAAAAAAAAATTGCAGGGAGTAGTAGTGAGTAGTGGGAATGCAAGCTGCTCCATCAAGGTCGGTTAAAAAATCACCAAGACCTTCGATGTAAAAAAAAGGATTTTAGACAAGGAGATGCGCTGTCATGTGACTTCTTCAACGTCGTTCTTGAAAGAATAGGGAGAAACTGTAAATCTAACACCAAATGCACTGTCATTCAAAAGTTCGTCCATCTACTCCCCTTCGCCGACGACATCGACATAATCGGCAGAACGCAGCGGCAGCGGGATGTCACTGGTGCGTTCGTGAGTATTGAGACGGACGCGGCAAAGATGGCCGGTTTGGCGGTCAATGAGGGCAAGACATAAAGTATTATACTAGGCGTATTTTTTTGAGAAGTGAGTATAACAAAACGAAAAGTGAGTATAACAATTTTGCATGTAAAACCAAAAGTGAGTAGGTATAACAGTTTTGCATGTAAAAGTAAAAGTGAGCTAGCTATTCCCAAAAAAATACGCCTACTATCATCAAGAAATGACACCCAACACCAAGATCTCGGCCAGAATGTCAATATAGACAGATATAACATTGAGGTGGTTAAGGACTTTGTCTACCTAAACTATAGGCTCTGCTATGAACTCAGGCACTGTGACACCAGCGCTGAGATTAAACGAAGATTTACTCTTGCCAGTCGCTGTTTTTTGGGCTAAGAAAGCAACTAAGTAGAAAAGCTCTCTCTCGAAAAATTAATTGATCCTTTATAAGACCCTAATCATCCCAGTCCTTCTCTATGGTTCAGAGGCATAGAATATATCAAAAAATGAGGTTACTCTTGGTTGCTTCGAGGGGAAAATTCTTTGAGTATAATTTTCGCTTCAGTCTGCATAGACGGTGAATGGAGGAGGAGATACAACGACGAACTCTACGGGCTGTACAGCGACATTGACCTCGCCAGAAGAATGAAGGTCCAACGACTGAGGTGGTTGGGTCATGTAGAGCGAATGGACACTAATGCTCCGCCCCGAAAGATCTTCGAATCCACACCCGAGGGGCGGCGCTGTAAAGAAGACCGCGACTCAAGTGGTGCACCAAAGTTGAAAGGGACCTTAACCAACTTAGCGTGCGAAACTGGACACAGCTGGCCAAATATCTGGACTGTGTAGCGCCACTTTAAGTAATTAAGTAAAGTAAGTAAGTAGTTAGGAGAAATTGTGTGCTCCTAATGACATGACAAAGCGCATCTTTTATGGGTTCAAGTGATTTGGAAAAGACAAATTGACCAAATGATATACAAATAAAAAATATAAAACAATTTTTTGTTACAAGCCCTACGTACGTTTTTGAACGATCGGTCTCCGAACGAAGATTCGTAAAAGGTTTATGATTCGAGCACTTAAACAGTGCGCCGCAGCCGTTCTGATGAGCTCAACCATCATTTAGAGGCGAAATTGCTCTAGCATCCGCTAGAGTTTGGTTTCTGTCATCTCGAACTTGGAAACTGGAATTCGAAAATCCTCTTATCTGGAGCATTATTGTTCATTTGCTCAACGTGGGAAGGTACTGTAGTCGGCGTGTTTTGGTCCCTTGAACATAATACCGTCGATTTATTTCGTTCTAAGGAACCCACTATCATCTGCGTTCTAACTTCGTCACTCTGCGCGATAAAGCAGAACTGCCAGATTAAGGGTTGTGTAGAGAGTACATATCATCCTGGTCAGGAGCTGTGAACCTATTTGTTTTGTCAAATTAAAGTAGCAGCGGTTTCCTAGGGTTACTCTTCGCTGGATCTCCTCCACTAGGGTGTCAGTCATTGTTTACACTGAGATAGACGACTCCTTAACTACCTGTGCTTCGGTGGACAAATGTTTGTTTGTTTGTCTGTTCTGAAAAATGAGGAATTAGGGCACGTTGCAGTAGTCCATGATGTTGATTCGCTATTAATTGAAGAGCGTTTAGGTCTTAGATTCAGTGGTAAGTTGCTTGGCTTTCTTACAAGCCCTCCGAAAGTAGTTTCAATAGGGAAAATCTTTTCTCTTGTCAGCCTTTGTCACCTTCTTTCAACGTCAAATTTTCTTCTTCTATACCTCGATAGTCGTGCTTTGCTGATCGAAGAAACAGCCATTGGCACGAGTGATTCTTCGCTTGATTTCTACTCGCGCCGATGTCATTTTCCGAAGTAATTGTAGAGCATAGGTTAGGTATACAAAGTTTTCAGCTTCTTTGGAAGCTCTTTTTCGATGACAGCATACTACTGCTTTTTGTCTTCGTTATAAACTAGGATCATAGATATCTTCGCCGACTCCTTTTCAGTGCTTTCAATCGGGCCACGTACAGATCGCTGCAATCGCTATATCTCAGCATTTGTCGTTAGTTGAAAACTTTTGGAAAAGGTATAAATGCCAAAATTTTGCCAAACGTTGTAATAGACTTTCATTTCATTTAGACTTGTTTTTTTTTTTTTTCAATAGACTTTTTTTGACAGATCGGGCGTAACTGGCTTCATGGCGTTATGTTATTCAATATTGCTTGACAAATCATCATGGAAAAACATAGACCTTATCAACGTCCCCTCTTGTTTCCAGCAAGACGGGGCTACGGTACACATATAGCGGGTGCAAAAATGGCTTTATTGAGAAATAACTTTGGTGCTTCTAGATCGTGGGTGATATCACTCCTTTAGACTTTTTTTTTTGGGGTGATGTGAAATCAAAAAATCTTCGCCGATAAGCCTGCTACGTTCCAGAATTTGGAAGCCAACAAAACTCGCGTAATTAGGGAAATACTGTCATCCAAAATTGGACCTTTAGAATGGACCATGGACGTCGTGGTCGCCTGCGACATTTACATGAAATTATATTCAACATGTAAATCCCGGACTCTGTTTTTTCAAGCCAAAATAAAGTTTCCACCATCCATCTCAATTTTGCCATATTGAGCTAATGGCGATGCAAGCATATCTATTATATAGGTAGCTTTGAAGGTAATGATTTTCTTCTGTGTGAAAATTTGGTCAAAGCCACGGGTCTATATGCCATGCATGCCCGAAACAACACTTTGTGCTATGGACCTTTGGGAAATTCACACTAGTAGAGCGTCTGGCAACCAGTGCAGTGCTTTTGGCTACATTTTTGATAATGACGCGCTCATTTTATAAAATCCATATGTAATACTCAGTCTTCTTGTAGTTAGTTCAAGAATGACAGGGGACTTCGCCTGATAGCTTATAATCTGACTTTAATGGGAAGTCCCCGTCACGTGAGGAACGAGCCCCATGTACTGAATAAATGGGTTAAACGTTAATTCAGAATGCCGTAAAGACGCCAAAACGTTGATTTCAAACCGTTCTCCCTTTGGGTACTGCGGAAAATCCATTCGGAGTTGTAGAATTTTGTCAAAAGTCTGAATATGTATCAAATGTGGTCCATAACCAAACCATAACCCATTCCTATAATGGATATTGCCCTGACCCCAATGAATGTCCTCATAAACTGAAACCTATGCTCACATAGCTCTCCTTTAAAATTTGGCCACATTTGTAAACTTTAAGAGCCTCATTTTCAAAAACACTGCTAAATTCCCAACTTGATTTACCTTTTTATAAAAATTACGATAAAATGCTCACCGATCTATTATAAGTTCAACTCGCTGATATAAATCCCTTCGGTATCGCCTTTTCACAATTGGCTCTGGCGTTTCCGTTTTCTTTCCAAAGCCATGGGCATGCTCCAGGACCCACGAAGAATTTGGCAAATTATAAGCGACGCCCCAATTCAAGCCCATACTCAGATACATATAGTTAGGATTTCCAATAACACCGGTAGTCAGACAGACGGCAACCTGAAAATAACCTTACCAACAAATTTAGTCAACACTTTGACAAGTTCACAACTGATTTTAGTAAATTACCGAAAATGAAGATCCGACCGGAAACGCTACAAACCGACGTTTTCGAGATAAAGTCCTTTCACTCCCACCTGATGACATGACAGACGATGTGGCATTACGAAAGCCATCCACCCCACCGCCAAAATCCGTTGCATTACTGCAACAGCTATGTCGCGCCATTATCCCAATAATGAATCCCGATAAAATCACTTCACTTATCCTCATTGCAATAAGGTAGACAACAACTGGTTCTGTGTGGAAAAGTCTTCACTATTATGCACACGCACAGTCAGTGCTACTCCGGTCAAAATAAAACTGAAACTTCGAAAAGGAAAATAATTGTCCAAGACAGCAAAGTTTTTTTTTTTTATTTTTTCTTAATCACTGAATCTAGATCGACGTGTCGTTCTAATTAAGCAAAGTAAGGCAACGATGAGCGCGACAAGCGACAACATTGGCAAAAGAGGTGCGAATGGGACTAATTAAATTAAAAATCCTATTCTTCTCGTCGAAGACAAAAATAGTTGCTAATAAAGTGGTTCTTGACTTTAGTCTGGTTGCGCTTGTATATTGGAGATATTTTCAGATATTGCTGGTAAGGTTTGGGCGAAAGTTAAGAATGAAACTTTCGCCCTTTTAATTTAATTAAAATTAATTACAAATACCAACTGAACAAACAGCATCTTATTCTAACAATTTAGAAGGTATTATCAAGTTCAGGGAAGTTTTAGAAAATTTGTTTAGACATTTCAATTGAAAGTAACTCCTTGGATATGAAATGGTTTTCTATATTTGAAATGTTAACATTGGCCGATAGTTTTTCCATAATAGCTACCCTAAATTAAACGCGTGCATTTTCTCCGCGACTTACGTTAAAGTTATTCAAAATAATAAAATATAAGCCATCATTTTTCAAAAACTCAAATTAAATTTTTAATAATAAAATAAATCACGGCTTAATTGCTAACATTAAACAAAAATAAATTATTAGAACCAAGTATTGGTTTAATAAACCTAACGAGCAGTTTTAAAGGGCGACGTTAAATTTGGCCCCTATTAAAAAAGTTCCAAACCAAAAATGAAAAAAATGCCAATTGTTTGACCGAATGCCAATGCTGTTTTCAATCGTTTCGATACCCTCATGCCATTCGTTTTGTCATTGTTTATTTTGTGTTGATTAGAAACTTAACCAAACGCTAAAGATTTTTAAGTGAATTGTGTCTATGGATAAAGTTAAACAAAAAAATGAAAATTTAGAAATTCATCGTATTTCATCGTATGTATTTTAAAATAATTTTAATTTGGTCTTGGGAAAAATACTCCATTCCTAAGGACCGTTTTAGCTCATAGTAGGTATTCATCAAATTCGTCTTCTAAAAATGAAGTCCATATGTTAGGATTAGGACACTAGTGCCTGCAATCACGGCTCGTCATTTCGTCAATGAAAAGCTGCTCTGAAACTATATTTTTTCCAATCTAATTAATATTTTGCTTATCGTCCAGACAAAGGCTTTAACAGCCAATCGAACCGGCTGATAGACTATATTCTACTGCGTTGTCCCTCCGGTTTGGAATCGAAAGACTTTACGGGCTGGAACGTTAGTGTCCATTCGCTCTACATGTCCCAGCCATCTTAAACGACTGATACGTACTTTTCTGACCAGGTCGATGTCGCTGTACAGCTCGTAAAGTTCGCTGTTAAATCTCCTCCTCCAAAGTCCGTCAACGCAGCCGGGACCGAAAATCACTCGAAGAATTTTGCGTTCGAAGCGATCAAGGAGATCTTCATCCGCCTTTGATAGCGTCATTGATTCTGCGCCATAAAGCAGGGCTGAGATGATAAGGGTCTTATATAAAGTCTCCTTGGTGCTTCTCGACAAGGCCTTACTAACAATTGCCTCCGTAGAGGCCAAAGTAAAACCGATTGGCAAGTATAATTCTTCGTTTGATTTCTGATGTGGTGTCATTTTCAGAGTTAATAGCGGAGCCGAGGGTAGACAAAGTCCCGAACTCCCTCAAAGCTATAGCTATCTATCGTGAAGTTCTGACCGATTCGTCAATGTTGTGTGCCCCTTCTTGTTGAAAGCATATATTTTGTTTTGCCCTCATTCACCTCATTCATTTTTGCCGCTTCTGCGCTAATACCTGCAAACGCACCAGTGACAGCTCGCTGTGTTCTGCCAATGATGTCGATGTCGTCAGCGTATGCAAGTAGTTGCACAGACTTTTGGAAAAATGTGCCCATGGTGTTGGCTTGTGAGTTTTGCACAACGTTAAACGTCAATAATTTTTGAGTCAAATGAATGTCTATGAGATACAAAAATCTAATACACTACCAAAAAAATAAGGTTTAAGTCTTTACCTTAAGCCAATAGTTAAGGCGAGGCAGATGAGATAGTAAAAGTTATTTTCCTTTTTTTTTTAAATGAATTTACGATTTTAATGCGGCTTTTCCTTTCCAAAATTTTTGATTCAAATGGCAAATCATTTTTTTTTTTTTTTTTCAAGTGGAAAAAAAACCAATTTGAAATATTTTTGCTACAGAACTATTTTCAAAGTGGATGAGCTAGAAATATTTAAAAAATCAAACGAAGGGAAAGCTGAAAAATTGTATCGTTACAATTCATGGACATCCAAAGAACCAATGTTCCTGCCTTCCATATAGCAATCACCGTATAATATGTAGATGTCACAGTGACAGTAGTTCATCCGCTATTTTCCTAGCCCATCTCGCACCGGACTTCCTTGATGGCAGTTGTGTTTGCATGTAGCAGCTTCGAGCCTCTATACTAAGTGTTGGACTGCAAGTGGCCTGTTCTGCATGAATATTCCATTAAGAACCAATGTCGATGTCCTTAAAATGAATGGCCTTAAAAACACCCTGTATCCGTATGTACGTAATAATATTATGTACATATTTACCATCAAAAGGAAGCTGAATCCAATTACGTATCATATCATAAGGACAGTTCCGTTATATCCTTCCTCGCGAATTAATTGACGGACGCTATACGCTTTAATCAAGGGAGCGCCCTAATTCCCACTTGAACGGTTTTTTTTTATGTGAGACACTACGTAGCTTCAGTAAATATTGATAAGCATCACAAATCAGTCGTTTCTTCTCGCCATTTCCTCGATTACTCACCCAAGTAAATTTTCTCAGTCATTGGACCAAACTAACTCATGTAAAATTAAATCGAAAATCCCTCATCTGAACCGTATGAATACCAATTCAACGAACCTTCCTATAAAAAATGCTAAACACACAATCAATATTCAATGCAGTCGTCGTCTCTGACTCTGACCTCCTCCACAGATTTCCTAAATGTCCGATCGAATAACTAGGACGTTGATTAAAAAAAAAAGAGACGGAGACTTGTCTACTTGCTGTTTTATTATATACCTACTCACCGCCAGAGTGTTAGGTCCTAATCTAATTAAAGTGAATGAAGGAACGAAGTCAAGAGCATAATCAAACCATAGTCGCCCTTTCAGATAGTTCTTCAGTGCATAGCTAACGATAGAGATTAACTCTGTTCAACGTTTACTTTGCCATTAAGTAGGTAAGGCAGGCAGAGTCTCGACATCCTACTAATCATAATGGACTAGACTAGAGAATTTGGAAATCAGCCCGTAGCTAATATAAAGCTTATGAACTTTAATTAAACAGCTTCACACACAGTAATACCCAACTATATGATTTGTAAGCCTATATTGAGATTAATTACATTACTACGGCATTTCGGGCTATTGCAAGTAATTTACTTGGTATTTAATTCGTAACATTGTGAAGCGCGCCCTTGGTGTGCAAATAATTAAACAGATCCTTTGTGAATAGTTCTTCCCTGGAGCCGTCTGTGTGTGCTATAGTTTCAATACAAATTGTGTATTAATTGGTATATGACTGTAGGATGGTAGCGCGGAGATATGCAATTTGGATAATGTATATAGCATGCATGTGAAAATGTGCCGGCATCCAAATGAGCAATACTCAGTAAAAAGGGGAAGCAACTGATTTTCTCGAAATGGGATATATTCCGTTGGGAATTTATTGATAATAATTTGCATGCCTTACTCCAGAGGGAGCAACATTAATGCGGAATCCACGAATTTTCCCAGTATATGACAATTTTATGTCATTAACAAAAATGGGCGTATCTCTTTACAGAGCGTTGCAGTTAAAAGGAAAAAAATATTTTAATTCATCAGCGACATGAGTCAGGTACAACTTACATACTTTTTTTAATTTTAATTTTTATCAGAAGTGACTTCATTCCACTGACATACTTTACACATGTCACAATATGTCATAAATATTGAGATTTAAGTAGGTATTCAACGCCATCTACCTATAGGAAAGCTTGAAAAAATGCTGAATTACGTGCAACTACTTTTCGAAGTGTCAATCAAAAGCCTTTATGCCCAAAACACATGTGCAGAAATTCTGAATGCTTTACTGCATGCAGTACTGCAGATGAAACACATGTGCAGAATTCAATTTGCAGCGGTTGCTGTCAATGAGGGGAAAAATATGTGAGTGAAACAAAGACGACAAATAATTCCCGTCTCTCTTTTCCTCGTATGCATCAGTAGCTGAATTTAAAAATTCGATGCTGCCAAGTCTACTTAATTTAATTCACTGCGTTGCTATGCAGTGGACTTAGAAATAGAGACATGTTGCAGTGCTGCGGTGGCTGCAGAATTTACATTTGTTTCACCACATAAGAACATGTGTATTCTAATCCTGCTGCGCAGTGAATTCTGCACGTGTGTTTTGGGCATTACAATTGAGAAATGGAGGGTGTACCTGTACCCTAGCGGAGACAATTTGAACCCTACTAGACATACAAATTTGACAAATCAGCGAAAAAAATGTACGGAAAAGAAGCTAAGCGACATTAAATAATTAAATATCGTGAAAAATAAATACATTAAGTTAAAAAAAAACATAAAAATAAATTCCTAATTAGTCTGCAATAATGGAAAATAAAGAAAAAGTGTTGCATCGAGTGTCATTATGTACAAAATGGGTTTTGTAGTCATCGCGGATGCATTTATGACCAGACCAGTTACATCACTGTTTGCTGAATCTGGTATAACACCAATAGCATAGACCCAACCAGCCTTGACGAGCTCTTCCCCTTCGCAAGTGGAGCGTTTTATGCAGCTTAAATATTCTGCAATATCGCAGATATTTATCGAGAAAGTCTGAAATATATCTCGGTTAGTTGGGTCTGCTATTGGTATTTGGGTTAATGCGGCACAATAAATGGAATATTAACAATGATTTAAATAACTTCAAACAGTTAAAAAAGATTCTAATTGAAAAAACTAAATTTTTCGCACGAAACCAAAACAAGTTTTTCATTCACGTCGCTCGGATAAATTAATGTCGTATGTGCAAAATTGGGGGTTTTAAGATTTAAATGCAGTTTTGCTTTTACAATTTTTGTTTTTCATGTTCTGAAATCCGTTTTTCGATAGCTGCCTTAGTTTTCAAGATAACCAGCTGTCATTTTGTCGTATGTGCAAGGTCACTAACGTTTCAGTAGTATTTTTGTTGTATGTGCAAACATTTTGCACATACCTACAACAATTAATTCATACAAAAACTGTGTATTCTTCATTTGGGAAAATAATGTCGTATGTGCACTTTATACTGCACAATGCACATACAACAATTGTTTAGTCAGATTCGGGAAAATGTTTGTCGTATGCACCATAAGATAATACACAGCCGTGTGTAATTTCAGGCGCATTCAGGATGCCGTGCAGATCGGACGAGTTTTATGCGTACCTATGTATTTTGAATTATGAAAGGTATAGCTAGTAGTAATCAAATGTGTTTATTTAACTCCTTTAGTACGCGCCACTAAATATTGGGAGACGAATTACTTCCTGGTCCATCAGGTTCGACAAATGCGAATTCCAAGTAATAATATTACCTAACACAAATTATATTTATGTGTAGGTACAATATCTTATTATTTCTTAGTGAAGAAGCTACTCCTGCTTAGTGACGAATATTTTTCCCCGGATGATGAAGCCGATAATCCTACCTAGTAGGTACATATTATGTATGCCCAGTTTTAAAGTGTGCACTTAAGTATAGTTTGAGTTTGAGTGGCGACGACCAAATAAGTGTCACTTATGTATATTTTGCGTTTCACAGTTATTTCAAAATACTCAAATCAAATGGTACAAAAAACTTTTCAGCACTTAAAAAAAGACTTTCTTCTACAGCATTATTTGATAATTTATTTGAATTTCAAAATGGATTGTGATCGCCAAAGGACGCCTAACTTTAGTGAAAGCGACGTCAAACTACACCACTAAACAATTCGTTATTATTCAAACTCACTTTCAAAATCTAAATCATAATCTGACTTCCCGTTCCAGTCTTTGTGACCTCTCTAGGTCCCATTATGTAAATGGGCTTACCGTCACCTGCTCTCTTTCTCTTATTTCGTTATCAAACTTTTTACAGATTGTTGGTTTTTTAGACCTGTTTAAAGATCCTAAAATATACTCAAAGAAGCATCGGTGTTCACTCACTTTTGACATTCACTGTAGGTACATTCGCGACCATAGACATAATAGAAAATGAGGATAGACTTCCACAACTAGCTAATTGATAAATTTAGCAAATATCACGTACTCTGTTTGTAAATCATCTCACGATCCATATGCACTTGCCACAACTATGCGCTATTTTTATGGTGCAACATTTCTTCCCAATGTAAACAAACTGTCAATTATGTATAAAAGCAATGAAGTTGACAATTTACAGGGCATATCCGTCAAAGTGCTAAGTACGCAAAGTTTAAAAATGGAAGGTTTTTTAATCATATTCTCATTTTTCATATTTCTCTTAAATATTTATGGCACATTAGCACAATGTAGAACACAAATCGTGCAACACACAAACACAAATTACGAATATTGCGACCCAGACTATCCGGACCATACCGCAGTTCACAGTCGAAAGAGAAGATACCTACTTTACGGAAAAGGTGCATCTGCGTCGGTAAAATATTCTCAATCGATTATTCAAAGTCAATAGGTTTAACATCTAACACAGGTGACAACATCCTCAGTGAAAGCTCTTACCGGAAGAATTCCTCGAGGATTGATGGCAATTTCCGAAGAAAGTATAAGCTACGAGCTACCTTCATCAGTAGCAATACCAAAACTGGATCCTGTTCCTACCAAGCCAACAGCTATCCCTATGAATGTGAAAACTAAGCTAAAACACAGGTCTTCATATATTTCTCCAAGATATACACCATACTTCATGCGGAAACGTGACTTAAATGTTACTCGGAAAACCAATGGAAATAATTTCGATTCCCAGGATATTGAGATGATTTTCTTCAAGCAGATAGATACCTTAGCTAAAACGTTAGTCATACATTTTATACCATTTCTGCTTTAACTTCTATAAAAGTTTCACTTTTCAGTTGGGGCTACAATGGCAGACACTGCATTATGCGAACAATATGCGAGGCTCAACATTTTTTATACCCCAGAGGACAATCCCTTTTTCATGATATTATCAGGATAATCCTAGTGTAAGTGTGGATCTACTTAGATATGTAAGTTAAACGGACGTTAATGTTGATTTTTTTTTCTTGTAATAGATTTGCACTTCCAAGTATAAGGAGTAATAAAAAATATTTAGCAGCTTTGAACACTGCAAATCTTTTGGACTGTGCCAACTTGTATGGACCTCATTGCAGAATAAGTTTTCTTGATTATTTCACGGTGCAAATTTATGGGAAATTTAAGTGAAGGCAGTTCGATGGGATGTACAATTGTACAAAGTAACAAAAATAATAAAGATTGCTACTTAATTATGTGAGGTAATTGTTATTATTGTAGTAGCATCAGATCTGTAAGGTTTTCACTGCATATTGCTGAGTTAAAGAGGTTCTCCAATGTCAATACAAGTTGGTATCTAGGGCAAAAATAGAGATCACGAACGGGCGTTTCTTAATCGTTTTTAATAGTAGGTACATTGATCCATATGCTTCCATTTCCATACAGGTATTGGAATTGGAGTGAAATGGGATTAACATTCCTCCCCCCGGAAATCACTGCGGGACATTAATAGTTAAAACGGCAAGCTTCGAAGATGGACGTCTCATCAGTCCATTGGTTGTCTTTATCTCAGCGATGCCGATGTGACCATATTTGGCTGGAAAGATCTTGGTGATGCGGCCCTTTTGCCACTGACTTCTTCTTGGTTGCCAGGTGTCACAAATTATTACCAAGTCGTTAACTCGAAGTGGCGTTGGCTTCTCGTGCCACTTAGGACGTTGTAAAAGTTGAGGACGATATTCATCAACCCATCTTTTCCAGAGGCATTGTAAACAAATGTGAGTTTCGACTGGATGCGGAGTTTAGTTCATCAGTTCATCGGTTCATCTTGGTCGATGGACAACGGAATATCAGTGAGTGGTCGAGAATTAATTATGTTTGAAGAGAATTCATTTAATAATTCGTATTAGGCATTCCCAACACCCACCGGAACTTGAATTTACAGAACAATTGAAAATCCATTCAATATTGCTGTTTGTGGCCACCTCGCTTATACGATCCGTATCCAGAAGACGTTCGGACTGTGTTAGCTCCCTCTGAGTACATGTTGACAAGTTCTCAAAATGGGCTGCCCTAATTGTCTCAATTACTCTCAATCACGTCAGTACACGTAAGTTGACCAATATTGGTAGCGAGTTGTGATCATGGCGCAGACGGTTCAGTAATTTTTTGGCGGGTTGCTTCATCTGCTGCATTTTCTTCAGAAGGCACCCAACAGCACTGTGTTGGGCAAGTAGTGTTAACAATCTCGGTGATTCCGTGGCCGACAAATGGTTTGTATTTTCTTTCGGCTGAGTGAATCCAATACAAAACAGTGAGGGAATAACTTCAAAATATAACTCGATCAATTTTTATATCGTAGCTTTTACGGCCCATTTCCAAAGCTCTAAATACATATAGGCAAAATTATCAGTTCTGTGGCAACAAAAATCCGCGTATAACCCACGAAGAGCCATTACACACAGACAAATTTACAGCATAGTGTGCTATTTACGCTGGAGGCGTTGGATGAATTGGGACTGGAGACCATTGTGATTCCAACAGGATGTAGCTAAAGCGCATACTGCACGAGCCACAAAAAAAAATTCTGAGGGCTGCATTTCCATTTCGCCTAATACAGGGTGGCGCAGAATGAGCTATATGGTTTAAATGGCATATAACTTTTTCGTTTATGCGATTATTATAACTTTGTGTTTTTTTAAATACAGTATATTATTGGGGAATTTTTTGCAATTAGCTTTAAAAAATTATATCCTGTAAGTGATGTCCATTTTCTGCTTCGCACATACGTGCTCTTTTTAGCATATTTTCCATAACTTTTCGCAAAATTTCGGGTGTAATGGCCATGATTTCATTTCGAATGTTGGTTTTTATTTGGAGTATGGTTCTTGGTCTGTTAACGTACACTCTTTCTTTCAAATATCCGCAAAGAAAACTGTCAGGAGCTGTTAAATCTGGTGAACGTGGAGTCCAGTTAAAATCGCTTGTGCGCGAAATAATGCGTTCGCCGAATATGACCCTTAACAAAGCCATGGAGGCACTTGCAGTATGTGCTGTGGCTCCATCTTGTTGAAACCACAAGTTTGGATGGTTTTCCACAGCTGACCTAACAAAATTTTCCAACATCGTCCGATATGCACCACCGTTGACAGAGATTGAGACACCACTTTCATTTTCAAAAAAATATGGGTCAATTATCCTTTCGGAGGATACACCGCACCAAACAGTACACTTAAGTGGGTGTAATTGTCGCTGAGGAACTGCTCTTGGATTTTCCGTAGCCCAAATCCTGACGCTGTGGGTGCAATGCGCACATTAAAATGACGACGATATACACGCTGTGGCAACACAATAGACTGTTGGTTTGAAAAATAAAATTCAATTATTTTTGTACGTTGTTCGATCGTGTAATGATTCATAATTAATTCCCCAAGTCTTGTTTACTAAATGCTAAAAAAAAAAAATAAAAAAAAAATAATAATTAAAAAAGTTATAAAGAATTCAAACCATATAGCTCATTCTGCGCCACCCTGTATATCGTTTTAGCAATTTGCACTGGCCAGCAAGAATTAATCGTTCCAGACTTTCTTTTGTGGGTTTTTTTGAAGTAAATAGTCTATGTCAACAATCCTCAGACTTTTGAAGCCCTCAAAGAGAAATATCCATCAAGAATGCAAGGACCTATCGCCGGTAGTTCTGGCAAGAGTAATGGAAAATGCCATAAATCGGGCCCGAATGGTCATCAATTCTAGCGGAGGGCACTTAACCGCACTATCATTACAGCCAAAGACAACATTTGCAACTTGTTTTGCAGACAATTCAACATTCATAATCGGAAATTGCCCAAAATTTGACTGTATTATTGTCTGATGAGTTTCTGCCATTCATTTCTGATAAAATTTCTAAAGAACATGAAAGCCAGTCTAAATATATTTCCTATTCAAGGGAAGCTATCATTTTGCACAAAAATAAATAAATTTATGTATGTACGCCTCCTTTGCCGAACGTTATTAAATTATTTTCTCGTTTTGGCAATTTTGCATTACCACGAAGAGCCCATAACTTCTTGTGATTTCTTAAAGGATACTTTTTGCACACATACAATTCTAGACATTGAAAGAGTTTCTCTGCGAAAAAGAAAAACATAGCCACACAAATTACGACCACAGTCGTAAAAAGAACGCCATAAAAAGGATACAACTTTGATAAGTGACCGCCGAGAGGGTGAGGGTCAATTGCTGAACAACCATTTAAAATTAAAATTGAATTCCAACACCAGTTAAAAGGTTGAATAAATATTCAACCCTAGATGATTGGTAATTTTATTTCCATTTGATAGTTACAATAGAGGAACATCTATGGATGGTTTATTTTAATAATTAAATCACATCAGTTCTTCGAAGCACACAATATCCATTCATTGAAATGTAAAAGCAGATAGTCACTCAAACAGCCATAGGCATGATTACTATTTGCGGTCAGACTGCTCTTTTCAAATAAATTGTATCAGCTTTCAATAACATCCACGTCTCGTTATTTCACTGCTATGTAGCTGTCTATATACGCACAATAAAAGCCATCGACCTTGCACGCCACCAAACATTGAATTTTGCAAAATTCTTCTCTTACACTGCCCGACATGAACAACACCGCTAAAAGGGTAAAATTCCATTTTAACCGATATACAATTTGTACAGCTCTTGCAATTCTGCGAAAGCTACTACAAAGCCTTTTTTTGCCTTTGCAAAATTTACTTCAATTTGAAATAGCGAGACCTGTTGGATACACTCCACCCTTGGGTTATATTTGGATTGTGCAAAAAGAGCAATATGCCCGATGCTAATGTTAATCTGAACAAATTCCTTCTAAATTGCCAAACTAATAACAATGGTTTAAATCCGTCAAAAGTCACGTACACGTACACCCTTGCAGAATTTTACCGAGCGGGTTGAATAAGAATATTTGTCCTCTGAATTTGTGGAGGAGGCGCGGAGGTTAGGGTATCATAAGCCTGAATACAAAGTCCTTAAATGTAATTAAAATCTGTATGGGTATTTGCAGAATAGAAACCTTTTATTGGAGGTCTAGGTTAAAACATGTCCCTCTATAGAGACGTTGGGATGGACAACGCACGATGACTGTCCAGTCCATTCTGCAAGTGGGGAATTCTATAACCTCGAAAATCTCTAGGATGAATATTAAATCGTAGTTGACTTGACATGACTTAACCCATCAAAGGTGACCAGAAGAGAAAAATCCGGCATTAGATATGCATGCCCTATATAGTGACTATTAATATTTTGGTCATATTAAAACAAGACTAGCTAGCCGGGACTCGAATGTAATGTTAACAAAGATCTAATTTCAAGACCCTTTATGAGTTTTTATACCCGGTACCACACTGTGGTGAGGGTATATTCACTTTGTCATTCCATTTGTAACGCCCATAAGGAGGCGTTGTAGGTATGACGAACTATATATATTATTGATCAGCATCACTTTCTTAGTCGATCTAGCGATGTCCGTCTGTCTGTCCGTCTGTCCGTCTGTCTGTCTGTCCGCACGATTACGGCCGTAATTTAAGAGCTATCGACTTGAAATTTGGTACGTAAGCTTTTATCCACCAGACTGAGGCTAAGTTCGAAGATGAGCAAGATCGGATGAAAACTACTACTACCTCCCATACAAAAATATCAGATTTATATAGCTTGTTATGTTAAAAATTAAATTTAAATAGCTACAGTAAAGATAGCAAGTTTAAACTTTGCACGTATTGTTTTAATAATATTTAAAATTTTTTGACAAAAAAGGAGCTTGATCGAATAAAAACTACCCATACCTCCCATACAAATATATAATTTTTTAATACTAAAATATTTTTTTATTTTACAATAATATAGTACCGGGTATTTGAGCTTCGGCATAGTCGAAGATAATTGTCTTACTGGTTTATTTTGCCTTGAGATATAAAAAATACATTATATGCCGAAGATCTCAAAGCTAAGTTGTCAGTCATCTTTAATTCGGTGTTTGCTCCAACTGTTCCTATGGTCATGATATTTGGGTAATGACCGAAAGAGTAAGATCGCGGATACAAGCTGTTGAAATGCAATTCCTCCGTTGTATTGCTGGTGCGACCCGTAGACATCCCATTAGAAACTACTTCTCCGCACAGAGTGGTCCATGGTTTGGTGGTTGGTCATATTAAACGCATGCACCCTACCAGGACGTGCTATAGAATCCGTACCATCAGGCAGGCGTCCTCTAGGTAGACCCAGGATGAGATCGTTAGGTTAGATCAAGTCCATAGTCTCTCCTCTACCCGTGTGGGGATTGCCCTTGATGATTTGAAGTCGATGGCGGAGAATCGCGAGCTACTTGAGCAACTTACATCCACTTAATGGATAAGTGCGCCATAGAAATAAAATCAATGAATGAATGACTGCCGAAGAGGTTCGTAGCCTCGATCTTAGGTAATTTTGGTGGGTTGTACCGACGTGTTGATGCTTTTTAATAGTGTGACCCATGCGAAGTCGTACGAAGTTGCTTCAGAATTGAGGTAGATGTGGGGTAGCTAGTAATGGACCGACTAGAACTGATTTATGGCTAGTGATACTATTAAATTCGAAAAATCAAAAGTCGATATATTATAATATTAAAAGCCGACACGATTTCTTGTGATAGTCATTTACCCTATTTAAAGTATACCAAATCTATTTTTCTTTTTACCAAATTGAAGCTTACCACTCATAGATGTGTTAAGAAGAATAATTATTTGAAAAAAGTATTTGCTAAATAGGTAAATTAATATTTTTACATTACATTGGTTACAACAACAACATACAGAAAATAAATATTTCCCCTTCGCTCAGTCGAAATTCTGTAAACAAAAACAAAACCACACCGTCATACGTGGTGTGTCTGTAGCTGTACCTCATTCGAAAAGGGTTGATTTGCTTTCTCAGTGAGTGCTATGGTCAGCAGCTGTATGTTACACACATATATATGATCGTATGTCCAATGTAGGAAGGGGTGCGTGCTGCAGTATAGCATGGGGTATATTAATAATCTTCATAAGAGAAGAGACGTAAAAAACAGGTAACAGGTAAGAGCGAAACAAAGGAAAAGAGATGCAGTTCAAGGAGAGGGAGGGCGATGCAGAGGGTGCACATTATATTTGTTGTCTTTCATTCTCCATTGATTGAATTGCGTAGGTATATGACGATCCGAAACTTTTTAAGAAATTTCACATCTTTCACGCGTACGGACCTGCACGCGCCAATTTTTGAAGTGAAACTTCTTTAGCGAGGTGTAAGTCCATCCCTAGATGGTTAAGTACCCGGTAGGTGGCGCTGCAGTCGGGTTCCAGGAATTTTATTTAATTCCTTCTAAACTCATGGACCGATTTTGCTGAAATTTGGTGTGTGTATTTGAGGGGATCCCTGGATGGTTATGGAGCCGGTAGGTGGCGCTGCAATCGGATTCCAGGAATTTTATTTATTTCCTTCTAAACTCATGGACCGATTTTGCTGAAATTTGGTGGGTGTGTTTGAGGGGATCCCTGGATGGTTATGGAGCCGGTAGGTGGCGCTGCAATCGGATTCCAGGAATTTTATTTATTTCCTTCTAAACTCATGGACCGATTTTGCTGAAATTTGGTGGGTGTGTTTGAGGGGATCCCTGCGTCCGTTTGAGTGGGTTCCTGGATGGTTTAGATTCACAATTGGACCTGATAGGTGGCGCTGCAATCGGCTTCCAGGAATTTTGTTTATTTCCTTTTAAAATGGATGGTTTATAGTGGGTCAAAACAAAACAAACCAAAACAAAACAAAGCAATGCAAAGCAAAAGAAAGCAAAGCAAAACACAGTTGTTGTGAAGTTTCACTTCAGTAGATTGCTTATGTACATATATGTAGGTGACGCACATACTTCATGCACGCACGTTCTGCATGCATGTTGGGTTGCTTTGTGTTTAAATGTGTGGTCGAATTTCGACCACTGGGCGAGCCTAGTGTATATTAATTTGATGACACTTTTGCCCGGTAGGTAAAGCGAGTAGTGGCGGATTGGAGTGCTGTTGGAGAGACTAGTAGGCTTTGCAAAATAAGTTAGTTTATAAAATCAAAAACAAAAAAAAAATAAGAAAAAAATTAAACAAAAAGAAAATCATCAATTCAAATCAATTTAATAAATACTAAATAGTTATTAATATTTGCCAGCCCCTTTGCCTTTAGTATACTGAAGATAGTCACAAAATTGGACGAATTAGAGAAGAGCCAAGTTGGCAGAACAGTGCAAAGTTCGAACTGTTGGTGAACGATCAAGATGTAACCATTATAAAATTACAGATTCAAGAAGAGTGCATTTTTATCAAATATCTGTACGAAGCTCTGAAAAGGTAATTTAGTTAGACTTAGGGAAAGTTTCAAGACTAGCTGATAAAGTCTCGGATAGACTATCCGGAACTTATCTGTCAGCTAAATTTCAACTTTTGGTTTCAAAGGTTTCGGATAGTGATATCTGACAGATATAGTCTCGGATAGACTATCAGCCGGTTCAACTGGCTGTTAAATCCTATATCCGAAAGATAAACAAAATATATATTTGAAGTGGCTGGAAAAAATATAGTTTCAGAGCATTTTTTTGTTGACGAGCGTAGATTGCCCCGTAGGAATAGAGTATTTCGCCGAAAGCGACTTTAAAAGGAAAATTTTATTCACTTTTCTCTGGACGGTAGTGGTGTGGAGGTGGCTGTTTGCGGCTTTAGTCGCCAGTAGGGCGACAGACAGTCTGTTTTAATGAACAAAGAACTAAGAACTACACAGAACTCTTAGTTAGAGTGCTCGATAAGACTCTCCCCCTCCCCTCTTCTCCTACTTTTATCCACAAATCACCATTCTCTCTATTTCTTATCTTAACCTATAACCCTTTCCCCTGGGCTGGACGAAGGTGTCATACGACCCGTACTGATAATCAGCCTGGTTGGGGGCCCAGTTTAAAGAATAGCTCAGCCACAAACGGAGTATCCGGATTCCTGCTCCAGCTCCTCCGTTAGAGGTTTTTGGATTTTTGGTGCTTCAATTTTTTCTTCTGTTAATTTATAAAGGTTCTTTTTTCTTTTGGTTTACCTAAAACAACAAAAAATATTAGAAAACACGACACAAAAAAAAAATACAAAACAAATGACATGTGTATCGAAACAAACGTAGCGGCTGATAAATTTTTCCGCAAGTTAGTTTATCAGAGACTTTGACGATGAAACAGAAAAAAAATAGCAGAAGCTTTTATCTGGTGGAAAGCGTTATGTGTCGGCTAACTATCCGAAACTTTATCCGGAACCTTTGAAACTGGCAATTAGACATGTTTATTTTAAGTTTAGAAACTTAACCTCTTTTGTTTTAGTTCCAATTTGTAAAAGAAGAATGAATCTTATCTATTGTACTACAAATGAATTACTTTGAATAAATCTATCTATCTATCTATCTATCTAACCGAAAATGTGTAACATCGTCACATCGGTTCGCGAACGCCTCGGCTTCAAGAGTATTTCGCCAACACACTGGGAATCAGATCCACGACAATTGGGTTAAACCTGGGTGCCACCAGGTATAATAACATCATCAAAGGTCCAGCGTTACTTTGATAAGATCCCTCAGGAGAAAGTTCCAAAACTCAGTTCAAACGGTAATATGTAAGAACCTTGAATATTTACGTCTCTGTAATTATTCAATCAGCTTATTTACGGGTTTAGTTTGTCCATTTGTATTGGCGCTATTTTACGATACCCGGAGGCCCAGAGCTTAGCTTGAATGAGGGCCGAGGCCTCCGCTAATGTCTCTAATACATACATACATACATATATACTTTTGCCCGGTAGGTAAAGCAGGATTTTTTTATTTTTTTTCGTTTCGTTTCTTCCCATTTTATTTCTTCAAATGAGTAGATACTAATCAGATAGTAGCCGGTCTAGCTAGACTAGCTCTGATACTCGATACCAACGAAAAGTTAGTATGTACTAGTTTTTTTTTCGCATCGTTAGTACCGAATTCATCAATCGTACTAACGAATAATACCTACATACGTCTAAAACTGGTCTAATAGTACCAAAAAATGTTTCATACGAAATTTCATAACGGTGTTATTTTTATTGCTCATTGGGCGTCAAACATTTTGCAGGATAACTGATAACGATATACACGGTGCCATGACATAAGGCCATATTTCGAAATATGGCCCTATGACGCTTTCGGAAAGCGATATAAGGCCATATTCGAACGTATGGCATTATGTCACTATGCAAAAGAGTCATAGGGCCATATTTCCATCATGCCCTGAGGGCCTTATTTTGCTCAGTTCAAGTTAAATTTTGATATGAGGGGGCAGCATGCAACCCCCCTGCTTGGGTTCACTGCTAGGTTACGGGATGGCTGTGCGGTTGCGTATAGATATTCAAGGTTTCTTTAAATGCACGCGAAACAATGATAGATAGAAAGAAACTTTGCATACACCCAACCTGAAAATGACTTGAAAGTGACAAAGCCATAATGCCCTTATGACGCATTATCAAAGCGACATAGGGCCATGTGTTAGAATATGGCCTTATGTCGGGATCATGACGTTAACTAGAACGACTAAAATCTAGAATGGTCAAAATCTCGAAAATGAATTTGATAAATCTCGAATGCGTCAAAATCTAGAAAGTACAAAAATCTCGAAAGACTCTATCTCGAAAGACTTTATCTCGAGATTTGTTTTTTGCACCCATAACATATCCAAACAGTAAACCCAAGCAGGGAGGTTGCAGCATGCCCCCCCATACGTATATCGAGTTTTTTTTTTTCGAGGATTTTTAAATTCGAGATTTTTTTTTTTCGAGATTTCTACATTCGAGATTTTTGCTTTCGAGATTTTTTTTTTTCGAGAAATCGGGGTAGACCCTCTTATGTCGCTTTCCGAAAGCGTCATAGGGCCACATGTCGAAATATGGCCTTATGTCACGGCACCGATATACACTAGTGGCTGACACGCGAATAACCCCGGCAACCGCTATTTGCATGGATCAACTTGCCATAAATCGTAGAGTGATCAGCAATTGCTGGCCAGGCAATAGGTATAGGTACTGTATACATATATTACTGGTACAATTGTGAATAACAGCGATTAAATAATAAAACTAAAATTACATAAAAATGTTTATCTTGGGTGTGGGTGCAATTCGTCCACTACTAATTGAAAAATGTAAAAAATGTTGTTTTGGACAACCGAAATCGCCGAAAAAATAAACATCGTCCCAAGTATTTACTGTATTCCATTGTGGCATATTATGGTAGATTCGGCCGGCGCTCGCCATTCCCGTTCTCGATATCGTCTTCGAAGTTGTTAAATAAATTATCCCCACCAAAAATAAAATCCATTTGCTAATCTACATTATACAAGATCATCACAGAAAAAAGTAAAAAAAAAAAAGAATAAAATAAATTGAAAGGAAAACTTACGACGTATTTACTTTTTTCACAAAAATATGCAAAAGCTGAAGCAATCAAATCGACTTAATTCAGGTACTAACGACGCTAGACTGCTGATTTTGAGGGTTCAGCTAATACCTAGTACAAGTACTAACTAATAGTCGGTACCAAATTCACCTTAGTATACTTCGTGAAGAAATGAACTGATACCTACATACAAGGTGGCGCAAAAGTAATCCTCCTATCAGAAAATGCTATAAATTTTGCGATTGGCCCCTAATGTCAGTTCTGTTTTGACATTTGTGTAGTAAACACATGCGAAATACACGTTAATAAACAATGTTACGCTACACTGCTCCAGAACGCGGAATATTGGTGACTATTTATTTGAGCAATAATCGGTCGGTGACTTTGGCACAACGTGAATTTCGTCGCAGATTTCCTAGCCGTCCAACGCCTACTGGTGAAACACTGCGACGTTTAGCCGCTCGCCTCGAAGAGACTGGCACAACACGAGATGCTGCCAGGCGTGGCAGACCCCGGAGCAGAGATGATAATTTACTTCATATGTAGTAGATCTACTTCATTTTCTAAATATTGTTCATCTGCTACGTAGCAACTTATTTCTACTTCGTTTATTTATGGTTCAAAATATCATTTAAAATAGACAATATTGACCAATTTGACTCTAAATACATCAACAACGACGAAAAAATCAACGAAATATAAATATCAGGAAAAAAATGTGTCATTTAATGCACTATAGAATATCATTTATGTGCATCTGTCACACTACACATCCATCTATAGATCCCATTATCCCATTGAAGACCTAACTTTATCATTTTGAGCATTTCGCCAAATGTCTGCTTCGTTTTTTGTAAATCTACTTCGTTTTTTCGGGCAATTTACTACGTTTTTTGGGTTCAGCATTATCATCTCTGCCCCGGAGTAGCCGTTCTGCAGAGAATATTGCTGCTATAGCCGAAGATGTCATGGAAGCGCCGTCGACATCGACCAGACGGTTACTTTGAATGGTGAGCGCTACAGAGCAATGATCAACGAGTTCTTTTTGCCGCAACTTGATGAATTGGGATTGGAAAACATGTGGTTCCAACAGGACGGTGCAACGGCACACGTGCCACAACCGATATGCTGAAGGATGCATTTCCCGGGCGCCTAATCTCCCGTTTTGGCGATTTGCACTGGCCAGCAAGATCGCCTGATTTGACCGCTCCAGACTTCTTTTTGTGGGGCTTTTTGAAGTCGCGGGTTTATGTCAACAAGCCTCAGACTCCTGCAGCTCTTAAAGACAATATCCGTCAAGAATGTGAGGACCTATCGCCGGAAGTTTTGGCCAAAGTGATGGAAAATGCCATAAAAAGGGGTCAAATGACAATCAACTGTGGCGGCGGCCATTTACATGACATCATATTCTCGACTTGATGTAAAAAAAATTAAAAGACCAAATAAAAATAATCCACAAGAAGAATCAAAGTTTTTCATTTTTTTTTTTAATTACAGCCAAAAAACATCGGAAGGTTATTTTTGCGCCACCTTGTATATTTGAGTATCAACTTTTGGTTTAACACCGGTACTAGCGCTAGTAGGTACTCTGTGAAGAAATCGGCCGTTATGAACCCTTCACACAAACCAAACCGAATTAATCCGAATCAAGGTGAATCTGATTCGTAGTCTACATGCCTTCACACCAACCGAGTCAAAACAAGTCAACCCCAATCGTTGCCTCCCTTAATGTTCCCTTAATTTTCCTTCTTCCTTCAGTTGCTTTGGAGCTCATGTAATTATTAGTACAATATTCATATATTTATATTGCTGTAGTTTTTATCACTCACGTCATAAATTGGGCAATTTTCTTTAACCTTCATAATTTAAAGTTCCACAATCATGGTGTCAAATTGTTTATTCACGACCGACGGAAGGACGAATAATAATTTGCCCCCTTGAATCGGAGCGGATTGAACCGGATTCGGTTGGTTTGAAGGTGGGAACTGAGTCTGTGCGAAACGCATTAGGAAGGGTTGCATTGTCCACTCATTTTGATGAATCATTAATGGCCCCACACATTTTTTCTTTTTTTTCATTTCATGTTAGCTAAATTTTGTCAGATCGTGTTATTTTTTCTCTGTTGTATTTTTGTGTTTTTGAAAGTAAATAAGGGTAAGTCTTTTCAATGAATATCTCCAGTAGAAATAGGTACCATGAAGGTGAAAAAATTGGGATGAAAGAAAAATCCTTGAAGCTGACAAAGAAAAATAGACAAAGTAACGAAAATAAAATTATTTTTGGCATCGATGAATTTCTGAAGTATGTAGGTCAATTATTATTTTAAGAACAGCTTCTTTTTCTATGGCACTTATATACACAACGCACGTCAAAATTTAGCTGAGATTTTAGCTAATGTTTGGAGAGACAAATTGGAGAACAGCTAAAATTTAGTTTCGCTCAAGCTGCTATACTTAGCTTCAAGAAGAATTCATTTATTATAAAGTTGTTTTTTTTTTTTCTCAAATTACATTCTTAATAATATTTCAGTAAGAAAAGCTTACTAGGTTCTAGTTAGGAATACATTTTATATGATGGTCACCCTCTATTTCACCCCACAACTAGTTTGTGATGGAGATTGAGTTTTCACTAATATACCTTACCTTGATATATATTTTGAATATCCAAATCAGTAACGTGTTAGCTACTTTATGACAATATTTTTATAGATTTGCTAGAACGAAAAATATAATAAATTCAAACTGATTGCGACATGCATAAACGTCGAATTTGTAACTAAAACTTAACCATAAGAAAAACTTCAAGTTCTGTCAAATCATTTTCCAATGCAATAATTGAATTCAATCTTTTCGACAATTTAACCAAACTGTACGTTCGACTAATTGTTTTTGAAAGCAATTTCAATTGAATCACACTTAGCGCGAAAGTACATTCCAATACAGTCATCCCCCATAAGCAATTGCTACATGCTCTTAGCTAATCTGGGTTATAAGCTCAACTTAAATGAGTTCCATGTTGGTTTTGCTTCGAAATTCCAACAAATCCTTGCACTAAGTTTGTGCAAGCACGATACGCCTTAACAGAGAATTATTGAATTATATCGTTCCCATGCAATTTTCGCATACCTAGTTGGTGGGTGCAGGTTGCAGCTTTGGGACATATAATCCCAAACAGCATTAGGAAAATCAATTTCCCCAGTATACACATTATTGTGTAATCGGCTTATCTCAGCTATACGATTATACGATATACCCGCCGCCGCCGCCGCTGGCTTCACACTCCCATACGAGTAGTGAATTTTTGGAATGTTTATTTTAATTTTTTTTTTTCTCAAAATTCCTCTGCGGTTCGCATTGTCGGTATGATAACATGAGAATAGAACACATTTTGACGCTTATGGGTATGCAACAGCATGGTGCGTGTGTCACTTGCAAGGGTGGCGAATGCAGATAAAAGTTTACTATTGCCGCTGCAATGTTCGAAGTGCGATGTGTGCAATTTTGCTCAGCGGTGCGGAAGAATGCTTTTTAGGAATTTTTGGTATATGGTATTTTGTTGATTATACGATGTCATATTAATTACAAATTAAAAAAAATAAAAAAAAAATACATACCAGTCACAATACCATCCGATGGGGATACATCATGCAACCGATCTGAATGGATTTATCTCGGTGTGGTAGGTACTCCGCTCATTCGATGCTTTTGTTTTGTTAATTCGCATCAAGGGAATGAAGCTTTAATGATTCTATAATAAAATCATTTTTACAATTTTTTGCAAAACAAAATGTGATAGAATTGCGAATTATTGTAATCCATTTTTGGTTATTTGGATATCATACTAGTAGTTGCACGTCTAAATAAAAAAAAAACAAGCAAACTGTTATTAAGTTGTTAACTGGCTTAAAGGGAAGCTGACTGAAATTGTTTTTATTTTTATTTTTTTTTTTTATTTTTTGGTTTAACATAATACATGAACATTACCTTATGTAAACTAATTTCTGGTATTATCTAGATCACTGAGACCGTTGAGAAAATAATTTCCTAAGTGGGCCTTTCTTAGTTTGGCCAGGGCAGGGTAACTGCAAAGAAAGTGAAGAGTGACGGAATCGTTTTCTTTTTCATCTCTACAGCTTCTGCAGAAGTTATTTGTATGACAGACCGAGCCTTTTCGCGTGTTTGGCTAATATGCAATGACCGGAGATGACATTAACGACTTTTGAGATGTTGGATCTTTTAAGACGAAGAAGCTCCTTGGATCTTTTTGTGTGCAGAACTAGGTGAACCTAGCAGTATCGCAGTATTCTAGATTCTCTGCTTGCTGCAGCTGCGCCCGCGTGAATTATTTCTTTGGCGTAGGAAAATTGTGCAGACTTATACTATCTACCCCAGAAGAGCCTCGCCTTGGTAGTTCGTCTGCTGCACAGTTCCCTGCGATCTCACAGTGACCAGGAACCTAGCAGAGGGTGAGGTTGTACTGTCCAGCTATCTCGTTAAGAGATACGCTGCAATCTTCCACCGTCTTGGATCTTATTTTGCTGGATATTGGGATTTGATTGCAGCTTGGCTATCAATGTATGTATATGATGATATTCCTTTGTGATACCGAATTAATCGACAGTCACGCTGTAGTTTGACGAATAGCTGTAATCTCGGCTTGGAAGACACTGAAGTGTTATGGAAGACAGAAGGAGAGGCCTAGATTCAATTCTTCTGAAAAGACTCCGGCAGCGCCCACTCCCTCCAGTGTCATAGAACCGTCTGTGAATATAGACAGTGATTTTTGTAGGACATTTTTGAATCCCTTTGGTTCCTGTCCGGGATTTCATAGGTGAAGCCTTTTTCGAAGTTAATTTTCGTAGGCAGGTAATCGGTAGTAATGGGCAGGGGGGTAGTCTGTAGAAGGATGCTGGCGCGTGTCCAGTCGGTTGCTTCACTTCGCTTAAATTGATTGCCACGTTTTTTGGCGTATTCTTTACTGACGATGTCTAGTGGAAGTAAGTTAAGTCTTATAACCGCAGTGTCGAGCCAATGCATTATATTGGGTTGAAGGCCCCATCTAGAGCAAACAGCCCTCTCACAGGAGTATAGAGCCCCTAGTGACTTACTAGAGCTTATTTTGGCTTACTTTCTAAGAAGAAGGTACCTACTCTGGCAAGATTCCGACTAGTGTCCTAAGTTGTTCACTACCTAGTTTAAGAATTTCCATATACATATTTTCTTTGATCAACTTGAAGCTTTAGATACTTGGTTTTTTTTTTTTATTGTTTTATTGTCTTTATTTGTGGGAAACTACTCTTCTTAAAGTGTAGGAAGAAGGAAATATTCGCTACATAAATGAAAGAGACCACAAGAAACTATTCTCATATATGCATCCGAAATAAAGATATAGAAGCAGGTATCTCCTTGTTCCTTTAATTATTCATGGTAGAAGCCAAGTCAAAACAAATATAAATGAATTTCAACGGATATCGTCGGCAAAATATTCAAACCCCATAAATCCAATTTTTCCCAAAAATGTACATTCTGCAAATAATCATAATGACATATAGAAGTCATTATTCAACACAACATGAATATCAAATTAAATGCCAAAAAAGAGAATTCATATCATCGTTAATCCAAGCCTACCATCCATAAGTTCGACAGCACATTAGATATGCAGATGCTTAATGCTCATAGAAAGTAGATACATCTTCTATGAAAAGAAGTACATTTACGTAAAATACGATCTCATTGTTTGTTACGAACTTAATTCCACTCAAATTTCGAAATGTATCAAAGTACGGAAATGAAGAGCTAAAACTCGTATAATAGACCATAGCCAGTAGTTAATAATTCAAATGAAATCAGAATGGAAGGACGAGAAATTTGCCGCCATGGAAAACAAAAGCCTAATTTGCTGATAGTTCATTCAATGATAGCGAATTTGAATTCGTGTAACGCTCACTTGGTCATGATTTGCCATTTACACAACTAAGCAAATGAAAAACATTAGCAACGTTATGGATGACAAACCCCCTTCAGCAAATAAATCATATTTTTGGAATTTTCAATCAAATTTGATCATCAGGCTTACGAGCAACACATAACACAGCATGTTCCGTTCCTATCTGATGAAATTTATGCAGGTTAGCTATGAATACAGTGGACGGGGAAAGTATCTATTGCTATTGAAATGTATTTTCCCAAAAATTTCAAAACAATCTCCACGAAGGTTACGATGTTTTAGTCTTTCCTGGAACTGAATAACTCATTCCTTATTGACAAACTCTTAACAATAGATTTGGTTCTCTCTAGATTTCATCTATTTCTCCCTATCCTGCGTTGCTTCTTGAAGGTCAATTTGACTTTGTCTTCCAATTGTCGCCATAGTCTTTTTATAGGCCACTTTCTGTCCGGTTTATTAATTGCTCCCAACAAGCATTCTTTATGCAGTCATCCCACTCGTCGCGCTTAGTATATATTTTGACTAAAAGGTAATTAAAAAAGCGTCGGAAAACTAATTATATGACAAGTTGTCTGGTGCCTAAAACCAATATTTTGAACTAGAGCAGCCTAACTTTTTTTTCCATTTAAAGCAAATTGCGGAAATAACTTCACACCTATTCGGATGAAATTAGGAATGGATTTGTCGGGTATATTTATGACCATGGTATTCCCAGGCAACTCATCTACGAAAAAACCGAACTTCAGGCGAGCTCATCTATGAGAACTTGAGGTAAATGGCTTCCGTATCTAGTATGAAATTTTCGGACCTAACCTTTTAATTGAAAAGTATAAAATGCAATGATTTTACATGGATGAGCTGGCATGTTGTTCAGATACTTCATAAAATCAACGAAAAATCAATATAACATAAATCAATATAATATAAAAATCAATATATATCATGAAACAATTTTTAAAAGTAAAGAACAATTCAAGGGAAACCTGGAAAATTGTAAATAATATACTTGGAAAAAAGGTGGTAAATTTGGATAATGTCCTAACAAAAAACTTTACAACCGATAATTTTGATGCTTTAGCCAATCAGTTTGCTGAAAAATTAGTTACTGGGATCACAAACACAGTATACATGTATGTAACAACAAGTCCTATTGCGGTCCGTCAGGCAATGTCCAGCGTTCAATGTTTTTCTTTCAGTACGGACGAAATATTTAAGACTATCCTCTCACTGAAAGAGAATAAATCAGCGGGTGAAGATGCCATACGTCCGAAAGACCTGAAATATAATACGAACGTTTTGGCTCCAGTAGTAGCAAAACTTGTTAATATGAGCTTTGAGCAATCAACCTTCCCTGAAGGTCTTAAAACATCAATTGTCCGTCCTATATATAAATATAGAAGAAAAAACGATATCGGAAACTATCGGCCGATATTAATACTTTTGGTAACGGACAATGTAATAGAAGATATTGTTGCCAAAGGAATATATCAATATCTTGAGAAATATAATATTCTGGCAAGCAATCAATTTGGTTTTAGGCCAAATAAAAGTATATAAATCAACTATTGGAAGACTTCGCAAATAAAATTAATAGAAATCAAAAGAAAAACCATCACAAAATTTTACTTTTCATTGATTTTAAAAAAACCTTTCGATACCTTATCCCATGAAAACATTTTAAAAAAGCTGGAAAGAGTAGACGCAAGAGGATCGTTACTTGCATGGTTCAAAAGTTATTTAAAAGTTAGAAGATTCAGAGTAAAAATCAAAAATAGCGTAAGTGCTGTGTCCTCTACTTTTCATCATTTATATGAACGACTTGCTCCTAGCTCTCCGGCAAAGCACTGTAGTGTGTATGCTTATGCAGACGATACGGCAATTGTAGTCAATCACAAATTTGAAGCTGCGGAAAAAATTATGCAAAAGAATTCGTCATGGTGTCATGACAATGGACTCATCATTAACGCCAAAAAAACCAAAGTCATGCACATCCGTCCACCACATATTCTTAAGTAGAAAATAGAAATAAAAATACACAACACACAGACACGTCGCTGCAGACCTTAAAAGTCTGTGCAAACATGCCTTCGCCACACACGGTGCAGACAATCTGCACATACATTAGTTTGTATTGTGTGTGTCGTCCTGGTCGTCGTGTCGGAAAAATGGCGAATACTGCCTGCGGACTTTTTTAAATTTTGCGAATGGATGAATGAAATTTAATGAAGCTGCTTAAAAAAATATGTCCATTAATAAATAAACAAAAAACTTAAACGAGGGAACCGCTTTCTTCAAGCGAGAGGCTTTCAATTATGTTTACGCCGTGAATTTTCTCGCTCGTCTGTGCAAAATTCACCATACACGACACAGACATGTCGTTGCAGACCAAGAAAAATTCAAAAAAATTGTAATTCACGCAGACGGTCGCTGCAAAGTGCAAACAGTCTACATGGATACACACGACACAGACGATCTGCGCAGACATTTGCACAACAACAAAATATATTGGTCTGCAACGACGTGTCTGTGTAGTGTATGGTCCCTATAACTACGAACTACTTCAAGACGATGACGAATGCTCAACCGTACTTGAAAACGTATATCAACGTACAGATAGTTGGGAGTTATGGTTGACTATAACTTTAAATGGAGCTGTCACATAACCACGTTGACGAAAAAACTTAGGCAATCTGCCTACGCTCTATTTCATCTAAGCAGTAGATGGCCATCAGAAGTTCCCCGAACAGAATTTAACTTGGAAGCCCCGGATGGCCATAGCTACTATTTCCATAACCTCCGCAAAGAGACTAATCATTTGGACAGGCTGCATAGCAGAGTTGGGGCCGTTTCATATTATGGCACCTGCAAATTCAAATTTTTGTGAACCACAATGAATGCGTTGTTTTACAATGGTATATTAAAAGAGGCCTTTGAATACTTTCATGACCTTTTTGGACCTCTGCCTTGGATTTATCAACATGATAATGCGTCAATACATACAGCCCGGGTTGTTAAAACGTATTTATAGAGCAAAATTGTGGAGCTATTAGGCCTACTCACCGGATTTGAATATCATCGAAAATGTTTGGCAGTGGTTGACACGTAAAGTTTATGGATCGGGACAACAATATTCGACTGTATCTAAACTAGTCCAAGCCATCGAATTAGCTTGGAGCTCGATTTCGCTAAATTTTGGAACAGAAAGGTGGCTCAAAACAAAACACAATTGTTTTTTAAATCTAAAATACTCCAATTACATTAAATTTAAGTAAAGTTTGTGTTAAAAATAAGCAGAATTCTCTAAAATGTTTTTTTTTTTTTATTTTTATTTTTATATAAGTTTTGTTTTAATTGAAATATTATTTTGTGATTTTATTTTTTAATTCTTTATTTCAATTTCACAAATGAACAACTGAACTGACATTTATGGCTTTTCTTAGAGTTCAGAAATGCATCTATTTCCTAAAGGCATTTACATTTCGCATTTAAGGAACATTTAAATGGGGCTTTTTTTGTGTCATACAAAAGTTTCTTATACACATCATATTTCAGAGGAAAACTGAGATTCGATGATGTAAAAACAATTCATTATATCAGTGATTTTCTTATAAGCGTGTTTCTTATAAGGTATGTTTTTAACATTGGTGTAAATGTGCTTGTACACGGTGCTTTTGTTCAGGTTTCTTATAAACGTGCTTTTCTTATAAGCATGTTTCTTATAAGCGTCATTTTGTACAATTTAAGGTACATTTTTAGGACGTATTTTTGGTATGAGTTTTAAAATAAGTTTTTCGATAGGTTTTTAGGCGCATAGGTGTTTTTTTGCCACACATGTGGATGTGGGTACACTTTTGTATTGCATATTTTGGTAAGTTTCAAAAATTATTTTTTATGGGCTCTTTTTGCATTTTTTTTGGTTTTTCTTTAAGCTTTTTTATACTCTCTGTAATTTTTTTTTTACTTTTTCTTGAAGCGATTTTATTGCCCACACCGACAAACGAACAATTAAACTAGAATAAAATGTTTATTGTCAAAAGTCCAGATAAAGTAAATTTGTATTTTTAATATGGTGGTAATAATTCGTCTAAAAGACGAACGGACCATAGCGATAACTATACAAAAATTATTGTTTACATACTTCAATTTATAATATCGCATACTATACTACTAATAACAGTTAGCATAATTTTGCTTATGACGGTGGATGCTTCGAACCAATTATGATATTTATCAATGAAAAACCATCAATAAATACATTTTGCTATACCATTACCCTTCCAATGCGCCTCCTCCGCTGCTATTTGGCCTTCACAGAACCACCAATACCATATCGCTGCCAATGTATCTCTAATTAGAGGAGAGCGCGCGCTCTGCACGCGCATTAGGTTACTTTAGAAATTTGCATTTTGCAATTGAATTGATTAAAACCTTCAACTAGTTGGTATAGCTAGCTATACATATACAGTGTCCTGTTCACTGCAAGGCAAAGCAATTTGATTCAGAGCATTTTATACATGTGTAATAACATTGATCAAATCTGTGTCAGGGGTAGCGGTACATATAGACCTACATTACATAATATGCAAAAATGTTAACAAAACGTCAAGCATCAGCGCATTTGAACAGCTACTCTGATGGGAAGGCTAACCACATCGTTGTTGCATATTGTCCCACGTCCCGAGGACCCCATCAAGATTCGTGTAATGCAATTTTCGTGCGATATTATAATCCAATAAAGTAATGAGGAGGCAGGAAGAGAGAATGGTGAAAAATTCGCTGCTCATGTTGCCGCATCCGTGGTCTACTGCACTGAAGCAGATGACTGCAGTGCGGTGGCACTGAGAGCCCCCGTGTTACATGTCCTTTATTAAAAGATAATCGCCTTCGCATACCGACTATGAATTTCACTACGTGTTCAAATACCGAACGTGCCCCGGCACGATAATAAAAGATACCATTGTAGAACTTAGAAGTTGTTGCGCTTCCGCTGAACTGAAAGAGGTTTTGGTGCGCTAGTAGAAACTATTTTAGCAGAAGAATTTTGTCACCAGCTGGTGTGAGTGGGTGTCCAAGGAATCATTCCTCGGATCCCTGATGATGATGCCGAAGCTCTCAGGTTAGGCTGATGCGGGGCGGTTTTATAATTTACAATTAAAAGTAGCAAGAGAATTTGATAAAATTTAATCGGAATTTAATTTGCACAATATAACATAGCAAATAGAACGCTTAGGTGGCTCTAAGTTTAGGTAGTAAATAGGATTTAGGGTCGACTGTTATTGTACGACATAGTACGTGAGGCAATAATCGCCTTAACTGAAACTCACTAAGATAACGTTACAAATAGAACAGATAATTCTATTTGAAAGGAGATTATTCTATTTTATCCTATTATCATGAGCTCAGTACAACGATGGTTATAGAAATTATTGTGGAATAATATGGCGAACGTACTAAGGGTTATTAGTGATGAAATCAACTAGTAGATATTATCGACCGCTATAGCAATTATGTTTTGTACAAGAACGTTTTGAAAACAGACTGTGTGATGGATAAGTAGGAATTGATAATCGAGTTTCGTATGTGGTTTCTGAGTGCTGATTTAAAAACAATGCGATTTCCATCAAGGAAAAGGTATACCGTAGTGTATATTCTATTTGTCGATGACGTATACGTCGACCTACATGATTTATGAAGAACCTGGGGCATTTTCACAAAAACAATTCATCAAGTGTGCAACGCCGATTTCAAGTTCAGGAGTATTATGTCGGGACAGCTCGGTCCCGACTCCCGATCCAGTTGCCTCCAAATGCAAATGCACACGCAAAGTATGGGATAAAGTCTATCATTTCCTATGCACACTTATGGAGATGAGGCAATTCTCTTCTACGTGCTCCAGTTTGAACATTTGTGGTCGTCCTTCTAAAATGACCTATAGCCATATTAATTGTCATACATGTATCTTCTTGTCTAAAGGGTATATCGATTGACAGCTTGACAGATAGTTCGTGGGTGATATGACAGCCGACACTAGTGTCATATAAGAATTAGCAAATTAGTAAAATGGAAACTGAACGAAACCGGCCATTCGGCGATATTTTTGTCATGTACAATACATATCACGGACTATATATGTATTTACATGATCCCATACTTACAGTTTACAAGACCGTTCTCGAGTGCCTATTCCAACAGGAAAGAATGGAGACACGGGCGGTGGTCCAGTGTGTGTCAAGTGTCTTCTTCTGGGAAGAGTGTCTTCCAAGTAGCGTGTATAAATATCAAAGCACAACACGACAGCATAAAATTAATGGCAACCGATCTTGACATTTATGTGAAAAATACGCTTGTTGAAGGAAGAACTTTGAAGAAGCTGCGCTGATGAGGGAGTTCGTGAGGACACAACTCACTTCCTAAGGTACTGTGCTCAGATCCCTTACACATATAAATTCCTAGGGATTAGGTACGTGTTTTTCGTCTCTACAGCTAATAAACGGCTCTACGAAATAACTGCAAAGGAATTAACTCCAAATGAAATAGTTCCTAATGAAGGAACTTCTAATAATAAATGCAATAACTCCAAACTTTTTTAATGAAACAAGTCCTAAAGCAAATTGAAATAAGTCCCAATCCAAAGTGGAAGTAAGTCCAAACATTTAGGAGTTAATTCATCATGAATTAATATCTAATAAGAAAAGATGAAAAAAGTCACAAAGTGGTGGAAAGCAACATTTGTATTTATTTAATGAAAATTGTTTACATAGTTATTAATTTCCTTGATTTCTTGTTGACCAGGATAAACAAAAAGGGAAATACCTACCTGTAGAAATGTAAATATAAAAATGTGCTCTATCTTATATGTGGGTTAGCGTGAAGAGGGGGGGGGGGGGGGAGTCGATGAAATCGACTAGTAGATATTATCGACCGCTTTGTACAATTATGTTTTGTACAAGAGCGTTTTGAAAACAGACTGTATGATGGATAAGTAGGAATTGATAATCGAGTTTCGTATGTGGTTTCTGAGTGCTGATTTAAAAACAATGCGATTTCCATCAAGGAAAAGGTATACCGTAGTGTATATTCTATTTGTCGATGACGTATACGTCGACCTACATGATTTATGAAGAACCTGGGGCATTTTCACAAAAACAATTCATCAAGTGTGCAACGCCGATTTCAAGTTCAGGAGTATTATGTCGGGACAGCTCGGTCCCGACTCCCGATCCAGTTGCCTCCAAATGCAAATGCACACGCAAAGTATGGGATAAAGTCTATCATTTCCTATGCACACTTATGGAGATGAGGCAATTCTCTTCTACGTGCTCCAGTTTGAACATTTGTGGTCGTCCTTCTAAAATGACCTATAGCCATATTAATTGTCATACATGTATCTTCTTGTCTAAAGGGTATATCGATTGACAGCTTGACAGATAGTTCGTGGGTGATATGACAGCCGACACTAGTGTCATATAAGAATTAGCAAATTAGTAAAATGGAAACTGAACGAAACCGGCCATTCGGCGATATTTTTGTCATGTACAATACATATCACGGACTATATATGTATTTACATGATCCCATACTTACAGTTTACAAGACCGTTCTCGAGTGCCTATTCCAACAGGAAAGAATGGAGACACGGGCGGTGGTCCAGTGTGTGTCAAGTGTCTTCTTCTGGGAAGAGTGTCTTCCAAGTAGCGTGTATAAATATCAAAGCACAACACGACAGCATAAAATTAATGGCAACCGATCTTGACATTTATGTGAAAAATACGCTTGTTGAAGGAAGAACTTTGAAGAAGCTGCGCTGATGAGGGAGTTCGTGAGGACACAACTCACTTCCTAAGGTACTGTGCTCAGATCCCTTACACATATAAATTCCTAGGGATTAGGTACGTGTTTTTCGTCTCTACAGCTAATAAACGGCTCTACGAAATAACTGCAAAGGAATTAACTCCAAATGAAATAGTTCCTAATGAAGGAACTTCTAATAATAAATGCAATAACTCCAAACTTTTTTAATGAAACAAGTCCTAAAGCAAATTGAAATAAGTCCCAATCCAAAGTGGAAGTAAGTCCAAACATTTAGGAGTTAATTCATCATGAATTAATATCTAATAAGAAAAGATGAAAAAAGTCACAAAGTGGTGGAAAGCAACATTTGTATTTATTTAATGAAAATTGTTTACATAGTTATTAATTTCCTTGATTTCTTGTTGACCAGGATAAACAAAAAGGGAAATACCTACCTGTAGAAATGTAAATATAAAAATGTGCTCTATCTTATATGTGGGTTAGCGTGAAGAGGGGGGGGGGGGGGGCGCGCGGCGTTCGAGGCGATCGCGTCGACCGCGCCGTCCGCGCCGTCCGCGCCGTCCGCGTCAACCGCGTCGACCGCGCCGCCCGCGCCATCTGCCGAGGGCGATTAGTTAGATGTACATTAGAAGGCAAAATGTTCTTACAAATTGCTATTTTAAGACAAATGAAATAACTCCAAACATACATGAAATAACTCCCAAAGCCGTGCTGATGAAATAAGTCCTAATTTGCACTTATTTCATCTGCATGGCTTTGGGAGATATTTCTTTATGAAAAAACTCCTAACACTAAAAGGTGTTATAAATCCAAAACGTGATGAAAAAAGTCCCAACACTTTGGAGTTCTTTCACCTGCAATACCTCCTAAATTCATATGGAAATTTTTGGGACTTATTTCATATATTTTTTTTGGAGTTAATTCCTTTGCAGTTAATTCGTAGAGCCCTAATAAACAGCTCCCGTCTTTTTCTTAAGCCTCTGTACGCCTGTTTCCCGGTATAAAACCTATCATCTGAATCGCAACATTCCTGATGGCTTTCTGGCACTGCTAATATTGGTCTTCTGTTGTTGCTGCTGCTGGAGGCTATAGTTATATTTTTTGATAAAATAACTTTGTTAACTTATTGAATAACTACAAACCATTTCATCCACATAAAGCCAATATTTTTGTAAATCTTTTTCATAGTTGAAAACATCGACCTTAAAAATATCGAATTGATATCTGCCTATGCACTTTTACCGTGAAATAACACTCTACGAAATATTTGCATGGACTTAAAGAAAGTTTTCATAGACAAAATCTCACCCCTAACTCCAAATCTTACATTGACCCTCATCAGCAGATGGAGGGAAGGAGGGGCAGCGAATTTTCGCACTTATTAAGTGCCAAAAGTGTTTTAGGCAGTGCAAGCAATACCTACGATTTTCGTAGCGACAGATTCAATAGCGGATTGATGAATTATCTCACCGAAAAGTTGTACCAATCTCTAAATCACTCCAGTGAACCGAAGATTGCTACGCTTGATCTTTCAAATGCACTTGACAGAGTTTCCCATCAAGCTCGTTTGTCGGAAATAGCGCTTATAGGATCGATGCTTTTTTAATTCAGTGGATTAGAAAATATCATCCTGACCATTCCAATGAAGTTATTTTCAATAGTTTCTAAGCCACCGTAATTAATGCTAATTTTCCCAAAGGCTCCGCTTTCTGTTTAATATAAGGCGAACTCTATAAATTCGCTCGAACTGCTACGTGTTTTTCACTGTTTTATATAATAATATGTAGCTTTTCAAACAAACAGTACTCAATCGACGAAATTGAGAGTTGAATTCCTACACTTTAATAATTCAATCGCATTACTCGTCATTCTATTGGAATGCCCATCAGTTCACCCTTAAGCTCACGACTACAATCCGCCCAAGCCCCAAGCCACACCCAATTCATGGCAAACAGCATCTTAGTTTCAAATCAGCTGCATGCCCTTTATTATAATAGAATAAATAAAATAATGCCGCACTTGATTAAATGGAGCTTAATTCAAAGTAAATCGATTCAGTATTTTGCATCCAATCTAATTTTGATAAATTTAACCAAACTGCACCAATTAGATACACAAATTTCGCTCCACTCGCCATTTGCAATAAACGATACTACTTGTATTTGTATCTAGCTATGCCATTCGGTTTTCGAATATTGCAAAACCGAAACTTTCAAATGGAAGATAATAAATTAAAAAGTTTAATTGCTATGTAAGCTGCAACTGCAGGAAAAGAGATTTATCTGCATTAGACGGATGTATAAATTCAAAATTAGTTCCATCTTTCTCTGGTATATACTGTCTTTGGTAGTTGTGGTGGTGATAGTGGATGTCGTTGTAGGTACGCTACACTTTACAGGTAAGGCGGCAAAGGAAATTGCTTTTAGTTGTGTTGTTTCTGCGGGCTATACGTAATTCCTTCTGTCATTAGAATGGCAGGTTCTAATATCCGTTCGGTAAACAAACGCTTTTATGGGATAGGTAAAGTACATCATATGCATACAAAGACTTGATAGAAATATTTCTAAGACTTACATAGGAAGTTTGAAGGCATATCCGTAATTTCTGCCTCTCACTTTACGGAAATTGGTAGACAAGGCTTTTTTTGCGAAATTCACTTGGTCCTTTGATTGCAGAAATAGATTGCACGTCTACATTGTACGTAGGTACTCACTTTTATTAGCAGTTTGTACTGGTTACATTATATGTACCTAACCTATCTCAACTATAATGTTAAGAAAAAACATTTAATAAATGCAATGTTAAAGTTTAAATTGAATCAAATTGAACCTTACTATAAAATTTGTTTATTGGAGTTTTTATTTTTGACGAATGAAAGAAAGCTACAACTTTATTCCGATTCCAAACAGTTGAATAGAGAAGTATTTTCGGGACAGTTCAGTTATACTCTCTGATATTTGCCAGACCTCCTCGAGTGGTTGAGCAGTGGAAACAACCCAATATCGTAATTTTTGAATTTTTGCAAAGATCGAAACTGAGACCCCTCGCTTGGTAGTCAAGCGCACAATAATCGCACTAAATTTAAAAAAAAAACCCACGCATTGGTTAAGAAGACAAAACAGGAGTAAGGTCTTGTCGAGAAATACTTAGCAGACTCTGTATAAGACCCCATCATTAAAGTACACCTTCGGGACCTCTTCAAGGGAGTCGGAGAATGGTTTTCGCAGAGATCGCTGCCTGGTCCTAGCTTGTACCGTACAGGCGCATAGGTATGTCGTATGTAAATAGTGGGAGTTTCTTTTTCGGCTGCGTCATTGCAATTTCGACAGTGTAATTTATGCGGGATGTCTAATCTGACCGCATGGTCCCCTATTATGCCAGTGACCTGTGGTGATTATTCTGGCGATTACTTTTCGTGTTTTACATAGAATGTAGGCTGTTTTTGCGAGCTGTAGGTTGGCTACATCCTTCTGGATATTCTGTTACAGTTCGTTAGTCTTCTCCATCTATGCTTGGCCTTCGATAAGAATACTGAGGAGCTTTTTGCTTTAACTGCTTCGAGCGAAATATGAACTCATTCCGAAAGTGAACGGTGGAGAGCTGAACCTTGCCATTCCAGCTCGTCGGATTTATCGTTGCCATAAACGTTTCTATGACCTGGAACCCAAATCAGGGTACCTACCTTGAATCGATCAAGCGAGCCCAACTCGCCCGCAGCCTAATAATTTAGAGGTTATATGAACTGAGGCAATAACTTTGATAGCAGCTTGACTGTCAACGAATATGTCTATCTTTTGTATCCGAACTATGTTTGTTTTTAGTTTGATTTGGCGGCAGGCCTCGCGGATGGCAAGAATTTCCGCCTGAAACGCACTGGCCGTATCCGGAAGCCTACAGGTTTTTGATATGTTGAGAGACTCCCGCACCTACTCTGCGCAGTCCATTTTGAACCATTAATGTAGATTCGAGTCCCTTTTTACCCGGCCGTCTTGTTAATATAGACTTGAGGGGAATTCTACTTCAAAATGCTTTTAAAAGAGAATTTTGGGAGTAATGTAATCCGTTGGAGGGTGGTACTAGTTCACTTGATAGAGAGAGTATCTAGAATGTTGCTACGGCCGTAGGGTCTCTCAAACTGACTCTCTGAGTCTAATCGCGCTATGTGCTGTGATGTTTGTGAAGTATAAGTCTAAAGGTAAAAGCTGCAGAAGGACTGTGAGGGCGTCTGACTTTGTTTTACTTAGAGCCGGCCACCAAACTACTGACCCTTAGGTGAGAATTTGTCATACCAGATACCTAGTACTGGATGATAAGGAGAGAGTTTAGTCGAGGCAATGTAAAGTCGGGTTTCTTGTTCTTGGTGGTAAAAATCATCAGTTCGGTTTTGCTTGGGTTGACGCCAATACCACACATTCTGGCCCAGGTGCTAAACTTCATCAGAGCATTTGCCATAAATTCACCTATTACAGAGGGAAACTTTCTTGTCACTAGTATCACCATGTCGTCCGCATATCTGACCACCTTGATTCTTTCTCTATCTAAGCTTATGAGTATTTTGTTTATTACTATGAGCCACAGCAGTGAAGAAATAACACCTCCTTGGCTCCACATACAAGGTGGCGCAAAAATAACCTTCCGATGTTTTTTGGCTGTAATTTAAAAAAAAAAATTAAAAACTTTGATTCTTCTTGTGGATTATTTTTATTTGGTCTTTTAATTTTTTTTACATCAAGTCGAGAATATGATGTCATGTAAATGGCCGCCGCCACAGTTGATTGTCATTTGAGCCCTTTTTATGGCATTTTCCATCACTTTGGCCAAAACTTCCGGCGATAGGTCCTCACATTCTTGACGGATATTGTCTTTAAGAGCTGCAGGAGTCTGAGGCTTGTTGACATAAACCCGCGACTTCAAAAAGCCCCACAAAAAGAAGTCTGGAGCGGTCAAATCAGGCGATCTTGCTGGCCAGTGCAAATCGCCAAAACGGGAGATTAGGCGCCCGGGAAATGCATCCTTCAGCATATCGGTTGTGGCACGTGCAGTGTGTGCCGTTGCACCGTCCTGTTGGAACCACATGTTTTCCAATCCCAATTCATCAAGTTGCGGCAAAAAGAACTCGTTGATCTCGTCGACTGATACCCAGTTGCGTGGCACGTCGTTTGGTCGATGTCGACGGCGCTTCCATGACATCTTCGGCTACAGCAGCAATATTCTCTGCAGAACGGCTACTCCGGGGTCTGCCACGCCTGGCAGCATCTCGTGTTGTGCCAGTCTCTTCGAGGCGAGCGGCTAAACGTCGCAGTGTTTCACCAGTAGGCGTTGGACGGCTAGGAAATCTGCGACGAAATTCACGTTGTGCCAAAGTCACCGACCGATTATTGCTCAAATAAATAGTCACCAATATTCCGCGTTCTGGAGCAGTGTAGCGTAACATTGTTTATTAACGTGTATTTCGCATGTGTTTACTACACAAATGTCAAAACAGAACTGATATTAGGGGCCAATCGCAAAATTTATAGCATTTTCTGATAGGAGGATTACTTTTGCGCCACCTTGTATTATATCCCTGGGTGCTTTTGAACGCAAAATATGTAGTTCGAGTGAATTTCAGTTTGCGCTGACAGGATAGTTGGAGAAAGAGAATTTATGAGCGAAAACTATAAGCTGAATACAGATACAGCTTGTGAAATTTTTCGAAAGCGAATACTTTATAGGTACTCACTATTTCAAAAGAGGAATGAAATCTCCAAATGTCCTGTCCATAACTCCATAGCAATGAAATACGAAAAATCTGATTCTACAACAAAAGCGATAAAGGACTGGTTTAAAAATATCTACTTTTGACGCATCTCAATTTTATTTTTTGCATTTCGAAAGTATATACATATTACAGAGCACCTACTATATTCAAAAGTGGAACGAAAAGCAATTTCGAATGGGATTCTGGTGATCAGTCAGTCGTCTAAGATGGCTACGCCTAGGACAAGGACAAGGATTGCTTTTATGCGGTAAGATGACGGGAACATTTTGCATTGGCGGATAGTGAATCTTCCAAGGAATATCAGCATAATGGGGGTGCCTTTTATGAAAAGGGTGGTAAGGTTTTCTGACTCAACTTTACCGCGTCTATATTCACATTCGGAGGATGTCCATGTAGTACCGAAAACGAAATGTTTAATTAGTCTACGTGTAACGACGGCCGACGAGAGAATCAAATAATGTAACGGGTTCAGGCTCTTTAATATAGGAGCTGCGCTCGATTTTGCAGCTTGATCGGGTTGCTGGAGACGAAGAGGTGGTGGTGAGGGTGGCTTAGCTTTGGTATCCAGTAATTCAGCTAAGAGTGATGTGTTGTACTATGGACGTATGGATGATGCTGAGGAGTTTGAGTTTTTGCTGCATATCATTGCAATACTAATTTCAATATCGCAGATGTTTGAGAGCGCCGCTGTATAAGCTTGTCGCCAACATCTTTGATTTTATCAAAAATAACTTCGAGCATAGTGTGAGTCTTTCTGGGAGAAGACATTTTTTTAGGAAGATTGAAAGCAAATATCTAAGTCCTCACGCATGGAGTTAATGAATTAGCACGTTTTCAAATTGGAGACAGTTTCCGCGGAACTGTTTTATCGGAGTTCACGTAATATACTGTATTAAGGACGCACATAGTGGAAGTGGATTCTTCATTCCCAGACCTTACACTGTTTGACTCCATCAAATCTGCTATTTGATTTTCAATATTGGCGAGTCTAGATCTACACTCTAGATTTCAGTAGATGGGTTGAGTTCTGAATCGAATTGTCAATTTCGTCAACACATCTAAAACTGCAATCTGTATTAGACTGTTTTTCAGTGATCTTTTTAATTACATTTTTATGGGAGGTATACCTAAGCGTCATTTGAGTCACTTAGGCACTTTATCGCGAAGAGTAGGTACGTCAGTATACCTACGTGTGACAGGAGTTTGTCGGAAATGTCTTTGATAAACCCAGAGTTCCGTTTATTGAGGCTGACACAAATGGCATGGAAGGTACTACAGGTACCTACCCTTGCAAGCAACCCAATCAGTATTACTATCATTTATTATATTTACAATTGTCGATTCCACAAGACATTTCAAAAGAAACAAGATGAATGTCTAGTAATAGACAGCTTGCATGCAGTGCCTCAATTTTTGGCCCCTCACCTCATGGATACCCCTACGCCTATCTAATTTTTCGCAACAGTAAACTATATATTTTTTTAAAACGATCCATCTTTATGTTGTTATATTAAGAATATATTTCATAAATTTGAAGGGTTGCCTATATGGTCGGTAGCATATATATGGTACCCATTATTCATTGCTATTATTTTCTACCAGATTTATTTTGTATCTACCCACTTTGTTTGCATCCCAGGAATGTACCTAGTATTGAATTATTATTCGATTGGAAAATGCACATTCATCCTAATTTAGAATTTAATTTTAAAATGTACTAATAAACCACTCGAGCGAGGTATAGAACACTATACTGGCTTCGAATGGCAGGAGCGAACCAAAAATACAGTCATGTATAGGGGTAAACAAAAACAACAACAAATATTTAAAAAAAAGTCATTTTTGAAATTATTCTCAAATAATTGCTAAAATTGTACACATTTTTGAACAAGTGGCAAGCGATCGCATAATTCAGCACCAATGTTTGGGCAAATATTTAACAAATGTTCTGAGGTTAGAATCAATGTTTTCTCTAATGCTATGGCACAGTGTGGCGCTCTGCCATCAATTTTAATGGAAATCAGACATAAATTCCGATAATTCAACGCTCGACTATACAAGTATACATATAGAAAGTTCCTGGTAATTCCGGTTGGCCTGGTCTCTCTCGCGGCGCTCGTGGTTGATGTTCTTTGCACTCTGCATGGAATCAGAAATGCATTAGCCATAATGAATTATGAGAAATTATTTAGGTTTTCACTGTATCCGTGCATTTGTGGCAGTGGCATGCGATAGCCATGCAAAATTGCAAAATGAAAAACATTAATATTTATTAATTAACGCGAGCGAAACAAAGTGTTCCGTGGGAGGATACACCGATTTTCTGCTTCGACTCTTCCACGTTCCACCCCTTGTCTGGGATCTATTGTATTATTATCCCGTAGCGGTTTCGTATAATTAAAGGTTCATTACAGGAATATCTGGATATACACGTTTTCGTGGAGATAAGCGTGGCAAGTATACTGTATTAATTTGTCTATTCTTTCAATCAGTGATTATGTTTGGTTGGATTGCCAAATGCCAACAACATCAAACGAACTTCCATTTAGGACATTATACTACTGTCCCTAGATTTGCTGAAGATCGCTATCTAAAACTGATTATGAATGCCATCTAATAATTGATTTTGAGTTATGTACAAATTGGAAAATGAAAATCCGAAAATGTATATAGGTAATGAGAAAGTTGCCAGACTGCCTGGTTTCGTCGGGATTTTCAACAAAATATTTATATTTTCGCAAACTATATTCAATGGAATTTTGTGTAGCAATTATAGCAACAATAAAACTGTTATTACATTAGACAAACTAACCCTGATCTCTGACGAAAGAGACCCGACAATGGTGGTCTGATTCGAATATCTCTCGAAATTTAACCCTGATGTCTGGTAGGATATAGAAAGGCCCATAAAATCGTATACGATATGGAGTATCAGCATACATCAGTACAATCTTATTTAAATACGCAATACTTTCGCTGTTAGCGACCGCCTAGTCACAATCCGCATCAGGGCCAAATTTAAAAATATCACGCTGATATGTGCTCACGCCCCGACAGAGGAGAAAGACGACACAGCCAAAGAAGCATTCTACGATCTTCTTGAGAAGACGTATGATAAGTGCCCGAAGTACGACGTCAAGATAGTTCTTGGCGACTTTAAACCTTTGCCGACCGCGTCTCCCTAAACCTCTCAGCAAGCCCACCCTCAGTTTCACCAGCATCAAGTACAGAGGATCAGTGGCAACATTGCCAGCGTGCCATCAGGAGTGCCGCTACCGAAGTGCTGGGTTTCACTAGGCGACCACAACGAAACCCCTGGTTCGATGAGGAATGCCGTCAGGCAAATGCAGCCAAGAACGAGGCCTACCAGTTAATGCTGCAGACAAGAACCAGAGCGGCTGAGAGAGCTGCTCGAGAGCTCTACGGGCAGAAAAGAAGGGAGGAACACCGACTTCTCAGAAGGAAAAAGAGAGAGCACGAGAAGCGAGCGGTCGAATCAATTGAGGGACAATACTGCAGAGGCAATGTTCGAAAGTTCTACCAAAGGGTAAAACGATCCACCCAAGGATACAAGGCCCGAACAGAAGCCTGCAGAGATGAACATGGGAATACAGTAGTAGACTCACAGTCGGTGCTGAGGATTTGGAAAGAACACTTCTGCAGACTGTATCCAAACTTAAGTCCAACAAAGCTGCTGGAGCGGACGGCCTCCCAGCCGAACTTTTCAAAGCAGCGGGAGATGGCTTGGTAAGGAGCATGCACCAACTCATCTGTAAAATCTGGTCGGATGAAAGCATGCCCGACGAATGGAACCTCAGCATCGTGTGCCCCATCCACAAGAAAGGAGATACTCTGAACTGCGCCAACTACAGAGGAATAAGTCTCCTGAATGTCGCGTATAATATCTTGTCGGCTGTATTATGTGAACGTCTAAAACCTTTCGCCAACAACCTGATCGGCCCATATCAGTGTGGTTTTAGACCAGGAAAGTCAACCATCGACCAAATTTTCACACTCCGACAGATCTTGGAAAAAACCCAGGAATTTCAGATCGATACACACCATCTATTTATCGACTTTAAAGTCGCCTATGATAGCGTATATAGGGACGAATTATACAAAGCCATGTCAAGTTTTGGCATCCCCGCCAAACTCGTGCGTCTGTGCAGAATGACGATGGAGAAATCTCGCTGCTCCGTCAAGGTCGGCAAGAACATCACCGAACCATTTGATGTCGAAAAAGGTTTGAGACAAGGCGACGCGCTATCATGTACTTTCTTTAATATCGTTCTTGAAGCAATTGTACGAAACTCACAAGCCAACACCAGAGGTACAATTTTTCAAAAGTCCGTACAACTACTTGCCTATGCTGATGATATTGACATTATTGGGAGAACGCGGCGAGCTGTCAGTGGTGCATTTGCAAGCATCGAAACGGAGGCGGCGAAGATGGGTCTGGCTGTTAATGAGGACAAAACGAAGTATATGCTGTCAACGAGAAAGGACTCTCAACATCGGCGACTCGGACAAATCGTCACGATGGACAGATACAACTTCGAAGTTGTTAAAGACTTTGTCTACCTGGGCTCCACTATAACATCGCAAAATGACATCGGCGCAGAGATCAAGCGAAGAATCACTCTTGCCAATCGCTGTTTCTTCGGGCTAAGAAGGCATCTAAGAAGTAAAGCCCTCTCTCATAGAACCAAGGAGATATTATATAAGACCTTAATCATCCCGGTCCTGCTGTATGGTGCAGAAGAATGGACCCTGTCAAAAGCGGATGAAAACCTTCTGGGATGTTTTGAGAGAAAGATTCTTCGAATGATATTCGGTCCAGTTTGTGACGATGGAGTATGGAGAAGAAGATTCAATAACGAACTATACGGGCTATACAGCGACGCTGACCTGGTCAAAAAGCTAAAAATACAACGGCTGAGATGGCTGGGACACGTGGAGCGTATGGACAACAACGCACCAGCCCGACGAGTCTTCGAATCCACCCCTGAGGGACAACGCAGCAGAGGAAGACCCCACCTTAGGTGGCGCACACAATTGGAGAACGACCTCAACCAACTTGGTGTGCGCAACTGGAGGCAGCTAGCGAGGGACCGAGCTAGCTGGAGGGGCTTGTTGGTTGAGGCCGTGGTCCACCCCGGACTGTAAGCGCCACCTAAAACAAAATACTTTCGCTGGTGGGCGCAGTGGCTCAGTGGTTAGTGTGCCAGCGATCCCAGGTCCGATCCCCAGAAAAACACAAATTACATCTTAAGGTTTCTTCCACTGCGCCACCTCTTGCGAATGTCTGACAAACTTCCGAGAGTTATAACTGTTTTGGAAAAGCTTCTCAATTCAGTCGTTCGGTCGGACTTGGCATAAAATTGTACACTCAGAGAAAAATAGCAAGCTAAAATCTAGTATCATCATGGACCCTCCATAGCAACATTAAAAACCTAATAATTATTACCGATCTACTTATGTGAATTTCCAGCTAAGGACACCTAGGAAATTACTGCGGTAGGCGTCCCGCCAGGAAAGTAATTCGCCTTACAAGATTATATTATAATATGGTAGGTAAGGTATATCATTTTAGTAGGCAGGCAGGTAGACATACCCTAGGCCTAGCTTCTCGCAAGTCTCAACCATTCGATTTGTGTGAGTTTCTATTTTAGGGACGAATCGAAGGGACCTACAATTTTATGCCAATTCCGAACGGCTGAATTGAGAAGATTTTTCATGACAATCATACTCTCGGATGTTTGTCAGACGTTCTCCACAGGTGGGGCAGTAGAAAAAACCTTAAGATGTAATTTTGTGTTTTTCCGGGAATCGAACCTGGGATCCCTAGCACAGTCCAGCAAACTAACCACTGCGCTACTGCGCCCATAGTAGTAATTTGTTGAGGCTTGTGATATGTTCACAAAAATATAAAATCTGGATATTCTTACAGTGATCTAAGGCTTAGATCTTGAATACACAGTATTGAAACAAGTAGCTTAAGCTTAGCATACTAAAAACAATTTCAAAAGTAGATTTTTTGTCTTGTATAAAGAATTTCCTTCCCATTTTAAGATAGCTTCACTCTTATTCACGGCGTTTTTGAGCTTAATTTAAGTTGACAATGGTATAAAACGTAGCCTTCTTAAAAGCATCACGAAACAATATTGAAGTAAGATTAGGCTAATTAAAAATGAGCTAAAAATAAGATTTTTGTACTTGGAATAAGATTTTCCGAGTTGGCCATACATGCGACAACAAATGGGTTTGAAATAGCACTGATATTCTTGATTTTAGCTCTTTTTTTTTGTCTGAGTGTAGGTCCCTTTTCACCGCCACTAAATGCAGTCGCATTTTCTTTCGTCTCCAACTTAAACCCGATTTCCGCCGCCTTAGCAGTATCCGATTATATATTGGCCCATTTTTTGCTGTTTAATTTGTTTTTTTTTTTTCGACGCGCTCTATCACTTACTGATCCACTAATTTTGTTTATTACGTGACTTTCGTGTAGTTTAATTCTATTTTTGGAATGTCTTGTGGAATCGCTAATTGCATCATTAACTATAGCGATAAAATGTCTCAGTGATTCAAATGATAATAGCAAAATAAACAGTGTTAGATGTGTTCAAGACTTAGACAATACAGTTCAGACCTCAACAGTGTTACTGAAATCCAAGCTTACTCTAATTCAAAAATCGATAGCAGGTCTGAAAGAGGCAAACATCATAAGGTCCAGAACGGATGAAACCATTCTAGGTCACCTTGACACAGTTTTTCGAGAACTCAGAATGAACCATTCCGCGCAAACTGCCCCTAATTTGAAAGCTTGCGAATCGTTGAATTCCATTCGCGAAAAATTACACAATTGCTCTCAATCAACCTCTAATCAAATACCGTCTCCCAAACATCCCGACCCAATGCTCGACGTTATTTTCGACAAAATCAATGATGTCGGCGACGAGCTTACTGCAGCATGTTCAAACATTTGCTTTATCGAGGATAGTATTGAGATTCTATGCATCAAGATCAACGATATACCAACCCATGCCCTCAGCATCATCCAGATGTCCAGTACAACACATCACCTGCTCGTCTTCTGCAACCCAACCAATGTGAAGAAACGATAGCGACCCCCTAGCTCAAGCCTAAGAAAGCATTATATTGTCTGTTCCTCCAACCGTCGCTCCACGTAAGCTTGTCAAACATTTTGGAACTACATGGACAACTTCCGAATCGCAACAAAGGGCTGATAGACTAGAGTCAGAGCACCAGTTAGTCACCACTCTCTTCATCAAGGGTGCACCCAATGTTGCCAGATTTTTTTTTCTAAAAACTGTAAATTCCCAAAAAAAAAACTGTAACCTTCAAAAACCAAACGGTTTTTTTTAGTTTTATTGAACAAAAATAACACAAAACAATTCATTTTAAATAAAATAACATGATTAAATACGAAGCACTACGATTTAAAGCACATTTTAATTTATTCTTTCAAATCTGAACTTAAAAAAAAAACTGTAATTTGTACTAGGAGGTCATTTTAAAAACTGTAAGCTTGTCTAAAAAACTGTAATTTACAGTTAAAACTGTGAATATGGCAACGTTGGGTGCACCCCATTATGTTGATACTCATTGGATAACAAAGTTCTACCTATTGTTGTTGTTCGTGCGAATTAACGCCCTTTCTATTTTTTAACAGCACGCAGCAGACCTGTTAGGTACCTAATGTGAAAATATAGTGAAGTTAAATAGAAAATTTTGTTTTTCGAGCGGCGTATTATTAACGACTGAGACGATGACGTTATTAATAAAATCATGTCTATCGTATTACGCTATATAATTGCATTATCATTCAAACGTCTCTTTGATTCAGAGCGCATGACAGCACGATTGAAACTGTGAGATCGGGTGTCAATCGGCATGACACGAATAAGTAAATTGTTGTGAGTCAAGATGTCAACATTGACATGTTTCGTGACATGCTTGATTGTTGCTTTAGCTTTGTTTTCTTGATAAGGTAAATTAAATCAAGTGATAGTTGCTTATGGCGGCGCGGCGGTGTGTGCCACAAAATCTTTTTAAAAAGAATTGTGAAATTTTTGAAATGTACTTCCCGATAACTTGCATTCAGACAAAGAAGTTTTAAACTCCGTTGGGAAATGGCTATTTCTTAAACGGAAATTATGGAATTTTCTACAGTTTAAAGGAAAATGGTGGTCACCGATTATGGGGCACTATCTCGTTCTCACCTCTCGAGAACGTCTGTCAAAAATCCGACAGTAGAACTGTTCTCAATTCTGCCTTTCTGCATAAAATTGTTGGTATTTCCATTCGTACCCGAAATGTAAACGAAAGATTGTGAGCAACTAACCCTAAAATCCTAAAGGCAACTGTTGTGCCAACTATATTTATTTACTTTAATTTTCTCAATTTTGTGGCCGCTCTTGATTCTTTTAGTTGTTGCCAATATTTCTAAACACCTTCTCTATCACCCTTCTACAGAGCTCATCCTACTTTTCAATTCAACGACAACTAAGACCAGCCTTGGATTTACCCTTAGGCCAACTAGGCCCAGGCCTAGGGCATCACGACAGATGGGGTACCACAAAAACCGAAAACAAAACGAATCAGTTGAAACTGAATTTACATGAGGATTCTTTCAAAATCTGTAAAATACAAATATACTTACATCTAACTTGTCCCTATTCTTCATCACTTCAAACATGGTAACACTATCATTTGTGCAGTTCTTATTTCGTTCGCTTCGAGTTCATCGGCAGAAGATTTCGTTCGCCTGGGAATTCATTTAAGAATCCCAAGCGATATATCGTGTGAAATGCTTGGAGTACCTACCGTCGACGTAAATGTCAATGCAAAAATCGTTTGCGAATTCTGAAAAAAACATCTAGAGGAAGCTTATGCGAATTGTCAAACGATGTGCAAATTTGCGGTGGTCGATTCTGGTGGTAAAGAAGAATATGTGAGATATTTGTCACTGCTGGACAGAATTAGAACAACGCAAGCCATAAGTAAACGATTTTTTTTCAAATTTCATTCCCCAAAGGTTTGATATTTAACTTGGAAACACCCTGTTTATTCAGAATATGCGATGCAGACAAACTTCTAATCCACAAACCATATTTTAAATCTACCAAATTGTTTAAATCGTAAGTGACAACAATTGGACAACAAACTTGTCATCATTACATTTGACAATATTTACCAGGTAAGGAAATATAAAATAGGGCACCTTTTATTGTAAAGGCCTAGGGCCAAAAAAATCTAAATCCGGCGCTGACTAAGACGCATCTGCTCTCCTTTGAAGCAAGCACATTAGCTAGAAGACCTTTTATGTCTCAGATAGTCAGATGTGATGAACTAAAGCTTACTCACACCAGCCAGGCTGTCTGGAAGATTTAATATATGTACATAATTTTGTAACAGCTCTGGGCAAATGATTCCCGAACCAGCAAAATCTCTCAGCGGATATTGTTCTTTATGAGTTATAGTGCACTCATCTTAAGTAATCAATTTGCACGTCTTAAGTACTGTGTCGTAGCCAGAGCTCTTCCTCTATTGATGAAATGAAATGACCACGGATATTCGATAGTCAGTGAATATCAAATCAGATAATGATTCTAAAAACGTACTTAATTTATCTTTATACTGTAGTACCTTCCGCTGTAGCCTGTTATTGTACCGGACCGCTAACAATACCTATACCGAATAGGGGATCAATCAGTGACGGGATATAAGAAAATAAGTGAAAAGGGTTTCCCTTCGTCACAAAAGTGTATTTGTCTTGAGATACTCCGTAGTTCTCATGTCACAGAATGTATTTTCAGCTCTCAAGACAATGGAATGCAAGAGTGAATTTTGTGCTAAAATCCCGTCCCATAAAACGAATTTCAATTTATACTATTTGTACAAAAGTTGTTCACTCCAATTTCAACATGGAAAATTCCATTTGAATTAATTCGTATTCACAACGATGGGGAGGAGTAGATACTGCAACAATTACAATCTACCTGATGACTAAAAGAAGCATCCATCCAAAATTAAGTCTCATGGCGAACAACTACGCCAACATCACCTGCCTGGTGGTATATGAATATTTATTCCGACGAAACATTAGAACTAGCATTACTTTCAAAGGATTGATAATCTTTCATTAGTATTCCTTACTCCCACAAGTACGAAGTATGTATATAATGGTAGCTCACACAAGGCATTCCAATCACCGGTGTGGCAACTGCAAGTGAAGCATAAGGACTTGGTTTGGGAATTACTTTCAACAAGCCATCACATGGGGCACGTTTGGGTATAATTATTAACCCTCCTGTCCAGGTCCAGTGGGTGGAAATCACCCTGGCCTGAATATATGGGAACAGATGGCGGTAATAAAACCAGCTTACTGTTGCTGCTGGTTCTAAGGGAGGAGACACGTTGACATTCCTGCATTGTTGCTGGTAGCGGAATGTCCTCTCACAAAGGGCCTCTGAGAAATATCTTGCTAGACATCATATTTGTACCTTTGAGGAATTTATTAACCGTATTATCTAAGCACCCGGTTTGTATGTTCAGTGCACATAATCCTTCGACCAGCAGTTTCCTAGATATCGTATATAAAATTAGAAGCAATTCCTTTCATCGAAACGGGGAGCAAAATGTAAACAAAAAGACGTTTTTATTGTTTTCATTCTACCCAAAGTTTTGAGGTGATCCCATCAGGGAATTCACAGGGCTCCAAGGAATTTTTCCCAAAACTTTTGATTTATTCAAAAGGATTTTAATTTACCCACGACTGCATAGTTCATAGCAAACGAACTTGCTGGACAGAGCAATGTTTTTTCAAATGCGTTGGTGGATCTGGTGCATTGCAGAGTCAGCAAGGATAGCAACATAATGAATGGAGGCATCAGCATCATTTTGCTTCGAGAGCCTACCACACCCCACTGACTGAGAATAATATGGTCGTTCAGTTGTTCTTTCCCATTCTCATTTATCTTTCTGCTTTTCATTAATTAAGGAATTTTTCTCCTTGAAGGGCAATTTGAATAGCTTTTGTTTCCGGTTCGTCGACCATGGTTGCCGGCGTTAAATGCAAGACACTCAATGTCTTGCACTAAATTTGCTCTGGCCGTCGTCGTCAACATCAAAGGTTAAAAAGTAAGAAGAGGATATTTTTCTTTTGGTACATTTAAATTCGAATAGTACTTCCAATTCGAATGAATTAATTAGTACGGGATGCAAAGGAATCAAATAAAAGAACGCGCTGGCAAAGAAGAAATTCGACGAGACGGTGGTGGAGAGATTAATGAAAGTGGAATTCGCCAATTAGTACAGGAGTAATTGAAGTGATTTCAGATTTTTTTTTTGATGAGATTCATCGATTGATTGATGAGGGCAGCGGCTGAAAATGACAGCTACTTGCGTAGTATTGAATAATAGCGAGCAGAAGGAAGGATTTGGCTATAAGTTTCTCTTATCAAAGGATTTATTAATTTTTAATGGAATGGAATAGCAGCGACTAACAGTCTCATGCCGTATCCATGTGGTTGGAATTTTAAAGTTTTCTCATCACGACAGTTAGACTATTAAATTGGCAGGCAGAGAGTTGGTGCAGTGGAAGAGTTTTAAGGAATAAAATTGTGTTGTTGCGCGGGTTGTTTCTTTTTGGCATTATTGACACCTAAAAAACCGAGGTCCTAGTCTTCCAGCTAAGGATTTTTTTTTGTTTTTTTTGAAAGCCAATGATTTGTTGGCTTTAAGATTAAAAGACATGATCTTCGAAACAGTGAGGGAAGCTGGGAATATAAGATTTGCTACAGCATCATTTCCATTAGCCGCTTAATGTGCTGAATCATATTGAAGAGTGCCCATTTATGTTTAGTGTTCAGTGAAGGAAAAGTTACACCATAGAAAATGTTGATTTAAGTCTACAAAGAAAACGTAAAAACAACAAACCCGCCGACTAGGTGCTCTTCAAATACGGAGAGGCAATGTTTTTATGGGCTCCATGTTCTAACGATTGACTTATTTATGCTCTTTTCGTCCGTCCGAATGTTCATAAACACTTAGGAAATTGTACTTAAGCTAAATTTATTTCAGTTAGCTTTTGTTTTGAGAGAAAAAAAAATAAAATTAATTGTCATCTATTACATATAATAAAACTGTAGGACTTTTCTTTGTGAGCTAAAAACTCAAAAACTACTGGACAGGTTTCGATGAAACTTTTTTTAAAATGTTCCTTAAGACTGTAAGACTGCTATAGGCTATGTCGTTTATAGCCACGTCCTTAGGAACAGTTTTTAGCCAAAATGTATTTTCTGATGTGAAAATATATACATACACATATACCTTGCTACAAATGGATGTTTATACTTTTGCGATCGTCAAACAAAAACAATACGTATACTATACATTCGAAAAGGGTTGGTTTGTTTTCGCAGTGAGTGCTATTGCTATGGTCAGTTATATATGTAGGTATGTATATTATGATCGAGAGACGTATAATACAAAACAGGTTTCATTTCAGAATTTCATTCGATAAGTGGTACGGTAACAGTGTAGGGTTGGGGTAGGTAATTGTTTGGATTCCATAGGAAGAGGGAAACAAAGGAAATTGAAGGAAATGCAGTATTATAAACAAGTAGCAAGATCAAGGAGAGGGAGGGCGATGCAGAGGGTGCACATTATGTATCCAATACATTACATCCATTATCGCATATCGCCACGCAACGCAGTAGGAATTTCATTCTGATATGACGTATCTATTTTTTGAAGTGAAAATATATACAGACACATATACCTTGCTACAAATGGATGTTTGTACTTTTACGATCGTGCGATGCGACAGGACAAACAAAACAACACTATTTGTTTTCGCAGTGGTTTGTTGTAGGTATATGTAGGTATGTATGGGATGGGGTGCGTGCGGCAGTATGGCATGGTGTATAGTATTACTAATCTTCATAAGAGAAGAGACGTACATGGGTATAATACAAAACCGGTTTCATTTCAGAATTTCATTCGATATGGTGTATGGTATTCGTCCCAAAAATAGAAACTCACACAAGCGAATGGTTGCGAGAAGCTAGGCATAGGGTGTCTACCGCCTGTTGCGCCACCTATTTATTTATTTATTTATTTTTTATGGTGTATGGTAACAGTGTAGGGTTGGGGTAGGTAGTTGTTCGGATTCCATAGGAAGAGGGAAACAAAGGAAAGGAAATACAGCATTACAAACAAGTAGCATGATCAAGGGGAGGGAGGGCGATGAAGAGGGTGCACATTATATATCCAATACATTACATCCATTATCGATATCGCCACGCCAAAATTGGACAAACGGGGGTCATGCATCCCATGCAAAAAACATCTTATATGATTTTCATGATTCTTTTTTTGTTTTTTTTTCGTATTGCTGTATATTTCAGGTTTAGGCAGAAAGAAAATTCCAGAAAATAGATTTATTCTCATTTTTCGCATTTTACAAAAGAACATTATTATCTAAGACCTAAGCAATACAATTTCTGTGCATGGGCAAAGCTGAGCGGGTACAGCTAGTTCAGAATATAAACATTCAAACGCAAACGTTCATCGTTAAAATAAATAAATAAAAATAATAACAATATAAGGAAAGGTAAAGACTTTTAAAAATGTTTTTTTTTTTTTTTGTTTATTTTATCTCATATATTCATTTTTATACCCTCCACAGGAAGGTATATTCACTTTCTCATTACATTTGTAACGCCAAGAAGGATTCACCGGAGACCCTATAAAGTATATATATTCTGAATCAGGATCACATTCTAAATCGATTTAGCCATGTCCGTCTGTCTGTCTGTCCGTCTGTCTGTCTGTCCGTCTGTTGAAAGCACGATAGCGTCCAAACGAATTGACCTAGGGGAATGAAATTTTGTGAGAGGACTTATTTTTACCGTCGTCAGGTTGGTATTGAAAATGGGCTATGTCGGTCAAGTAGTTCTGGTACCTCCCATACAAAACCACTATTAGACCCATGTGTCTCTCTGTCTGTTGAAATCACGATAGCGTCCAAACGAATCGATATAGGCGAATGAAATTTTGTGAGAGGACTTCATTTTACCGTCGTCAGGTTGGTATTGAAAATGGGCTATGTCGGTCAAGTAGTTCTGGTACCTCCTATACCAAACCAATATGGCATGGCGAACATTTTGCATGACTTTTATGCAGTGGAGGGTATCAAAGCATCGGCCAGGCCGATGATAACACTTTTACTTGTTTTATCTCATATAGTCATTCTATGACTCTTCGATTCAGAAACGTTAAAAGTCTTTATTTGTCTGATCTTAATAAAAAACAAGTGAAAGTGTTATCATCGGCCTGGCCGATGCTTTGATACCCTCCACTGCATAAAAGTAATGCAAAATGTTTGCCAGTCTAATGTTGGTTTTGTATGGGAGGTACCAGAACTACCTGACCGACATATCCCATTTTCAATACCAACCTGAGGACCGTACAAATAAGATCTCTCACAAAATTTCAGTTGACTAAGTCGATTCGTTTGGACGCTATCGTGATTTCAACAGACGTAGATACACATGGGTCTAATAGTGGTTTTGTATGGGAGGTACCAGAACTACTTGACCGACATAGCCCATTTTCAATACCAACCTGACGACGGTAAAAATAAGTCCTCTCACAAAATTTCATTCCCCTAGGTCAATTCGTTTGGACGCTATCGTGCTTTCAACAGACGGACAGACAGACAGACGGACATGGCTAAATCGATTTAGAATGTGATCCTGATTCAGAATATATATACTTTATAGGGTCTCCGGTGAATCCTTCTTGGCGTTACAAATGTAATGACAAAGTGAATATACCTTCCTATGGAGGGTATAAAAACACAATTAAAGAGTTTTTAAGAAGCAAATTAAAGAAAAGGAAAACGGATCAAAACTCTCTGTGGATCAAAAATAAAACTCAAATAGAGAAAATAAAAATAAAAGAACGTAGTGCAGAATTCGAAATGCTGCAGAGCACAAAATAATAATTACCTAACCTCAATTTTAATAGTGTTAGAGTTAAAGTTTTTTTTTCTTATTATTGTTATTTTCATTAAAGTTTGTGTTGTTGTTAAGTTTCATTTTGTGTTGTGTGTTTATTATTTAATTATTTTTAATTCTAACAAACTTTTAAACTTCAAGAATTTGTGCGCACGGACTTCAACAAAATTCAAGGTACCTACACTTTTGACTCATTTTTTATCTTATCGTAAAATTTACATTAATATTTAAAATTCTTAAATTTTAAACACAAATTTAAGTTAATACACACACACACATTTAAATTCTCAATTCTTAGTTTTAGTTTTATTTTGTTTTTATTAAATCAATACTTAGTTTTTCTTTTTTTTTTGTTTAATGATTTTAAATTAAGCCATGTTTATTTTTTTAATTCATTCATTCATTCATTTTCAAATGGTCCGCTTGTCCATTAAGTGGGTCGCGGGTGTAGGTTGCTCAAGTGGACTCTCCATAGCTCTCGATCCTCCGCCATCGACTCCAAATCATCAAGGGCAATCCCCATACGGGTAGAGGAGAGATTATGGACTTGATCTAACCATCTCATCCTAGGTCTACCTAGACGACGCCTGCCTGTTGTTACGGTTTCCATAGCACGTCGTGGAATCCTGGTCGGGGATATGCGTTTAACATGACCAAACCACTGAAGCATGGACCGCTCCGTCCGGAGAAGTAGCTGCTCGACACTGAGTTCCTCACGTATTCTGGTATTTCTAATGCGATCTCTACGAGTCACAGAAGCAATACAACGGAGAAATCTCATTTCGGCAGGTTGTATTCGCGATCTTATTTCGGTCATTACCCAAACCTCATGACCATAGGTAAGAGTTGGAACAAACACAAATTAAAATTAAAAGCAATATGTCGGTGATGGCTGAGGAGTGTTCGTTCGGGAGAACGTTAAGTAAGTAATCGGGAAAAGGATCGTGTGTATCAGGAGCAGCATCAATCACTATTAGGACTGATGGGGCACTATTCTCGGTGGAAAAATAAACGACTGTGCTCCAAAAAAATATTAAAATTGTGACGTGCGTTTGTGTGACCACTGACCAGTGTCCTGACATGAATATGGTAGCAAAATCTATATTGCAAATAGGGAAATGGAGGTAGTGCAACAAACCAATGACAGTTTTGACGGTTGCGACCAGACAGACATGGACACTACAGGGCGAGTAGTACCTACCAATTATTGTCTTCTCCTGGGCTTTAATAACATGCAACCACCTCCTCCAAATTAATTTCGTTACCATTGATCCACTGATATGATAGATACACATTAAAAAAAAACCTTCACGCTCCACAAGTCTTGTATAGCATCCATTAGAAACTATGCTGTTCAAAGGTGCGATATAAACATTTACCCCTTAGAACCGCTGCGCCGTTGTACATTTTGTTTCTTCTTCTTCAATTTAACCTCACGAGCATTTAAAGCTTTTATCTCACATAAAGGGATTAATACTACTCTGCGCGTTCTGTCATAAAACCATTCGCCTTCGTTGAAAATATGTATGTATCTAGATCTACAACACTTTCCTTTTGAAGGATACCATTTCGCCTAATACCCTCATCACTCCCACTCTCGTGAATGTCAACGCAAATAGACGAGAGCGTGGTGCACAAGTGTGATGAATGACTTTTGCCGCGATGAGTTTGCATATAGGGGTGTACTACACTGTACACGGCTAATGAATTGACATATCTCTGACTTCTTTGACTTTGATGAACTCACTTAGTGCTCTCGAATATTATATTTAATTAACTATCTTGTGAAGGTCTCGCAGGGGTTTAAAAACTTTTATGTATATTGAAATAAAATTTAATGAGTCTTTGATCTTTAATATTGCTCATAGCTTATAGTAGGCATACTAATGTCATGGCATATGAATTGCAATCAAGTACATTATCTCCATGGTAATTATTATCATTTGACAAAAATGACACACCTGACATAAATACCCAACGGTGAATAACTATGTTCGATTTTGCAGTCACTGGAAGCGACCCCCAGCCCACTTGCCACATACAAGGGAAAAACTTGAATCACTCAATATTATGTATAGGAATTGATGGCAATTATGCATAAGCATGACTTGAAAATTGATAGAAAATACGAGAGTACCTCTACCTAGTTCGGTTAATTGATGATGTTTAGATTGCCTTGAGGTATTAGGTGAAGTTCCTCGCATGCTTGGAACGCCCAAAGGATAGAAAACGATTTCTGTTGCACTAATTGCAATCCTCAGAGTCGATAGTGACCTGAATATCAAGCTTTTGATATGAAATACAATATTTTTAGTAGAAATTGTTTTCATTTCATCTCAATTAAATTAATTGGTAGACATATGGTTGCGAAGACTGAGAGTAGGTATAATGTGTCAGTCGCACCCTGTAGGTAGGTACAAAAACTTATTGAGGTCGAGTAATAGAATGTATACAAGTTCAGTAGACAGCAGGTATACCTGCGACACAATCGACAAATCATGTCAATTAGTACAAAATACAAGTAAAAGTGTTACCATTGCCGATGCTTTGATACCCTCCACTGCATAATGTTAGCCATTTGTGAATTACATACCTATTAATCGCAAGGGTTTAATATTGCTTTTGTATGGGAGGTACCAGAAGGAGGGTATACAAATAGGAAATCTATACATACATAAAAACTAACTGACCCGTGCTCGCCTTGCGCCGCCGCTCGCCTTTAACAAACAAACAAAATTATATATATTCCATTTAAGATTACACTTTGAGTGTTTCATTAAAATCTGTCTAGTAGGTTTCGCGCTTTTAGGAGACAAAGAAAATTCCTACAGTTTTATTGTAAGTATAGATATCGATTTAATGTGCACCCTCTGCATCGCCCTCCCTCCCCATGATCTTGTTACTCTTGTTTATAATACTGCCTTTACTTTCCTTTGTTTCCCTCTTTCAACGGAATTCAAACAACTACTTACCATAACCCTACATTGTTACCATACCATATATCAGAATGAACGTCTTTACGTATCTTCTCTTCTGATGATTATTAATATACCCCATGCCATACTACAGCACGCACCCCATCCCCATCTGGCATCGAGCTTACGATCATAATATACATATAATACCTACATATACAACTGACCATAGCACTCACTACGGAAACAAATCAACCCTTTTTGAATGCGAGGTATACGTATGCTACTGTTGCTTTGCTTTTGTTTGTCCTGCCGCACGATCGCAAAAGTATAAACATCCATTTGTAGCAAGGTATATGTTTATGTATATACAGTCGAGAACGGCTAAGTGGAAAACGGATAAGTGGAAGGCGTTTCAATACCCCAAGACATTTCACTCGATTTCTATACAAATTTGTTCGTATAAGTGCAAAACGGATAAGTGAAAATTTCTTATAAGTGAACAATTTTTCGAACCACGGAATGAAGTTTTACACTGTTTTTAAAACGGATAAGTGCAAATATTTTTTTTTTCACATTTTTACATACCTACAAATTGCACCTGACAACACTTATCGTTCTCATATATCTACGTACATAATAATATATATATGCATCAATGGCATATCGCTCTTCCGGTCCGACTGACCGGATTAATTAATGTCGTTTTCCATTGGCTTCACCCGGTAATTCACTCATTCAAGAAAACTGTTTCTGGTCGATTCCACTCATGTATTGGTGAAATGGGAAAAGCTACAGCTGCGGTGCATAAATTGAATTTGTCTAAGTGCTTCTTGAGTGAATTCTGACTTGAAATCGAGAAGATCATCCGAAGAGCATTCTTTGTGACAATGGAAAGGGTTCAGAAAAGATATTTTGATTCTGGAGGATCCGGGACGCTTATTTTTGCCCAAATAAATTATTCTTCCTCGTCGTCTGTGAATTTCGATTCTTCGTCGATATGATTATCCATACCAAGTTGATCTCAGAATCGAGAATCGAAATCCACAGACGACGAGGAAGAAGAATAAGATGACGAAGATTATAGCAATCGCTCCCAAATTAAGTCCATGTCCATTATTTACGTTTTTGTTCTGAATAATTGCTTTTCAAGAGGCTTTTAGTAATTGTGTTTTGAAAACAAAATCTATGACGTAAAACAGCTGTTCAAGGTATGTGTAAAGCTCGAAAATGGAGATCGGAAAAAAGTGATCCGGATCAAAAAAAAAGATTGATTTTTTTCCCAATGGAACATAAAAAGAGAACTAGATAAAAAAAAATTGATTTTTTGTTCAAATGGAAAACCACATTAAATATTTAGAGTAACAGTTAAGCTTGAAATTATGCACCTTATTAAGTAAGCACGTACAAGTGAAAAAATTGTACATTTACGGGTAAGTGCAAAAATGTGCACTTACGGATAAGTGCAAAGACCGTATAAGTGCACACAAAGTTGAGGTCCGGACGTTGTGCACTTATCCGTTCTCGACTGTATTTTCACTTCAGAAAATACATTTTGGCTAAAAACTGTTCCTAAGGATGTGGCTATAAACCACATAGCCTGTAACAGTCTCACAGTCTTAAGGAACATTAGAAAAAAAAGTTTCATCGAAATTTGTCCGGTAGTTTTCAAGTTTTTAGCTGACAAAGAAAATAGGTACCTACAGTTTTATTATTATGTATAGACAGATGGTGGCAAAAATGTATAGTAATTCATCAATTGAGAATGGCTAGACCGATTTGGCTCAAATTTTTTTTCAGTTGTTCGTAATCGCCAGGAGAAGGTTCTTCTGAAAGAAAATTTTGAAAAAACCCTCCGGAAAAGTCGGAACATTGGAAAAAGCGAAAATTGATTTTTTGTATGGAAAATGGAAAAAATAAAAAATTCTTAGTGGAAAACTCGGAAAATTCCGGAAAAACGCGAAAATTTTATTTATTTGGAAGCTTGGAAAATTTCGGATAAATGTGAATTTCATTGTGATAAAAGACGTTTTGTGTGCATTTTGGGTGGAGAAGTTAACGACATAAATAATAGATGGCGCCAGGTGTCCTTTTCGCATTTTCACATCACATTGTACAAACGGTACAAGCAACAAGCATTACGATCAATTGAAATTGAATGCAATAATTATCAATTCGATAATTTTTTCAGAAAATAAGTTTGCATTTAAAAAAGTGAGGTTACCCAATTGGGTAATTTTTGGGTGTGATTGAAAGCTGCTGGTCATCTCCACTTCACCTCGTCCCCAAGAAATCCGGCGATTGGCGTCCATGTGGAGATTACCGTGCTTTAAACGACCGCACGGTTCCCGACAACTACCCTTCACGAAATCTACAAGATTGTTCAGCCAATCTCGCAGGCAAGAAAATGTTCTCCAAGATTGATCTGGTGAGAGCATTTAATCAGATCCCGATCGCACCAAAAGACATCAAGAAAACTGCCATCTTTACACCATTTGGACTTTTCGAGTTCATGTTCATGACGTTTGGACTCCGAAACGCCGCCCAAACCTTTCAGAGGTTCATCGACGAAGTCACAAATGGTCTCGACTTCTGTTTTCCCTACGTAGATGACATTTTGGTGGCATCCGACGATGAAGAGCAACATTATCATCATCTCCAAACTCTTTTCGAACGACTCAACAAATTTGGCGTTGTCGTTAACGTAGCTAAGTGTGAGTTCGGTAAGTCTAAAATAACGTTTCTAGGTTATTTAATCTCGAGCGATGGCATGCAACCACCGGAAGAACGAATCCAGTCCATTATTGATTGCAAACCTCCAACTACGATTAAGCAACTCAGAAGATTCCTGGGTTCCATAAACTTTTACAGACGCTTCATCAAAAACGCAGCCAAACTACAAGCACCACTGAACGAGTGCCTAAAAGGACCGAACGTCAAAGGAAATAAAACGATCACTTGGACGCAACCACTTCAACAAGCCTTTAGTGCTTGTAAAGAGGGACTAATGGAAGCCGCTTTGCTCGCACATCCTGATCCAACACTAGAGTGGGGACTTTTCACCGACGCATCAGACTGTGCTATGGGCGCAGTCCTGCAACAGAAAACACCGATTGGTTGGCAGCCACTGTCATACTTCGCCAAAAATTTCAACAACGCCCAACGTAAATACAGTACGTATGACAGAGAACTTTTAGCAATCTACTCTGCCATTAAGTACTTCAAGTTCATGTTGGAAGCCAGAAATTTTACCATCTTTACGGACCATAAACCCTTGGTGTTTGCTTTTAAACAAAAGCCCGAAAAAGCATCACCTCGACAGTTTCGATGTCTTGATCTCATTGGTCAATTTTCAACCGACATCAAACACATCGCCGGAACGGAAAACATAGTGGCAGATACGTTGTCACGAGTCGAAGGCATCAGCAAATCGGTGAACTTTGAAGAACTCGCAGCGTCGCAAAAAGGTGATATAGAACTTGAAAACATTATTAAATCAGCTTCTGCATTACAGGTTGTCAAAGTTCCGCTGCCAAACCCCGAGCTGCAAATGTTTTGTGACGTGTCTAAGGGAGTTGCTACACCCTTTGTAACAAAACCCTTCCGCCGTCAAGTATTTGAATCGCTGCACAGTTTGAGCCATCCAGGTACCAACGCCTCAGTTAAATTGGTCTCCTCAAAATTCGTCTGGCCGTCAATTCGCAAAGACTGCAGAGCATGGGCAAAGGCATGCATTCCGTGCCAACGATCGAAAATAACTCGTCATACGTCATCCCCCATTGGAGACTTCGAACAAACATCTTCGAGATTCGAGCATATCCACGTCGACTTCGTTGGACCTCTTCCATACTCACGAGGATTCAGATATTGTCTCACTGTTGTTGACCGGTATTCCCGCTGGCCTGAAGCTTACCCGTTAGAAGATTCTACTGCTGAAACGCTTGCAAGAACCCTTTTCGCAAATTGGATAGCACGTTTTGGACTGCCACTTAAGGTAACATCCGACCGTGAAAGGCAATTTTTGTCCGATCTCTTTCAGGCTTTAACCAAATCGTTTGGCATCAGTCATCTGACAACAACTGCTTACCACCCGGCAGCTAATGGCATGGTCGAAAGGCTTCATCGTCAACTAAAAGCTGCTATAAAATGCCATGAATCACCAGCATGGGCCGATGAACTTCCTGTTGTACTGCTCGGACTCAGAGCATCTTTCAAGGAAGACCTACAAACTACAGTAGCCGAAATTACTTTAAGAGCATCTTGCAGGCAGAAGGCCGCCTGTAAAACGTCTTGGACCACCATATTGGTAATCAGGGCACTTAACTCTACATTTTGAAATGATATTAAAGTTGTTATACCAATTATATGTAAATCAGAAAAAAATTAATTTTTGACGTGGTATTACTCACAATTGCCCCCACTACAGCATGCAAGACGGTAACATTTAGGAACAACTACTTAAGAACTACCTAATTATATGAGTTATTTGGTGTTATCAATCACACCCAAAAATTACTGTGGGCTCTCGATCTAATTCCAATTCAACCGGATTCAGTTCGCCGTTCGATTGGCTTTTGTGATGACAATCAATAATAATCGCAAGACCAATCTTTGGAAGTCTGTGGGATTAATCTCGAATTTCGCTGTTTTTCGCACGGTCAGCTGTACGTTGCCTGCCTGTTCGAGTGTTTGCAAACTGTCTTCGTTGTTTGTTCTTGCGCCGAAAAACAAATCGCAAAACATTGTTTATCACACCGCTGTCTACTGATTTCGATTCCATTCAAATAAAAATCATATTGAAATTTTAACTATCTGTGTTTTATTATAACTCTGGAGTTTATCTGAAGGCGTTAAATTCGGGCGAGACGAAGTTCGCCGGGTCGCTAGTATGTAATAAATGTTGAATACAACTATTTACAGAAGAAATTCCGTTTTCATCAATAGCTAGAACGGAGTCCAATAGGCGTCAGCATGAAATATTTTGCAGTCTTGGACCCCACTTTTTGTGTTGAAAGAATGGGATAAGCTATAGCTACTAAATGATAAACTGAATTGTGCATTGCAAAGGGATTGTCATTCAAGACAACTGCATTTCTGAAATGTTTAATTTCAACAACAACTGGAGATGGGAGGGATTTTTTGTTCGCGGGCCTATGGAAATCCTTTAAGAAACTAGTGAAGCTGGTAGAGTGGGACTTACACCTACTGAAACCATATCAATTTTTATTTCAAGCCGAATTATTTAAGAGAGAGATAACTTGGTGGTTAACAAAAAATATAATAGCCAGGACCAGTCAATTATATGGACACCGGATTTCCAGGTTTGGAGGGAAATGGCCAGTGTTGAATTCCATTACGACAGGCCCCCTCGATGTAATGAAAGTCCGTCCGCTATGGCGAAGGTAAAAAGTAAGCATATAGATACCTGGTTTTGGCATGACACGTATTTTTGTGGTAGGCTATGTCCAGTTGTGGTCAGAAGTACCACACTTAGCCCAATTTTCCTTTCTTTTTCGCATTTCATACAGGGTCCTGATCCTTGCTTCTTGCCATTTTTCACCTCTCAAAACGCTAACTTTTGTACAATTTATGGTGGTCACTATGCGTTTCATAGTTTTTACAAATTATGCACTTTATATTAAGTAAAACGGCGCATAAAACCCACAGCCTAACTCATTTGTATATTTGTACCAATTATTTTAAAGAATTTTCTTTGACTGTTTGGTTGGAAGTGTCAGATGTACCTAAGTATCACCACCATTGCTCGGAAATCGTATGGAAAAGTTATACATAGTTTCAAAATTATTTTTGGTATACGAACGAAGAAAGCAAAAGAACCTTCTGTATTATACCTATTTATGGTGCTTGGTCAAAAGATTATGATTATGATGATTGATGTAAGTGAGATGGTATAGTATTTTGTTCCTTTAATGAAGGGTCAAGGTCTCTTTGACTAAAGTTGTAAAAACTTGAGTTTGATTTAGAATTACACCAACTTACCTACCCCAATTAGGCTTGGTACTACCCACTATTAAATAGGTTATGGTATAATACGTTTATTGAAACAGCAACACAGGCTTTAAGAGAAAGCATGCGTACTAAGGACACGTTCTCTTTGTGTGGAACGTATTCCAAATGTGTTTAACTATTATCAACTTTATTTGCAGATTATAAGTGCCGGAACCGGAATAGTAGAACAGTAGGCGAATAGGTACAGTGTACAGTTGACATACTTCATTTGAGTGTATAGACCTTGACGGTATACACGTGTTATTTTTTTATTCCGGTTGCAATTTCAACTACAGTGGCCTTTTTGATGTTTTAATGTTTGATTCTCTTGAATCTTCCTGCATGTAACACATTTACATATCTATGCGTGCATTGCTCCACATCTCGTATTAGTGTGATTGTTTTTTTTTTTTTTTTTTTCTCGTATTTTTTGTTTATGAGTCGGCTTTTAGGTATATCCAGGATTTCGATGAGGATGTGGCGACAGTGGGTGCTGTGGAGTGCCAATAAAGTTTCGTTGAGTGGGTCAGTAAATCGCGAGGTTAACCATCAAGAGGGTTTTATTAGGGGGGGGGGAACTTTATTGGTAACAAAAAAATTATTGGTATATTTAGCGAAGCGATTTGTAGCTAAATAAACTTGAGTGAGCTAGTTTGCACTCTTCTGGTATTGCACCTTGGCATATTCATAGTGATATTATGTATATATACGCACTTTTCTGGCTCCGTTTTAAATAGTTTTTTTACTCTGAAGTCCGTTAATCAATTACGTTATTAATAACTTTGAACACCGATTTTTGTAATATTTAGTTCGTGATCAATACTAAAGCAAATACAAAGCGAAAGAAAAATGTTCAAAAATGGCTACACTTCTTGTACCATTTGAGAAAACCTACCTATAGACATTTCGTGGCGTTCTTCGGGACTTCGTGGATAATGGTCATTCAAACGAAGATTGTCATAAAGGCACACCGAAAATGGAAGGTCTTTCGATTTAGATGATGTAACTGCCATTCATGGATAATGGGCTGAAGGTTCGGGTTTCGATTTAGAGACAATACAGACAGCATAACATTTTGTAACATAAAAATCCACTAAATTTTCACCCCATTTTATAGTGCTCTCGAGGTCGGAATTTAATGACCTTAACAAACGCTGTTTGGTCCCGCTTTACGGATGATGAGCAGGGGGATGAGTCATGGAATGAATATGAGAAGATAAGGGATTGGACTGGAAGTTGCAGACAGGAGATAGTTTATAAAAATGAGAGAACGGAACACTAGAGCGTATATGGTGAGTTTCAGATTCGGACTTGAAATCATCTAAAAACAACTTCAATTGAACAGCCGGAAAATTAGTGGAATATTAAACGAAGAATTGACTGTCAGAATTCATTTGTTCGAACAAATCACTTAAAGGAATCTGATGAGCAATGAATCGTGTATGTTGTTCAAAACCGAAGTGTTTGTTAACAAAAAGTTGTTATTCTCTCAAAACAACACCTTAATGATAAACTCGACAAAATTTCCTAACCAGAAATTGGTCAGGGGTGGCACGCTAATTTAAGTGAGAATCACAGTGGTCGCCTTCAAGAATCTAGTCATCGTAAGTCGACTTGAATTGTCTGGACTATTTACCTGAACGCGAAAACTAACTTGAATTGTCGGTATGTCACTTATTGACAATTGTATTTTTTTTGTTTCCTGGATTCCGAGTTTCTGATTGGTGCTCTACACGTCAGCGGAACCGAAATGTTTAACTGCGCTCTCCCATGCTCTTCAGTAAACCAATATAAATAGAAATTTCAAAACTAAGATCTCCAGATCCAGACACTCATAGATGTCAACTTAAACTGTTCACATATGACTAGTCTAGTCCAATGAATAGTACTCAGCAACATGAAGATATAGGGCTGTCAGACTTACTAAACTAAATTCTTGAACGCCCTCAGTAATCAGTTACTTCTTGTCCCCATTTGACAAGCTCTGTCAAATGGATTTGAAAAATCAACAATCTCCATTTTACTGGAGTAAGGTGAAATTGGTTGCAAATTTCGGTGAGATAAACTATCAAATCACCAGTGGATCTATTGCCACGAAAACCATGGGCCTGGAGATTCAAGAGATCCTGCGATTACACAATTATTTATAATATCCATTAAAAGAACAGACTTTAGTGCTATGCTTTGGTGATTAGTGAGAGAAGAAGATTCGTTTTTTTGTGAGAGACGGGCTAGACAAAGTTTTGCAGCTACAAAGGAAGAGTTCACATTAATAGGACGGATGAAAAAAGTGCACGCAATGGTTTTGTCAGCGTGGGAGAAAATTTCAGAATAATGGAAAGAGACACTTGATCAAATTATTACACAGATCCTGAAAAAAATTCTATATTTTTTTCAGAAAGCTCTCTGTCGGTATCACACTAACCGAATTCATTTGACGTCAAAGTAACATTAAAGCAAGGCGACGCGACGTGTTAACAACACTTGAGAGAATTGTACGAAATCTAACAGCCAACATTCGAGGTACGATCTTACGAAAGTCTGTTCAATTATTTTCCGTCGATATTGACATAATCGATAAAATATAGTAAAGGGTTAATGCCCAAAACACACGTGCAGAATTCACTGTGCAGCAAGATTAGAATACACAATGTTCTTATGTAGTGATACAAATGTAAATTCTGCACCCACCGCAGCACTGCAACATGTCTCTATTTCTAAATCCACTGCATAGCAACGCAGTGAATTAAAATAAATAGACTTGGCAGCATCGAATATTTAAATTCAGTTACTAATGCATACGAGGAAAAGAGAGACGGGAATTAATTGTCGTCTGTGTTGCACTCTCCTAATTTTCCCCGCATTGACAGCAACCGATGCAAATTGAATTCTGCACATCTGTTTCATCTGCAGTACAGCGCGTACCAATTCACTTGGCCATTCTACTGCGCAGGTTTCTGTGTATTTTGTTTTTGTGTTTTGTTTTGTGTCGTGTATATTCTCTTAAATCCTCTCTCTGCGCAACCGACGGTTGGCCAAGTGAATTGGTTCGCGCTATACTGCTTGCAGTGAAGCGTTCAGAATTTCTGCACATGTGTTTTGGGCATAAAGTTGTAATGAGTATTTACGGAAGTTGCAAAATGAACTTAGCGCGGTTTAGGAGGGCAAGACCAAGAAAAGGGTGTTTTTTTTTAGAGGTTTTGTTTTTAAACTGACGACACTGTTTCTACAGATGTCAATTTGATAGTTGATAGTTGATTTGTGGTTGGTGCGTTTTACCATTTTAAGATGAATAGATTAACGTCATACCTATCAACGCATGCAAATTGTGCAAATTTATTTTGAAAACCATGGTTGGGTTCACCAAAATTATCGTGCGTAGCGCGGTCGACATAATCGTCCATCTGAGGAAGTTACACGATGAATCGTTTTCGCACCACGTACACTCTAGTGCCGAGTTTCCCAAAGTGTGCTCCGCGGAGCACTTAGTGCTCCGCGAAAAGATATGAAAAAATATGAAAATTCTATCAGACTAGTTAAGAAAGAAAGAAAGGCGATTTCATGCAAAACTTATCCAAAGAAGACAGTCAGAGCGATCCCATTGTTGATGTCCATGAAAGCTAGGGAGATTTCTGCACCTGTAATCTATCAAGAACTCTCGCCCAAGGCTTTTAGGCGCCGTTTAATAGAAAAACATCTCCGCAAAAAACCACATTATGTCAACAAAAAATTTTAAGGAAGAGGCTAGAATTTGGATAAGTGCATGTAACGGGTCCTTCAAACAATAAGATTTGCATCAGCCAAACTACACGCTTCAGACCATAAAGCAAAGTATGTGTTGCGGGGCCATATGTCCATACATGTACCTGAAAAAAAGAAAAAAAAAATTTTTATGTCACTGAGGTATAAACAAATAATTTGCATGCGAGTTTTGCCCAGTGAAATCCAAGATCTGGAAAAACTCTGCTTGCAAATACCTTAAACTCACCTGAGATATGGTCCACGGCATCCACAAACATTTGACCTAAAAGAAAATTGGAATATTTGGTCACGAAGATCAATTAAATTAAAAATTTACATAATTACCTGTGATATGATGTGTGTCGTCCACAGCATTTCCCAATTGTTTGACAGATCGCTTTCGTTTTCGTAGTTGCGTTGTTGCATTCGTTGCATTGCCCATAGGCAAAATTTGTGTCAATATGTGTGCTTATCGTTTCTTCGTTTTCTTAGTTCTCTTGTCTATCAGGGCAATATAGTATTAGGAGTCGATTCGAAGTCGAATGGTATTTGAATATCGATCGTTAAATTATTATTTTTTTTTTGTGAGCTATCAGATTTTAGGTTTAGTTTCTCTTTGTGTGCAATGTATATATTATTTATTAGGTTACGTATTTTACTTTTACTTACCACTGACGACAAAGACAACAAACAAAAGACAAGGAATAGCAAAAATTGACCGGACGATTGTAGTGGCAATAAGAGAAAGTAAGAGCGACAGACAACGAGTCTCGAGAAAAGGAATAAAGTAATGAAGAAAAGGTAGAGTAAATGGTAGTGTAAGAGAACGATCATAATAGCGCAGAGGAAGATCAAACACTCTTATTATGACACAACACACAATTACCAAATTAAGAAAAGGGGAAATGAGTTCTTTGGTATGAAAGCATTTGTTGTACATAATATTGTTAATCGGCTGTAATAGAGTCAATATTAGAGACAGGGAAAAGGAAAGGGGATACATAGAGATGATTTTTGAAATTTACCGGCGGGAGCAACGACCGAGTAACAGACCGGCCCTCACTTTTCGTTTGATTCCAGTAGCAACAGCAAGTGAGTGACTACAATACAGCTGAAATCAGCATTCGCTTTAGAGTCGGTGAAACATTTTTATTAGAACAGTGGCGTGCACAAATTGTGTACATTTTTTTTATTTTATTTTTGGGTGAGTTATTTGGAAGATAGTTTATTTTGGTTGTTCGTTATACTAAAAGTGGAATTTTGTGCAGCCAGTTAATCTGTTGGAATCTTGGTTTGAGGAAGAGGTTTGTGGTCAGACATAGATATACGTATACGTATAAGCGGTCAAACGTCCAATTACAGGTAATTTCTGACTTAAAAATGATTTCGGTGAATAGACTCAAATGCCTCCTCAATTTTGCACAGGATCTCGGTTCGAGCGATAAAACTACCTTGGCGTAGTACATAAGGCCGTTAGTTAGCCAGCTGCTCCCGTTACTAAAATCCGCTGCACCGGACCAAAAATCCGGATACGTAAAACAAAGTATCCACCGGTTGCGTATCGGACACTGTGTCGGTCAAGGTGACCTTTAATAAGGGAGCAGTGGTACCGAGGCGACCAAAGGCCTCTTCCTAAGGAATTTTACCTGGTAGTGGGAAAAGTCATCAAACAGATCTATATACCAGCCAGTGTCGACAATAAAGAAGTGCGACTGTGGGTGAGGGGTGCTTCGCCTCCGCCAGAATAAAGAAAGTGCAGCAAAAGATAGTGCTCCGAAATAAGTGAATTAAACTAAACAAAAAAAAAAAAATCTGAATGAACAATTTCGTAAATTTTAAATTGAATTTTAGTACGGCAGAGTAGTATAAGTTAGGTTTAAATTAGTTTTGCATTTTTTTTCTTGAATTAACGTAAGGTTAGGTAAATAAGATTTAGTTTGTTAGTGTAATTCTGCTGTTAGTATTTTGCTTTGTGCGCGTATTATTAAGGCGAATTGCATCAAAACCATCATCCTTCGTAGTGCTGGCGCCAGGACAACGGGGGATCAAGAATAAATACACGTGAGTAATAGTTTTAAGTGCATTGAATTTGAATTTCTAGTATAGTATTATAATATTAAAAGCAGAATTAGGGTATAGATTTAGTTTTTTTTTTCTCCAATAAAGGTATGAGTTGTTTGTTATTAAATTCATAAATGTGTGTTGATTTCGCCGCGATGTCCGCTTAAACTTGCTGCAATTGGTGTGTGGATGACGGACAGGCCGTCCTTCGGTGATTAACGATGACAGGACGTACTTTAACGAACTGATGGGACAGGACTCATCACGGACTGACTTTTTTTTTGATGGAGTGAGTTGTGACTAGGAGGCGTTTTAGGGGCTACCACTCATAAAATCGGCTAGAGTGGTAGTAACCGGTAGTGTCTTCTGACACGAAGGGTGGGTTGGCCAACCTCTGCCAACAACAACAGGCATGTTTCGGGTGTCTTGGCGAACCCCTGCCGTTGAGGGACGGTGGGAAGGAGAGTGCGGTTAGGTTTAATGTAGTGTAGGATAGTTTAAGTTAGTTAGGTTTAGAGTAGTTTCCCATTCCCTTTTCCTTTTTTTTATTAGATTTAGATTAGACTAGATAGTTATAGATTCGCGGTATCCTTCCCGTCCTTCCTTAGTGGCAGGGACAGAAGTTCTTGAGCCTTTATTTTCCTCTTTTTTCTTTCTTTCGTCTTTTCTCTCTTTTCTATTTTGTCCATAATCCGTCCGAGGTCAGACTTAACGTAACTTTCTTCCTTTTGCTTTTCTCTTTGATTTTTTTTGGCACGAAACAAAAAGTGTGCTGAGCAGGTGGTATATGGTAAGGGGGCAAGAACAACCCCCCGTCCGACGAGCTGAGCCGAGCGATCGCAAGCGTGCCGTGCCCTCCTTACCTATACCGAAGCTGCCCCTGTGGCTCAATCCTGGCTCGCAACATATGGTTAGTAAGTATAAGGGTCGCCAATTGATCATCAGGCTTATAAAAGCATATTAGTGAAAACTCATTTTTGCCATATATGCCAGTAACATATGATTTGCAATACGACAACGATCCTTAGCATACTTACGGTTAACAAAATTAATGTTTTGGATTAGCCCGCGCAAAGTCCCGACGTAAACCCAATTAACAAGTTGGCCGACGTCGAAAGAGCTTTAAAAGGTAAAAATCAATAAATGCTGAACAGCTCGAAAATATTAAGCAGGTCTGGATTAATATAACAATATTAAGATACCCGTATTTTAGTGGAAAGTCTTCAGAAAAGATTGACTGATGTTTTAAAATGTAAAGGCTATTCCACTAAATATTGGCTTTTTTACGTCTTGGAAACTGGAACCCTTAAGTTTTTGTTATTCCGTGACCAACTCAAAGGTTCTTGAGTAATTTTTTTTTAAGTATCTAGTAATATATTTAACCACTTTTTTCTCTGGAGACTATTTATATAAATATAAATATTTTTTTTGTTGTAAGTGATGTAAAGACATCCTTTCTAATTCGGTGGTCACTAAAATAAAACTTTTAAAACTATGGCATATTTATTTAAATATCACGTTTATGTAGGTCTGGTACATATTTATGCATTAATTTTTTAAGTGAATATTTATTATTATTAATATTTTTTTTTTCATTTAAATTACATACTTATATTTGGGTAGTATAGTATGGGCTTCAGGTCAAAATAAAAAAAGTTTATTTTGTTTACTACATTCGTTCATGTTTATGGACATCGTCAGGTGAAGAAGTGGATCTTATTTATTCAATTTAACAAAATAATAAAAAAAAAAAAGAAATCGAAAAATAGTTATTGCGAAAAATGGGATACGGACAACGAAGTGCTCCGCGAGGAATTTATCTCCTGAAAAGTGCTCCGCGACCAAAAAAGATTGGGAACCGCTGCTCTAGTGGATAATACACATTCCCAAAGACGACAAACAGTGCGAACAAAAATAAGGTATTGCCTTTGTGGAGTGCAGTGTTGAGGAGAATCTGAATGAGTCGATTCGCCATCATGCGTCGGAGCTTTGGCCATCCACTTTGTGGAAGATTGCAAGAGTCGTAGGTTCCGTATCTGATATGAAGCCCAATTTTGGTTAAATGGCCTACCAATTGCCGAATTTGGAGTATGATGGATCCTTACATCCATTAAAACTCACTGTTTGGTGTGCTTTATGCGGGCTGGTGGAATCATCGGCTAATATTTCTTTAAGGACGATGCCGGCCATAATGTTACCGTCAATGGACAGCACTACCACATAGAAACATTATTTCTGACTTCTTCGGTCCTCAGTTGAATGACATTGACGTGTCAGAGCTTTGGTTTCAACAAGACCGCGCAACATGCCGGGTATACTGAGCGATTGAGATGGGTGGTCTCGTGGCTATCAATGTAGAACGAACGCCAGCGCACCGCCCTTCAAAGCCTTCAATTCTAACATAGAGGGTGCAGAACATAATAATATGGTGGTGCCCACAGTCACAGATGGAATATGACCGCATCCAACTTGAAGTGTGCAGCTGCAGGCACTTGGCTTACGACAAAACTAATTGTAAAGGCCCTGGATCACCCGAACTGTAACTTCAGTCGATAATTATGTCATACGATAGTATACATTATATACTTTATACATAATATGCTTTGTGGGGTCGCCTGTGACTCTTTCCTGGTAATGACAAAGTGAATATACAATCCTGTAGAATTTATAAAAAAGAAAGTTTTACGTACATTAGACCAGCCAAAAAAAATTTTCAAATGTGTTAAAACCACAATTTGTTGGATAATAATAATTATAATACGTTATAATTAATACTTTCCATCTAAACCCACAAAATATCCCGCTGATATTTTATTTTAACAAATTCCTTTCAAAAGTAGATGCAGTAAGCCATTCATTTGTATAATTAGTTGACCCAAATTCCCAGAAACACTGAAAACCATTAAAAAAAAAACACACAAAATCTCCCCAAATCCATTCAGCCTAATTTATATATCTACCAATTGAAATTGACTGGAAACCCTTTAACGAAATTGACTTTAATAAATCGATTAACCCTTGCCGGTTGGGGGTATAGCGTATAGCCATTTAACAAATTAAACATTTAATTGTTTCCTTTTTATTTTAATGGAAGTTGTTTAATTAGTATTTAACTAACTGCCACGTGTCAATAAAATGGATTTAACCAATACCACCTCTAATGGGCTGTCCCAATAAATGTATTGGGTTTTAGCAATTAAATATGATGCGATGCAATTAATCAAAACCTCCGTATCCGGCTTACAGCGAATAGCTAAACAAATCGAAGCCAAACGCCTGCGACAATATTTGGTGTAAATTGATAATATCTGATGTCTGCCAGAAGGGAATTCTGCAGCACAGCGCAATATTATGCGGGATAAATTAATCGCATCGCATCGCAATTCATGTTCGATTAGAGATAGAAAATGTTGGGCTAGTAAGCGAGCTCTGGGAATTAATATTGAATGGATCATAATAATCATCGGATATAAATTGATTTGTTATGCATCGTATATATTACCAGTTTGTCTGGTGGGCCAATAAAGCTCAAATAGTGGAAGTAATAGAAATCCGAATGCGGTTTAATAACGTGTAGATAAGTATTTAAATTGTTTCCTTTTTCCTGTTGGGTGGCATATGTTTCTAGTTAGATGTTGACGCATGACGATCATTATGTGCGAGGAGAGAGGGGCGAATGGACGAGAAGGTACAACCCGGTCCAAAAAGCAAATATCCTTCGACTAAATTGGACAGTAATGCGAGGATCTTCGAATCACGATTACTAGGTTCAAGAAAACAAGGAAGACCGAATCTCCGTTTTAAAGACCAAGCCATTGCGGATGTCAGAGGGCTTGGTCTTGACAACTGGAAGCAACGTACCCGGGATCGCAAAGGATGCAGTATCTCAGACAAAGACACAGGGAGCTCGCTAAAGTAAGTAAGTAAGTAAGGTGTTCACAGTATCTATAATTATATGTATAAGTATATAACAACTGTCAGTATTAACTCCCTAGGATTTGTTTAAGGATGGATGAATCTTCATCCAAAAATATATTTTATTCCAGGGATGATGCTTTAATACATATTATAAATTCGACTAAGTTGAGGAATAAAATGATAGGGTGACATTCTATAGCCTTATAAAGACTAGAGGCGCATGGCCCATTCGATAAATAAATATACAATAGCTACTGTGGGGTTTTTCTATAACAAGTGTAACGAACAAAATAAATTAATTTAAGATTTTACATAAAACAAAAGATTTAAGAAATAGTACAAATAGTTGTGATTTGTTTTATAAACAGCAATTCTAAGAAAAAAGAACAAACATAATTGATTTAAGACTAAATAAATATTAACACTATAACGTATATTTACGGAAATAAAAAGATAAATACAAGAAACATGTTAAATATTGCTCATAAACAAATTTTTGACTTGAGATATATCCATATTGAATAGCCATAGTTTCACTTTTTTTAAAAACAAGCTTTGTATATTAATTATTCTAATTTCGTATGGCAATCGATTATACAATGTAGGTGCTGAAACAGTATAAAAGTTGGAAAAAATTGTCTTGTTTGTCACCGGTATTTTAACTAGTTGCTGACAGTTTATTCTTAAACTGTAAACATTTGAATTTCTTAAGATTGAACAGTATCCGCTACGCATAAAAAACACTTTAAGAACTTTGTAAACATATAAATGTTTTATTGGTAAAATTTTGAGGAGGCGAAATAAAGGCAAACTGCTTGTTAATCTACTTTTTTTACAAATAATTCTGACAATATGCTTTTGTGCTATTTGAAGTGGTTCAATTGTATTATTGTAAGCTCCACCCCAACTCGTTAAACCATTATTGTAGTTTTGAGTTAACAAGACCATAGTAAATTGCTGTGAGAAGTTTTTTAGAACAATGAGGTTGTAACAGAGATATTTTACGCGTCGCACACATCATATAATTTTTCATTCTCTTTGCTCTCTAAAAGTACTGGAGAGACTAGGTTAATGCCTTGTGGTACCTAGACTCGATGACAGGAAAATCCCTATGTATCAACGGCAAGTAGCGTCTGTATCCATAGTGGACGGCTAAAAAAATTCTGCTCATAATTTGAAACTTACTTTATGTAAATTTTGGCACCAACGGAAAGGTCAATTCCGTTTGAATGATACAAAACTTTCCTTAACCCATTAAGTACCCATTTAAAAATTTTAGAATTTAGAATTTTTGTCAATGTCTACTTTTTTGACTTTTATCCTCGGTCCAAAAAAAAAATGTTTTGATGCAAAAAGTTTCTTCAAACAATTCTAATAGTGACTGCAAAAAAATTTTTCAAAAATCTCTTCGCTAATATTTGTTTACGATTTACGCACAGAAGCTCTTTCTCAGGACGGATGTGCATTCGAGTGCTGCTCAGATATTCGTAAGAGATGGGACGACGAAAGCCCTTAAGCTCATTCTTGATTTTTTATTGGGTAGAACCTGATACCCCTCGACGTGGGTAAAGCTGGATCCACCACATTCGACTTTTGGAAAACAAACTACATGGGATTTAGTTGCTATTTAATTGCTATTTAATTGCGGTAATTTTGATTTTTTTGCTCTTCGGGAAGTGGTAAATCGTGTGGTGGACCTGGCTTACCGGTAAAGCTGGATCCACCACATCGCCTTTTCAAAAAAAAAAGATGAGGCATATACCGCTGATTTAATTGCTCTGGGAAAATGCAAAAATTTTTCCGATCAGACAAGCCGTTCCGCCAGAATTAACCGTTAAAGTTTTAAAACCCCAGTTCGCTACCGAACTCTTTTGTTTTTTTTTGAAAATTTAAAAAAAACGATTACCCCGTTCGAATTTTTCTGTTTTGAATATTGCAAAATAATTGCCTATGCCTAGGCTATCTTACCACTTAATCAAATAATTTGTCGCTCCTCTCTAAAAGTGTCAAATGGCGAAAACATTATTTCAGAAGTTACTTTTTACTACTTACAAAAAAACTATTACCCCGTGCGAATTTCTCCTCTTTAAATATCCCAAAACTATCTTCAATTCATTGGCTACAAAACCACTTAATCAACTTATTTGTCGCTCGTCGATAAGTTTGTCAAAAAGTCAAAATACCATTTAGTACCAAAAAGGGTACTTTAGACATTTTATGTGCAAATTTACCGAAAAAACCAAAAAAGTCATATACCCAGATCGAATTTGTCCAATCCAAATACCACAAAACAACCGTCTATTCATTAGCTATCAAACCCCATCTTCAAATAATTTGTCGCTCGTCGATAAGTTTGTCAAAAATTGAAAATTTCGACATAGTATCATAAATGGTACTATAGTCATTTTATATGGAAATTTACCGAAAAAACCAAAAAAGTCATATACCCAGATCGAATTTGTCCAATCCAAATACCACAAAACAACCGTCTATTCATTGGCTATCAAACCCCATCTTCAAATAATTTGTCGCTCGTCGATAAGTTTGTCAAAAATTGAAAATTTCGACATAGTATCATAAATGGTACTATAGACATTTTATATGGAAATTTACCGAAAAAAAACAAAAAAATTATATACCCAGATCGAATTTGTCCAATCCAAATACCACAAAACAATCGTCTATTCATTGGCTATCAAACCCCATCTTCAAATAATTTGTCGCTCGTCGATAAGTTTGTCAAAAATTGAAAATTTCGACATAGTCTCATAAATGGTACTATAGACATTTTATATGGAAATTTACCGAAAAAACCAAAAAAGTCATATACCCAGATCGAATTTGTCCAATCCAAATACCACAAAACAACCGTCTATTCAATGGCTATCAAACCCCATCTTCAAATAATTTGTCGCTCGTCGATAAGTTTGTCAAAAATTGAAAATTTCGACATAGTATCATAAATGGTACTATAGACATTTTATATGGAAATTTACCGAAAAAACCAAAAAAGTCATATACCCAGATCGAATTTGTCCAATCCAAATACCACAAAACAACCGTCTATTCATTAGCTATCAAACCTCATCTTCAAATAATTTGTCGCTCGTCGATAAGTTTGTCAAAAATTGAAAATTTCGACATAGTATCATAAATGGTACTATAGACATTTTATATGGAAATTTACCGAAAAAACCAAAAAAGTCATATACCCAGATCGAATTTGTCCAATCCAAATACCACAAAACAACCGTCTATTCATTGGCTATCAAACCCCATCTTCAAATAATTTGTCGCTCGTCGATAAGTTTGTCAAAAATTGAAAATTTCGACATAGTATCATAAATGGTACTATAGACATTTTATATGGAAATTTACCGAAAAAACCAAAAAAGTCATATACCCAGATCGAATTTGTCCAACCCAAATACCACAAAACAACCGTCTATTCAATGGCTATCAAACCCCATCTTCAAATAATTTGTCGCTTGTCGATAAGTTTGTCAAAAATTGAAAATTTCGACATAGTATCATAAATGGTACTATAGACATTTTATATGGAAATTTACCGAAAAAACCAAAAAAGTCATATACCCAGATCGAATTTGTCCAATCCAAATACCACAAAACAACCGTCTATTCATTGGCTATCAAACCCCATCTTCAAATAATTTGTCGCTCGTCGATAAGTTTGTCAAAAATTGAAAATTTCGACATAGTATCATAAATGGTACTATAGACATTTTATATGGAAATTTACCGAAAAAACCAAAAAAGTCAT